>CAKXYN010000052.1:14800000-16001716 GCA_935064755.1 Tragelaphus eurycerus
CCAAGGGACTCTTAAGAGTCTTTTCCAACACCACGGTTCAAAAGTATCAATTCTTCAGCACTCTCAGCTTTCTTTATGTTCCAACTCTCACATGACTACTGGAAAAATCATAGCCTTGGCTAGACAGACCTTTGTTGACCAAGTAATGTCTCTGCTTTTTAATATACTGTCTAGGTTGGTCATAACTTTTCTTCCAAGGAGTAAGTGTCTTTTAATTTCATGGCTTCAGTCACCATCTGCAGCAATTTGGGAGCCCAAAGAACATAAAGTCACTGTTTCCACTGTTTCCCCATCTATTTTCCATGAAGTGATGGGACCGGATGCCATGATCTTAGTTTTCTGAATGTTGAGTTTTAAGCCAACTTTTCCACTCTCCTCTTTCACTTTCATCAAGAGGCTCTTTAGTTCTTCTTCACTTTCAGGCATAACGGTGGTGTCATCTGTCTATCTGAGGTTATTGATATTTCTCCCAGCAAAGGAATGATATATTGCTGGGTTAGGAAGCTCAAAAGTGTATTTGTGGCAGAAAAAAATAGTTATCCAAATTCTTTCTAAAATGAGGATTGAAATATAAAGAATATTAAGTGACTTGCCTAAAGTCACATTGCACTGATTTATCTGAAGTGCTATTAAAAATAATCCTAATACTGCTGCTGCTGCTGCTAAGTCGCTTCAGTTGTGTCCGACCCTGTGCAACCTCATGGACTGCAGCCTACCAGGCTCCTCCGTCCATGGAAGTTTCCAGGCAAGAGTACTGGAGTGGCGTGCCATTGCCTTCTCCAAATCCTAATACTATGTACTACATATTAAGCAATTATTACGAGGTTATTAAAAACCTCTGAAGTCCTGGCCAGTACTTGCTCACTAGGGAAAAGCTAATTAAGAGTTGTGATTTATTTTATGGTTACTTGTACAATGGGAACCATTTTCAATAGGACTTAAGATAGTAGGTGTTCTTTAAAAATGTTACCAGGAAAAAAAATGTTACCATGAATAGAAAAATTATCATTGAAAGAATGATGATTTCTTGACTCAGATTCTAGAATTTGGTCTGGAATGATGATTTGTTGACTGAAGATGATGACAAGGACCACCAAGTAATAGAGAAATATGGCTTTGGGCCTTTGGAGTTCCAAATGAGCAATGCATGTGTGTGTGCTCAGTCACTTCAGTCATTTCTGGCTCTTTGCGACCCCATGAACTGTAGCCCACCAGGCTCCTCTGTCCACAGAATTCTCCAGGCAAGAATACTGGAGTGGGTTGTCGTTTCCTTCTCCAGAGCAAATGCATAAGAACGTATTATTTTGAAGAGACTTTAGCAACATATTTGGCCTTAAAGACCACTGCATATTTAATCCATGAAGATATGATAATTTAAATTCACCTGACACTGCCAATTTTGTCCCATAACCTGATTTGAATACTAGGTGTTTCACCTGCCCCTTCCCATTTTCACTGAGACCATTACAGTAAGAGGTGATAAGGAAGGTTAGCATATACATGTAGAATGCTTCTTTGTCTAGTTCTGTAGTCAGCATAAATACTTTTGTCTGCTAAAGTACCTATGACTACACCCAGGAAATCCAACAAATCTGGAAAGTGTAGGGTCTCTGGGTTGAGCTCAGGAAATGTCAGCCAGTATTTAGGATACTATCAGAGTTCAGAATGGCTTTTGATTTTGCAGGACCCCAGCTGGTTTCCCTACTCTTTCCTTGGTGGTGGTGGTGTAGTCACTAAGTCGTGTCTGACTCTTGCGACCCTATGGACTGTAGCCGACCAGGCTCCTCTGTCTGTGGGATTTTCCAGGCAAGAATACTGCAGCGGATAGCCATTTCCTTCTCCAGGGGATCTTCCCAACCCAGGAAAGTAACTCCATATTCTTGAACAACAAATCTTATGATATCCAAGACAGAACATACACACTACTATTGTCATGTTGGCAAAAATGTTTACAAAACTTTGATATGCCTTCAAACATGCACTGATCTAAGGTGAGCCAGAGACTGATGGTAGGAACACCATACAAAGGATGTCCAGTGACCTAAGACCACAGCTGAGAATGTGTACACCTGGAGCCCCAAATATCATTTGGACCACTTTAGTATTGAAAATGGTTACACAGTCTACTCTGACACCAGTGTGGTTTCCAGAACCAGCTAGACTGAGTCTATTATTTAGGTGAGTCTGAACAAGCAGGCAGTGAGGTCTAAGAGGCTACCTTCTGCTATCAGTGCTACATGGGTACAGTGATCTAAGCTTATCTACCAACGTGAACATGGTCTTCCCAGGGCAGAGAACTAAAACTCAGGAAGTGAGGTTACTTTTTCAAGGTCACTAGTAAGGGGGTGACAGACTGGTTCCAAATAGGAAAAGGAGTACGTCAAGGCTGCATATTGTCACCATGTTTATTTAACTTATATGCAGAGTACATCATGAAATGCTGGACTGGAAGAAACACAAGTTGGAATCAAGATTGCTGGGAGAAATATCAACAACCTCAGATATGCAGATGACACCACTCTTATGGCAGAAAGTGAAGACGGGCTAAAAAGCCTCTTAATGAAAGTGAAAGTGGAGAGTGAAAAGGTTGGCTTAAAGCTCAACATTCAGAAAACGAAGATCATGGCATCTGGTCCCATCACTTCATGGGAAATAGATGGGGAAACAGTGGAAACAGTGTCAGACTTGGTTTTTCTGGGCTCCAAAATCACTGCAGATGGTGACTGCAGCCATGAAATTAAAAGACGCTTACTCCTTGGAAGGAAAGTTATGACCAACCTAGATAGCATATTCAAAAGCAGAGACATTACTTTACCAACAAAGGTTCACCTAGTCAAGGCTATGGTCTTTCCTGTGGTCATGTATGGATGTGAGAGCTGGACTGTGAAGAAGGCTGAACGCCGAAGAATTGATGCTTTTGAACTGTGGTGTTGGAGAAGACTCTTGAGAGTCCCTTGGACTGCAAGGAGATCCAACCAGTCCATTCTGAAGGAGATCAACCCTGGGATTTCTTTGGAAGGAATGATGCTAAAGCTGAAACTCCAGTACTTTGGCCACCTCATGCGAAGAGTTGACTCATTGGAGAAGACTCTGATGCTGGGAGGGATTGAGGGCAGGAGGAGAAGGGGACGACAGAGGATGAGATGGCTGGATGGCATCACTGACTCGATGGATGTGAGTCTGAGTGACCTCCGGGAGCTGGTGATGGACAGGGAGGCCTGGCGTGCTGCGGTTCATGGGGTCGCAAAGAGTCGGACACGACTGAGCGACTGATCTGATCTGATCTGAGTAAGGGGGTGAAATGGGCTTGGACCCAGGTCTTTGACTACTGATTCCACGTTTCCATTATATCTTCTCTATCTAGAATGGTAACCTGCTTAATAGTGCTGCAGGCTCCTTGCAACAATCTTTTCTCTCTTTCGAGATGACAGGAAAGTGCTATTCTCTCTGGCCTAGAACTTGCTACCATAGCAGACCTGGAACCAATAATTGAAGGATAACAAATCTGTTCCATGCCAAAAGGCAAGACTGTTCACTAGATTGCCCTTCTTTTCCTTGCCTCCGTTTCCTTCATCTTTCTACACTGTCACATTGTCTTTGCCCAAAGGGAAATACGGAGGAAGGAGAGCATGGTGTATGAAAGGGTCTGCTGATGCAGGTTGAACTGGAGTCACATCCAGTCTGTTCCATCAGCCAGAGTTTGGATGGTCCAGCCTTGGTGATGAAGGCTATAGCCCTTCTTTTACCTGGTGAAGCACAGTCCTCTCAAAGGAACCATCACTCATTAATACTCCTCTTTTGCTTTGAAACAAGCTTTCAAGTGGACAGTGGTGCATGGCAGATTCTCAGGTCACTATGGAGCTAAAATTTCCTTGCGTAACTGTGTCTGCATGGTTGAGGGCATGTGCTCTGTACTGATCACTATTACTGATAGAGGTAGAACCTCCTTTGGCCTTAGTGAGAAAGTAAGCCGACTGGCGACAACCACTGATTTCCCTCCTGCCTTGTGTGATGTTGGGATTGAAAGGGGTGTGAAAGTGACAGGAAGTCACATCTGTTGTCCTGACTATAACTTAGATGCTTAACATTTTTCAGCCCTCTCTTAATTTCTAGTGATCCTAATAACAAAATTATAAAATTGGGAAGGGAGAGACCCAGGACAATACTTATCAAAGTTTCCTGCACAATAGAACCGGCTGGGATAGTTTTAAATATTCACTGCCCCAGCTATACCCCATATCAATTAAAGCAAATACTCTGGAGGCCCAGTTATGTTTTCACATTGTCTAAGATGACTCCAGTATGTAGCCACATTTGAGAAACAATTATAACTGAAGATCAAAACTGGCAGCAGCCAACTGCATTAACTCATCAAAGGGTTGTCTTGGTTGGAGAAAACCATGCTCTCACTCCTATTTCTTAGGTGCAGCTGGTTTTTACTCTGCTGCCTATGTTGATAATCCCTGGAAGAAAGCAGTCTTCTGAATGTAAATATCCTAAACTATAGCCGGTTCACCTCTTTCCCTCTCTCCACCAAGCTGGGCTTCTTTTTACATAGAAGCAGAGATGATGTGAAGGTCCATGATTGCACAGGATCTATGAAAGCATCAGCCTATGAAATGAAGGGTCCTCCCTCCCCTATGAAGGGCTTCCGGGGTAGTTCAGCTGGTAAAGAATCCACCTGCAATGCGGGAGACCTGGGTTCAATCCCTGGGTTGGGAAGATCCCCTGGTGGAGGGCATGGCAACCCATTCCAGTATTCCTGCCTGGAGACTCCCCAGGAGTCTGCAGTGCATGTGGCCACAAAGACAGTGACCGAAAGTGCAGTAAGTCACTTACACGAGTAAGTGACTAAGCATGGCACTAAGTGACTAAGCATGGGAGAGTGTTCACAACTTTTCAGACACAAATGATGACATTTGAGTTCCTTGAATTGTGTTAAGATTCAAATCAACCCTTACCTCACACAGAACCTCCCCCAACCTCAGCAAAACATTCACTCTGGAGTGACTGGGGCCACCATTCCAGCTGGATTTATGCCCCCTTCCTCTTTTGACAACCCCAAAGGAAAACTGGGAAAACTGGGACTTTAGCTTCTGAAACAGCAAGTACTCACAGGAACACAAACATTCCTGTTCACAGATGTGCTCAGTGCTACGGCCCATCACACTCTTAACCCCTGACTTTCCCAGTGAGTTCTGCCCAGGAACTTCCCTGGACTCTATCATGAGGCATTATCATAGGAGCCAGGATTAGGGCCACAGGACTTTCCTTTTGTGCACATGGCTGACTTTATGATGCTTTATTCACCCCCTACCTCTTGTGCTCATGCTAGCGGATACAAGGGGTTAGAGTTGTAGCTTCTGGGGTGTCAGTCTTCATCGCACTGGTATTCCACAGCCGCCCGGGACCTCAGCCCGTGTGTGCCCTCCAGTGTCTGCCCTTCTCAGTCACGCGTTTCCTGGCTGATCCTTGTGCTCTGCTACTGCCTCTCACTCATGTTTCCTTCTGCCCAGGTGTCACCAGTGTTCATCCTGCTTCCCCAGCCACATTGCCAACCAACCACACAGAAGCCAGATCTTCCCACTACCTCAACCCTCCCCAGCCCCTCTGTCCTCCAAGGGGCAGCACGGACCTGGGCAGAATCCTAGAGCCTGGGTACCTGGGCAGCAGTGGCCAGTGGGACATGATGAGGCCTCAGAAAGGGAGCATATCCGGGGATCTATCATCAGGCTCCTCCATGTACCAGTTTAACTCCAAGCCCACAGGTAAACACAAACCCAAGTAGGTCAGCCTGTGAAATGACGTCTCATTTAGGATCCACCCCTTTCCTACCAGGGCAGCATTTTCCATGTCTCCTCTAGTCCCTGCTCACAGAGTGGGAATAAAGGAAACGGCCCTGGCAGTGCTGAGTCCTTCCAGGCACATCCTTCATTCTCCCCGCCCTGGGCCTCGGGGCGGAGCAGGGGTGTGAGAGAGTCAGTGACCTCTGTGCTCTCACACTCGTGTCCTTCTCAGTCCCTGCTCCCTGGTCCCGTCCCAGCCCACTCTCAGACCCTTCCAGAATGCCCAGTGCCAACATTCACAGAACATTCTTCCATCATCAGGAGTTGTTACAGAAAGTGGGGTTGTTGCTACACAGATCCTCACCCCATAAATGTACCCTGTGTACAAACCCAATTCAAACTCTCCTCTGACTCCTAGCTCCTTGGTCTCCACCTGGTGGAGAGGTGCAGCCACACAGGTGAATGCTGGGATGCAGCCCAGTTCCAACAGAAGAGAACTGGGATTCTCAGAAAAAGGCTGCGTCCAGGCAAAATGAGGCATTTGATGCAGTCACATGTGTATTAGCACCCTGATCATTAGCACCCCTCCCACTGCTCTTTCCTGCATTTTTCTTTTTTTTCTTGGGGGTGTTTTTTCCTCTTCTGTTATCAGTCTTCAGATCCCTGGATCAGTGCAGACTCTTCTTTCCATATAAAGAGAATTTGAGGGAATTCTTGAGTACCAGTCATTAACCATGTCAACTCATCCTAACTTTTACCTTGGGACTTCCCTCTAAAAGTGGGGCATAAGGGCTTTGTCCCTCACTAAAGGATATTTGTTCACAGATCAGTACAAGGAAAGGTATTAGGGTAGGGTATGATAAGGAAGGCCTCACTCTAAATCACACTCAAGAGGTGGTCACACATTTCCAGGTGCTAGGCTGATGTCCACAACCTTCAATTACTTTCCTAAAACATGTGAAGTCCCTTACACTTACCAGTTATCCTGGTAACTGTACATGTATTACAGCTCCCTTACACATACCCCTGTATGGGAGGAGGCCTCCGTGGCTTGCTTAGGCCCATGGGACTGTCCTGTGTTTGATGCCAGTATACTCTTCAAGTAAGCTCACCTAAACTTCTGGATGTCTGAATGAGAGAGGATGGTGGTATTTAGGGATTTTGCTGGCCAAGCCCCACCCCTTACATGTGACCAGGATGCTCCATCTCCACCTCCTCCTGTCCTCGTGGGTGGCTGCAGGGACTGACCTGCTAGAGGACCATCTTGGTGAAATCTGGAACCTATGCCTATTCCTATGCAGATGGAGGAGTCCATCTGCATTAATGACTGCCTGCGGGAGCAGCTGGAACACAGGCTCAGCTCCAGTGCCCACAGAAACTGTAGGAGAGGCCCAGGTCCTCCTATTTCTGGCCTATTTAGGAAGAATCTGAAGGTTCCCCTTGGGAAGAACTTTGCAGATTTCAAAGCACTGTGGTCTACTTTCCTCCACTTGCTCCTTACAGTCAGCAAAGCAGGGGCAAGGACCATTCCCCTCCCTTTGTTGCTGTATCTGAGCTCAGAGAGTAACTCTCCTCACTGCAGATCTACTCAGGTCTGGTCCCCAAAATCCTGACTTCTCATCCATCCTAAATCTGCTCATTCGCTGCCTGCTGACTTCTGTGCCCTGGTCCTGTGATTGGCACATGGTGGAGCCAGGTCTGCAGGGCCTCCCCTAGCCACTGACCGAGGTGGCCTTCCTGCCCACACTCTCCCCCAGGCTGCTGACACTGGGAGGCCAGACCTTTCACATGCCCTTATCTTGCCAACACTGAAGCGGCAGCAGCAATTTAGGATTAGAGCCTCCTGAACAGCTTACCCAAGGCACATGAAATGCATGCAAAGAACCCATGCAGAGGAGCCACAGGAAAGTCAGGCGTTTGGCCCAGTAGACTTCATCCCACCAGGATGTGAGTCCTCAGAGTTTTCTGCTGGGTTGGGACAGTGTCTTTGGAGATAGAGAATGAGCAAACAGCCTCTGTTACCCAAATGATACAGGTAAATTACCCTCTGTTATTTACCTGCTTGCACTTCTCAGGAGAGGATCTGCCTCTAACTTCTATAGTCTGGGCCTGGAGTCCACACATCAGCTCTCCAATGAGAACAAAGTCCTTAGGGAAGAAAACTAGAGGCTTCAGCCTCAGCTCAGTCACATTTTCAGGGGCAGGAGGGCATTTCCAGATCCCTTTCCTCCTTGGCCGTACCAATCACCAATTAGAGAAGCAAAGAGAGAAGGTGGAGAGAACAGAGCTACTTAGACCCACCAACCTGAGCTCCATAGCTTTTCTCACTCTAGAAAGGGCTACGTCCCAACAATCCCCAACCATGGGCCCTCAGACTCCTAGGCTCCAGAGAGGAGGAGCTTTAGGAAATCCACCACTTCTGTGCAACCCACTTGCAGATATTCAGTCATTAGCTATCAAACTGGACACCAGTCAGTGCCTGTCCGACCTCCCTATAACTCACAGCTAGTTTCAATCCAGGAAAGGGAGGAACATGAGGCCTACACACCTTCTCAGGTTTCTCCAGCACTCGCTGAAGCTCCCTGTGTCCCTCCCATGCTGAAATGCTGGCCCCATGTCTCCTCACACCCCTCCTTCCTACTTGTACACTGGGGCCTACCATGCAGGCCTGCAAGCCTTGTAATTCCCCAGCTGCAACACCAAAGGAAAACAGCCCATAGACAGTGACAGACAACAACCGTTCAGTGGATATAGAATCTTACAAATCCTAAACAAAGCGGCCTGGAGTGACACGCCACGGTGTTCAGCAAACGGCAGAAACAACAAGGCAAGGATCTTCACTACTAGGGGGAGGAGGGGACAGACTTGAGGGGAGACTACAACTTATAGGGACCATTGATGTCTGACTGGCTCACCGGTCACCAGGGAAACCAGAGGCTGGAGTCAGGGCAACCGCATACCTGGTTATTGATTAAGCCCTATAATTAAGGTGCTCTAAATCAGGAAAGGAGTACCTCAAGCCTGTATATTGTCACCCTGCTTCTTTAACTTATATGCAGAGTATATCATGAGAAACACTGGGCTGGATGAAGCACAAGCTGGAATCAAGATTGCCGGGAGAAATATCAATAACCTCAGATATGCAGATGACACCACCCTTATGGCAGAAAGTGAAAAGAACTAAAGAGCCTCTTGATGAAAGTGAAAGAGGAGAGTGGAAGAGTTGGCTTAAAACTCAACATTCAGAAAACTAAGATCATGGCATCTGGTTCCATCACTTCATGGCAAATAGATGGGAAAAAAATGGAAACAGTGACAGACTTTATTTTTGGGTTCCAAAATCACTGCAGATGATGACTGCAGCCATGAAATTCAAAGACACTTCCTCCTAGGAAGAAAAGTTATGACAAACCTAGACAGCATATTAAAAAGCAGAGACATTACTTTGCCAACAAAGATCCATCTAGTCAAAGCTATGGTTTTTCCAGTTGTCATGTATGGATGTGAGAGTTGAACTATAAGGAGAGTTGAGTGCTGAAGAATTGATGCTTTTGAACTGTGGTGTTAGAGAAGACTCTTGAGTGTCCCTTGGACTGCAGTGTCCCTTGGATCCAACCAGTCCATTCTAAAGGAAAGCAGTTCTGAATATTCACTGGAAAGACTGATGCTGAAGCTGAAACTTCAATACTTTGGCCACCTGATTCGAAGAACTGACTCATTTGAAAAGATTCAGATGTTTGGAAAGATTGAAGGTGGGAGGAGAAGGGGATGACAGAGGATGAGATGGTTGGATGGCATCACCAACTCGATGCACAAGAGTTTGAGTAAGCTCCGGGAGTTGTTGATGGACAAGGAGGTCTCATGTGCTGCAGTCCATGGGGTCGCAAGACACAACTGAGCAACTGACTGAACTGGTAATTAAGGGGATTGGGTAGTCATGTGGGTGAAGGAGTGGCTGGTGAAGGAGAATGAACAGATAGCAAGAGAACAGTCATTTTGAATGACTTGACCATACAATTTCATCTGGAAGTGCCAGCAAAACTTCCTTCAGAGCTTCCCTAACACTGTTCAATGGGCATCCACAGCTGGGTCTCATTTCCTGTGTGGATGGAGTGAGGTTGGGGAGCCAACCTAAGTGTTGATTGGTTGCATCAATATATCAAAATTAACAATTTTATTTACAAATATTTACTGAATAACCAAAAAGGCTCAGAATATTGTTCAAAAGGATTAAGTCCAGAATGAAAGAATGCTTATGGAAAAAATGGAATATCAAAGAGATATTTCTAAATTAGCCTCCTCAAACAAGAAATGTGAGAGGAAAGATCACTGCTTGGGAAGATAACAAAAGCCAAAGAAAAGGGAAAAGGCAGAACTACTAAACTACCAGGGCTTCCCTGGTGGCTCAGCAGTAAAGATCCAGGAAAGGGAGGAATAGGAGGCCTACACACCTTCTCAGGTTTCTGCAAATGCAGGGTAGGAGGCACAGCTTCAGTATCTGGGTTGGGAAGATCCCCTGGAGGAAGAAATAGCAAACCAATCCCATATTCTTATCTGGAGAGTCCCATGGACAAAGGAGCCTGGCAGGGTACAGTCCATGGGGTCGAAAAGAGTTAGACATGAACACACACCTATGCACCCTTACATGAACAAAGCCAGGAGGGTACAATGTGGTCCTTCCCTTGGAACTTGCCTTATAAAGAAGGTGGCACCAAGATTTTAAGTTGTCTGGGATCTTGTGAACCAGATGTCCTCCATTCATGTCCAGAGTTCCTGACTTTTGGTCACATATCCCCGGGGTTGGCCTTAAGGCCTGTGCTGCTTTAGCTGACTGTGGAGGTGGAGCCATCTTACTCTGTCCCCTCCAAACAAGAATCTAACCAGAAAGAAATGTATCTGTGCTTCTTAGGCTGGTGGAAAATATTCCCTCATCTTCCTACCAGACTGCTCGGCCCTCTTCTTTGCTGGCCTGCTTTGTGTTGGGAGGGGGGTATGGTAGTGGGAGTGATCCAAGAGGAGCAGGAAGAGGGAGGAGGAGTGGGAACAATAAAACACAGGTGAGATGCTAGTGAGGACAGAGAGGAGAAAGGGAAACAGAGGCAGAAGAAGGAGGAGGATGAGCAGAGCTTGAACGCCAAGGTGCTCTAGTCTCTGGTCCCAGAATGGCAGCTGCCCTGTCTTGAACTTCCCTTGAAGTTATCCTGGACACACACAGTGGGCACGCACACACACACACCAGCTCCTCTCACATTCTCCAACCTCCTTTATTCACAGAAGAGCAGCCTCTCAGCCCCCGTCCCCTCCCATGTCCAGATCCTGGGAGTTCTGTCCTTTTTCCCTGAGCCTCCCCAGAATTAGGCACAGATTCTTCACCAGCACCCAAACCCTTGTCTACGGTTGTGGAGAGTCCAAAGCGTAGAACTCATCCAGTAGAAGAGAAAATGCAGGCCACACGGGGTATTGGGTCATCCTGAAGAATGACCAGCTAGCTGTCCCAGGCCATTCTGGGTTGTTATTTTTGAAGATGTCAAACTCATTCAAAAGAAACTCTGACATCTTGTTGCAGGCCATTGCTGCACGTAGCAAATTACACTGTGCTGTGTGCTGTGCTTAGTTGCTCAGTCATGTCTGACTATGCTATGAAATCTTAAACCAGGTGATGACTCCTCATTCGAAAGTCATGGATAAGCCTTTAAAAGCAAAGCAGGTGGTCAGTGCTAATTACTGGAAATCAGTAAGACTGGGGCAGATCCCAAAAAGGGCCAAATAGGAGAAGCTGCTTAGGTCAATGACTAAGTGACCTCCTGTGTTAGTTAGCTTGGGCTTCCAGAAAAAAAATGCTATGAACTGGGTGGCTTAACCAGAAATCTGTTTTCTCACAGTTTTGAGAAGTCCTAGATCATGGTTGGAACTTCCTAGCAATTCAGTTTCTGGTGCAAGCTCTCTTCCTGGCTTGCAGATAGTCCTTGCCTGGCTGAGTCCTCACAAGGTCTTTTCTTCTTACTTGAGCTGGGGTAGGGCAAAATGGCTGTCTGGGGAGGCCTTACAAATAGCTGTGAAAAGAAGAGAAGCGAAAAGCAAAGGAGAAAAGGAAAGATATAAACATCTGAATGCAGAGTTCCGAAGAATAGCAAGAAGAGATAAGAAAGCCTTCTTCAGCGATTAATGCAAAGAAATAGAGGAAAACAACAGAATGGGAAAGACTAAGGCTCTATTTAAGAAAATCAGAGATACCAAAGGAACATTTCATGCAAAAATGGGCTCGATAAAGGACAGAAATGGTATGGACCTAACAGAAGCAGAAGATATTAAGAAGAGGTGGCAAGAATACACAGAAGAACTGTACAAAAAAGAGGTTCACGACCCAGATAATCATGATGGTGTGATCACTGACCTAGAGCCAGACATCCTGGAATGTGAAGTCAAGTGGGCCTTAGCATCACTACGAACAAAGCTAGTGGAGCTGATGGAATTCCAGTGGAGCTATTCCAAATCCTGAAAGATGATGCTGTGAAAGTGCTACACTCAATATGCCAGCACATTTGGAAAACTCGGCAGTGGCCACAAGATTGGAAAAGGTCAGTTTTCATCCCAATCCCAAAGAAAGGCAATGCCAAAGAATGCTCAAACTACCGCACCATTGCACTCATCTCACACGCTAGTAAAGTAATGCTCAAAATTCTCCAAGCCAGGCTTCAGCAATATGTGAACCGTGAACTTCCTGACGTTCAAGCTGGTTTTAGAAAAGGCAGAGGAACCAGAGATCAAATTGCCAACATCCGCTGGATCATGGAAAAAGCAAGAGAGTTCCAGAAAAACATCTATTTCTGCTTTATTGACTATGCCAAAGCCTTTGACTGTGTAGATCACAATAAACTGTGGAAAATTCTGAAAGAGATGGGAATACCAGACCACCTGATCTGCCTCTTGAGAAATCTGTATGCAGGTCAGGAAGCAACAGTTAGAACTGGTCATGGAACAACAACTGACCATGGTTCCAAATAGGAAAAGGAGTACGTCAAGGCTGTATATTGTCACCCTGCTTATTTAACTTATATGCAGAGTACATCATGAGAAATGCTGGACTGGAAGAAACACAAGCTGGAATCAAGATTGCCGGGAGAAATATCAATAACCTCAGATATGCAGATGATACCACCCTTATGGCAGAAAGTGAAGAGGAACTAAAAAGCCTCTTGATGAAAGTGAAAGTGGAGAGTGAAAAGGTTGACTTAAAGCTCAACATTCAGAAAACGAAGATCATGGCATCTGGTCCCATCACTACATGGGAAATAGATGGAGGAACAGTGGAAACAGTGTCAGACTTTATTTTTCTGGGCTCCAAAATCAATGCAGATGGTGACTGCAGCCATGAAATTAAAAGACACTTAGTCCTTGGAAGGAAAGTTATGACCAACCTAGATAGCATATTCAAAAGCAGAGACATCTCTTTGCCAACAAAGGTTCGCCTAGTCAAGGCTATGGTCTTTCCTGTGGTCATGTATGGATGTGAGAGCTGGACTGTGAAGAAGGCTGAGCGCCGAAGAATTGATGCTTTTGAACTGTGGTGTTGGAGAAGACTGTTGAGAGTCCCTTGGACTGCAAGGAGATCCAACCAGTCCATTCTGAAGGAGATCAGCCCTGGGATTTCTTTGGAAGGAATGATGCTAAAGCTGAAACTCCAGTATTTTGGCCACCTCATGCGAAGAGTTGACTCATTGGAGAAGACTCTGATGCTGGGAGGGATTGGGGGCAGGAGGAGAAGGGGCCGACAGAGGATGAGATGGCTGGATGGCATCACTGACTCGATGGATGTGAGTCTGAGTGACCTCCGGGAGTTGGTGATGGACAGGGAAGCCTGGCGTGCTGCGGTTCATGGGTCGCAAAGAGTCGGACACGACTGAGCGACTGATCTGATCTCTGATCTGAGGGCAGGAGCCCAAGCTCTCTGGTGTCTCTTCATGTAAGGACATGTAACTCTTTTCCTACTTGGAACCAGTCTGTTGTTCCATGTCCATTTCTAACTGTGGCTTCCTGACCTGCATACAGATTCTCAAGAGGTACATCAGGTGGTCTGGTATTCCAATCTCTTTCAGAATTTTCCACAGTTTATTGTGATCCACACAGTCAAAGTCTTTGGCATAGTCAATAAAGCAGAAATAGACGTTTTTCTGGAACTCTGTTGCTTTTTTGATGATCCAGAGGATGTTGGCAATTTGATCTGTTTCCTCTGCCTTTTCTAAAACCATGACTGCAGCCATGAAATTAAAAAATACTTACTCCTTGGAAAGAAAATTATGACCAACTTAGACAGTATATTGAAAAGCAGAGACATTACTTTGTCAACAAAGGTCCATCTAGTCAAGGCTATGGTTTTTCCAGTGGTCATGTATGGATATGAGAGTTGGACTATAAAGAAACCTGAGCGCCAAAGAATTTATGCTTTTGAACTGTGGTGTTGAAGACTCGTGAGAGTCCCTTGGACTGCAAGGAGATCCAACCAGTCCATCCTAAAGAGATCAGTCCTGGGTGTTCATTGAAAGGACTGATGCTGAAGCTGAAACTCCAATACTTTGGCCACCTGATGCAAAGAGCTGACTCATTTGAAAAGATCTGGATGCTGGGAAAGACTGAGGACAGGTGTAGAAGGGGACAATAGAGGATGAAATGGTTGGATGGCATCACTGACTCAACGGACATGAGTTTGGATAGACTCCGGGAGTTGGTGATGGAGAGGCCTGGCATGCTGCAGTCCATGGGGTTGCAAAGAGTCAGAAACGACTGAGCAACTAAATTGAAACTGAAACATCCTATCAGTGCCCCAAGGCTATGATCTCATTTAAATTTAATTACATCCTTCAAAGTTCCTTCCCCAAATACAGCTTCACTGGGGATTAGGGTCCAAGATATGAATTTGTGAGGGGTAGGGGGAGGGAAACACATATACTCTGCTCCTAACGTCCTCCCCAGCTTCCTTCCCCCATGAAGGCATTTGCATCTCTCAACTCTGATCCCTGGGAACTGCCCAGGCTGGGTCCTCAGATTCGTCTCCCCACAGGCATTTTCCTTCTCTCTCTGACTCAGATGCCTCAATACCGGGCCCAGCTGTTCTGGCTGACCCTCAGAAGCAGTGGACTGACTTGCTTTCACCTGAATCTCTTTCAGAATGGAGCAGCCACCACTGACTGATTTGCTCGCAGAAATGTGTTCACTGGGGAGACTGGCTGTGGTGGTAGACTAATGCTTCCCCAAAGATGCCCACATCTGGGTCCCTGGAATTTGTGATTATGTTACTTGACATGAAAAAAGAGAATTTGTGGGTGTGATTCAATTAAGGAGAAGTCAGGTGGGCCTTAGGAAGCATCACTACGAACAAAGTTAGTGGAGGTGATGGAATTCCAGTGGAACTATTTCAAATCCTGAAAGATGATGCTATGAAAGTGCTGCACTCAATATGCCAGTACATTTGGAAAACTCAGCAGTGGCCACAGGACTGGAAAAAGTCAGTTTTCATTCCAATCCCAAAGAAAGGTAATGCCAAAGAATGCTCAAACTACCGCACAATTGCACTCATCTCACACGCTAGTATGGAGAAGGCAATAGCACCCCACTCCAGTACTCTTGCCTAGAAAATCCCATGGACAGAGGAGCCTGGTGGGCTGCAGTCCATGGGGTCGCTAGGAGTCGGACATTACTGAGCGACTTCACTTTCACTTTTCACTTTCATGCATTGGAGAAGGCAATGGCAACCCACTCCAGTGTTCTTGCCTGGAGAATCCCAGGGACAGCGGAGCCTGGTGGGCTGCTGTCTGTGGGGTCGCACAGAGTCGGACACGACTGAAGTGACTTAGCAGCACACGCTAGTAAAGTAATGCTCAAAATTCTCCAAGCCAGGCTTCAGCAATACATGAACTGTGAACACCCAGATATTCAAGCTGGTTTTAGAAAAGGCAGGGGAACAAGAAATCGAGTTGCCAACATCCATGAATCATTGAAAAAGCAAGAAAGTTTCAGAAAAACATCAATTTCTGTTTTATTGACTATGCCAAAGTCTTTGACTGTGTGGATCACAATAAACTGTGGAAAATTCTGAAAGAGATGGGAATACCAGACCACCTGACCTGCCTCTTGAGAAATCTGTATGCAGGTTAGGAAGCAACAGTTAGAACTGGACATGGAACAACAGACTGGTTCCAAATAGGAAAAGGAGTACGTCAAGGCTGTATATTGTCACCCTGTTTATTTAATTTATATGCAGAGTACATCATGAGAAACGCCGGGATGGAGGAAGCAGAAGCTGGAATCAAGATTGCCGGGAGAAATATCAATAACCTCAGATATGCAGATGATACCACCCTTATGGCAGAAAGTGAAGAGGAACTAAAGAGCCTCTTGATGAAGGTGAAAGTGGAGAGTGAAAAAGTTGGCTTAAAGCTCAACATTAAGAAAACTAAGATCATGGCATCCAGTCCCATCACTTCATGGCAAATAGATGGAAAACAGTGGCTGACTTTATATTTCTGGGCTCCAAAATCACTGCGGATGGTGATTGCAGCCATGAAATTAAAAGACACTTGCTCCTTGGAAGGAAAGTTATGACCAACCTAGATAGCATATTAAAAAGCAGAGACATTACTTTGTCAACAAAGGTCCATCTAGTCAAGGCTATGGTTTTTCCATTGGTCATGTATGGATGTGAGAGTTGGACTATAAAGAAAGCTGAGCACCGAAGAATTGATGCTTTTGAACTGTGGTGTTGGAGAAGACTCTTGAGAGTCCCTGGACTGCAAGGACATCCAACCAGTCCATCCTTAAAGAGATAAGTCCTGGGTGTTCATTGGAGTGACTGATGTTGAAGCTGAAACTACAATACTTTGGCCACCTGATGCAGAGAGCTGACTCATTTGAAAATACTCTGATACTGGCAAAGATTGAGGGCCAGAGGAGAAGGGGACAACAGAGGATGAGATGGTTGGATGGCATCACCGACACAATGGACATGGGTTTGGGTGGACTCCGGGAGTTGGTGATGGACAGGGAGGCCTGGCATGCTGCTGTTCATGGGGTCGCAAAGAGTCGGACAGGACTGAGCGACTGAACTGAACTGAGATGGGGGCCCCATGGAATCACAAAGGTTAATACAGATGGAAGGAGAATTTGTGTCAGAATAACGTGTTGTGAGAATAACTTGATCAGCTGTAATTATCTTTGAAGATGACAGGGGCCTATGAGAGTAGAATATGGGCATCTTCTAGAGGCTGGACAAGGCAAAGAAAGAGATTCTCTCTTAGCATCTCCAGGAATAATCACCACAACCCAAATGTCACTTTGATTTTTGCCTAGGGAGATGCATCTTGGACTTCTGATCTCCAGAGTCATAAAATAATAAACGTGTACTGTGTTAAGCCACTAAGTGTGTAGTAACATGTTACAGTAACAATAGGAAACTCCTACAGTGGACAGTGGTGGATAAAGAATATTTAAAGTCAGTGTGCAGGACGAGTAGTGTCAGCTGTTCCAAGAAAGAACAGGTTTTCCTGGAAGTTAACTGGGTGCTGAGTTCGAGTCTCCCTCCAGGCTAGTCACCTTCCCTCTTAAGCCAAATGCACTTCAAGGATCAAGCTCCTCCACTCCTTGGTCTCTGGTCTCAAAAGCAAGCTAGTTGCCTTCTCCAGCCTCCCCACTCCCTCCCCTCAGGTCTAATCCAGTCTTGCTCAGTAAGAGAAAACATACAAACCTCATTCTTCAAGCAAACACATCATCTCTCTATCCTTTATTTTGGTAATCAGCTTCTTCAGAATCTTCAATTTTTGTATTCTGTACGGTGAGAAAAGGAAAAACATGGTACCTGGGAGACCATGAGGATGAAGTAAGAAGGTGCACAGAAAATACACCACGTAGAACTTTGAGATATAACTCTTGTCAACTACAAACTGGCACTTGCCATCTACCTTTACAAGGATTAAATGCTGCAGCCGCTGATTTTCAACACCCCCTGAAAGGAGTTCAGGGTGGAGAGCAGAAATGAGCCCACTCTGTGCTCTGGGAAAAACTGGCAGAACAAGTCTTCAGATAGTGATGTATTTTCAGGACCCGATTTTATGACCCAAATATCTCCTAGTACCTAGAAAAGCACTAAAATCCTTCATGGTGACATATGATCCTCACGACTATCAGTAACCTTCTGCAAAGAATCTGCACTTGAATGCATGTACTCTCCCTTTACCAAGACTACACACACGCTGACCTTCACCCATACCTTTGTGGAGCAAGTTCTCAGAGCTATCTGAAATGCTGCCTCCTGAGCTCCTCATTTTGCCCCAAATAATACTTGAATTCACAACTCTGACGCTGTGCATTTTTTAAAGTTAGTACCCTGAATCTATATGTCTACACACGTAACACATACTTATGGTTTATTTTGTTCCTACAAATATATATTTACATTCATTGTTTTACAACTTATTTACTTCTTAAAATTGGATCAGCAATGCAGAGATATTACTTTGCCAACAAAGGTCCATCTAGTCAAGGCTTTGGTTTTTCCAGTAGCCATGTATGGATTTGAGTGTTGGACTGTGAAGAAAGCTGAGCGCCGAAGAATTGATGCTTTTGAACTGTGGTGTTGGAGATGACTCTTGAGAGTCCTTTGGAGTGCAAGGAGATCCAACCAGTCCATTCTAAAGGAGATCAGTCCTGGGTGTTCTTTGCAAGGAATGATGCTAAAGCTGAAACTCCAGTACTTTGGCCACCTCATGCGAAGAGTTGGCTCATTGGAAAAGACTCTGATGCTGGGAGGGATTGGGGGCAGGAAGAGAAGGCGACGACAGAGGATGAGATGGCTGGATGGCATCACCGACTCGATGGACATGAGTTTGAGTGAATTCCGGGAGTTGGTGATGGACAGGGAGGCCTGGCGTGCTGCGATTCATGGGGTCGCAAAGAGTTGGACACGACTGAGAGACTGAACTGAACTGAACCGAGTACCACAGAATCACTATTCTTAGCATGTAACCCAGAACAAAGGTTAAGAATGCAAGGAAGCTGGCTAAATTCCCTTACATCTCAAACAAAGAATAAAGGGTCTGCTTCCACAGATTCCTGGGCTCCCTAAACTGTTCGGAATCATGAAGTCACTTATCCTTCAGCATCCGGCCTGCCCATTGGTCGTCTCGGCTCGGGTGGGAGGGGGAGATGAGGGGCATGGGACAGGGTGTGGGTTGGAGGAGAGGAACCGCTTTACAGGTCCTGAATGCGGATGGGTTTATGTAAATTTTGCAGCGGAAGTGGTTCAGTTCCCGGCCTGCCACTTTGTTGGTTGTGGATGTTTTTCCGGGATACTGCTTAGATTTTATTAGAAGAGTTGTTAGGAGTGCCTGAGAGGCGCGGGAAACGATGGGGTGCGGACGGTGGTGGAAGAGATGGTGGCAATAGCAAAGTGAGCCTGTGCGTACAGTGAACGTGTCTAAGGCTGTGCGGGCGGCAGGCACAATTACTTCATACTTACCTGGCAGCAGAGATACTGTGATCACGAATGTGGTTCTCCCAGGGTGAGGCTCACCCATTGCACTGCGGGTGTGTTGACCTCTGCGATTTCCCCAAAAGCGGGAATCTTGACTGCATAATTTGTAGTGGTGGGGGACTACGTGTGTGTTTTCCCCTGTAACTATGGTTTCAACCGTAGATAGAACTACCTTCTATCTACCTACCTTCTACCGTAATGTGGGATTTCTCTGGCGGCTCAGGCGATTTTAAATATCTCCCTGCAATGCAGGAAACCCTCGGAAAGATTTCCTAGAGAAAGAAATGGCAACCCACTCCAGTACTCTTGCTTGGGAAACCCCATGGATGAAAGAGCTTGGTAGGCTACAGTCCATGAGATCGCAAAAAGTAAACACGACTAGTCAAACAAGTTCAGCTCAGTAGTGAATACACTGCTTCCTCAAGCTATTTTTTATGTTTTGTATTATACACAGAGGTTATGTGCTGTTTTTTTATATATATACTACAGTAGCTACTTCAGTCTTGTCGACTCTGTAGACCCCATGGACTGCATGCAGCATGGCAGGCTTCTCTGTACCTCACCAACTCCCGGCGTTTACTCAGACTCAAGTCCATCGAGTTGGTGATGCCTTCCAGCCATCTCGGAGAAGGAAATGGTAACCTACTCCAGTATTCTTGCCTGGAGAATCCCATGGACAGAGAAGCCTGGTAGGCTACAGTCCACGGGGTCGCAAAGAATCGGATAAGACTGAGCGACTTCATGTTCACGTTCCAGCCATCTCATCCTCTGTCGTCCCCTTCTCCTCGCACCTTCGGTCTTTCCCAGCACCAGGGTCATTTCAGATGAGTCTAGAGGGTACATCAAAGGTTGTATCTTGTCAGCCTGCTTATTTACATGCCCAGTACATCATATAAAGTACAAAACTGGGTATGCAGATGACACCATCCTTATTATGCCAGAAAGCAGGAAAAGTGAGTGAAAAAAGTTGGCTTAAAACTCAACATGCAAAAGACAAAAATCATGGTATCTGGTCCCATCACTTCATGACAAATAGATGGAGGAAACAAGGGAAACAGTGACAGATTTTCTTTACTTGGGCGCCAAAGTCACTGCAGATGGTGACTGCAGCCATGAAATTAAAAGACCCTTGCTCCTTGGAAGAAAAGCTACTACAAACCTAGACAGCATATTAGAAAGCAGAGACATTAATTTGCCAACAAATGTCTGTCTAGTCAAAGCTATAGTTTTTCCGTGGTCATGTATGGATGTGAGTTGAATCATAAAGAAGAAAAGTTGCTCAGTCCTATGTGACTCTGTGATCCCATGCACTGTGACCTACCACGTTCCTCTGAGGCAAGAGTACTGGAGTGGGTCGCTATTTTCTTCTCCAAAGGATATTCCGGACTTGGGGATCAAACCCAGGTCTCTTGCATTGCAGGCAGACAGGTTAACCTCTGAGCCACAAGGGAAGCCCAAAGAAAGCTGAGCGCCAAAGACTTGATGCTTTTGAACTGTAGTGTTGGAGAAGACTCTTGAGAGACTCTTTGACTGCAAGATTATACCAGTCAACCCTAAAGGAAATCAGTCCTGAATATTCACTGGAAGGACTGATGCTGAAGCTGAATCTCCAATACTTTGGCCACATGATGTGAAGACCCAACTCACTAGAAAAGACCCTGATGCTGGGAAAGTTAAGGGCAAGAGGCGAAGACGACGACAGAGGACGAGATGGTTGGATGGCATTACCAATTCAGTGGACATAAGTTTGAGTAAGGCCTGGGAGATGGTGAAGGGTGGGGAAGCCTGGCGTTCTGCAGTCCATGGGATCGACAAGAGTCGGCCACGACAGAGCGGCTTAACAACAAAACAAACCCATACTTTCCACCGCTCAACGCTTACAGAATTTGGCACATTTGAACAGTCCTGTTACTGCTGTAAACCGTTCTTTGTGCCTAACTTATTTGGGCTCGCAGTTCATCCACCGGCATGGTGCAACGCGTGGGAAGGCAGGTCCTTGGCTTCTGGTCGACTCCCGACCAGAGCAAACGCCGTGTCGTCCCCCATCCCCGCCCCCGTGCCCCACGAAGCCGGCGGTGGCCCGCAGTTCTACCCTTGGACCTGGGGTACCAGGCATGGGACAGCCCACGAAGTCCCAAGGGCTCTTCTGAGGACGTTCAGAGTTCCCAGGGCAGCAGGAAGAGGACAACTGCAAAGAGGGAAGGGACTTTTTAAAAATTTTCCTGGCGGGAATTTTACCTCAGGGCAGAAAACTCTAGAAATACCAGCAGAGCAGGAGCATTTGGAGGAGGCCTCAACGCCCCTCCCCGTCGCTCACTTGGTCTGGGTTTCCTCTCATTCCACTGCGTCCAAAGCTGTAGAGACGGCCGCCAGCCGGCGAGTCAGGCGCCCCCTGGCGTCGCGGAGGAAGCAGCTCGCGGCGGAATGACGAGAGCCCCGGGAGGGAGGGAGGTCCTGGGACCGCGCGGCTGCGAGCCACACGGCTCAGCTGCTGGGGAGCGAGACGGCCGGCCGTGTTTCCACGGTGTAATAGTCAGCACTTTGGACTGAATCCAGCGATCCGAGTTAGAGTCTCGATGGGACCTTTCCCTTTAGGCCGCACGCAGGGTCTTCTACTGGCGCAGCCGGAACTCAGTCTCCTCCTGAAAGCGAACTGCACCTCAGGTGAGCGCTGAGTGGACCTGCTCTCCCGCCCCAGCGCCCAACTCGTTCTGCTCTCGGGACCAGAAGGTCTGGGTCCCGCGAAGGAGGCCCTTGGGCCCCCGTGTTCTGCCGCCTCCCCCTCAGCAGTCGAGGTCCGAAACCTGCTGCTCTGAGAAGCGCAGGTCCGTGGACCACGGGGAGGTAGGGGATGAGCCCGTGGCGTTCCCGCAGGACCCTGCGGCTCTGCTGGTCAATGGTCATCGGAGGCCCGGCCCCGCCGCCAAGCGACGGGGCGCAGCGACCGAAGCAAGGCTGCCCGCTGTCGGGTCACCCTGGGTCTCGAGGTAAAAGGCAGAAGCTGCGCCCATTGAGTCCTGCCCCACGAGGGGGTTTCGGACTGCACGTCTCGTCCCTGTGAATAATGGTCCGGGGGCTGTGATGTCATTGACCAGCCAGGGCGACAGCTTTCCGGGCGGGGTTCCAGACCTGAATGGAAAGTACTATATTTTATTCAGGTGCTCTATTATTCGCAGGTTTGATTGATCCTATTTCAGTTTATTTCAGAACTTCTCGCTCCTAAGTCTCCTTTGAACACGAAAAACCGCTGTTAGGCTAAGACTTGAACCTTGACTCCAGGAAATCTTGTCCTTTCATCCCAAACTCAGTCAGAAAGAGGAGTCTGGGCGGTGTATTCCAGCGTCTGAGATCAGGGGTCGGTCACCCACGCCTTTGAGACACTTGCAGATCTTATAGTAGGGGCCAGAATATTGAATATATTCCATGTAGTTAGATTTGAGTTGGAAACAGCATTCACTTTTTTATCAATATAAAATTGACTTTTTAAATGTCACTTCTAGACATTGGAAACACGATGTAACTTCGGTGGAACAAATGCTGAGATGAAAACTCATATATAGATGAGAACTATAAAACAGAATAATTTATATGTTCCCTGGAACAGTGACAAAGTTTTTTAAAAAGCTGCTTTCCTTAATTGTGTCATTATTGGCATTGTTGGTATTTATTCTTATTCCACATGATGTGGGGAAAAGCAAAGGAGATTGTGTGAAATCTTGTATTTCTATTATTCCCAGTGTCCTTAAAAACAAAAATATTGCTATACAAAAAAGAGGCAGATGAAAGATAAACATTCAATAAAGCCTGACATTCTGAATGTGAATATATACCTTCATAGAAAGATGAATATGTATTTCCTAGCTCTGTCCACTGGAAATGCCTAGAAATAAACCAAATCCAGTAAGCATCTTAAGGTTACAATTTGATTTGGGAATAACATTTGCACAAAAGGAAACCAGAGATTCTTAGAAAAATGACTGAGTCCAGGTCAGGGGCAGAAAATATACAGGATCAAAGAGAAGCATCTTGTCATAGTGTTATCAAGAAAGGTCTCAAATACTATTAGAAACTTTTCAAAAGAATTGAGGAGCCAGCTTAAAGTTGCTTTCACTGCCAAAAGAGAGATAATTTGAGCATTGATAAGAGCTATATTGCAATGTATTGAAATACTTCACTGTGTTTGAAATTTTGAATTCATATTAGCACACAGGGTAAAAAAAGAAATAAATGAATTGGTGACCACAGAGGATACTTGGGGTTTTGCTCATTAAGCTGCAGTTTTCTTTACAGAGGGTACCATTGAATAACTAAACAGTATTTAGTATTTAGGAGAAGTTTCTTCTTATGCAAGTATTCCAGTTAAATACTGCATGATGATGGAATATCACCATTTAGTGCCACATAATCAGTAAATGGATTGAGAGGTCTTGAACTAAAAGGGCTGGTAATACTATTTGAAGAAACACGCAGGACTTGATGTGCCTCCTCATCAGAGAGCGCACACCACTTCTGAAGTAGTCTTGGCAGGATTGCAAGTGTGAATCCCATCAGTCTCTGTATCTACAGGTCCAAAATAGGGACCACTACACATATGCCTGCTGAACAGTTACAAAGTAGTAGGACTGAGCACCCGGATTTTCATTTATAATTCATGTGACTGTAACCTTAAAAGTTGGAGACATGCACAATATTTTTCTAATAAACACAACTTTAAAACATTGGTAGAATTATATTTCCTTTGTGTGTGTGCTCAGTCGCTCAGTTTTATCCAACTCTTTTGGGTCCATGGATCATATCTCGCCAGGCTCCTCTGCCCATGGGTTTTCCCAGGCTAGAATACTGGAGTGGGTTGCCATTTCCTATTCCAGAGTATCTTCTTGACCCAGGGATCGAATCTGCATTTCTTGTGTCTCCTGCATTGGCAGGCGAGTTCTTGGGAAACCCCATATTTCCTTTAAGGTATATATAGCATTATCAGCTATGTAGAAGATTATATTTGCATTATTGTGCTCTTATACTTTTTAGTTGTAAATGTGCTTACTAGAAAATTTTAAACTACGTGTGTGACTTGCATTTTCGTTACATTATAGCACTGCTGTATATTCTATCACCAGGAAGGAAGTACGAAGAACAGAAACACTTATTAAAGTACACCCTAGTATACGGAGAAGGCAATGGCACCCCACTCCAGTACTCTTGCCTGGAAAATCCCATGGATGGAGGAGTCTGGTAGGCTGCAGTCCAGGGGGTTGCTGAGGGTCGGACAGGACTGAGCGACTTCACTTTCACTTTCATGCATTGGAGAAGGAAATGGCAACCCACTCCAGTGTTCTTGCCTGGAGAATCCCAGGGACAGAGGAGCCTGGTGGGCTGCCATCTATGGGATTGCACAGAGTCGGACACGACTGAAGCAACTTAGCAGCAGTATACAGTTTAGACTGTGGGAATGCTACAGAAAGTCCAACTCAGTTTCTTCAACAAAGGAATGATTTAAAGGGGAAAAAAAGGACAGCAATAGACCAAGAGAGATGGAGAGCGGGTGAGAGAGAGAGAGCAAGGAAGGAAGGAAAGAAGAAATTGAAGGTAAGCATACATTTAAGAGACTTAAATGCATTATCTTTGTGATTCCAGTTTGTGGATTCTATTTGGATCCAAAAAAGAATACTAACTTAGAAACAATAATGGAGGAGGGGGAGAGGGGCCTCCCTGGTTAAGAATTTGCCTAGCAATGCAGAGGACACAGGTTTGATTCCTGGTCCAGGAAGATCCCACATGCTGTGGGGCTCCTAAGCCCACAAGCTGCAACAACTGAGCGCATGGGCAGAAGCTACTGAAGCCCAAGAAACCAGCAAACCACAAGAGAGGAGCTCCCCCTCTCCACAACTGGAGAAGCCCTGCACCAAGCTATAAAGACCCAGGGCAGCCATAAATAAATAAATAAAATTTAAAAACCCTATGTGATCAAATAAGCTGAAAAAAATGCTGCATTTTAAAACATGGAATTTTTGAATAGTCTTTTATGATATTAAAGATTTTGAATTAATTTATGATTATAATGGCATGATGATAATACTTTCAAAAAAGTTCTCATTGAGGGGAAACATGCTGACATAATTATAGATGAAACATGATGTCTGAGATTTCCTTTAAAAAAATAGGAAAAGGTAAGTACATGGATTATAGTAAGACAAGTTCAACCATAAGCTGGTAATTGTAGACCATGCCTGACAAAGATGGTAATGTTCTGTTATGTCTACTTTTGTGTACTATTGAAATTTCAGATTTGAAAAAGAATGATAGAACACAGGACCACCTAGAATAATAGCAGCTGAATCTCTCAACATACAATTCTGAGGGCTAGGGACTAACGGAGAGACTCAAGGACACCATTCAAAACCCTGCCCCAAACAACCAGGGACCAGAGAACACTGTGGGCGTGACCTGGTTTGTATTCAGCTAGGTCTGGGAGCCACACAGCAGCAGAGGGACCAACAAAGACCCTGCAGTAGAGGAGAACTCAGCAGGGAGGGAGTACTCCAGACAGAACTCAGGTGAAACAGCTCACAGAAAGAGCATGTGGATAAACTCAGAGGGTGTCTGAGACATGGTTGGCTCTAGCCCTGGTGACTAGGGAATTGATAGGAAGGGGTTCGACAGTGCAGAGGACCGACGGTGACAATCTTGAGGAGGCACAATTACTGGGATCAGGTGTGAGAGCGCGCTGAAGGGAGCATCCTTTGGACACTTGTGGTGATGAAAACAAATGGTGCAACTGGCAGAAATTAAAGGTCCTACTGGAAGAAATAGAATCCCCAAATCAAGAGACACACCATGCCTTTCCCCCAAGCCTTAGCTCTGCTAGAATAATTGCACAAAACAGACCTAAAACAAAGAAATCAACTAAGCCACTCAAAGCACTAATCCCTTCTGACCTGGAACAACTGTTTCTCATTCAGGTAAACCTAGTCATGTGAAAATGAAAACTATATAGCAGACATTTCTTCCAAGGTGACAGAAGAAAAAAGTGTAAAATGAGGGTCAAAAATTTCAGCAAGTGAAAAGATTGCCTCAAAATTAATAAAAAAAAAACAACATTGGGAAATGTAAAATGACATCCATATTTTGAATTGTTCTGAACAAAGCATTTGTAGATACATGCACATGGAAAAAACTTCAATATTTTACGTAAGAAATATGGAACACGAGATATTTGTAGACAGGAAAGAAGAAATGAGAAACTGGAACTAGCTGAGATTTTAAAAAATTGAAGGTATAGAAAATTCTTTGGAAAAAAAAAGACTGAATGACAAAGTACATAGAGAACATATTTATCCCAACTTATAAGGGACACTGCATTAAAAATGAAAGCATCAAACAGAATAGAAATGAGCAAAAGATAGTGAGAAAGGATCAGAGAGAAAGTCATAGAGACCTAGGGGAAATAGACCTGGAACAGTCAGTTCTAAGACATATCCTAGTAGAGCTGAAAGACTTTTTTAAAAAAGAAAAAATGTCCTGAAGCTCCAGACCACCCTTTGCCCTCAGTGAAGAAAAATCAATTTACATTCTACATCTCAGCAGAATATACAAAGTAAGATTTTTTTTTTTTTAAATCAATAGAGCTCATTGTGGACAAGTTCTTCATATTTAGCCAAGGTGTCTGTACTGTATCAAAGCAACAGAAAACAAGTATTAAATATATCAAACTTAAGGGGTCCTCAGTCCATAATGAGAAATCTTTAAAGATGAACTCTGCTCATCATGAATTGACAGGAAACTATGAGTTTTGTACATTTGGTCATCACTGAATATATGTGATTGTAGATTTAAGCCACTGTGTCGTGGGCCCTGCTCTGGGGGCAGCCAAGGTACACCCTCAAACTTCTGCAGGGAGGCTGCTAGTACTCCCAGAGTGGGACAGCCATCCTGTGCCACCAGGGGGTCGAAAGGACCCAGTGGGCCCCTCCTCCAGCTCCTACCTCTACCCTACCAATTAGCACATTAACAAAAAAAGGTAGGAAAAATATAGTATATAAAGGGTATACATTTGATTGGGTTGAAATAATGCAATAAGGTAATAATACTGTAAGGTAGGTAAAGACAGAAGAAAAAAGCAGAATAATGTCCTCGAGCATCACAGTAGTAAAAAGTTAAAGTTGACAGATAACATTTAAAACATATACTTCAAATACTAGAAATGTGACAAAATACTAAAGGACTAATGTGTCAAAAATTTTAGTGCAGTAACTAGCTATCCAGGCCTTCCAAAATACTAAGCAAAAGACACACACACACAAATATGCATACACAAAGAAAATAAAATAACAGAGAAAGAAACACAGAAGATACAATCTACTACAAACATAGATGAAAAGATGTGAGAGGAGTTTAAGATACAAAACTGAACAGGAGAAACAAAGGGGCTTCCCTGGTAGCTCAGCTGGTAAAAAATCTGCCTGTGATTCAGGAGAGCCCAGATCAATTCCTGGTTTGTAGGATTCCCTGGAGAAGGGATAGGATACCCACTCCAGTATTCTTGGGCTTCCCGGTGGAATCTGCCTGCAATGGTGGACACCTGGGTTCGATTCCTGGGTTGGAAAGATCCCCTGAAGTAGACCATGGCAACCCACTCCAGTATTCTTGCCTGGAGAATCCCCATGGACACAGGAGCCTGGCGGGATACAGTCCATGGGGTTCAGAGTCAAGCACAACTGAGCAACTAAGCACAGCACGGCACATGAGACAAGACTATTGATATTAATAAAATCAATCATGTTAATAATGGATTGTGGATGGGGGAGGGGTGGGAAGGAGGTTCAAGAAGGAGGGGACATATTTATTCTTATGTTTGATTCCCATTGCTGTATGACAGAAACCAACACTACATTGTAAAGCAGTTAGCCTCCAAATAAATATAAATGCAAGAAAATAATAGATTATAACACTGAATTTTAAAAAAGCATGAAGCAACAAACAACTAATCTCAAAAATATACAAGCAACTCCTACAGCTCAATTCCAGAAAAATAAATGACCCAATCAAAAAATGGGCCAAAGAACTAAATAGACATTTCTCCAAAGAAGACATACAGATGGCTAACAAACACATGAAAAGATGCTCAACATCACTCATTATCAGAGAAATCTGATGAGTCTGATAAATCTGATAAGTCTACAAGCAATAAATGCTGGAGAGGGTGTGGAGAAAAGGGAACCCTCTTACACTGTTGGTGGGAATGCAAACTAGTACAGCCACTATGGAGAACAGTGTGGAGATTCCTTAAAAATTTGGAAATAGAACTGCCTTATGATCCAGCAGTCCCACTGCTGGGCATACACACTGAGGAAACCAGAACTGAAAGAGACACGTGTACCCCAATGTTCATCGCAGCACTGTTTACAATAGCCAGGACATGGAAGCAACCTAGATATCCATCAGCAGACGAATGGATAAGAAAGCAGTGGTACATATACACAATGGAGTATTACTCAGCCATTAAAAAGAATGCATTTGAGTCAGTTCTAATAAGGTGGATGAAACTGGAGCCTATTATACAGAGTGAAGTAAGCCAGAAAGAAAAACACCAATATAGTATGCTGCTGCTGCTGCTGCTAAGTCGCTTCAGTCGTGTCCGACTCTGTGCGACCCCACAGACGGAAGCCCACCAGGCTCCTCTGTCCCTGGGATTCTCCAGGCAAGAACACTGGAGTGGGTTGCCATTTCCTTCTCCAATGCATGAAAGTGAAAAGTGAAAGTGAAGTCGCTCAGTCGTGTCCGACTCTTAGTGACCCCATGGACTGGAACCTACCAGGATCTTCCATCCATGGGATTTTCCAGGCAAAAGTACTGGGGTGGGGTGCCAAAGCCTTCCCCGCCAATACAGTATACTAACGCATATATATGGAATTTAGAAAGATGGTAACAATAACCCTGTATACGAGACAGCAGAAGAGACACTGATGTATAGAACAGTCTTTTGGACTCTGTGGGAGAGGGAGAGGGTGGGATGATTTGGGAGAATGGCATTGAAATATGTATAATATCATATATGAAACGAGTCGCCAGTCCAGGTTCGATACACGATATTGGATGCTTGGGGCTGGTGCACTGGGACGACCCAGAGGGATGGTATGGGGAGGGAGGAGGGAGGAGGGTTCAGGATGGGGAACACATGTATACCTGTGGCAGATTCATTTTGATATATGGCAAAACCAATACAATATTGTAAAGTTAAATAAAATAAAATTAAAAAATAAATACATAAAAAAGCATGAGCCCACAGTGAAACTCAAAAATATTTTTAATAATATGTTAAGGGTAGGGATTGTCTTTTCTACAGCACAAAGCTGACAATACCACAGATATGATAAATGACACACATCAGGGATCAATAAAGGATGGTAAAATTTTTACAGAAAGAGTATAATATAATACAATATTCATACACTCTCAAAATACCACTAATCAAATTACTCATTACAGACACAAAAAGCTGTCTTTTCAGTGAACAGATGTTATAAGCCTCTGCATAACAGTGTTCAATGCTAAAATAATAATAGTGATGACAGGTAAAGTGGACACTCTTAGCCTCCAAACAGGCTGCACTAGGAAGCACACAGCATGCACTAGATGGTGTTCTTGGCAAAAAGGGCTCACCTGAATTTAATCATGAGGAAATGATCAGACAACTGCAAAATGTAGACCTTTGAGCAGACAACTGACTTATCCTCTGCAAAGAAGTCAATGTCACGACCATCAAGGACAACTACAAGAAGGTGAGGAGACGTTTGAGGTTCCCAAGGACTAAAGAAATAAAGTAACACAATCTTCTTAGTCCTTTGGAACCTAAAACATCTCTTCTCCTTTTTGTTGTCTTTTTGGTGCAAACATCGGCTGTTTGAAGAAAGACAGGCCAGTTGTCTGGTTCAAAGGTCAAAATTCTGCAGTTATCTGATATCCACCTCAACATTAAACACAGGATAAACACTTTCAGCCAGAACAATGCATAGTAAATGCTGTCTGCTTTGAGCACAGTCCATCTGGTGGCAAAGAGTGACCGGGTTGATATGTTGTCTTCTTGCAATTTCCCATGCTGGTGTGTGGAAGATGTATATTTAGAGGAGTAAGAGTTAAGGTCTTTCCAAACTGTGTGTCCATCAAAGCATTGATCACCTTACTGGGATTACATTCCAAGGCTGATGACTGGGATTACTCCCATCAGTTCTGTCCCTTGGGGTGTGGAGAGTGGTTGTTGATTGGGATCTTCATTCTCAGGAAAGGATCCCTCCAGTGTTGCTGAGGTTTAAATTGAGTTGTTGTTGTAGATTTTGTTTTTCATCAAATGGAAAAGGTAATTTTATAGTGTGGTTTCTCAAATGGACAATATCTTTTCTTAGTTCCTAAAATAATTGGTATCTGTGAAAGACAGAGAGAGAGAGAAGAAATGTGAGTGTTTGTTAGGTCCTGCTGAGCCTGGAGGGATGGCCACATGGTGACTGGGGCCAGGGGCAGACAGACCTCCTGTTGACAGGACAAGCTGAAGGGAGAGCCACCACTCAGTCCTCAACAGTCATTTCACTCTTGAATCTCCTTCATTTGTACGCTTTCCCACATGTTCAGGGAGGGACGTGCCGAGCATCCCTCATACACAATTAGAAACAGACTGCTATGGGAGCAGAGGATCCTCAACTGAGAAAGACACCTTCTTCTACCTCTTCATCCTGCCTTCTGAGGAGGAGAAGCAGGCTACCGGAGAGTGCTGGATTGTGAGCACCAACAGGGACCTCAGAACGAATCCAAGCCCAGTTCCATACTTAACAGAGGAGGAGCTATGTTTTCAAGGATCTAAGGACTATCCAACATTACATGACTTGTTACTGACAACCCAGACCACAGGCCCTTCCTATACATTTGCGGGAAGGGAGAGGAGAAGAGGAAGCTCCAATCTGGAGGAGTCAACAGTTAATAGAGGCTGTTTGGTCATCCTCCTGGACAGGAATGAGGCGTTCCAGGGAAATCCTGCTCCAAAGAGACTGAGGAATTAATGGAAAGGGGGGAAACTCAAAATAAAATTAGCAAAAATAGAGCAGAGAGTGTAACTGTGTCTCAAGCCATTCGAATCCCATGGACACCAAAATGCTATGAAGGTGATTTCATTTCATGCTGGATCTACCTTAAGGCATTTCTAGGAATATCCTTGACATCTACACAAATAAAATTCTGAAGTGAAAGAGCATTCAGTTTAGTTATACTAAATTCTGGTCACCTTTTTCTCAAACTTTTCTTAAAGAAAGAGTCTCTCCTAGTATTTTATGCTAGTGTATAGAAAAACATCTATTTCTGCTTTCTTGACTAGGCCAAAGCCTTTGACTGTGTGGATCACAACAAACTATGGAAAATCCTTAAAGAGATGGGAATACCAGACCACCTTACCTACCTCCTGAGAAACCTGTATGCAGGTCAAGAAGCATCATTAGAACTGGACATGGAACACAGACAGGTTCCAAATTGAGAAAAGAGTATGTCAAGGCTTTATATTTTCACCTTGATTATTTAACTTTTATCCAGAGAACATCATGCGAAGTGCTGGGCTGGATGAAACACAAGGTGGAATCAAGATTGGTGGGAGAAATATCAATAACCTGAGATATGCAGCTGACACCACCCTTATAGCAGAAAGCAAAGAGGAACTAAAGGGCCTCTTGATGAATGTGAGAGAAGAGTGAAAAGGGTGGCTTAAAACTAGGCATTCAAAAAAACAAAGATCATGGCATCCGGTCCTATCACTTCATGGCAAATAGATGGGGAAACGATGGAAACAGAGACAGATTTAATTTTCTTGGGCTCTAAAATCACTGCAGATGGTGACCGCAGCCATGAAATTAAAATACGCTTACTTCTTGGAAGAAAAGTTATGATAAACTGAGACAGTAAATTAAAAAGCAGAGACATCCCTTTGCTAACAAAGGTCCATCTAGTCAAAGTTATGGTTTTTCCAGGAGTCATGTATGGATGTGAGAGTTGGATCATAACGAAAGCCTAGTGCCAAAGAATTGGTGCTTTTGGACTGTGGTGTTGGAGAAGACTCTCGAGTCCCTTGGGCTGCAAGGAGATCTAACCAGTCCATCCTAAAGGAAATCAGTCCTGAATATTCATTGGAAGGACTGATGCTGAAGCTGAAAACTCCAATACTTTGGCCACCTGATGTGAAGAACTGACTCCTTAGAAAAGACCCTGATGCTGGGAAACATTGAAGGCAGGAGGAGAAGGGGATATCAGAGGATGAGATGGTTGGATGGCATCACTGACTCAATGGACATGAGAGTGAGCAACCTCTGGGAGTTGGTGATGAACAGAGAAGCCTGGTGTGCTGCAGTCCATGGGGTTGCAAAGATTTGGACACAACTGAGCAACTTAACTGAACTAATAGAAGGGTATGTAAAAGGATAAATATAGCAGGATAAGGCCTAATATTCATTATGGGGTTTTTGCATAAAGAATATATTCAATGAAAAAAAAAATTTGTTGAACCTGCTGTTCTGAGCCAGTTAGTAGTCTGTGAAACATGTTTAATGAATAGCTAACTGCAAGTTGCATTTTAAAAGTAGAAAAGGAAATACTAAATTTTATTCTTATGGCAAGGGGAGGGTCAATTTTATACTTTGGGGTCTACGTAATTTTTTTTTTTTTTTTGTATCTTGTACTATAAAAATTGTGAGAAATTTTAATCCAAACAGAGAGATTATACATCTAACTTGACTATCTATGTCTCCTTTTTTCTCTTTTATCTCCTCCAGGCTGTACGAATAGTTCTGTTGAGAGAAGAATGTAAATTCCCTTAATTGTTGATATTCAGCTTTTTTAGGAAGCAGCCACTCATAGGCCACTGCCATATTGGTTACTTATATCCTATCTGATCCACAGTGCTTCTAATCCTTGATGCATATTAGCAGAGCTTTGAAAGATACTGATATCCAAACCTCATCCCCATAACTTTAAAATCAGAATTTCAATGGATTGGGTTAAGGCATTCATGTTAGCTCAAAACTCAATCCGTTTTCATTTAACAATAGCATGATTTAGAACTACTCACTAGACCTACACTATTTCATACCACTCTTTTTATTTCCTCCTTCTAGTCCTATATGGACGTCTCTCCACTGGCCCTAAGATTTTTTGGTCTTTCTCTGTTACTCGCATATAAATAATTGGCCTTCTCAATTGGATTGTCTGAAGCAATGATTATCTCGTATTCTTGTGTAGCTCCCTGGGTCTTCATAAATGTGGCCCAAAGTTAATTCAGTATAATGCTGTCCTACATTGCCTGGCCTCAGATTTCCACTCAGTTCATTTTTCTGGGCTTTTACTAATATGGAGAAGGAATAATGTGAGCAAAACTGGAGAGGTCTGAATGCCTGTCCATCTCATGCTCTGTGTATTTTGAAAACCTGGCTTCTGTATCTCCTTTTCCCTGATGTTCCCTTAGGGAGCCATTTACTGCCCTCCACCTAATACCAGCTCCAGTGAGTTCCTGGAAGCCCCCTGCACATTAGCAAAGTTCTGCCTATCAGAGGCTGAAGGGAATGATGACTCGGGCCAGTCCAGCACTCCCACCTATGACCCAGGTTCTTATTTTATTTTAGTAATCAAGGCTTTTCCCTTCAGTTCTGGCATTTCTTATTCAGGTGGAAAAGCTGAGGGATAAGGGCTGTCCTAGGTTCATTTCTCCAGAAGCCAACTCACATGTGAGTGATTCCTTATGACATGATCCTGGAAGAAAGAGGCAGTGGACTTGGAGGCAGGGACGGGGAAAGTAAGGTGAAGAAACCAAGAATGTGTGTGATTCAAGGCCAGTGTTTTCAGAGGCTTAAATGCTGCTATTCTGATGAGGAGGACCATGGATCTGGGCTTCCTTGTGGCTAATAGGAAAGGTCAGAGGGAATATGAGGAAGGTAGCAGTGGGGAAACAGTAGAGGTCAGAGTGGAAACAGGACACTGAGATGGAAGGGCCCTGCAGGGTGGCAGCCCCCATGGAAAAGCGAGCAAAGACCACACAGAGTTAGTGTTAGCTGTTGAGTGAACAAATGAGGAAGAGAAAAAGTAGTGGGAGATTGAGCCATAACAGATCAAGAGCATAAGGAAGAAGTGCATGGGATTACCTCTGTACCCTATGCTTGAAGGCCAGGGAATCTGCAGGCTAGTCTCCACTTGCCAAACAGCAGTTTTCTTCTGATGCTCTTCTGTTTCAGGACACTGAAGCCCTTAATCTTGTTACAGACTGCATGCTCATGTGTGCTTGCGGTGGAGCCCTCACCTTCCAGCTTGGGAGGGTTCTTCATGCTGATGGAAGCACCCAGCTCTGAAGATAAAACCACAGCCAACAGGATCCATTGTTATTCATGATTTACAAAGACTCACTCCTCCACCCAAGAAGCACATCATTGACAGAAAGTGTCCAGGAACAAGAAAGGCCATGTGAAAGCCCATGGGTAGGTGAAGACATGGAGATATTTTTGTATTTTCTTTTTTGCTGACTTTCCTTATACTACCCAGTATTGCTAAGTGTGCCACAGGGCAAACACGTTTCCAAATGCCATAAATGAGCAAGAAAAATAAAATGGATGACAACAAAAAATTCCTAGGTAGAAAAGACAAAGGTGAGGAACACCTACAGGATGCAGTTTGTACTGTTGGGAGGAAAGAGATGAAGCAAAGTCAAAGCTGAAGGAAAACCTCATGAGAGAAAAGAAGTGGGGAAGTCTAAATTGGATTAAATGTGCATCAATATACACTGCATGTAATGTAAACACATACGATATTATACATAATTTAAATAAGGCATAGACAATATGATAAAAATGGAAGAAACCTAACAAGTGAGTATACTTGTGATGGAATAAATGAATGAAGGATTGGAGCTATTGAATGGATCATTCTATTGGCTTCCTGATGAGTTGACTTTGGAAAAGAAAATAGAAAAATAAGAATGAGAAAGAAAGCCTGTTTGGTAACAGGAACTAGGAGACATGGGGGAGGGGTGGATGGGAGTCACAGTGTGAAGGGGTGTGAAAGTTCAGTTCAGTTCAGTCGCTCAGTCATATCTGACTCTTTGTGATCCCATGAATCGCAGCACTCCAGGCCTCCCTGTCCACCACCAACTCCCAGAGTTCACCCAAACTCACATCCATTGAGTCGGTGATGCCATCCAGCCATCTCGTCCTCTGTCGTCCCCTTCTCGTCCTGCCCCCAATCCCTCCCAGCATCAGTCTTTTCCAATGAGTCAAATCTTCTCATGAGGTGGCCAAAGTATTGGAGTTTCAGCTTTAGCATCAGTCCTTCCAAAGAACACCCAGGACTGATCTCCTTTAGAATGGACTGGTTGGATCTCCTTGCAGTCCAAGGGACTCTCAACAGTCTTCTCCAACACCACAGTTCAGCATCAATTCTTCAGCGCTCAGCTTTCTTCACAGTCCAACTCTCACATCCATACATGACCACTGGAAAAACCATAGCCTTGACTAGATGGACCTTTGTTGGCAAAGTAATGTCTCTGCTTTTGAATATGCTATCTAGATTGTTCATAACTTTCCTTCTAAGGAGTAAGTGTCTTTTAATTTCATGGCTGTAAACACCATCTGCAGTGATTTGGGAGCCCCCCAAAATAAGGTCTGACACTGTTTCCACTGTATCCTCATCTATTTTCCATGAAGTGATGGGACCAGATGCCATGATCTTAGTTTTATGAATGTTGAGTTTTAAGCTACCCTTTGCTTCAAAATCTGCTGTGAAGCCTGGATTCATGCTCAGGTCTCCTTGGAAGGTGAGCAGGAAACAGTGACTGAGCCACCAGGTTCAGTGCTGGCAGGGAATGTGGGAGGCCAGGCACAAGGAGAGACGAGAGGGAAGAGAAGACAACACCACGACAAGACCTAGTGGCTCTTGTCATGCTCTGCATCCCTGCCCTCCCCGAGCACTTTCCTTGAGACTCTCCATGCTGCCACAAGGGGGCTCCTTCTTATCTCAGCTCCGCCTGAGGACGTGGGTCTCTCCTCATTCCTCAGATGACACCACAGCCTGAGGGATGAGCGCCAGGTAGCGCCAGGCTCCAGTGGAGGATGTGGAGAGCGATGGAGGGTAAGGATGAACACGTCCCAGATGAAATGGATGTGTGGGTCTGGAAGGTCTTTTAAGGAAATTTGAACAGAGGTGGACCCAGAGGAGAGGAAAACTAGGAGACGGACATGGAGATGAGTGGAGAGAATGAATTAAATGGAGTGTCCTAAAAGAGACTGATGGGTGCACTTCAAGAGTGAGGGTCTGACATGCAGCTTTCAAATTGTTTACTAACATCTAATTATAATGATTCATAAGCTGGGTCTAACTCACAGGTTTCAATTACAAAGCACTTGGATAATATGAATGACTAACCTCTCACAATCTTCTAGAATTTCTATGCATAATCTCACCTTAAAAGGGAAGAGCTACCACCTGTCAATGCCCTTTTCCTGTACCCTGGGCCCAGACTAACACAGAGTCATGGGGGGAAAGAAGGCTTTGCTTAGTGATGAATAATTAAACTCTCTAAAAATCCTCAAAATTACGGATTAATCAGGGTGATACATCTCTCTGGCTTTCAGTGTAGCCTAAATGATAATTACAGTTTTAAAAATGTAAAAGGAGAAATGAAGTAGTGAGTGAGAGGAAACTTTGGTACATGATCTTGACATCTACCTGGAAATCTACAGTACATAGAGATTAGATACACATTCACCATTAAAAATCCTGGAAAAGCCCCAAGCAAGTCATCTTGCCTCTGTTTCTATTTGCTTATTTTAAAAACAGAAATAATGCTATTTTACCAGCTTATAAGGTCATGTACTAAAATGTCAATAAATGTAAACATCATGAAAAATAAATACTGCCCAAAAATAAATAAATAAATAAAATGAGGGGAAAATGAGGAAAAGAAACTGGATATGAAAAGCTAAACATGGGATTGAGTTGCAGGGCCAGTGTTTACACCCCTGTTGAATGTTGCAAATGCACTGTTACTGAGAGCACCCAACAGGAGTAAATTGCCTTGATGACAGATGTTGAAAGGAGAGGAAAATATTGGCCAAGCTACCTTTCTGAGAAAGCAAGGGAAGATGGGGTCTAGAGAAAGTGGAGACCATAAAGCTTACGCTACCGTAGAGGAAACAATCATTGTGCGATCGTTTTGTAAGTGTTAAAGCCCCAGAAAGACACAATGCTTAGATATTATATATTCATAGTGGTTATCAAACAAAGTTTAGCGAATCAGATGCCCTGGACATTATATTGTTTAAGATTCCCAACAATATGCAAAGGAGATAGAATTTTTCAAGAGTTCAGATGAGGGACGAGAGAGGCAAAGACCTAGGAAGATAAATAACTTGGCTCAGTTACACAAGCAGGAATTTGCAGAACCAGGGCCTGAGGCTGAGCTGGTCCTAAGTCCCAGGCTCTTGATCACCTGACGCTGTTAGAACATCAGAGGATTCAACTGGGCCGACAGCAGGCGTGGGAGAGGCCCACTGCCTCCTCCACCCACAGCTTGGTGATGACCAGCACATGGACCAGAGCTTCCTAATCCCCTTTTCTTTCTTACCTAGAAAGAGTGGTCCTTGGTTTCCAGAATCAGGGTTGGAGGTAAAGCCCCAGTTGGTGGAAGAAAGACCAAGCATGGCTTTGCTGTCACCACAGTCGAAATGCTGGTCCAGCTGCCACTGCAGACAATCAGTCACGTGGGTGCTTTTCTGAAGCTGTGCCTGTGAAGTTGGCACCTCTGAATATGGGGAACTCACAGGTTCCCGGTGACAGTCCTCCCAGGTGTCACCTGAAAGTAAAAGAGGGTTCAGTAGGACCAATGGAAGCTTTTTCATGCTAAGCCCTCCCAGAACACCCATTTCTGCTGTCCAAGCCCATGAGTGAAACCACCCAATACCCCACAGACAGCAAAGGCAGACATCAATGTGAAGAAGATGTCATATTTATGGCTGTGACTGGGGTGCTGAGAAGGCAGGGGCTAGGCTGCAACTTCTTGAAATGAGAAATCACCCACTTGAGTCTAGAGGGTTTGGGTGACACAGGGAGTCAAGTCTCTTATTCTGTTATTAGCCTTAGTCTTGTAGCCTGGAGAGAAGGTTCTAGACAGGCCTCTAGGCATGAGGGAGAAAGACTTCTTGATATCTACTCACAGGAATAAAAGAACAGGGAGAGACATTTGGCCTGAAGGCTTCAGGTACCACTAGAATTTGAGCTGAGGAAACACAGTACATTCCAGACCCTTTTGAACTTCCTTGCTTGAAATTTTGTCTACCCTTCCACTCACCCGCACATGTATATATAGAATAAAATCTATTCCCACATGGGGCAGAGTGGGGATGGATGGTATTAGCAACTAGAACTAGTGGAGGAGAGGGCTGAGACCCTGTTGGAAACACCTTTGTGTCTCTTTAGAGAGATAATATACGTACACTCCTTCAATACATGTCCCTCCATTGGTGCCTGGACAGTGCTGCTAATGAAATCTGCTTATATTTCTACTGTGAAATGAGCACATATCCTCAGAACGAGGGCTAACCAAAGACATGAAGTACCCTCATCCGGTCCAGGTCAGACTCATGTGAGGTCACAGCCGCCAGGCCTGCTCTACACTGCTGGGGGGCTCTCCTCTCACCTCCTGCTTATGCATCCACACCCTCCACAAGGTTTGTTTCTATAACTGTCTCTCATGTACCTGTTATCTCTTAGTCTTCCAGAGAACATCTGTGTCTGACTCTCATCAAAGATTCATGCAACCTCCTTCAAACTGCTTTCTCTGATTCAGTCCTCTCCACACTCTCAAAGGTCACCTGTCTTATCACCCCTCAATCCTGTTTCATCACATGCTCCTCAGTTTATGTGAATTCATCCTCCCTTCCCTGCGACACAAATCTAACCTCCTCACTCGCCTTTCCAGTGTGCCTGTCTTCTAGTCCCTCTTTCTTCTGCAACATCACTTCCCACAATTCCCACTGCAAATCCTCCCAGGACTCAGGCTGGCCCCTTTCTGACCCCAGGCCTGTACCGGGAGCCTCTGTGAGTTTCCAGGGCTTTTTCCAGAAGCACTTCTCTCAGTCTGGTGTGCCCTTCATATTTCCACTAGGCAAAATTCATTAATCACTAATCATCATATTTTAGGACACTTAATCAGATTTTATGATAATTCATTTGGGCTGAAGGGTAAATCCTTGTACATCATTTGGTGGTTGAAAGAACTGTCAAAACTACGTATCTTCTTATTCTCCAATGTCATTTTGAATTAATGTCTAGGATTGTTTTTAATTATCATTGTGTAATTTCATCATCTAATTTTTTGTCTTTTCTTGAGAATGGGATTTTATTAAAGCTACGCTTTGAATATTCTCTGCATTGACAGAATATAAAATAACCAAACATTTTATCAAAAGTCAACAATACTGCTCATTATTGTTAGTGTGGGGAAAAGCCTCCAGTAGAAGATCAACTTGTAATTTAAAAATCAAGTGTTTGTGTTGTTTCTGCAGGGTTTCTCCTTGTACAGAGAGGACGGGGTAGAGCTGATGACTTGTACCCACATGACTGCATAATAGCTCTCCACACTGTCCTCGGGTTATCATGAGAATCAAGACACAGGATGGATCCCTGCATAGATTAGATATTCTATTCATTCATCTCAGTCCATCTGTGGGGATGTGGCCCTTTCTGGCCCATTGTGAACAATGGACTGCCAGGCCTGGGCCATATCACACACACACAAATGCACATCTGAGACACATGGCTGAGCCTCACTCATCCTCCTCACAGGAACCCACACCTGGCTGTCAGTGTTTCTGAGACAGAGCTCCACAGTTTTTTAATGGCTTCAGCACAGCCAAATTCAAAGTCTACCTGGACCCGTCATGACAGCAGGTGACCTGGGAGCAGGAGGTGGGGAGAGGCATAAACTCGCACCATGACTAATTCCCCAGAGAGCCCTGTGGAGCTGTGGCTCCACCTGGAGGGGCTGCAGGAGCCACTGGCTCTGGACTCGGGACAGAGTGCATAGAGGGTTTGGGAGCTGGCAGATCTGAGTGAGGGGCCACAGGGTTCTCTGCAGCCCTCTGGCAACTTCTGTTGAAGATTAAGATAGTTGCAAATCCTTTGGTTCAGGGCAAAGAGGAAAAGGTGAGCAACATCCTCTCTTAGTCACTGATGGTCCAACTGCTGAGAGGAGAGAACACAGCCTGAGCCAGGGAGTCAGGCCCAGGAGAGGTCGGTGTCCCACCTGCCAGTGGCCAGGAATTCAGGGCAAGTGAAAGGACCTTGCTGAGCATCAGTGCCCTCAGCTCCACCATGAGACACCACAGCTCCCTGAGAGGGTGCCTGGTAGGGCTGAAGGGGTTAGAGTACACTTGGAGCTCGCTTAGTAAGGTGCCTGGCAGACAACAGGTGCACGATAACTGAGTGTTCCCTTTCTGGTTTGTGAACTACTGTGATCCTGAGAAAGCCTTTGTTTCTCTGCTCCTCTGGGAAGAATGGGAGATAACAAAGACACTGCTTCCAATGTGAAAAGGTACCAACTGACTGATGGACAGCATTTATATGCCCAATATCATTTTTAAAGAAGTCAGATATAGTCTGATACATAATAGAGTTTCTCCTCATTTATCAAGATGATCTTATGAGTCAAAGTCCTAACAAAAAAAATGCATCTCCTAAAGGAAAAGTAAAAAAAAAAAAAAAAATAGCCCCAAAGGATTTCATACTAGGTTTTAATTTCCACACCCTATGAACTGCTACCCAAGGAGACCTGGCTCATAAATTAGGTCAATACCCCTATCATATACACAGCTTATGGATAGTTTCAATGAGATTATACCACTGAGATTGTGTAAAACATTAAAAGTATAACCCACACATGGAAGACTTCCTTTTGCTGCACAAAGGATGAAACACACGGGTGTTTCTAGAGAATGGAACAACAGACACAGATATTTGGCTTCATGGAAATTACAGGGCATTAGCAGATTTGATGTTCAGGATCTAGTATCTAAATGCTTAGGAGGGAGGTAGGCAGCCCAGGTGTAAGAATCGGGAGCTGGGGAACAGTATAACATGCAATACAAATATGGAGCAGACTGCAATCATGAATACAAAGCCAGAGAGCTTGCCAGAAACTATTCAAGAAATACAACTAGCAACAAAATTTCATGACTATAAGGATTCTTATCTTGATAAAAAGAGCTCTGTAACACAAATTCCTGCAGGTGAGACAGTGGGAGCTGAGTTTCTGCCCTTATCCCTACACTTGCCCTCTCTGGTGTGATTTGATACCACAAGGCTGTGCTGATGAGATGAGTTCGGGTGACAGAGGGTGGTCTGGGGCAAGACGAAGGCAAAGGCTCATGACGCCTTCTAAAGATTAAAACTGAGAACATAGTTCTAATCAACCTGAGACTAAGAACCCGCCTGGGAGTACTCACCGTTTACATCTAGAGCCAAGAAAACTTCTCTTCTCTCTGTTGGGAAGGAGGCACTTCTATAAGGATGACAGGAGCCTGCCAGATGATGGCCAACAGAAGCAGCCAGATAACATTCATCCAGTGAGTCCGGCTGGACTTCATTCTCTTCTACCAGCAGCTGCTCCACACTGAGATTTGTGGGGTTGGGAGAGCAGATGGTTAAACAAGAGGAATTAGTCAACCTGGAACCAGAGCTGGTTTTGATAGGAGGGTTAAGGGACAGGTTGCAAAACACAAATAGGAGTCCCCTTAGAGGGAGGTATAACAATCCCCGCCCCCACAACTCCCATCTGGGGCCTGAAGGCACTAGCAAAGGGAAAGGGAGAGAGAGTGAGGGAGAGTAAGCGTGAGATGCTCTGAGCACAGAGAAGAAATGAGTTCAGGAGGAAGGAGACGAGCCACCCCAGGACACATAGTCATGTCACACACGTCCTCAGAACATCAAGGTGACTTCAAATACAACATAAGTCTTACTGAAATTTATGCTGCATACAAATGAACACCAGCACTGGCAGCATAATAGACTCCTAGAGATCTTGCATTTGCAAGACCAATTCTTCAGGTATGCAGTGTGACATCACTTTTTTTCCTAGTTACTTTCCGTGCCATGAAATACCTGCCAAGGTCGTAACCCAGAGTGACAAAGGCAGATAAGTATCGCATGCTGGTTTTAATAAAAAGGAGAAAACAGAGGAGTACAAGAAATCCTGTGGCTGATTAGTAGCCCTGCTTCAACTGACTGCTGCTGCTGCTGCTGCTAAGTTGCTTCAGTCATGTCCTACTCCGTGCGACCCCATAGACGGCAGCCCATCAGGCTCCACCATCCTGGGATTCTCCAGGCAAGAACACTGGAGCGGGTTGCCATTTCCTTCTCCAATGCATGAAAGTGAAAAGTGAAGTGAAGTCGCTCAGTCGTGTCCGACTCTTAGTGACCCATGGACTGCAGCCGACCAGGCTCCTCCGTCCATGGGATTTTCCAGGCAAGAGTACTGGAGTGGGGTGCCATTGCCTTCTCTGCAACTGAATGTGAGTTACTATAACTGAGGGGGATTCATAAAGGGTGAAAACAGACAACTTGTTACAGGGACAATTTGTGGCTGTCTGAATGGAAGAAAGTGCTGAATGTTCAGCACTTTCTGATTCCCCCGCATGTGAGATGACCAGATGTTAACACTGATGTCAGACCCATGTTTCTCCATGGTTACCTAGAAGAGATGATGTCTTGATCTTCCTCGTCCTCAAGATCAGCAAGATTTTCTAAGGATAAAATCAGAGAAGTCGAGAAACACTTAGCAGATCTCACTGTGTAAATTAATAATCCAGGGTCCAATACTGCCACGGGGACAACAATATCAGCAGTGAGATGATAGGCTATTTAAGAAGGATATTCCAGATACCTCAAGTTGGATCTCAGAGTCTCCTTGGTTTGCTTTCCTGAGCCATCAGGCAAGCTCTCCCTGCCCTGGTATATCCTCACCACAGTATTCTCTTCCAAGTCTGAGTAAACAGTTAAAGATTCATCTTCCCCACAGAGTCTGGGGAATAGCCCAACTACACTCTAGCAGAATACTGTAATACTCAGGCTTTTCTCATCATATGCTGACTACTTTAGCAGAATGATGAGTGGAATGAAGAAAACCTCGAATCACATGAATCCTAGTTGTTACCCGGAACCTGCAGTCATTCATGGGGTGGGAAAATGCCAGGGCTCTGCCTTGCTTCATGGAAACATACAAGCAAGGTGATGAGAGGGCTCTTTGCATCCTGGGGCCCAGATGATTGGCTTGCTAAGACAAGCAATTTAGAGGAGACAAACCCTGGGGTGACAGCAGTGACACCAGGGAAACAACTAATAATTACGGCTGTAAGCACCTCTGGAAAGGCACGGAAATTCAAGGGACACCTTGGGTATGAAAATGGGAGCATTATGGGCAAGAGGAGACATTGCATAGGAATCAGGAAAAAATACAGTCATCTCCGGACACCTGCACACATACAAGTGAGTCAGCGTGTCGCACCAGCCGTGGGTCCAAGATCTAACTTGGGGCCTGACCCATAGGCTTCACCTAAATGAAGAGAGCACAGCTCCCAGACCCACCTAATGTTTGTACTTAAAACTCTACCACAGAGTCTGATTCAAATGACTGTCTACAGAGCTTCCAACAGGGATGACAAATCTCAGCACCCCGGAGGCGAGGAGTACAAAGAATACGGAGTCTATCTGGGCATCCAGGTGGAGGTCTATCACAAGAAAATACTCACTGGTTACATCCCGGGCATAAGAGACATCCACGTCCTTAGGTGAGAAGATGGCATTGCTCCTATAAGGCCAGAAAGAGTCTGACAGGCTAGGAAGAACCGAGTAGGTCAGATAGTATTCATCCAGAGAGTCCCGTGGGACACCGTCCTCTCTCATCTGTGGCAGCTGTCTGCTGAACCTGGTGGGGGAGGGAGGGCAAAAGATTAAGCCAAGACTGATGAGAAACTGTAGAGTCCTATCTGATTTCGATGGAATGTGTGAGTGGTGAAGCACGTCAAGGGTCTGATCCATTAGAGAGAGAAAACTCTGTTTCGTGCGGGAGACACAGCGAGATTTTACAGGGCAGAAGAGAGAAAGAGCAGCAGGTGCTCAGGCCAAATAACAGGCTGATGAACAGACTGAATTCCCTCTGATGGTACAGTCACGCCTCCCATTCAGGGACAGGGAACATTGGCTTTCACACTTCCATTCCCATTGCATTGACATCACTATGACATGCATGCCAGCATGCTAACACCAAACAGAAAGCAGATATGCATCTCACTCTGTAAAGCACACCTGATATAAAAATTGAGTGCAAAAAAATCACTCTGACTTAGTTCACCTGGGTCAACTGACTTGGGATTTAAACTTAACAAGTAAATAAGAAATGGGAAACAATAGAAGAACCACAGTGAAAGCAGAGAACATTATGAAATAGGATAATAGTGGTGGGCAAAACTGATGACACAATATATTCAGCACTTTCTGTTCCCTGGATCAGAGGTCTACGGATGTCACCACTGTGTAGGAGCCCACAGATATGCAAAATTACCTTGGGGCAACCACCTCTGGGCCTTTCAGGTCATCGTGATCATTCTGGTTTTCTGCAAATAAATTAACAGAAGAGTTATATCAGGCAAATGCCTTTCAAAAATGCCCAATCCTGTGCCTGTCTTCACAATGCGGTAACAGGCTATTGAGACAGAAATACATCAGGCCCTAGAAAAAGCCTCATAAGGCGGCACTGGGTTTCCTTCTTGAGCCATTGGACAAATGTCCTTGATATGATTTGTCATTGGCAGAGTATCTTGGTCCTGAGTCTGTGCAAACAACTAAATACATCCTTTTCCCCACAGTTCCTGGGGAACAACTTTGCTACATCCTCAGCCTGCTATAATACTCAAGCTTTTTTCATCTGAAATGTTGTTTATTAATGGGATAAGTGATTAAATGGGAGTGGAATCCACACACCATCATGTCAAATGAATCTCAAAGCTGCAAACAGTGGCCATTCATCAGGTTGGGAAGTTCCAGGGCCCTGCCTTACCTCAGAGAAACATACCAAAAGATGACAGTGTGGCTTACCTTCTGGTTTCAGAAGACTTCAAACAAGATAAGTCAAAGGAAAAGAGAGAGACTATGGGTTGATAGAAGTGAACCAAAGTAGTGACATCTCCAAAGGTATAAACAAGACTGCCAACAGCCTTGGACAGGTGTAGGAACTCAGGGACATTACCCAGAAATGAAAATGAAAGCATTCCACGTGAGATAAGAGGTTCATTCAAAATTAGGAAGCCTGAGAGGTACCTCCTGTGCCACAAGTGCTGAGGTACCCGTGCATCTGGCAGGACCACCTTGGGCAGAGTGGTTTACCACAGGGACCACTATGACAGGAAACTTAGAAAAGTTTGTTCATAGAAGGTCTTATTTTAAATGCAGTTATAGAGTCTGGTTCAAATCAGGCTTCAGTATGTAAGCATAGGGTCCATCAAAGGGGATAATTCTCCCAGAGTAGACTAGCAGATACATTGAAGACTACCTGGGAGACCAGTTGGAATTTCATCCTCTTCAGTGTGAAAGCAGCCACAGGCTCCATCCACGGCAGACGCCACATTCTCTTCATCGGATGCAAGTTCCCCATCACTGGAAGGCTGGTTGCAGGCAGAACCTTCCGGCAGAGTTGAAGGTACTGAAACACGTTCATCCTGGGATTGCTGGACCACCATCTTCTCTTCATCATCCTGCAAGTCCACGCTGTGCCAGAGGGAGAAGGGATGACAGAAGGTTAAGAGGATTCGACCCCACGCTGTCTGGCTGGTTTTGATGACGGGCATTGGGAGTGGTCACAGAAAGCAAAAGCGCAGTCCCCTTAAGGAGGGAAGTAACTCCTCCTGATGTCGAGTGGAGGGTGGCTGCCATGGGGTGGGAGAGAAGCAGCAGGTTCTCTGAGCACTGGGCACACAACCAGCGGTTGGAGGAGACGGAATTTTCCCTGCATGCTAACGTCCTGACCCCCAGCACACACAGAGGACTGGGACAGTGGTTCAAACTTTTCTGCACAGTTGTGTTGATATGGATATCCTGTGTCCAAGTGGACACAGCTTTTAAGATGTTAAAGATTTGTTTGAGTTTGGACTCTATTCCATTCAATTAAAATTTTTATTTGCACAAATACAGCTCCAAAATCAGTTTTTCAGACTTGGAGAAAAAGGAGTTATAGACTAGATATTCTGCCTTCAAGAACTGTTTTTTCAATATTTTGTTGTAATATGAATATCGTTTTATTTTCTTCCCTTGAAATCCAGTATTTACCAACATGCTGATGCCAAACCAGTGTAAGACCCATAGGATCTCCCCCTCCTTTAGCCTCTCAAGAGAAAACACATGAGCACGGGAACTCCCAGATTTAGTTATTCCACCTGGGTCAGCTCACTGCACATTGCTAAACTTGAAGGATTAAGAAACGGAAATGCACAAACTTGAGAAACATAAATGACAACCCTGTGAACGAGATAATTGCAGTTGAATGAACAGATGAAAGAGTTACACAGAGTACTTTCTACTTTTCTCTGGATCTGAGGTCTCCTGCTGTCACCACTGACATTCACAGCCCACAGATCTTCAAATTACCTGGGAAATGTGAGCTCTTGTCCACTCACTTGCTTGTGGTAATTTTCATTGTCTAGTAGGAAATTCAGAGACAACAGGTCATAATAAGCAAATCAGACCTCACACATATCTACTCAGTAAACACATATACAACAAGGACATTAATATTCTCATTGTAAGAACATACTTCTTTAGCAAAGATATTCTAGGAGCCTTAAGTCTTATGAGAATTAGACGGGACTGTGTCCAGACCCATCAAGGAAATTTGCTGCTTGATCTGGTATCTCTCCCAACATCCTTTGTTCTGAGTCTGTATAAGCACTTAAAAGTGTATTTTCCACAGAGATGCTAGAAAATGAGCTGAGTTATTTTCTAGATTATTTCTATAGTACTGCTTAGTCCCATCAGATTATGTGATTGTTGATGGTTTAGAGGAATTTATCCTTGAGACTAGAGTGACGGGGGAATTGTGAAAGTGTTCGCCACTCAGTAGTGTCTGTCTCTTTGTGACCGCATGGACTACAGCCCACCAGGCTCCTCTGTCCATGGAATTCTCCACACGAAAATACTAGAGTGGGTGCCATTCTCGTCTCCAGAGGACCTTCAAGACTCAGGGATTGAACCTGGGTCTCCTGCATTGCGGGCAGATTCTTTCCCATCTGAGCCAGCAGGGAAGCCCAGTGAATTGTATTAACCCCCAAATCAAAAAGAATCTTTGGTGCTACACAGAAACCCTGGCATTTCAAGCTGGAGGAACTGCCAGAGCCCAGTCTTGCTTCATGGAAACATCCAAGCAAGGCAGTGGTACAGTTGTCTCTGTCTTGGTATCAGATAACATCTTAGCTAAGACATGCCAACATCAAGAAAAGGGAGACTGGGGCTGAGAGCAGTAAAGCAAAACCTGGAAATCACCTCTCCTTATAAAGAGGCAAGTCTGTCATTATTTCTGGAGAGGCCAGAAACATTTACAAAAATTAGATCATTGCAGGAAACAACACACTGGCTCCAAACTTGTTCTGACAGACCCCTCCTGTGGATTTCCAGCTGAGGTGGCTGAGAGTGGTCAAATGCCTGACACTGGGGTCAGGATGACAGAGACAAGCCTGGAGCAAAAAAAAAAGAATGCAAGCTCCCTGACCCACCTGATGTCTGTGTTCTGTAACAGACACTTTTTCCTTTTTTCAACTGAGAAGTGTCTATGCAACCTGTCCTCAGAGATGACCTTCTTTGGTCTACAGAGCTTGTGAGAAGAAATAATATGGGGCTACCTGAGATATTAGTTGGAATTTCATCTTCTTTAGCATGAGAGCAACCACAGGCTCCATCTTGACCAAGGTCTCCTTCCAGTTCATTAAATTTAAATTTGTCATCGCTGTAAGGCTGCTGGCTGTCAGAACTTCCTTGGAGACTTGAAGGCATCAAACCACATTCATCCTTGGATTCTTCAGGCACTTCCCTCTTTTCAACCTCCTGCAGCTCCATTCTGTGTCAGATGGGAAAGGAATGACAGAAAATTAAATGAGGAAGACCTGACCCCAAGCCATCCTGGCTGGTTTTGACAGGAGGCATGGGGAGTGGTCGCAGAGAGGAAAAGAGCAGGCCCCTTAAAGAGAGAAGGAACTGTCCTCTCTTATATGAAGCAGAGTGTGTCTGTCTGGGGATGGGAGAGGGGGACAAGCAGGTACTCTACATGCTGGCCACAAACCTCTGATGAGGAAGGAGACTCAACCATCCCAGGAAGGTCCTTTCAGGAATAGGACGCACAAACTTCCACACCAAGTGTTTCCCCCAGGTCCTAAGCCATGGTGAATTTAAGATGAAGTAGCCAAGTGAATAAGGGCTTCCCCGGTGGCTCAGTGGTAAAGAATCTGCCTGCCAATGCAGAGGTGTGGCATCGAACCCTGGGCCAGGAAGATCCCTTGGAGAAGGAAATGGCAACCCCCATCCAGTATTTTCGATGGAAAAATGCAATGGACAGAGGAGCCTGGCATGCTCCATTCCATGGGGGTCACAAAGATTCAGAAACAACTGAGCAACTGAATATGAACAGTGAAGTGATACAGATATTAAGGCTTGTAGACTCTCTGAGATGTTCTACCTTTGCTTTAGGAACTGAAAGTCCTCCAAGGCCTCTTTTCACTTACTATTGCCACTGACTTCAAGTTTTTTTTGGACAGTTGTCCTGGTGTTTAATTTTTCTAGTTCCTTCTTTACTAATTCCATTGCTAGTTACCTTCCTTCCAAGGATCTAAGACAACTGTGTACAAATAGATATTTATCTCACTTGGACTTCCCTTAGAAGAGAACAGATGCTCTCTGTGTGTATGTGAAATCCTAAGGGTGCTGCATTACCTTGGGTCACACATACAAGTAGCACAGAGACAGCAGAAAACCAAGTGACAGGGACATTTCCATGTGGGTTGAGTGAAGGCAATTATACCATAAGCACTTCTGGCATGTGACTCTCTTGAGTTACTTATTGTTCTTGTGTGACCCTGTCCATATTTTCCCTACACATTACCAGCTCCTGATAGACTGAAAACCGCAATCACAGAAAACTATCCAATCTAATCACATGGTCCACAGCCTTGTCTAACTCAATCAAACTATGAGCCATGCCATGCGGGGTCATGGTGGAGAGGTCTGACAAAATGTGGTCCATTGGAGAAGGGAATGGTAAACCACTTCAGTATTCTTGCCTTGCAAACCCCATGAACAGTATGAAAGGCAAAAAGATAGGACACTGAAAGGTGAACTCCTCAGATGGGTAGGTGCCCAATATGCTCCTGGAGATAAGAGGACAAATAACTCCAGAAAGAATGGAGAGATGGAGTCAAAGCAAAAACAACACCCAGTTGTGGATGTGACTGGTGATGGGAAGCAAGGTCTGATGCTGTAAAGAACAATACTGCTTAGGAACCTGGAATGTTAGGTCCGTGTTTCAAGGCAAATTGGAAGTGGTCAAACAGGAGATGGCAAGAGTGAGCAATATTTTAGGAATCAGTGACCTAAAATGGACTGCAATGGGTGAATTTAACTCAGATGACTATTATATCTACTACTGTGGGCAAGAATCCCTTAGAAAAATGGAGTAGCCATCATAGTTAACAAAAGAGTCTGAAATGCAGTACTTGGATGCAGTCTCAAAAATAACAGAATGATCTCTGTTCGTTTCTAAGGCAAACCATTCAAAATCCCGATGTCCAAGTCTATGCCCCAGCCAGTAATACTGAAGAAGCTGAGTGGAACAATTCTAGGAACACCTACAAGACCTTCTAGAACTAACACCCATAAAAGATGTCCTTTTCATTATAGGGTACTGGAATGCAAAAGTAGGAAGTCAAGAAACACCTAACGTAATAGGCAAATTTGGCCTTGGAGTACAGAATGAAGCAGGGCAAAGGCTAATAGAGTTTGGCAAAGAGAATGCACTGGTCTTCCAACTACACAAGAGAAGACTCTACACATGGACTTCACAGATGGTCAACACCAAAATCAGATTGATTATATTCTTTGCAGCCAAAGGTGGAGAAGTTCTATACAGTCAGCAAGAAGACCGGGAGTTGACTGTGGCTTAGATCATGAACTCCTTATTGCCAAATTCAGACTTAAATTGAAGCAAGTAGGGAAAACCACTTGATCATTCAGGTATGACCTAAACCAAATCCCTTATGATTATACAGTGGAAGTGAGAAATAGATTTAAGGGACTAGATCTGATAGAGTGCCTGATGAACTATGGACTGAGGTTTGTGACATTGTACAGGAGACAGGGATCAAGACCATCCCCACGAAAAACAAATGCAAAAAACCAAAATGGCTGTCTTAGGAGGCATTACAAATCACTGTGAAAAGAAGAGAAGCGAAAGGCAAAGGAGAAAAGGAAAGATATTCCCATTTGAGTGCAGAGTTCCAAAGAATAGCAAGGAGAGATAAGAAAGCCTTCCCAAAGATAGGCAATGCCAAAGAATTCTCAAACTACTGCACAATTGCACTCATCTCACACACTAGTAACGAAATGCTCAAAATTCTCCAAGCCAGACTGCAACTATACATGAACCATGAACTTCCAGATGTTCAAGTTGGATTTAGAAAAGGCAGAGGAACCAGGGGTTAAATGCCAACATCTGCTAGATCATGGAAAAAGGAAGAGTGTTCCAGAAAACCATCTATTTCTGCTTTATTGACTATGCCAAAGACTGACTGTGTGGATCACAATAAACTGTGGAAAATTCTGAAAGAAATGGGTATACCAGACCACCTGACCTGCCTCTTGAAAAATCTGTATGCAGGTCAGGAAATAATAGTTAGAGAACTGGATATGGAACAGACTAGTTCCAAATGGGAAATGGAGTAGGTAAAGGCTATATATTGTCACCCTGCTTCTTTAACTTACATGCAGAGTACAGCATGAGAAACTCTGGGCTGGATGAAGCACAAGCTAGAATCAAGATTTCCAGGAGAAATATCAATAACCTCAGATATGCAGATAACACCACCCTTATTGCAGAAATTGAAGAAAGAAAGTGCTTCTTGATGAAAGTGAAAGAGGAGAGTGAAAAAGTTGGCTAAAGGTAAACATTCAGAAAACAAAGACCATGGCATCTGGTCACATCACTGCATGGCAAATAGATGGGGAGACAGTGGAACCAGTGGAAGACTTATTTTGGGGGCTCCAAAATCATTGCAGATGGTGACTGCAGCCATGAAATTAAAAGACACTTATTCCTTGGAAGAAAAGTTACAACCAAACTGGACAACATATTGAAAAGCAGAGACTTTGCTTTGCCAACTAAGTTCTATGTAGTCAAGGCTATGGTTTTTCTAGTAGTTATGTAAGGCTATGGTTTTTCCTGTGGTCATGTATAGATGTGAGAGTTGGACTGAAGGAGGCTGAGCACTGAAGAATTGATGTTTTTGAACTGTGGTGTTGGAGAAGACTCTTGAGAGTCCACTGGACAGCAAGGAGATGCAACCAGTCCATTCTGAAGGAGATGAGCCCTGGGATTTCTTTGGAAGGAATGATGCTGAAGCTGAAACTCCAGTACTTTGGCCACCTCATGGAAGAGTTGACTCATTGGAGAAGACTCTGATGCTGGGAGGGATTGGGGGCAGGAGGAGAAGGGGACGACAGAGGATGAGATGGCTGGATGGCATCACAGACTCGATGGACATGAGTTTGAGTAAACTCCGGGAGTTGGTGATGGACAGGGAGGCCTGGTGTGTTGTAGTCCATGAGGTCACAGAGTCGGACATGACTGAGTGACTGAACTGAACTGATAGTTAACTGTTACCTGGAGGTTAGTTTTTGTTGTGCTTGTTCATCGTCTTCAACTTCATAAATTTCTGCAAACAAAATCAGAAATGTCCATCAGCTTCTAGTCACTTCACCCACTACAAACACAGGGACTCATGTGGTCTCAGAGTCATAAGTATGTATGTATGAGTTAGTACTGTATAGAAGTGTTAATGCATTGTCTTTAAACAACTGCCCAAGCATGGATTTCTGATCCAACAGGCAGTCTGTTTCTAAACTGGTAGATCATCCTCAGGACACCCTCTGCTTGAAATGGGGCAAACATTTAAATTTTGTCTTTTCTTCTTTATATCACCTCACATTGTCCACCTTCCATCTCCACTTCTACAAACGTATCATCCATCCTGCCACAAATTCTGCCAAAGACACAGCCTGTCTAAAGGTTCTTGGGTCTCACAAGATGTCCTCCTTTCTCGAAGGAGAACAACCACGTCCCACATCCCTCCATCTGGGAACATCCTGGCTCTTCAAGGTGGCTTTGGCGTGTTATCTGGGAAAGTCTCTCTATGGAAAGTGAGTGCTCCATTTTAAACCATTTTCCCAAGGCCAAGTCCAACTCTATCAAGTACCTTATCCTACACCATAAAGTGAAGGGCTTTCTTTTTTCTGCAGTGTATTTGTAAATATTCCAAAATTTCATCACTATAGCTACCATCAACAGATTATTTCATCCATTTTACAGATGAGAACAGTTACTAATATAAGGAAAAGCAATCATTCTCACACAGTTATCAACACAGCATTCAGCCTGGAACCTGGGAACTTCAAGCTTTGTCTAGGGCTCTGTTCACTCTAACAAGCTGCCTCCTGTCACCTCCTCCTTTCTGTGCTTTAATGCTGGCTGGATGTTGCCTCCTGCCCCAGGGGCCATGGTCCGTCAGGGAGGAAGCAGACCGTTGGGATATGGTGACCTCCACCCTGTGCACTTCTCCTCTGTCCTCTTAGACAATCCTGCTCCTACATAGCCCCAAATAGAACACGAAACAGGAAAGCTGATAAGCATTCCCAGTGGACGTGTTCATCTTATCAAATGGGGACCTCGGAGAGGATCAGTGCTATCAGGGTCTGTGGCCCCCTCACCTGGGCTCAGCTTGCAGGCAAGGCGCTTGGCCAGTCGGTACCCCTCAGACAGGCTCTCTCGGAAGCCCCGCCCATGGTGGCTGTCCGGGTCATTGTGGGTGAGGAGGTCCTTGAGGTGCTGCTTGAGCAGGACAGAGTCATCTTTCCCATCCTGTAGTGTCTGGCGTAACTGGGTCAGTTCTCTTGCCTGACTTTGAAATAAGGTGTCACACGTCCTAGGTGGAACAGAAGACGCAATTGTAAAAGGCAAAGAGTTAGATGAAAGACAGTTAGGGATTTCTGTGAGACCATCCCCAAGGAGACCTCAAAACAGAATTCTGGCACATATCTGATGACAGGCTCAGTCACTCAGTCGTGTCCCGCTCTTGTGACCCCATGGACTATAGTGCACCAGTCTCCTCGGCCCATTGGGTTATCCTGGCAAGAATACTGGAGTGGGTTGCCATTTCCTACTCCACATCTGATGACTGGCCTATGTTAAAGAGAAAGAAGGTAAACAAAGGTTTCCTCTGTATCAGAAAGTACTCCTGTAAGATTTCATGACATTTCATTCACCTTGTGCTTCTGTAAAGATAACCTAACGTCTTCCCTGGTGGCTCAGCTGGTAAAGAATCTGAATGACAATTCAGGAAACACAAGAGATGTAGGTTCGATCCCTGAGTCGGGAACATTCCCTGGAGAAGGAAATGGCAACCCATTCCAGTATTCTTGCCTGGAAACGTCATGGACAGAGGAGTCTGGTGGGCTAAGTCCATGAGGTCATAAAGAGTCAGACACTGCTGAGCGCTCATGCGTGCATCAGTGTCTTCCCAAATCTGCACCATGAAGATGTCTCTTCGGTTTCTCACTCAGCCATGCCCATTTTCATTAAAAAATACACAAAGTATTTTCCTAATGTGGCAACACAAAGTACTGTCCAGTGAATGGCACACAGCCAGATGTAGAGTGTGGGCGCGTGTAGCTGGTGTGAACTGGAAAGAACGTAAGAAGGACAGGGTCAAGAAAGGATTCCAGGATGTGGTCAGTCAGGAGGGGGTGTGGTTTAAAGGCAAATAAGGTATTGATGGCACAACATGGTGAATGAGCCAAGTGCCCCTGGTTCACCTGAACGTAGTGAATTTCACAATGAGATTCAAGTCAGTAGTTTATTTAAAAGCAAAGTAAATGACTTCCTGAATAATAACTGGAATCCATAATTCACCAACTGGTGTTCTCCATCTATTTTATAACATTGGGTCCTGTGCTCACCATGATCATCCCTGCCCTTCTTACCTCAGCAATTCATCAAGCGTTGGCTTCTCTACCAGCTTCTCTGCTGACCTCTGCACCTCAAACAGCAGCTTCTCCCCCAGCACGGATTCAACGATGTCCTTACATGCTTCACAGTCTGAGGAAAGAGAGACACTGCCTCAGGGAAAGCTGGCCTTGTTGCTGTGCTCACTGCCTTCAAGGGAGGAGGACGGGCCACCTCAGTGCTGGATGCAACTCCTTCTCCAGTCTCTACGGAGACATTTCCACATCTGAATCCTCAGCGTCTGAACCGAGGTTACTCCGCACTGTAGAGGTGAGGAAAGAGAAGCTCCTAGGCACAGAGTGTAAATAGACAGGATGAACTGCCTTTAGAGAAAGTCAGAATTCACATCTCCTGATTCTGACCCTGAATCCTGCGCCACTGAACCAAGACCTGCAGCCTCTTAGGTGAGACCCTGAGCAGGGTCTGGGGTGGCGATCGCCCTGGGGTGGCGATTCCTGTGTGGTCGGGAAGGCCCCTAGGACTACAGGGCTGCTGGTTCTCTCATGTTGGGATTTCAGTAACGAACAAGTGTCTCAAGGTATAAAACTCGCCTGGACACACGTGTGTGAAATAGAATACATGAAACCATAAGGACCTAAAGAGATATGCCAAACACTGAGAAAGTCTGTTATTAGGAACAGTAGAGCTATGAACTAAGTGTATTTACACTGAGCGGGCACTACTGTCAGGCCTTCTCAGATTTACTCAGCATTCACTATAACTCAAACAATACTTACTATTACAGCACCACACAGACACAGGAGGAAACAGAGACACAGGAAGGTTCCCAGCAGGGAGGTGAGCCCGGGAAGCCTGGCCCGGAGTCCACGTCTTTCCACTGTGCTCTGGTGACCTCCACACCAGCGTCCTGGTGAGACATTTCTTCTTCACCAGCCTCACAATTGCTTTCTTAGAATTTGTTACTATCATAAGGAGCGTAAATAAATGTAAATAAAACTTAGTTTGTCCTTTCCCCAAAGCTCATCATTTCACTTTCTTAAATAGGAGGCTCTACCTCTTACTAGTCTCTGTGTCCATCATTTGTCATTGACTCCCTCATTGCTTCATTGAAAATGACTGTAGGGAAGTGACACAGACACACGTTGTCAAGATTCCTCTCATCCCCTTGTTGTGCATGTACCCTGGTCTTGACTTCTGTCCTTACTCCAGGCCCCTCTTACTGAACAGGCAAAAATGATTCCAATTGCCAGGCTGACTGTGGGTGCAAAGGGCTCCTCACACTCTGCCTGGGTTTTTACTGGGGCTGGGGATCTCCCCCACTTACCATCATCCTCATGTTGGTCACACATCTTATAGCACAGACTCAGGTTCCCCCAGACTCCTGGTCAATCTGTATCACCAAAGTTTCACCAGCTTAAGTGGGGAGAGGGGGAAAGTGCAGATTGTCTGATTTCACCAGAAACACCTTCAATCTTGCCACAGAGTCACATGGCTTTCTTGCACTCAGGAAGGAGAACCTGCGCACTCAGAAAGCACAGCTTCCTTCTTACCAGGGTGTCTCTGTCTTGATGGCATCACAGAAACCATGGTTTCAGTGAGAAGCAGACTCATCCTTAAGCTCCTTTAAATCATACCCCCTCCTTCTTACAGTGTCTAACCACACATTACCCCAGTGTAACTAGCACAGGGCTTTGCCAGTGGAACCTCAGGGAACCTCGAACTGATGGAGTTCATTAGTCCCGGAGGTTTAGCCAAGAGGCATGCAGGATTAAATACAGAACAGAAAAGATTCCAGTCCACACAGCTTAGCTTGCTCCTGAGAGACACAGGCACTCCTGTGCCTGCACCAGGAATCACTGTCTGGGATTTTAACTCTAATCTCACCCTACACATCACTGCAAACTTGGAAAAGGCCTCCACTCCTTGTGCCTCAGTTTTCCCAGCTCAGGAAACGGAAGGCAAAAGAGCCACTACCACCTTTCCTGGATGGTGGTCAGAATGGAGTTCAAAATGACAAAGGGAAAAGGAGACCAACCCTGGAGACTCACAGCTTCTTAGAGGGAAGACAGTGATGGTTCACTGCTTTGGTGATCATGACCTTGAAGACTTACTGTATTTCTGTAGCTGGTTGGCCAGGGAGTAAGCAGTAGCTTGGGATATGAGGAATTTCTCTGTGAGATCCCTGAAGTCCTGCTTGTACTTTGCCAGCTGCAACCGAAGCTCCTGGTTGATTTCCGTGAGGGTACGTTCTGCCCTCAGATCCGATAAAGAGGGAAGACATACTTCCATGGTGACATGTGGTAGAAGGGGTAGAAGCCAAGGGTGGGCAGGAGACACCCAATATATGGGGGATTAAAGACAAGCAAAATCACAAAGGTTTAATCAGCACTGAGGGATGACAAAAACTGGAATTCCTGACTAACTGTTGGGAACAACCAGAGGGTTCTCAACCACAAAAAGAAGTTGAAGATGCCAGAGCTCAGAGCCAAAGGTGCTGTGTGGGGCTCAGACTCAGACAGCAGTGAAGGAGGGGACCCAGCGTGCTAGGTAACCGTCTGGAGTTGCCACAACAGAACTGGTGGGGGGAGGGGTTCATGGAATCTTGGGGGCCCCTGCCTTCTAGGGGCCTAGGCCATGACCGTTTGTGAACATCACCACTGATAGCACCCAAGCCCTCGGCAGCCACTCTGATGTTCACTACACATGTCCCGATACCACTGATCTATCTCCTTCCAAAAACTATCGAAGCTGAGTTCTCATTGTTTATTCTTCTGTGTATAAAAATATTCGTGGGAGAAATAGTTTGCCAGCAGGTCTTAATTTCTGTTGGGCTGTCATAAAGTCACCTCAGTTCAGTTCAGTTCATGTCAGTCGCTCAGTCATGTGCAACTATTTGCAGCCCCATGGACTGCAGCACACCAGGCCTCCCTGTCCATCACCAACTCCTGGACTTCACTCAGATTCACATCCATTGAGCTGGTGATGCCATTCGCCATCTCATCCTCTGACATCCCCTTCTCCTCCCACCTTCAATCTTTCCCAGCATCAGGGCCTTTTCCAATGAGTCAGTTCTTTGCATCAGGTGGCCAAAGTACTGGAGTTTCAGCCTCAGCATCAGTCCTCCCAATGAACGTTCAGGATTGATTTCCTTTAGGATGGACTGGGTGGATCTCCTTATAGTCCAGGGCACTCTCAAGTGTCTTCTCCAACACCACAGTTCAAAAGTATTAATTCTTTGACACTCACTTTCTTTATAGTCCAACTCTCACATGCATACATGACTACTGGAAAAACCATATCACCTCACCTTCTCTTTAAACAGATCTTAAGGCTTTTCCACTGTCATGAACTTCTTCTCTGGGTCTTCTCCAGTTTAGTCTGTGTCCTAAAAACTGTAGGATAAAAATCAGAGTACAATTTTAAGTGATTAAATAATTTTTTAAAATATTTTCTGTCCCATCTCAGTATTCTTTTGCTGCATCCCGTTGTTATGTCAATGTCTTCTCTTTACTGGGCAGCATGTTGGCTTCAGAATAAACTTAAATTCGACATCCCTACTTTCTAAATTCTTCCTCTGGGTCTGAGTTGTTCTATTCGATTTTTTAAAATGTTACTAAACACCACATTTCATACTTTCATTTATGTATTTCATTATAGCCTCACAAGAGCTCTTTCCAAGCTGTCAAAGGGACAAGAGAGTTCATGTGTACATCCTTGAAAACACGTGTGTCTGTGCTCATTCACTTCATTCTTGTCTGACTCTTTGCCATCCCAGGACTGTAGCCCATTAGGCTGCTCTGTCTTTGGGGATTCTCCAGGCAAGAATACTGGAGTGGGTTGCCATGCCCTCTTCCAGGGGATCTTTCCGACCCAGGGATCGAACTTGCATCTCCTGTGTCTCCTGCACTGCAGGCTGATTCTTTACCACTGAGCCACTGAGTACATGGGGTGCCTGTCTGCTGAGGAAAGATGTGACAGCCTCGTGCTCTTGTTCTGTGTCCATCCAGTTCACCCACGTATTGAACAGACCAGGGTTCCAGAGCAGTGTTCGTGGCACACAATTTGATCCATCTCTTTGAGTTTTCCTCATGCCATTGACCTGTGGTTGTATTTCAAAAACAGAGCATGGTTAAGTTCAAGGTCATAGATTAGGGATCATGATGATCCAAAGTGAACATAAGCATTGTGTTCAGTGACATAGAAGCTGAGTTTGAGGAAAGACAGACAGGCAGGCCCTCGGATAGCGATGGTCTGAACCAACTCCTCCCTTCCTCAGCGTCTCTCCCTGCCCAGGTCTTGTGAGTCTGAGACTTGAGGAACCCCTATAGCATTCGTCTCTTCAGTTTAGCTGTTGGTCTAACCTGGATGGAGGGTGAAATGGGTGTGACAACAGGCCACTGAGCATTTGTTCACATTAAGGTAAAAGATACAAAACTGAAACAACTACTTCTGAAACCTTGTCTTCCCCACATCCCCACACAGTCCTCCAACCACAATGCTTAATGACAGTTGGTGTGTGAGATTCAGCAAAGGCTCTAAGGAAATCTATTTTCTGGCACTGTGGGGCCTGCCATTCTGTGGGGGAAAGAAAAATGTGTCAAATGTCTTCATTTTTAATGTGATGAAACCAAAAAAGCTCACAAAAGGTATCTGACTTGAGGTCAAACAGGGATGAATTTTGCCATGCCAACAGAAGTATATGACAGGTATAGTTCATTGACTGATACCGGCCAGGCATTTCACACATATATGATACTTGCTTTCATCATAACCATTCAAGGTAACATCATTGTAGAAGAGGTACATAAAAAAATTTATTTGACCGAAATTAAAATTAAAAAAAACAACCACTTTCTCAAGGCAAGTAAACTAGTGCTTTGCATTTTGTCGGTAGGAGAAACCTATTGTTTTTATCCTGCCTTTGTCCTATTTCATACTCCTCTTTTTCTCTGTGACCTGACTTTATTCCTAGAGCCCTACCTTTTTTCAACTAAATCATTTCTGTGCACTGAGCAATAGCAGAAGTGATGGCTGGGCCCTTCTAAAGGCTTCCTGAGTGCTTGTGTGCTTCAGGACACCAATCTCCATCTGGAAGCAAGAGCAGCGCGTCTGTTAGAATGCGTGCTGTGCTAAGTTGCTTCAGTCGTGTCCCACTCTTTGTGATCCTATGGACTGTGGCCCTCCAGCCTCCTCTGTTCATGGAATTTCCCAGGCAAGAATACTGGAGTGGGTTGCCATTTCTTCCTCCAGGGAATCTTCCTGACTCAGGGATCAAAAGTGTGTCTCTTGTGTGTCCTACATTAGCAGGCGGGTTCTTTACCACTAGCGCCCCCTGAGAATCCCATCTGTTAAAATGGGCAGCTGCTTTCCGAGCCCACTGAAGTTAGCAGGACGTCCCAGGACAGAAAGGATCACTTCCCTTCAACTCAAAGATCTTTTCTCTCAGTGTCTGTGCTCTATTGGGCCAAACTCTCCTGAAATTGAATGCTCTTGCTAACTTTCTGGTTTCTTGTTAGGTGGCTTGAGCGTTTATAAAATTTTCTAACAAACATCTTTGCTGAAGTTTGCATTTAGAGCAATACGATTTATGTTTCAGAAAGTGGCAGCTTGGAGAAGATTGGTCCCATCAATGAGCAAACAAGGGTGAATTTAGCTTTCACTCAAACCAGACTGAATTTAAAATTAGGGCTCTCACTTTCCTGAAGGTGGATAGTCAGGTGCCACAGGCATGTGTCCCCAAGGACTTGTGTCTCTGCTGTACACTGGACAAGAGTAAAATGGGGTCAGATGGGCCTAGTCCTTCAATGCTAGAGTCTTCCAATAGTTCTCTGCTTTAGTCACGGGATTGGAAACACGCTTGTGCTTCTGCCTTGTCTTCCTTCTGTGTTTGGGGTAAAAGGTATGCAGCTCAGTTGTTCTGAACCCAAGCTGATCACTGTAAGAATCACCTGGGAGAGTTCGGACCCAAACAAGTGCAGAGTCCTCACTGTAGCAACTGTGATTCAGCGAGTTGAGGTGGGACCTGGAATCTATTTGTTAAAGGTACTCAGGTGTGCACTTAGTCTTACCCACTGATTTCTTTGACCTCCCTCATGATTCGAGGGGATGATTATTTCATTTATGGTACTTGTAGTGTTCAAAATTGACTGGTGCCAGAAACATAACTCTCTGCTGCTTTGCAGATGAAGAAACTGAGGCACAGAGAGGGTCTCTAATGGGTCAAGACCCCCCTTGCTGTAAGGGCTGGAACCACACCCAAGTAGCATCCCTTCTACTCCGAAACCCCATCCCACTTTTTCCAATTCACTCTTGTGTCAGATTCTTCCAAGTAGCTGTTTCCTTCACCTATACTGCATTTCTACCAAAAACTTCCCAAATGTATTAATAATTTCTCACTTGATACTGTTTTTCACAACAGATATTTTGCAGAAAAGTCTATCATTACCCCATGATGCATATTGGTGAAAAAACTGGATATGATTACTTACTCACTCTCTCCTTTTTCATTCATCAATTTGTGTTCTGCTTACTTACACCAGTATGTTGTCTGAGTTACTGTGTTTTAACCTGTGTTTTGAAATCTAGGAGAGTAAATCCTCCAACTTAATTCTCCTTCAGTGTGTCTTGGCTAATTGAGATACTTTGATTTCCATTTACATGTTATAAGTAGCCTGCAAAATATACCTCCCCCCAAATGCCAGGTGTAATACTATTGTGAATAACAAGGATTTGACATTCTAAAAATAGTCTTCCAATCTATGAATATAACATATATTTCTATTTATTTAGATCTTCTTGAATTCTCTCAGCAGTAGTTTTCAGGAGTCATCAGTCTGTATTCGTAAGCATTAAATGATCATGGATGTTTATCTCTATTATGTTTTATTGAATTTCATATCCTCATCCTGCTGGTATGGAGAAATGTGGTAGATTTTTATATGAATACTCTTGACTGCACCATTTAAAAATATACAACTAAATGCATTTTGATAGATGTATACACTATGGAAACCACAGCTACCATCAAGATGCAGGTGTTCCCATCGGCCACAACTCTCCTTGTTCCCCTTTGCAGTGCATCACTCCCTCAACACTTAGCCCCAAGCAGCCAGTTTAGATGAATTTGCCCTTTTAACAAATTTATAAAATGGAACAGTATATGTACTCTTCCTTGTCTGCAAATTAAGCACTCAACACATAGTTAAGAGAGGATGTGTGTAAAGCCTCAAAATTGTAAATGCAGAAGAATATTATTAGCATCTCTGCTTCAGAAATGAGTCCCATTACCCTGGCCCCTGATAAGAATGAAGATCTCTAATTTTTCTGCAAACACCATTTATCCACCTTATTGCACCCTTACTTGGAGGACATCCACGTGTGGGCACTTCCAAGTTTCAGGCTGGGGGTCTAGTGCAGAGCCTCATGGTCCCATCGTCTTCCTCCTGGAATTGGTGCTCCCAGAAGTATAAACCCCATCCTCCTCCTGGGATTGGTGCTCCCAGCAGTATAAACCAACTGGATCCATCATATGGATCTCCTCAGCAGGTGCAAAAGTTTGCGGTGGATTAAGTTACTCTCCTGGTCCTTCCTGCTCAGCTCAGGTTGCTCCTTGAGAACTTAGATGATGCTGTGCATTCCTCAATTTCTGTTGTACTTTCCAAGCTCAAGTCGTCCTTGTCCTCACCTCCCTTGGCTAACAGCTCCTCCATTACCTCGCTTTTCTTTGGGTTTTCTCATCCTCCGCACCTGTTGATTTCCTTTCTTCCATCCCCTCTCCTTTCTGTATTTCCAGTGTGTGGGCCTAGTTGAGGCTCCTATAGGAGACACGCAGAGAAGGAACCAAGGTCAGGTCTTGGCTGCAGATCCCAGTGCACATTTAACATGCATCTCAGTCTCTCATGCACTCAGGAAAAAGTCAGGAGGAAAGGAATTTGGAGAATTTGAATAACCTTATCTTACAGATGAGGAAATGGAGGCCCAGAGAGTTATGGAGATTTCGCTGAAATTCCCACACCCTTATGCAGCAGAGCTGCCACACAAACCTTGACTACAAGCGTTTGTATCCAAAAGCACCAGGAACCCACGGCTAAATTTCAGGGGACATTTGATCAAACTTACTTCTTATTTCCCTTCCTAAAATAAAAATACCTGATGGACATTTCCCGCCCCCAAAGTTTCATCTCTGTCAGTAGTCCTATATTTATACTCAGCATTCGCTTCTCCAGGGTATCTTCCTGACCCAGGGACTAACTCAGGTCTCCTGCATTGCAGGTGGACCCTTTACCATCTGAGTCACCAGGGAAGCCCAATCTCTTTCCAATAGTCCTCTATTTATACTCAATTTTCCCCCTTGGGTGGACACAATGGAACCAAGAAATGCATGAATATTAAATACATCACAGTCTTTTTTTTTAATTTAATTTTATTTTTTAACTTTACAATATTGTATTGGTTTTGCCATATATCAAAATGAATCTGCCACAGGTATACATGTGTTCCCCATCCTGAACCCTCCTCCCTCCTCCCTCCCCCTACCATCCCTCTGGGTTGTCCCAGTGCACCAGCTCCAAGCATCCAGTATCGTGCATCGAACCTGTACTGGCGACTCATTTCATATATGATATTATACATGGTTCAATGCCATTCTCCCAAATCACCCCACTCTCTCCCTCTCCCACAGAGTCCAAAAGATTGTTCTATACATCAGTGTCTCTTCTGCTGTCTCGTATACAGGGTTATTGTTACCATCTTTCTAAATTCCATATATATGCATTAGTATACTGTATTGGTGTTTTTCTTTCTGGCTTACTTCACTCTGTATAATAGGCTCCAGTTTCATCCACCTCATTAGAACTGACTCAAATGCATTCTTTTTAATGTCTGAGTAATACTCCATTGTGTATATGTACCACTGCTTTCTTATCCATTCATCTGATGATGGACATCTAGGTTGCTTCCATGTCCTGGCTATTATAAACAGTGCTGCGATGAACATTGGGGTACATGTATCTCTTTCAATTCTGGTTTCCTTGGTGTGTATACCCAGCAATGGGATTGCTGGATCATAAGGCAGTTCTATTTCCAGTTTTTTAAGGAATCTCCACACTGTTATCCATAGTGGCTGTACTAGTTTGCATTTCCATCAACAGTGTAAGAGGGTTCCCTTTTCTCCACACCCTCTCCAGCATTTATTGCTTGTAGACTTTTGGATTGCAACCATTCTGACTGGCGTGAAATGGTACCTCATAGTGGTTTTGTGTTGGGAGCCGGTTTGGATTAGCACTCCACCCATGACAAAGGTCATGAGGAAGGAGGCTTGGAACACACAAGGGCGAGATGAAGCCTCAGGAGCCCCTTGGAGGTTCTCGAGCATCCACCCCCAAAAAGCCGAATTCTGCCTTTCTGCTTTGTGTTCTCGCCTACACTTCTGACTTTATAGGGGGCTGTCCCCCACTACCTTTCTCTGAAAAAAAGAGCTAACTTACAGCTCCAGTTAATTATTCCTGGGTGTGACAGTGTTTCAGCCTACAAACTCCTTTTGGAAATCCTCTAGCCTGCCTGAATAGGTTTTTCCCCCGGCCACATGTGATTGTTTGGAGCCTCCCAACTGTGAGAGGCATGAGATATTCTAAACTGTCTAAATACAGATTCCTTTGAGCAGTTAAAAGATTGATTAGAAATTGTTGGTGAAAGGTTTTTCAGATGTTGGGCCAATGTTTGCTGCTAAGTCTCCATATCCCTTACCCGCTGTGTCCCTGGCAGTGTATTGATTGATATAATTGGTTTACAGAAATGTAAGTAGTAGCCTCAATGTTTGTAACCTTGGACCCTTGAGTTAATTCTTTCTCTTGTTATAACCCACCACACCTTTGCCCTATAGAAATGCAACTCCAGTGCCTTTGGAGGGTGGTGCCTGACTAATCCGGAGAAGGCAATGGCACCCTACTCCAGTACTCTTGCCTGGAAAATCCCATGGAAGGAGGAGCCTGGTGGGCTGCAGTCGATGGGGTCGCTAACAGTCGGACACGACTGAGCGACTTCACTTTCACTTTTTCGCTTTCATGCATTGGAGAAGGAAATGGCAACCCACTCCAGTTTTCTTGCCTGGAGAATCCCAGGGGCAGGAGAGCCTGGTGGGCTGACGTCTATGGGGTCACGCGGAGTCGGACACGACTGAAGGGACTTAGCAGCAGCAGCAGCAGCCTGACTAATCACCTAAACTTTGCATATGATAAGTTTGCAGGAAGAAAGCCTGGCTTACTGCATGACTCTGTGCCTTCCCCCATTATCCTCTATGCATAACTTAAGGTATAAAAACTACTTTGAAAAATAAAGTGTGGGGCCTTGTTCACCGAAGCTTGGTCTCCCCATGTCGTTCTTTCTCTTATCTTCTGGCTGAATTATTCAGCCTCCGCTCTCCACAAAATGTACTCACTGAGCTATCGTTATTTCATCCACTTTTCTTCACTGAATTTCCTCTTAACTGAGCTATCCTCATTTCTATTATTCTTTATATCTCTAATTAATACTTAATTAAGCAATTGTTTCCTGATCGTCGCCAACGCCGTCCCCGCTTCAAATTCCCTGGATCCACCGGGAATTTGGCCCCGGTGTTTTGATTTGCATTTCTCTGATAATGAGTGATGTTGAGCGTCTTTTCATGTGGTTTGTTAACCATCTGTATGTCTTCTTTGGAGAAATGTCTATTTAGTTCTTTGGCCCATTTTTTGATTGGGTCATTTATTTTTCTGGAATTGAGCTGTAGGAGTTGCTTGTATATTTTTGAGATTAGTTGTTCATCTGTTGCTTCATTTGCTATTATTTTCTCCCATTCTGAAGTCTGTCTTTTCACCTTGCTTAGAGTTTCCTTTGTCGTGCAGAAGCTTTTTAAGTTTAATTAGGTCCCATTTGTCTATTTTTGCTTTTATTTCCAATATTCTGGGTCATAGAGGATCCTGCTGTGATGTATGTCATAGAGTGTTTTGCCTATATTCTCCTCTAGGAGTTTTATAGTTTCTGGTCTTACATTTAGATCGTTAATCCATTTTGAGTTTATTTTTGTGTATGGTGTTAGAAAGTGTTCTAGTTTCATTCTTTTGCAAGTGGTTGACCAGTTTTCCCAGGACCACTTGTTAAAGAGATTGTCTTTAATCCATTGTATGTTCCTGCCTCCTTTGTCAAAGATAAGGTGTCCATATGTGCATGGATCTATCTCTGGGCTTTCTATTTTGTTCCATTGATCTATATTTCTGTCTTTGTGCCAGTACCATACTGTCTTGATGACTATGGCTTTGTAGTAGAGCCTGAAGTCAGGCAGGTTGATTCCTCCAGTTCCATTTTTGTTTCTCAAGATTGCTTTGGCTATTCCAGGTTTTTGTATTTCCATACAAACTGTGAAATTATTTGTTCTAGCTCTGTGAAGAATACCATTGGTAGCTTGATGGAGATTGCATTGAATGTATAAATTGCTTTGGGTAGTATACTCATTTTCACTATATTGATTTTTCCAATTCATGAGCATGGTAATTTCTCCATCTATTAGTGTCCTCTTTGATTTCTTTCACCAGTGTTTTATAGTTTTCAATATATAGGTCTTTAGTTTCTTTAGGTAGATATATTCTTAAATATTTTATTCTTTTCGTTGCAATGGTGAATGGAATTGTTTCCTTAATTTCTCTTTCTATTTTCTCATTATTAGTGTATAGGAATGCAAGGGATTTCTATGTATTGATTTTATATCCTGCAACTTTACTATATTCATTGATTAGTTCTAGTAATTTTCTGGTTGAGTCTTTAGGGTTTTCTATGTAGAGGATCATGTCATCTGCAGTGAGAGTTTTACTTCTTCTTTTCCAATTTGGATTCCTTTTATTTCTTTTTCTGCTCTGATTGCTGTGGCCAAAACTTCCAAAACTATGCTGAATAGTAATGGTGAAAGTGGGCACCCTTGTCTTGTTCCTGACTTTAGAGAAATGCTTTCAATTTTTCACCATTGAGGATAATGTTTGCTGTGGGTTTGTCATATATAGCTTTTTATGTTGAGGTATATTCCTTCTATTCCTGCTTTCTGGAGAGTTTTTATCATACATGGATGTTGAAATTTGTCAAAGGCTTTCTCTGCATCTATTAAGATAATCATATGGTTTTTATTTTTCAATTTGTTAATGTGGTGTATTACATTCATTGATTTGTGGATATTGAAGAATCCTTGCATTCCTGGGATAAAGCCCACTTGGTCATGGTGTATGATCTTTTTAATGTGTTGTTCGATGCTGATTGCTAGAATTTTGTTAAGGATTTTTGCATCTATATTCATCAGTGATATTGGCCTGTAGTTTTCTTTTTTCATGGCATCTTTGTCCGGTTTTGGCATTAGGGTGATGGTGGCCTCATAGAATGAGTTTGGAAGTTTACCTTCCTCTGCAATTTTCTGGAACAGTTTGAGTAAGATAGGTGTTAGCTCTTCTCTAAGTTTTTGGTAGAATTCAGCTGTGAAGCTGTCTGGACCTGGGCTTTTGTTTGCTGGAAGATTTCTGATTACAGTTTCAATTTCAGTGCTTGTGATGGGCCTGTTAAGATTTTCTATTTCTTCCTGGTTCAGATTTGGAAAGTTGTACTTCTCTAAGAATTTGTCCATTTCTTCCATGTTGTCCATTTTATTCGCATATAATTTCTGATATTAGTCTCTTATGATCCTTTGTATTTCTGTGTTGTCTGTTGTGATCTCTCCATTTTCATTTCTAATTTTATTGATTTGCTTTTTCTCCCTTTGTTTCTTGATGAGTCTGGCTAATGGTTTGTCAATTTTATTTACCCTTTCAAAGAACCAGCTTTTGGCTTTGTTGATTTTTGCTATGGTCTCTTTTGTTTCTTTTGCATTTATTTCTGCCCTAATTTTTAAGATTTCTTTCCTTCTACTAACCCTGGGGTTCTTCATTTCTTCCTTTTCTAGTTGCTTTAGATGTAGTTAGGTTATTTATTTGACTTTTTTCTTGTTTCTTGACGTATGCCTGTATTGCTATGAACTTTCCCCTTAGGACTGCTTTTACAGTGTCCCACAGGTTTTGGGTTGTTGTGTTTTCATTTTCATTCATTTCTATGCAAATTTTGATTTCTTTTTTGATTTCTTGTGTGATTTGTTGGTTATTCAGCAGCGTGTTGTTCAGCCTCCATATGTTGGAATTTTTAATAGTTTTTCTCCTCTAATTGAGATCTAATCTTACTGCATTGTGGTCAGAAAAGATGCTTGGAATGATTTCAATTTTTTTGAATTTACCAAGGCTAGATTTATGGCCCAGAATGTAATCTACCTAGAGAAGGTTCCGTGTGCGCTTGAGAAAAAGGTGAAATTCATTGTTTTGAGATGAAATGTCCTATAGATATCAATTAGGTCTAACTGCTCTATTGTATCGTTTAAGGTTTGTGTTTCCTTGTTAATTTTCTATTTAGTTGATCTATCCATAGGTGTGAGTGGGGTGTTAAAGTCTCCCACTATTATTGCGTTATTGTTAATTTCTCCTTTCATACTTGTTAGCATTTGTCTTACATATTGTGGTGCTCCTATGTTGGGTGCATATATTTTTATAATTGTTATGTCTTCTTCTTGGATTGATCCTTTGATCATTATATAGTGACCTTCTTTGTCTCTTTTCACAGCCTTTGTTTTAAAGTCTATTTTATCTGATATGTGTATTGCTGCTCCTGCTTTCTTTTGGTCTCTATTCATCACAGTCTTTATTTAAAAATTAGATGTGATTCTCTGTAAAACATCTGGCTCCTGTGCTTGAGGCCATATTGCTGAGAGCCAGGAGCCCTCTGTGCCTTAGTCAACCCTCCTCCCCAGAGCCTCTTCAAAGCCTGCCACAGGGAATATCCAGTAAATACTTGTCAAGCAGATCAATACTAGTTACCAGGAATCACGAACTCTTACTGAGGTCTTCTAACCTCTACCCTATCTCCATCGATCCTACCCTGTGTCTACGTGAAAACAATGAAAGTGCAGCCCTGGTGACAAAAGTCCAAGATGCAAATTCCAGCTCCACCAAAATACCAAGTCTGCTTCCCATGGTGACTTCATTACCCTCTCTGAGCACATGGATCTTGTGAATAGTGGAGAAGAATGTAGCGTGTAAAATAGAGAAAGTAGTACTAACCTTGGATGATTGACTGTGATATCATACAGGAGACAGGCCCCAAGCCCTGGTTGCTGGTGCACAGTATAGAAAATCTACACCAGAGACACTACCGGGCCTGTTATAAGCTTGGGAATAAGGCTCGAGAAACTGCATTTCAGACAAAAAGTCCAGGGAGATTCTCATGAAGGAAAAAGACCCAACATTAAACAAATGGCCTAGAATGAAGACCTTGAGATCCTAGCAGCAACAAGCACGACTCAGCTTAAGTAAAGCAAGTCCCTTGTCAAGGTGGCTTCTCAAGGGGAAATGTCTCCTTTGCAGGATGGTGCCCAACCCTGCCCAGCCCCACTCTCTTCCAGGACAGAACTGGGCAGCAGTGGCCAGTGGTACGTGGTGAGACCTCAGGAGGGAGCATAACTGGAGACCTATCCTCAGGCTCCTCCACGTGCCAGCTTCACTCCAAACCCACTCCAAACACAAAGCTGAGTAGGTCAGCCTGTGAAATGAGGTCTCATTTAAGACCCACCTCTTTTCTACCAGGGCCTCCTCTTCCATTTCTCCTCTAGTCCCTGCCCACAGAGTGAGGTAAAGCAAAGACCCCAGCAGTGCCAAGTCCTTCCAAGTGCCCCCCTCATCCTCCTCACCCTGGGCCTTGGGGCGGAGCAGGGCTGTGAAAGAGTCAGTGACTACCTCTGTGCTCTCACAGTCACATCCTTCTCAGTCCCTGCACTCTGGTCCCCTCGAAGCCCACTCTCAGGCCCTTCCAGAATGCCAGGTGCCAACATTTGCAGAACATTCTTCCATCATCAAGAGTAATTACAGAAAGTGGGGTTGTTGCTACACAGATCCTTACCCCGTAAACGTGCCCTGTGTACAAACCCAATTCACACTCTTCTAACTCCTAGCTCCCTGGTCTCCACCTGGCTGAGAGGTGCAGCCACACAGGTGAATGCTGGGATGCAGTCCAGTTCCAACAGGAGAGAACTGGGATTCTCAGAAAAAGGCTGAGTCCAGGCAAAATGAGGCATTTGATGGAGTCGGTCATCAGCACCCCACCCACTGCTCTTTCCTGCATCTTTTTTCTTTTCTTTGGGGTGCTTTTTCCAACTCTCTAATCAGCTGTCAGATTCCTACTTCAGTGCCATACAGACAAAGATAATGTCATACTAGAGATGTTTTTATGCAAACCCAGGTGCAGCCATTTATGGAGTAGTAGATAATTGTGCCTGAGACTGAATTGGCATTTCCAAATCAGGATTAGTTAGGATGTTGGAGGAAGAAGAGCTAAGAAAAGGCATTTTAAGGTCTGTTTGCAAATAACAGGACATAGACTACGCCAATCTCCTTTGGAAAAGCAGATTCACCTGGATTACCTGCTGGAAGGACTGGAGATGGCAAATATTCAAAACTTTAGCAACCAAAGGCAATGGCCTTGATGAGGCAAGGGATGGTTAGTTGAAACATTAAACAGCAGACATCAGTACAATCATTTATGCTCCTCTCAAACAAAGACCACATCACAGATCTCTTTGGAAAAGTTGAGTGAGCTTTCTTCCTTCCATAATCAAAGTGATTTGAGGGAATTGTTGAGTACCAATCATTAACCACACAGGATGAGTTGACATGAGGTACTAACTTTTAAAAATATATTTATTTATTATTTTTCGCTGTGCTGGGTCTTCATTGCTATGAAGGAACTTTCTCTAGTTGCAGCAAGTGGAGGTTACCCTCTAGTTACCGTGCGTAGGCTTCTCATCATGGTGCCCTCTTTTGTTAAGGAGCCAGGACCCTAGAGCACATGAGCTTCACTAGCTGTGGTGAACGCATGGCTCTGTTGCCCTGCAGCATGTGGAATCTTCCTGGTCTGGGTATCAAACTCATGTCCCCTGCATTGGCAGGCATATTCTTAATCACTAGGCCACCAGGGAAGTCCATGAGATACCCACTTTTATTTTGGGCCTTCTCTCTAAGGGTGGAAGAAGAGTATTTTTCCTTGTTAAGGAATGTTCAGTCAAGGGTCAGTGCAAGGAGAGGTGTTAAAGTTAATTGAGCTCCTCCCTAGTACCCTCAAGTCAACTCAGGCAAAGGTCACACCTGTCTTGGATCTAGACTGAGTTCCACAAGCTTCACTTATTTTTCTAGACAATGGGAATCCCCTTATACCTACCAGTTGCCCAGGTCAGGGTACATGTATTACAACTCCCTTACACATACCTTTGTATGTGAGGAGGCCACTGGGGCTTGCTTAGCATCACCTGTTCCGTGTTTGAAGCCAGTATGCTCTTTTAGCACACTCACGTAAACTTCTGGATATCTGTGTGAGAGAGGATGGTGATAGTTAGGCATTTTGCTGGTCAAGCTCCACCCCCAATGTGGGCCCCACTAGTGACCAGGGTGCTCCATCCCTACCTCCTCCTGTCCTGCTAGGTGGCTGCAGGGGCTGACCTGCTGGAGGAGCATCTTGGTGAAATCTGGAACTGGTGCCAGTGCCTGGAGGAGTCCATCGGCATTAACGACCGGCAGCGGAAGCAGCTGGAACACAGGCTCAGCTCCACTGAAGCCGTAGGAGAGGGCCAGAGCCTCCTATTTCTGGCCTATTTAGGGAGAATCTGAAGGTTGCCCTTGGGAAGAAGTTTGCAGATTTCAAAACACTGTGGTAGGCTTTCCGCTACTGGCTTTTTACAGTCAGCAAGGCAAGGGGCAAGGACCATTCCCCTCCCTATGTTGCTGTATCTGAACTCAGAGAGTACTCTCCTCACTGCAGATCTAATCAGGCCTGGTCCCCAGAATCCTGACTTCTCATGCATCCTAAATCTGCTCATTTGCTGCCTGCTGACTTCTGTGCCCTGGTCCTGTGATTGGCAAGTGGTGGAGCCAGGTCTGTAGGGCCACTCCCAGCCACTCACTGTGGTGGCCTTCCTGCCCACACTCTCCCCCAGGCTGCTGACACTGTGGGGGGGGGGGGGCGGTCAGCCTTCCCCATGCCCTTCTCCTACCACACCACAGCAGCAGCAGCTATTTAGGGAATAGAGCCTCCTGAACAACTCACCCAGGGCACGCGAAATGCACACAAAGAACCCACAAGAAGAAGATACAGGGCCCACAAGGTTCTACGTTCAGGAGTTGAGGTCCTCATGGTCTTCTGCTGGGTTGGGCAAGATGCTTGGAGATACAGAATGAGCAGAGAGCTTCTCTTACTCAAATGTGTGACTTGCCTGCCTGCACTTCCCAGGACAGGCTCCACCTTTTACTTCTACAGTCCAGGCCTGGAGTCCACACCTCAGCTCTGCAATGAGAACCTAGTTCTTGAGAAGAACACCAGAGGCTCACTTCAGTCACATTTCCAGGGGTGGGAGGGCACTCCCAGGCCCCTTTCCTCCCTGACCACACCATTCACCAATTAGAGAAGCAAAGAGAGAAGGTGGAGAGAACAGAGCTAATCAGACCCACCAACCCAAACTTCTATAGCTATTCTCAGTCTAGAAAATATCGTCTCCTTCCAATGGAAGATCATGTCTGTCTGCACATGTTTCATACTAAGCACTTTTAAGCCATCCTCTTGCTCTCAAGTGAACTGGAGAGTGAGCTGGCCCCTGAAGAGGGAGCCGTAGGGTCTGGCCACCCGGTGTGCAGTGGCTGTGAGCAGAGATCTGACCACAGGTGGTGTGGGAAGGTTTCACTCTAACCTGGTGGCACCAGCTGCTCCTCCAGACCTCAGAGCCTCCCTTCAGCTCATCCTCTTGACAGGCTCTCACCACGATCCTGGCTTCTGTCACCACTCAGCCCTCTCCAGCCTGTTAGCCACCAGCAGTACCTGATAATGGACTCTGTGTTACTTTGGTCTTCAGGTGAAATACCTAAGGGCCCTGCCATGCACTCCAGTCCTGTGACCCTTGCCTTCCAGGAGATGGAATGGCAAGAAGATACAAGAAGTGAAGCCACCAGAGGTCCTTAAAACAGCAGGAAGGATGGGGCTGTATCCCTTCTTCACAGCTCCCTGTCTGCTGAGGAGGATCTGGGCCCTCCTCCACACCTACTGGAGGGTCTGGAAGGAGTCAGAGATATGGCCTCGTGGGCAGGGTGAAAGGCAGAGGGCCTTTCCTGCAATTGAGGAATAACAAGGCAGGGTGCCCGTGGCTCAGCACTAAGGAAAACATGCCTAGTTCATAGAGGACCTTGTGACACTGCTTCTGAACACGCTGGGGGCGTGGGAGCCAGCAACAGACATTTCTTGCCTCATCATGTGTCCTCAGAGGGTCAGCTCAGGGGAAACAGGACCCGCTTTCCCACAATGCAGCATGTGGTCCCCACATTGGCGTTCCTCAGCAGATCTGAAAGCACAGGACTGAGCAGCGGTGCCCTGTAGATCAGCATGGGCATGTGGGCCTGACTGCCTGACTTGGGGTCGGCACAGCTGGGTCACCGTCAGGCTAGTCGTCAGTCTACACTGCAGCACCTGAGTTCTTTGAATTCATGTGGTGGGAGTGGTGACTCCTAGATGTCATCTCACGTTTAGCCTAGACCTCCTGTTTCTATTGTTGTTCAGTCGCTCAGTCGTGTCCGACTCTTTGTGACCCCATGGACTGCAGCACGCCAGGCTTCCCTGTCCTTCGCCATCTCCTAGAGCTTGCTCAAACTCATGTCCATTGAGTTGGTGATGCTATCCAACCATTTCGTCCTCTGTCATCCCCTTCTGCTCCTATTTCTACTTCTATTAAGATCTCCAAAAAGTGTACTGATATGCTTTCCTATTTGGTCATCCTAACTTCACTTTGAGATTTGGGAACTAAAGGCCACAGCAAGCCTACTGAAAGTCTTGCGTAAAGCAAACCAGTGATCATTTTAAAGTGCTGTATGTAAGCAGCCCTCAGCTGTGTTAAAGCCTTGTGTCTTCACAGTGCTTTAAAAAGTGTGTATATGTGAACAAATGTAGGATGTTTTCTCATACACATTGCCCTAAGGGTATGTTGAAGACTAACATAACTGGTGGACAGGGTTGGTGCGAGGAAATGAAATAGTCTTTTTGATGGCCATTAAAGCAAAATATATATATAAAGAAATAAGTTTTTCTTCCCCTACTTCATTTCTAATTTCAGCACAAGTCCCAGGGCTGAGTGGGGAAGAATAGGGAAGACAAACTGTCAGCAAGAGCTCACCTCACTAACGCTTAACGTCTAAGTTTAAAAGAATGATTTACTGTCTTTCCTTTTTATCTCCTATTTAAAAATATTAAAAAGTGGTTCTTAAATTTAGAGAATCTTAGAATGAGCTGTTGTGATTTAAAAAGCTACTTCCTGGCTTCCATGTCCCAGAGATTTAGTTGGTGTGGAGTCCTCGATCGGACTTTTTCACATAAGCACAACCATATGTTTCTGATGTGGGTAAGCTGTAGATCACAATTTAAGACCTATTGTTCTATAACACTGATTCAAACCTATATATATAAGTTTGTTCTATTTTAATTAAAAATCTTTCATTAAAAAGTAGATTAGTTGAACCACAAATTAACGTGAAGATCTTCAAACATTCCTTGGAAAATGTCATTAGTTACATTCTTTTGCCTTTGAGAATTAAAATCAAGCACTCATTCCACAATTATTTCCTAGTAACAGTTGAAAAATAAAACAAGTAACAACATGAACAAAAACACTCACCACCACTACCACCAATTACAATACGATCCTTCAAAAGACTCAGCCCTGAGGTAGAGGGACATGCCCCCTTTTTGATAGGTGGAATGACCTCAACTTCTGCTCTTTACACTTGGCTAATTACATATTTTCCATCAGTACCTCTGGCTGTCGCTATAGAGGAACTCACTGGCACTGGCAGAATCAGCAGAATGGGTGAAAAGTGAGCCAAGCTATGAACTATTACTTTAAGATAAAGTAGGAAAATTTGAGTATCTTTTGCTGTGTGGTGATTCAAGCATCCCAGAAATTTTTCCTTCATCCCAGTGTTGCTGGGGCTTCTAGGAACTGATAATATAATCAGTAATTAATGCAGGACTCAAGTCATGCTTTTAAAAATCTTCATTTTGTGGACAAAGCTTCTACGAAAACAGCAGCATATGAATCATGTAAATTTCAGGCCTGGTCAGGATCAAATCACAAATTACTTGTGGGGAAAATTCCTAAAAGCTGTTTTGTGTTTCACCCTTTGAAAGGTAGTTCTTCACCCTAATTTTAAAAATAAGTTACAAAAAAGTGTATCTTTAAGATAGAGTATTCTATAATATTTAACTTTTCATGAACTGTATTATTTCCATCTACATGTTAGAACCGATTCTAAAACAAATGAAATCAACCTGTGTCATCACCAATGTCTTCCAATTTGCTGTAAATGAGAACCATGTTGGGTACAATGTGTAGGAAATAGGGTGAGAGTCCTTGAGGGGAAAAAAATGGAAAGGAAAAAAGTCACCTAATGAAATGCTTCAAACATGTACCAGTGTTGCTTGACCTGTCAGCAGACAACCTGCAGATCCATACAGTCCATTATGTCCCCCATCTTATAACTTCTAAAGTGAATGTAACAGACACATTGAATTGATGTTCTATGTCTGCTATAATAAGGGACCATGAGTTTAGTCTCTTAAAAGAACACACTTTTAGTATCTTAAAAGAACACACTTTTATTATCTCCAACTTTGTTGGAGGCCAACAAAGTTCTCATAAGACTAAAATCAAAATGTCTACAGGACTGCCTTGCCTTCTGAAGGCTCTAAGGGATAATATGTTTCCTTGTCTAAAGTAGGAGGAGGGGAAAACAGAGGCAGAGTAAGGAGGAGGGCGACCAGAGCCTGAATGGCAAAGAAGGTTCTAGTCTCTGGTCCCAGAATGGCAGCTGCTCTCTCTTGAACTTCTTCTGACCTCATGGTGGACAGTTACACATGCCCACCCACCTCTTTCATCCTCCAACCCCCTTTATTCCCATAAGAGCAGCCTCTTATCACATCTCCCTCCCAGCCCCCTTACATGCTCTGATTCTAGGGCTTTTTTCTTTTTTGCCTCGGTCTCTCTAGACCTTATGACACCACTCTTATGGCAGAAAGTGAAGAGGGGCTAAAAAGCCTCTTGATGAGAGTGAAAGTGGAGAGTGAAAAGGTTGGCTTAAAGCTCAACATTCAGAAAACGAAGATCATGGCATCTGGTCCCATCACTACATGGGAAATAGATGGGGAAACAGTGGAAACAGTGTCAGAATTTATTTTTCTGGGCTCCAAAATCACTGCAGATGGTGACTGCAGCCATGAAATTAAAAGACGCTTACTCCTTGGAAGGAAAGTTATGACCAACCTAGATAGTATATTCAAAAGCAGAGACATTACTTTGCCAACAAAGGTTCGCCTAGTCAAGGCTATGGTCTTTCCTGTGGTCATGTATGGATGTGAGAGCTGGACTGTGAAGGAGGCTGAGCGCCGAAGAATTGATGCTTTTGAACTGTGGTGTTGGAGAAGACTCTTGAGAGTCCCTTGGACTGCAAGAAGATCCAACCAGTCCATTCTGAAGAAGATCAATCCTGGAATTTCTTTGGAAGGAATGATGCTAAAGCTGAAACTCCAGTATTTTGGCCACCTCATGCGAAGAGTTGACTCATTGGAGAAGACTCTGATGCTGGGAGGGATTGAGGGCAGGAGGAGAAGGGGATGACAAAGGATGAGATGGCTGGATGGCATCACTGACTCGATGGATGTGAGTCTGGGTGACCTCCGGGAGCTGGTGATGGATAGGGAGGCCTGGCGTGCTGCGGCTCATGGGGTCTCGAAGAGTCGGACACGACTGAGCGACTGATCTGATCTGATCTGATCTGATCTCTAGACCTAGCCACAGATTCCTCACCAGCACCCAAACCCTGGTCTGTGGCTCTGGAGAGTCCACACCACAGAAATCTCCCAGGAGAAGAGGAAATGCAGGCCACATGGGCTCATGGGGTCACTCTGCAAAAATCTCAATCCAGCTGCTCAAGACATGCCAAGTTGATATTTGAGAAGATATAAAAACTGTTTACAAAAAAAAAGAAACAAAACCAAAAACCCAACTCCTTTGTGCAGGTTATGGTTACATGGAATAACTTACACTGTAAAATCCTAAACCAGGTGATCAATTCTCCTTCTAAAGCAGACTGTGAGTACTAACTACAGGAAATGAGCAAAACTGGGGCAGATCCCACAAAGGCCCAGGTAGGAGAAGATGCTTAGGTCAACGGCTAAGTAACCTCCTGTATCAGTCAGCTCAGGCAAGCCATACAAGTTTACCATACATCGGGTGGCTTAACCATCAGTCTGTTTCACACATTCTGGAGGCTGGTTGTCCAAGATAAAGATTCTTGTCATGTTCATGTCATGTCATGTCAATTCAATTTATGATGCGAACACTCTTCCTGGCTTGCCAATGTTATAGAAGATTTCTCACTGGGTCCTTTTCAGCCTTCTTCTCTGTGATTGAGCTGGGGTAAGGTAGGAGCCCAAGCTCTCTGGTTTCTTTTCTTACAAGGACACTAATCCTATCAGATCAGAAGCCCAAGGCTATGGCCTCATTTAATCTTAATTACTTCCTTAAAGACAGAAGGCAGGAGGAGAAGGGGACAACAGAGTACAAGATGGTCGGATGGTATCACCAACTCAATGGACATGAGTTTGAGCAATCTCCAGGAGATGTGAAGGACAGGGAAGCCTGGCACACTGAAGACCACGGAGGTTGCAAAGAGTTGGACATGACTGAACAACATCTTCCTTAAAATGCTTTCTCCAAATACAGCCTCACAGGGATTAGGGTTCAACATATGAATTAGGTGGGGGTGGGGGTGGTGGTGATATACATTCAGTCCCTAACACCCTCCCCAGCCTTCTCCTCCCATGAAGGCATTTGCAGCTCCCAGCTCTAGTCCCTAGGAACTTCCCAGGCACTGGCTACTCAGATTCCCCTCCCCATAGACTTTCTCCTTCTCTCTCTCTCTCTCTGACTCTAGTGCCTGAGCTCAGGGCACAGCTGTTGACTGGCTGACATTAACAAACAGTAGACTGACTTGCTTTCACCTGGATGACTGTCAGAAGGGAGCAGAAATGTGGTCACTGAGGAGGGTGGCTAATGCTTCCCCAAAGATGTCACATCTGGGTCCCTGGAATCTGTGATTATGTTACTTGACATGGCAAAAGGGACTTTGCGGTGTGATTAAATTAAAGATCTTGAGATGGGCACCCCATGGAATCACAAAGGTCCCTATAGAGGGAGGAAAGAGAGTTGGTGTCAGAATAATGTGTTGTGAGAATAACTTGATCAGTTGTAACTAGCTTTGAAGATGAAAGTGGCCTATGAGAGTAGAATGTGGGCATCTTCTAGAGGCTGGACAAGGCAAACAGATTCTTCCCTACCATCTCCAAGAAGAACCTCAACCCAACTGTCACATTGATTTTAGCCCAGGGAGATGAATCTTGCACTTCTGATCTCCAGAATCATAAGATAAGAAATGTGTGTTGTTTTAAGCCACTAAATATGTAGGAACATGTAACAGTAGCAATAGGAAACTCCTACAGTGGACTTCAGTGAATAAAGAATATTTAAAACTAGGTATGGTGGGAATTTGTTACCAGAGCTTTAGACCAATTACTCTATCCCCAGAAATGCAAACTTTCAAACTGTTTAATTCTCAGTGTAGAAAATGTAAATAATACTGGATGAGGTACCAACCATCCCCATATAAGAGGCTGAAACCTCACTTTCTTGCACTCAGGGATAAATGTCTAGTATGCTCCAAGACAGGATTGTGCATGCCTGGTCTGTTTGACACAGGGTTGCAGGGGCTGGGGCACTGAATTTATAATATTCTTCACTGGGCTAGCTACAGGGCGGTCCTTTGTTATATCTTGAGCAACTACTATCTGAACCCCCCTTTCCCTTGATGAGGAATTATCCATATTCTGCAACTTCTGAGGATCACACACTTACTTAGTTTTCCGAGGGGCTAAGATGTAGATCTATTACCAGGAACTGGCCACTCCCTATAAGTAACAACTACTCCAGCATTAACAGGTGAGAGACACAAGGAGTAGGCCCTGGGAAAATTCTTTCTGGCCACAGCAACAGAAGACTCCCCCCACAAGATCTTCAGTTTAACAGCAGCCAGGTGCAGCAGAAGGCATGGAACCACGGGTGGTGTCTATGCCCAGGCCCAACAGGGTCACCACTGCAAAGCCAAGGGTTTGCCACTCAGCAGAAGGCACCAGTGTCCTTGCCATTTGGTGTGTGGGCTCCCTTTCATTAGCCTTTTTTATTCTTCCCAGTTTGTATAAATTCATTCTCCAGTTTTCTGGAGATTCTCTAATGTATTACTATCCCTGGATTAAAGTTTATGTCAGATGAAAAGAGCCAGAGTCTATTTCTGATGGGTGCAGACAGAGAGATGGGGGGTGGGTGTGGGGGTGGGGAAGGGAGGAAGAAAGCAAGATTCTTCCTGGAAGCTAACTGCATGCTGAGTTCCTTTGCTGTTTGCCCCAAGATTTTCCAGAAGTCATCTTGCCCCTTTAAGCCAAAGGCACCTCAAGGATCAAGTTACTCCATTTCCCCTTGCTCTCTGGTCAGAAAACACAAGTTGGCTGTCTTCTCCAGCCTCCCACTTCTCCACCCTCAGGTCTAACCCAGGCTTATGCAGTAAGAGAAAACAAATAAACAAACCTCACTCTCCAAGCAAACAGGCCATCTTTCTTGTCCTTATTTTCGTCATCAGTTTCTATTTCAGAATCCTCATTTCTTGTATTCTGTATGATAAGCAAAGGAAAAGCATGGTCCTTGGGATATTGTGAGAATGAGACAGGAAGAATCTGCACAGAAAATAAGTCCACCGAGTAGCACTTTGAGAGGTAACCCTAAATCCGTATGTTTATACACATGAAATATACATATGCTTTTATTTTGTCTCTATACTATTTCTATTCACTGTTTTACAACTTATTTATTCCTTAAAAACTTTTGCATCAGCGTAACACACGATCCCTAAATTTCTCTCCTTGGCGTGCAATCCAGCACGAAAAGTCAGACTCCAGGAGGCTGGCAAAATCCGTCTGTATCTCCATGTATATGTATGGCTGAGTCCCTTCGCTATTCACCTGAAACTACCAGAACATTGTTAACTGGCTATACCCAAATAAAAAATCAAAATTTTAAAGTGAAAAGAAATAAAACCCGTCTGTGTCTCACTTCCGTGGGGTCGCTAAGAGTCGGACACGACTGAGCGACTTCACTTTGACTTTTCTCTTTCATGCATTGGAGAAGGAAATGGCAACCCACTCCAGTGTTCTTACCTGGAGAATCCCAGGGACAGGGGAGCCTGGTGAGCTTCCGTCTATGGGGTCGCACAGAATCGGACACGACTGAAGCGACTTAGCAGCAGCAGCAGCAGTGTCTCACTTAAAAGGTGAAAGTTATACCGCTCCAGTCGTGCCAGACTCTTTGCAACCCCATTGTCTGTAGCCTACCAGGACCCTCCGTGTATAGGATTTTCCAAGCAAGCGTACTGGAGGGGGTTACTATTTCCTTCTTCCGGGGATCCTCCCGACCCAGGAATCGAACTCGGGTTTCCGTACTGTGGGCAGACGTTTTACAGTCTGAGCCACCAAAGAAGTCCGAAGTCTCTTCTATAGTTCTAAGTAGGTCGATTGCTAAGGTTGATTAAATCATGACGTCACTTTCTCGTCACAGGGGACTCGCCATTGGTCATCGCGACAGGGGTGGGGCGGGGCTTGGGTTGAAGGAGAGGCGCCGCCTTAGAGGTCCTGAATGGGGTTGGCTTATGTAAATCTTGCAACGAAGTGGTACTGTTCCCGGCGAACCACTTCCCCAGTTATGGAAATTTTCCTGAGATTTTGTTTGATTTTTTTTGGAAGAGTTATTTGGAGGGCCGAGAGGCGTGGAAAGGAGAGGGTGAGGAAGATAGTGGAAGAGTTGCGGGGAACTGGCAAAGTCAGCGTGTGTGTACAGTGAACGGATCTAAGGCTGTGTGAGGGTCAGAGGGAAGGTTAACTCATACTTACCTGGCAGAGGAGTATATCATGATCACGAAGGTGGTTCTCCCAGGGCGAGACTCACCCATTGCACTCCGGGTGTGTTGACCTCTGCGATTTCCTCAAATAGAGGAAACTCGACTGCGTAATTTGTGGTAGTGGGGGACTGCGTGCGCGCTTTCCCCTGATAAATAGGTAATAAGTGCAGAGTTAACTACATTTTCTTGTTGGTGGTTTAGTGACTAAGTCTCGCCGGACTCTACTAGGCTCTTCTATCTTTGAGAGGAGAGGGTGGGCGAAACTTGGGCGTCGGGTGGCAGAACCCTGAAACCTTGTGGGACATCTGGCGGGCGGCGACCAGAACTTAAGTGTTTTGGCAGCAAGGGTGGGAGTAAAATTAAACTCCAAGAATGTCTATCTAAAAAAAAAAAAAAAAACCAATAGGTTCTCTGTTGCAGTAGTTATGGGTTTACAACTAATTTGCTCCCCATTTGCTTGGTGTCTGACTCTACAGACCCCATGGACTGTACGTAGTCCTCCAGGCTCTTCTGTCCATGGGGATTCTCCAAGCAAGAATACTGGAGTGGGTTGCCATGCCCTCCTTCAGGGAATCTTCCCAACCCAGGGATTGAACCCATGTCTCCCACGTTGCAGGTAGATTTTTTACCAACTGAGCCACCAGGGAAGCCTGTTTTTTCCAGTAGTTATATACAATGTGAGGGTTGGACCATAAAGAAGATTGAGAACTGAAGATGCTTTTGAACTGTAGGGCTAGAGAAGACTCTTGAGAATCCCTTGGACTGTAAGAAGATCAAACCAGTCAGTCCTAAAGCAAATCAACCCTGAACAACAACAACATTACATAAGTTCAAACAGTTAAGTAGACACATGTGAACATAAACAAAGGCCCAGTCTAACTTTAAGAGATGAAATCGACAACGTCTGAAATGAACTGTATTGCAGGGATTCAGTTCAGTTCAGTCGCTCAGTCGTGACCGACTCTTTGTGATCCCATGAATTGCAGTATGCCAGGCCTCCCTGTCCATCACCAACTCCTGGAGTTCACTCAAAGTCACGTCCATCGAGTTGGTGATGCCACCCAGCCATCTCATCCTCTGTTGTCCTCTTCTCCTGCCCCCAATCCCTCCCAGCATCAGAGTCTTTTCCAATGAGTCAACTCTTCTCATGAGATGGCCAAAGTATTGGAGTTTCAGCTTTAGCATCATTCCTTCCAAAGAACACCCAGGGCTGATCTCCTTTAGAATGGACTGGTTGGATCTCCTTGCAGTCCAAGGGACTCTCAAGAGTCCTCTCCAACACCACAGTTCAAAAGCATCAATTCTTCGGCACTCAGCTTTCTTCACAGTCCAACTCTCACATCCGTACATGACCACTGGAAAAACCATAACCTTGACTAGATGGACCTTTGTTGGCAAAGTAATGTCTCTGCTTTTGAATATGCTATCTAGGTTGGTCATGACTTTTCTTCCAAGGAGTAAGCGTCTTTTAATTTCATGGCTGCAGTCACCATCTGCAGTGATTTTGGAGCCCAGAAAAATAAAGTCTGACACTGTTTCCACTGTTTCCCCATCTATTTCTCATGAAGTGATGGGACCAGATGCCATGATCTTCATTTTCTGAATGTTGAGCTTTAAGCCAACATTTAAGCCTATCTGAGGTTATTGATATTTCTCCTGGCAATCTTGATTCCAGCTTGTGCTTCTTCCAACCCAGCATTTCTCATTATGTACTCTGCATATAAGTTAAATAAGCAGGGTGACAATATACAGCCTTGACGAACTCCGTTTCCTATTTGGAACCAGTCTGTTGTTCCATGTCCACTTCTAACTGTTGCTTCCTGACCTGCATATAGGTTTCTCAAGAGGCAGGTCAAGTGGTCTGGTATTCCCATCTCTTTCAGAATTTTCCACAGTTTATTGTGATCCACACAGTCAAAGGCTTTGGCATAGTCAATAAAGCAGAAATAGATGTTTTTCTGGAACACTCTTCCTTTTTCCATGATCAAGCAGATGTTGGCAATTTGATCTCTGCTTCCTCCGCCTTTTCTAAAACCAGCTTAAACATCTGGAATTTCACGGTTCACGTATTGCTGAAGCCTGGCTTGGAGAATTTTGACCATTACTTTGCTAGCGTGTGAGATGAGTGCAATTGTGCAGTAGTTTGAACATTCTTTGGCATTGCCTTTCTTTGGGATTGGAATGAAAACTGATCTTCTCCAGTCCTGTGGCCACTGCTAAGTTTTCCAAATGTGCTGGTATATTGAGTGCAGCACTTTCACAGCATCATCTTTCAGGATTTGAAATAGCTCAACTGGAATTCCATCACCTCCAGTAGCTTTGTTCATAGTGATGCTTTCTAAGGCTCACTTGACTTCACATTCCAGAATGTCTGGCTCTAGGTCAGTGATCACACCATTGTGATTATCTGGGTCATGAAGCTCTTTTTTGTACAGTTCTTATATTCTTGCCACCTCTTCTTAATATCTTCTGCTTCTGTTAGGTCCATACCATTTCTGCCCTTTATCGAGCCCATCTTTGCATGAAGTGTTCCCTTGGTATCTCTGATTTTCTTGAAGAGATCTCTAGTCTTTCCCATTCTGTTGTTTTCCTCTATTTCTTTGCATTGATCGCTGAAGAAGGCTTTCTTATCTCTTCTTGCTATTCTTTGGAACTCTGCATTCAGATGCTTATATCTTTCCTTTTCTCCTTTGCTTTTCACTTCTCTTCTTTTCACAGCTATTTGTAAGGCCTCCCCAGACAGCCATTTTGCTTTTTTGCATTTCTTTTCCATAGGGATGGTCTTGATCCTTGTCTCCTGTACAATGTCACAAACCTCATTCCATCGTTCATCAGGCACTCTATCAGATCTAGTCCCTTAAATCTATTAACAAGGACCATTTAGAAAATGCAGAGGATTATTTTTGATAGGAATTGCACTGACTCTGCAGGTCACTTCGAGTAGTACTGGCATCTCAACTACACTGAATCTTCCAATGCATGGAGGCTGTCTTTCCATTTCCTTGCTGCTGCTGCTGCTGCTGCGTCGCTTCAGTTGTGTCCAACTCTGTGTGACCCCATAGACAGCAGCCCACCAGGCTTCCCCGTCCCTGGAATTCTCCAGGCAAGAACACTGGAGTGGGTTGCCATTTCCTTCTCCAATGCATGAAAGTGAAAAGTGAAAGGGAAGTCGCTCAGTCGTGTCCGACTCTTAGCGACCCCATGGACTGCAGCCTACCAGGCTCCTCCATCCATGGGATTTTCCAGGCAAGAGTACTGGAGTGGGGTGCCATTCCATTTCCTTAGGGGTTCTTTAATCTCTTGCAGCTATGTTTTGCAGTTTTCAGTGTTCAAGTCTTTCACCTCCCTTAATAATTAAGTGATATTGTAAGTGGAATTGTTTTCTTAATTTCCTTTCCAGATTGTTCACTCCTATTGCATAGAAACACAACTGATTTTTGCCTGTAGTGTACCTATTGTGCAGAATTCAGTTGTTGACTCTGGTAGTTTCCTTGTGTTCAGGGTTATTGGGGATTTTTATATGTATAGGAGCTGCCGCTGCTAAGTTGCTTCAATCGTGTCTGACTCTGTGCAACCCCAGAGACGGCAGCCCACCAGGCTCTGCCGTCCCTGGGATTCTCCAGGCAAGAACACTGGAGTAGGTTGCCATTTCCTTCTCCAATGCATGAAAGTGAAATGTGAAAGGGAAGTCACTCAGTTGTGTTGGACTCTTAGCGACCCCATGGACTGCAGCCCACCAGACTTCATCCATGGGATTTTCCAGGCAAGAGTACTGGAGTGGGGTGCCATTGCCTTCTCCATGTATAGGAGCACCCATCTGCAAAGAGAAAGACAGACAGGAGGTTATCTGTTTTGGGTTACTAGTAACCCCTGAGTCTTGGGCCAGCATGTACAGCCTAGGCTAGAAAAATGGAGATAGGCGGGGATCCTCTATCCTTGTAAGCAAATTCAATCGGCAGGATTAGGGCGACCCCTCGAGGACCTCTGAGGCTAGAAAAGGCCAGATTCCTATCAGCTCAGCCAAATGCCCCCGATTAGACAGCTGAGGTTATTACGGTGGCAGGCAGGTTATTACGGGGGCAGGCAGGTTATTACGGGGGGGGGGGGGGGGGGGGCACCTGCAGCCCTAGCGAGGCCGAAGCTGAAGGGAAAGCTGATTCCAGGCCTTGGGGGCTTCGGGCGGGGTCTGGGCTGCTTCAGAGCTTGAGTGCTTAGGCGCGGTGTCCGCCTCGCCATCCCACTCACCTGCTCGGGCAGTGAGTGGCAAGTAAGGGACAAGCCACCAAGTCCAAAAGGTAGAACCACACGATGTTGCGATGTTGCTGGGACGAGAAGCCCGTTCTTTGTTAGGATACGAATTCAGACTCAAGCAACTAGGCGCGGAACCGTCTTGGGTGGGGAGCTCAGAGCCGGTCCAGGTGGTGCCATCTTGGACTTTCTAGAACGTTTATCTGTTCCTAAAATCACCTGCTAGAAAAAAGGTTTTGAAAACGACTGACCTGAAAAATCTAGGTTTCTCTAGGACTGAAAACTTGCAGGAGTCATAAGAATTCTCTGTCTACCGACAACTCCCAGCCGCTAAGACGGAATGCATCCACCGCCCAGCATTTCTTGGGCGACTGCTGGGTGCCAGGCCCCGTTCCGGGCATGGTGAGCCAACTCCAGGTCGTGCCCAGTGGAGTTATTCTCTGGAGGCGCCGAGAAGGGGGTAGTGCAGTGGGGACACAGCCAGTTGCTGTTCTTGCCCCGTGCGACCTCCAGGGCCCCGGGACAAGTGCCGTGATTGCGACCAGTGAGGCCGATCACGAGTGGGAAGTGGAGGACTTGATCCCGAGAGAAGCTCCAGTTGTCTCGGGTAGCGGGACATCTTTGGAGGCGGCCAGGAGGAGGCGAGGACGGTTGTGGGCTCCGCGTTGTTTCGTCCGAGCCCCAGCTCACTCGGGTTCTGGGTCCGCTGCCTGGCTTGCTCGGCGCCCAGACTCAGTGTCTCTGGTGCCGACGAGATTGAGCCAAAATAGAGACATTTGAATCTTTTTTTCGCGGCGGTTGGAAGGGACCGGGGAAATCCATTCTCACTGCAGGATGTTACAGGAGACTCTTGTAGCAGTTGGTCTCTGTGGCGCAATCGGTTAGCGCGTTCGGCTGTTAACCGAAAGGTTGGTGGTTCGAGCCCACCCAGGGACGAACTCGGCTTTGAATCTAGCGATGTCTCAGCCGTTAGTTTTACGCATCTGCCCTTTGACTTCCTCCCCAACACCCGCAATCCCCAGGCTGTTCATTTCCTCTTGTGCTCCTTCCTCCTGGTTTTTACCTGGTGCCGTTGATCTCTCTGCATCACCCTGAGGCCTGCCCTCACTAAGCCATCTGCCTTGAACCTGCCAGGACAGTTGCCAGTGGATGAAGACACACGCACCAGGGGTTGGGGGGTGGGGAGGGGGAACACCTTACTCAAGCTATGACGCCGCAAATTAGGCACTATGTCACCACCTGCAGGGGCACAGCAATGCTAGGTCTCACGATGCTTCCACCCTTTCTTGTGGAACTATCACTTCTTTCCTTCCTTCCTTTCTTATCTTTCTTTTCTTGCCCCATCTCAGGTTCACTAATCCAGTTTCAGAACACTACTGTCATCTTCCATTCCCTCCAGCCCGGCTGCAGACAATTCCCGCTCTTTCCTCTAGCCCCAAGGAATGTATTTGTATGTATTTATGAATTCACAAAGATTCACAAACACCCAATTCCAATTCGGAACTACAGAGTTTTTATTGAATATCTTTCTTTTAAGTGAATTTCTTTCTCTAACACCAAGCATTTTTGTTTTTAAGGGTACTACTGAGAGTAATAGAAATAGGATATTCCAGAAAGTCCTTCACTTTTTTTTCACATTGCATAGACAATACATAATAGCAAAAATACCGCTATCAACGGTATTCAGTCGCTGAATACCGCTCAGACCTGTAGGTCAGTCAGTCAGTCGTATCTGACTCTTTCCGACCCCATGGACTGCAGCACGCCAGGCTTCCCTGTCCATCACCAACTTCCGGAGCTTGCTCAAACTCATGTCCACCGAGTCGGTGATGCCATTCAACCATCTCATCCTCTGTCGTCCTCAACAACGATATTGGGGAAAGCAATTTTGGGGTTTGTTGTCCTGAGGTTTACGTAAATTGTTGCTTTATTTTAATTTTATAACTATAATTGGATGTAGCTTCCAATTTAAATCTAACTAAATAAGGTATATTCACTATAATCTAGCCTTGACTATAAATCCGCAGGTGTCTCAAAGGCCAGGATGAAGTTGGATAAGGGACCCTTGGTCTCCCTGGCTCTTCTTACTGCCTGAACTTGCGAGGAAAGGACTAGATTTCCTGGAGTCAAGTTCACATCTTAGCCTGGCATCGGCTTTTCGTGTCCAGCGGAGACTTAGGGACGAGAAATTCTGGAAAAAAAAAAAAAAATCGAATAAATCGAAGTAAATTGAAATAGGATCAATTAAAACGCGAAATAGAATTGGGCACATGAATTAAAATACAATTCTCACCGGAAAGCTGTCAACCTGGCTGATCAAAGACATTACAGCCCCCACGACCATTTATTCACAGGGACAAGACGTGCGGTGAGAAGCCCCCTCAGTGGGCTCAGCTTCTGCCTTTCACCCCGGAGACCCAGGGTGACCCGATGGGGTGGAGGTGGCAACGGCTCGGTCGTTGAGCCCCTTGGCGGGGCCGGGCCTCCGATGGCCAGCGATGAGCAGAGCGTTTAGGTTCAGCGCGGACGCCCCGGGCTCGACCCCCACCTGCCCGCCACCTCCCCGTGGATCACGGACCTACACAGCTCGGATAATAGGTTTCCGGGACCTCGGCTGCTGAGGGGGAGGCTGCAGAGCACGAAGGACACGCGGCCTCTTTCGCGGGACCCAGAAGTTCTGGTCCCGAGAGCAGGAGGGAGGGGACTCTGGGGCGGGAAAGCAGGTCCACACGGCGCACATCTGAGGTGCGAGTTCGCTTTCAGGAGGAGACTGAGTTCAGGCTAAGCGCGTAAAAGACATTTGCTGCTGTTGCTACTGCTGCTAAGTCGCTTCAGTCGTGTCCGACTCTGTGCGACCCCATAGACGGCAGCCCACCAGGCTCCCCCGTCCCTGGGATTCTCCAGGCAAGAACACTGGAGTGGGTTGCCATTTCCTTCTCCAATGCATGAGAGTGAAAAGTGAAAGTGAACTCGCTCAGTCGTGTCTGACTCAGCGACCCCATGGACTTCAGCCTACCAGGCTCCTCCGCCCATGGGACTCTCCAGGCAAAAGTACTGGAGTGGGGTGCCAAAAGACACTTAGCTCAGCCCAAAGAGAAAGGTCCCACCGAGACTCGAACTCGGATCGCTGGATTCAGAGTCCAGAGTGCTCACCATTACACCATGGAACCGGCAGCGGGATGATCTTCCCGCCGCGGAGCCAGGCCTGGCGCCCGCCTCCCGCCCGGCGCTCTCGTCACCCGCGACCCTCCACAACGCCAGAGGGCGCCTGACTCGCCGGCCCGCAGCCGTCTCTTCAGGTTTGGACTTCGTGGAATAAGACGAAACCCATTCGGGGTGAACAACAGGGAAGGGCTTTGGGAGCCTCCTCCAAATCCACCTTCTCTGCCGGCTTTTCTAGAGTTTTCTACCCAGAAGTAAAATTCTCGCCAGAAAAAAAATTCCTTTTCTTTTTGCAGTTGTCCTTTTCCCGCTGCCCTGGGAGCGCTGAACATCCCCAGAAGAGCCCTTCGGACTTCGTGGGATGTCTCCCTCCTGGGACCCCAGGTCCAAGGGTAGTAGAATCGCGGGGTACTGCCAACTTCGTTGGGGGACAGAACGTCCTCTCTGTGTTGGGAACCTGATCGAAGCCAAAGCGTCAGCGGCTCCGCAGGTCGCACCGCGAGCACCCAAGGCGCTGGCGCCCCGTGGGGTGTGGTCGGATGTGAGCAGTTGACAGTGTTTTTTCTGGGCTGTTTCCTTCCTAACCTTCCTTCTCCTCAGCTTTCTGGGTTCACCCCCTCCCCGCCCACCCACGTCCCCAAGACGGCGGCACCCTCTCGGTTTTGAAAGGGGAGCTCAGCGCCCACAGGCTGCCCTCTAGACGTTTCCATTCTCCCGACGTTTATATGATTCAGCGGCCAGTTTTGAACATCGGCCACGCTTGAAAGCCTTTCACACCCTCCCACTCTGCAGACGGGGATGCACGAGTAAGAGGGGCACGTAGCTGACTCCAGCCGGAGAGGCTGTGTCGTCGCCTGTCACCGGGGCGAGGGCTCCCGAGATGGCGAGGAGCAGGCAGCCTGGGCCGTGCGCCCGGCTTTGGGGCGTCGAGGGCCGCTCACTGGTGTCAGCGCCCAGACGCCCGCTTGTTAAGACTTAGCGCTATGTTGTTTGTGTTTTCAGCGCAGGAGGGAGAGCTTGGGGAGCTCGATCTCACCCCATGTTAACAGCATAAGATTTTATAATCCTGCTCTGTGAGTACCGTACACGAGCATGACTGTTAATTGGGAAAGTGGTGGTTGAAGCCACCACGGAACGTTCTAGTCTTACTTCAACTTATTTCCTGCTTCCAAGTCTCAAACTTGACCAAAACCTCACCTGCTGCTGTATCCTCCAGGAAACAACCTCAAGCGGTAGCTCTCAGTTCCCATTCTCACTGTCCTTTGCTCTGTAGACACAGGCGGGCAGCTGCTGAAACTCAGCAGTTCCTCGATCTTCACTGTTTGGCCCCAAGATGGTTTCTCCCCGCCCTCCTCAGGTGCAACTGGTCTCTGCACTATCTGCAGCCCTGCAACTACCCTGACCTGCATGATTCCACACCGATTCCGGGAGAACTACCAGGCTGCAGAGGCTGAAGGCACAGGCATGGGAGTCACCACGGTCAGTCTCCAGGTTGGTGCACATCAACAGCTAGTATTAAGTATGCCCTTACAGGATGCCACCAACACTTTGATTTGAGGTGTTGCATCCTTACATTTTAAAAAATTAATGACATTACTTTTTAGGACAGCTTTAGGTTTACAGGTAAATTGAGCACATAGTAAAGAGTTTTCACACATACTCTGTTGTCCCTCACCCAATTTCTTCTATTATTGCTATCTTGCATTAGTATCATGGGGGATAGGGGAGTAGCTGGAGGGTGGTTGGCGGGGGGCGGGGTGAAGATCTCATGATCAGGAAAGTGGTTTTCCAAAAAGTGAAGTTTTATCTATTGCACTCCAGATGGGCCAAACGCTTTGATTTCCCCAAATTTGGGAAACTCCAGTGCACAATTTGTGGTAATGGGGGACTGAGTTTGTACTCTCCCCTGACAGTTAATGGTTAATTGTGGTAGTTTAGTTTTGCTAAGTTGTATTGGTCTCTTGCAGCCCCATAGACTATAGCCCCTCAGCCTCCTCTGTCCGTGGGATTTCCCAGACAAGAATACTGGAGTGCGTTGCCTTTTCTTTCTCCAGGTGATTTTCCGGAACCAGGGATTGAAACTGGGGTCTCCTGCATTGCAGGCAGATTCTTTATCAACTAAGCCACCTGGGAAGCCCTGATGGTTAATTTAAATTAACAGGCCATTTAAATATATATTCAGGAGTTTGTGTGTATTTTGGGGAGCATTTCCTAGGTTCATTTTCCTGGAAGACAAACCTTCCTGCTCCCCTTCTAAGCTGCTTTGGGGAATAAAAATGCTGTATTCCTTTCCAGTACCAGACTGTGAACTGACAGCCATTCACCATTGTGAAGGAGATCAATCCTGGAATTTCTTTGGAAGGAATGATGCTGAAGCTGAAGCTCCAGTATTTTGGCCACCTCATGCGAAGAGTTGACTCATTGGAGAAGACTCTGATGCTGGGAGGGGTTGAGGGCAGGAGGAGAAGGGGACAACAGAGGATGAGATGGCTGGATGGCATCACTGACTCGATGGATGCGAGTCTGAGTGACCTCCGGGAGCTGGTGATGGACAGGGAGGCCTGGCGTGCTGCGGTTCATGGGGTCCCAAAGAGTCGGACACGACTGAGCGACTGATCTGATCTGATCTGATCTGATAGTTTATGAGGATTAAGGCCCTAATCAGCCAACCAGAATACTTTATTTCAGATCAGTTGCATTTCCCATTTTCCCCTGGAAAGGGAGTGGACCAGGTTATTCCTTAATGCAGAAACACCAGAGATCCTGAACTCAGGGAGACCTGTGTGACCTGTGCCTCTTCCAGCCTGGGGAGGACAGATATTTCTAATATCTCACCTGACTTTCCCTACTTTCTTTTCTCTCTATAACTGGCATGGCCATACTCCCAACCAACAAATGGTGGTATCTAGTGCTGTGTCCCCTGCTTAGTAACTAAGGCACAGGATCATTTTAGACCACCAAGAGAAGGAATTTCTGGGATCTCTTTTGGAGCAACAGATGAGGTTTCTGAGAGAGGTTTGGGAATCTCTATTCCTCCTTCAGAGCCTGGTTTGTAACCTAAGGATTTGAAATGTCTGGCTTCTCCCCCTGGCTCTCCAGGGAACATAAGTCAGCCTGGGGCAGTGTTTCCTAAGAGACTCTCCACAAAAGCTTCAAAGCTGGAACTTTCCATTGGGCTACTTTGTAGTCATGGTCACCCTTTCCTTGGAAGGACCTTTTGGAGATTAGAAATAATCAAGGGTGACATGCTTTTAAAGAGGCATGTCCTATATAACTACTACATATAAAATAACTGATAATTAATGAGAATTCATAACTAATGATAATTAAGAGAGCCTACTATGTAGCACAGAGAACTCTACTCAGTGCTCTACGGTGAACTAAACAGGAAGGAAATCCAAAAAAGAGGGGATATATGTATACGTATAACTGATTGACTTTCCTGTACAGCAGAACCCACAACCTTAAAGCAACTATACACCAATAAAAATTAATTTTAAAAAATAAAGAGGCATGTTGACTCACAAAGGAATAGTTTTCACAACAAACCTCAGAGGAACATCCCCTCAGCCTTTGGGTAAGGGGCTGTGAGGACTGCATTCCCCAACATATAGTTAAGCAAACATTGTCCTTAGGACTGGTATGGTACTTTTAAAATAGAAGTATTTTTTTAAGTATAGTTGATGTAGATTATTATGTAATTTACACATGTACAATACAGTGATTCAGAATTTAAAGGGTATATTCCACTTATACTTATTATAAAATATTGAGTATATTTCAGTGTTGTTTTATATATCCTTGTGGCTTATTTTATACATAGTAGTTTGTACCTCTTAATCTCTACCCCTGTTTTGTCCCTCCCCCTTCCCTCTCCTCACTGGGAAGCACTAGTTTGTCCTCCATATCTGTGAGTCTGTTTCTTTTTAGTTTAATTCACTAGTTTGTTATATCTTTGTAGATTCCACATATAAGTGATGTCTGACTTACTTCACTTAGCATAATACTCTCCTAGTCCATCCATGTTGTTGGAAACGTCAAAACTTCATTGTTTTTATGGCTGAGAACTATTCCATTTATTATATATACCTCATCTTCTTTATCCATTCCTCTGTTGATGGACATATAGATTGCCTCCATATCTTGACAATTGTAAATAATGTTGCTGTGAACATTGGGTTGCATGTATCTTTTCAAATGAGCGTTCTGTTTGTTTTTTTTATTTTTTTTCCAAATGCATACCCAGCAGTGGGATTGTTGGGTTATATGGTAGTTCCCACTAACAGTGACCATGGTTCCCTTTTCTCCACATCCTCACCAGCATTTGTTATTTGTGTTCTTTTTGATGACAGCCATTCTGTAGCATGAGGCGATATCTCATTGTGGTTTTGATTAGCGTTTCCCTGATGATAGATGATGCTGAGCTTCCTTTCTATTGGCCGTCTGCATGTTCTCTTTGGGAAAATGTCTGCTCAGCTCTTTTGCCCATTTTTAAATTGGGTTGCTTGGGGGTTTTTGATGTTGAGTCGTACGAACTGCTTATATATTTGTATATTAACACCTTATTGGTCAAGTGTTAAGGGTTTTCCTTAGTTCACAGTTTCACCATGTTTGTGGCTGTGTTCTTTATTTTGTAAAAGTGTCTTTTCAGGATCTTGATAGATATTTTCCAACTGATTTTATAAAAGGGATGCCACACAAACTAACAGAAACTGGATTTACTCTCCCACCTGAAACAGCAAAACAAAAACAACAACAGCAAACTGAACAAAATAGATGAGACAAAGATTTTCAAGAGACTGGGCATCAGGCAGTAAAGGTCAGGGAGTGAGACCTGAGAAATGAAAAAACAAGCAGATAAGCCCTGCAGTTGCTCCAGTTCACCACTTGGAGAGAGTTTCTAAGCGTAGCTGGGGAGAGGCAACTGAAAAGAAGCCCAGTGAGCCTCGTTGAGTTGAGGACTCTGAGCTGAGTTATTGTTCCCCATCCTCATCTTCCCTTTCAGCAGGTTGAACCTATTGGTGTCTGCTGTTGTTATTCTATCTACAGACAGATATCCAGGCTGAACTGGGAACAGTCCTCTTTGAACTGCCTTCAGTAAGGAATGTGTATCCTCATTCTGTATCCCCCCATGGAAACAGCACAACGTTTACCCATAGAGCTCCATAAATGCATTCCTGGAACTCAGCTAATTTAGGATCCATATTATCTAGATGAGCAGAGATATTATATTTTATAGAACATGATGGGATAGAGGAATGAATCAAGGAACATTAGGCTATTCTGTTTCTAACAACACTAAAGACATATCAACCAGGTGAAAGCCAGGATTTTAGTGCCAGACCCCCATACATTCTTACTGCAAAACATGAAGTTGCTTTACTCTTTTTTAACTTTACTTATTTGATCTAAAATTTAAGGATAAAATACCAAGTCCTACAATTCGAGGACTACGACTGATAGTTACATTGTCTTTGAAATGGGGTGAGAATTTGAAGTCCAAAAGGCATTACCTTTTCAGCTGCTGCTACTGCTAAGTCGCTTCAGTCGTGTCCCACTCTGTGCGACCCCATAGACGGCAGCCCACCAGGCTCTCCCGTCCCTGGGATTCTCCAGGCAAGAACACTGGAGTAGGTTGCCATTTCCTTCTCCAATGCAGGAAAGTGAAAAGTGAAAGTGAAGTCGCTCAGTCGTGTCCGACCCCTAGCGACCCCATGGACTGCAGCCCACCAGGCTCCTCCATCCATGGGATTTTCCAGGCAAGACTACTAGAGTGGGGTGCCATTGTCTTTTCAGAGAGAAAACAAATTGTTCCTGATTGTTATGATGATGATAAATCTATAAGACTTATTAAACTTGCCTCTTTATGTCTCCTGCTGACCAAGACACAGACGGTAGAGACAGATATCAGCATTTTCTCTGGAGACCTTGGCAAGACTGACTGCTTTGAACCAACATGGATCCCAGGTGTTAGTTATCCTGAGGCTGAAACCTGGGTGAGAACCGGGGTTGTTGAGCCACAGTAGGTCACCAGTTGTTGGAAAAGAAAGAAGGGTGAACTGGACAAACACTGATGTCATCCCTAGGCAGCCCTGACCACTGCCCCCAGTGAACCCACCACCATTACACTTCTCATGACTTCTTGGTTACTGGACTGAGAGCTCCAGGAAAGCTGAAATACTATTATTAATCATCTCTGTATTCATGACTTCAGGCACTTAATCAAGCACTGAGGGGGTCTCAGTGGTGATTGTTCACTGACTGAATAAAAGTGGTTGTATTTCTATATATAGGTCTTTAGAATCTTTAGTCATTTCAGCTACATACTTATCCAAATATCCTATCAGAGGTGCTCTGCTTACTCCCAGGATGTAGCAAATTTTCTTCCTTAAAGAGGTGCCTACCCTACACCATCTGCTCCCTTTGACACTGAACTTTGATGACTCTGATGAAGACCCTGCTCTTCTCAGTGATTCCTCTCAGTGATTCATTAGGAAGGTCATAAGTAGGTCATTAGGAAGAGATGTCCTTAGTCTACCCTCCTACCCTGTGGGCTGCCTCAACACCGTAACTGAGAAGAGCCCCACATTACGTGGAAATGCTCCACTTGTATTCTTCTTCCCACCACTTTGATATCTTCAGATAAACCTTATTGATATCTGAACTCCAAGTTGTTAACAAAGCATAAGGAAAAACAGGCTCTCACAAATATTTAAGAAATATTGTGTGTAAAGCCTTTCAAAGTATGCATGCAGAATATTATTAGTATCTATGCTTCAAATGGAAGGGTCTCCTTATCCTGGCCCCTCCATACCTCAGGGAAGAACTGGTTAAGGAAAGAATGGGCATCTCCAGCCCTTTTCCAAATATTCTTTATCCCTTTAAGCTCACACTTACTTGGGGCATCCAGTGTGGGGGCAGTTACAGGTGTAAGCAGCAGGGTTCAGGACAGAGCCTCAAGGTCTATGCCTCCTTCTCTTGGAATTGGTGCTTCCTAGTAGTGTAAGTAAATCCTGATCCATCTGTGGATCTCCTCGGCAGGTGCACAAGTTCACTATGGAGTAAGTTACTCTCCCAGTCCTCCCTGCTCAGCTCAGGCTTCTCCTTGAGGACTTGGATAATGCTGTGTACATTATTCACTTTCCCTTGATTTTTCCCAACTCAACTTGTACTTCTTTTCATCTCTCCTGGCAACCAACTGCTCCACCATTTCCACACCCTTCTTTGTGTTATTCTCATTCTTCCAACCTGTTGTTTTCCTTTCTTCCATATCCCCTCTCATTTATGTGTTTTCAGTGTTTGGGCTCAACTTGGGCTCCTACAGGAGACACACAAAGATACAAGACCTGGTCTTGGCTGCAGTTCTCGGGTCATATTTAATATTCATCTCAGTCTCTCATGCATTCAGAGAAATCTCAACAGGAAGGGACTTTGGAGAATTTGAATAACAACAATTCCTTACTGATAAGGAAACTGACTCCCAGCGAATAGGAAATTTTTAAAAACTCAGGAGCCACTTACTGACTGTGGAGCTACCACACATGTTTTTGACACAAGCTGCTCTGTTCAAAGCATGAAACACACTGTCCAGCTGAGTTTCAACTACAGCTGAATTTCAGAGGACATTACATCCAACACCAGTATTTCTACTATTAAAACAAAAATATCTAGAAGACCTTTCCTGTGACAATTCTTTTATCAGAGTTCCAGAGTATAATTATTTATATACACTCAGTTTTCAATCCCTGCTGACAAAATGGGAGCAAGGAACATAGATGTATTAAATACATCACAGTCATCATTTAAAAATATATATGATTGTCTGTAAGACATCTGGCTCTTGTGCTAAAGGTCATCTTCCTGAGAGCAGGTGCTCTGTGTGCCTCGTTCACCCAGGCTTCAAGAGCCTGACAGATACAACATTCAGTAAATACTTGTCGAATAGATCAATACTAGTTACCAGGAATCACTAACTCCTGCCAATGTCCTCTACTCCTACCTTGTTTGATCAAATCCTACCCTAGGTCTGTGCTAATGCAATGAAAGCACAGCCCTAGGAACAGCCGTCAAAGATGCAAATACCTATTGCACTGTGTACCAAGTTTGCTTTACATGGTGATCTTATTACCTTCTTTGAGCATGTGGATCTTATGTATAATAGAGAAGAATGTATCATGTAAAACAGATACGGCAGCATTAAACTTGGATGAGTAAGTGTGATAGATACTCTGCAGCAGATAGGGTTCCATTCCCTGGGAACTAGCTGCACAGCTAAAGAATGCCTACATCACAGTCATTGTGCTGCTTGTTAAAAACGTCTGGAGAGAAGGCCCAAGAAACTGCATTTCACAGAAAAATTCCAAGAAGATTCTCATGCAAGGAAAAAGCCCTACCTTTAAACAAACACTCTAGAATTGAGACCCCCCCAAAGCCTAGCAGCAACAAGAACTACTCAGTGGGATTAGATCAAGTTTGTTGTCCACGGTGCTGTGCCAGGGGAAATGCCTCTTTTCCAGAAGAGTACCCACCTGAGGTGGGACACAAAGAGGACCTTGCTTCCCCAGTCTGGGCTTTTAGTGCCTCCATTGTCTTTTAAGTTTTCTCCTCTCCTCCAATCACTGGAGCATCTCAGCCCTTATGTGGGTCATATCTTTATGAAGACCTCTGCTATTTTATTCTCCTCTTGGAGAAAGAAATGGAAGAGATCAGTTCAAGGGCTCCACAGTTCTAGACTTTATCCTAAGCTACTTTCATTCAGGTGGGCTGAAAGAAATCAGGAGTTATAGAATTCAAGTCAATAAATGTGATCCCAGAGGAGCATGAGACCATGAGGGCAGCACCTCATCAGAGATGGTCAGAACCATGATGTGGTCAATATCACCCTATTCAGGTGGGGAGGACATGCTGATCACTTTTGTGAGCAGAGAAGCCAGTCATATCTTTCCAAACTTCTGATCAGCAGAACTCTGATAATGAGTATATTGGTCTTCCCTGGTAGCTCAGATGGTAAAGGATCCACCTGCAATGCAGGAGACCAGGGTTTGATCCCAGAGAAGGCAATGGCACCCCACTCCAGTACTCTTGCCTGGAAGATCCCACGGACGGAGGAGCCTGGTAGGCTGCAGTCCATGGGGTCGCTAAGAGTTGGACACGACTGAGCGACTTCACTTTCTCTTTTCACTTTCATGCATTGGAGAAGGAAATGGCAACCCACTCCAGTGTTCTTGCCTGGAGAATCCCAGGGATGGGGGAGCCTGGTGGGCTGCCGTCTATGGGGTCGCACAGAGTTGGACACGACTGAAGCGACTTAGCATAGCATAGGGTTTGATCCCTGGGTCGGGAATTCCCCAAGAGAAGGGAATCTATCCACTCCAGTATCCTTGCCTGGAGAATTTCATGGACAGAGGAACCTTGTGGTTTTGAACTATTGTTTTTGTAACCTGTTAATAGGAATTAATAGGGAACTAATTCAGGTGCTTATTTCTACTCACCTGATTTTCTGACTTTTCAGAAAAAAGATACACTAATGTGGTATGCAAAAAAATAAAACAATCACAGTAAAAATTTGGGGCTCACCTTCATGTTACTGTTTCTAAGCTCTTATAACATGAAGGACACTATGAAGAGCATTCTCGTGTGGAGGTATGTCTTTGTTACCAAACAACCTCTAAAAGAATAAAGAGGGAACAATACTTAACTGCACATAATTTTATCCATGGATTTATCATATATCTGTTTCCTGTGGTAGATCTATTTTTAAATCCTTGTTCTCCTGTGCTCTCCAGACAAGGTTTATGCAAAGTACCAGTTGAGGACTTCCCTGGTAGCTTAGTCAGTAAAGAATCTGCCTGCAATGTGGGAGACCCAGGTTTGATTCCGGGATAAGGAAGATCCTCTGGAGAAGGGAATGGCAACCCACTCCAGTATTCTTGCCTGGAGGATCCCATGGACAGAGGAGCCTGGCAGGTTACGGTCCATGGAATTGCAGAGTCAGACGTGACTGAGCCACTAACACACACAACATGAAGGACACTATGAAGGGCATTTCTGGTGTGGAGGGATGTGTCTTTAATATTACCAAACAACCTCTACCAGCATAGGTGAAGCAATTTGAGGAGATCAGTAGATCAGCTAGTGTTATTAAGTTCCTCAAACTAAGTCACTAAGTCCTTTGAAGACAGCCTCTCCTTTTATTTTGACTACAAATGAAGAAAAAATCTAATATTTAAAGTCCTATTCTAAGAATACACAGAAGAACTGTACAAAAAAAGATTTTAATGACCTAGATAACTATGATAGTGTGATCACTCACCTAGAGCCAGACATCCTGGAGTGCAAAGTCAAGTGGGCCTTGAGAAGCATCATTAAAAACAAATCTAGTGGAAGTGATGGAATTCCAGCTGAGCTATTTCAAATCCGAAAAGATGATACTGTGAAAGTGCTGCACTCAATAGGCCAGCAAATTTGGAAAACTCAGCAGTGGCCACAGGACTGGAAAAGGTCAGTTTTCATTCCAATCCCAAAGAAAGGCAACGCAAAAGAATGCTCAAACTACCGCACAATTGCACTCATCTCACATACTAGCAAAGTAATGCTCAAAATTCTTCCAGCTAGGCTTCAACAGTATGCAAACCAAGAACTTCCATTTGTTCAAGCTGGATTTAGAAAAGGCAGAGGAACCAGAGATCAATTAGCCATCTGTTGGATCATAGAAAGAGCCAGAGATTCCAGAAAATTATCTACTTCTGCTTCATGGACTATGCTAAAGCCTTTGTGTGGATCACAACAAACTGTGGGAAATTCTGAAAGAGATGGGAATACCAGACCACCTGACCTGCCTCTTGAGAAATCTGTATGCAGGTCAAGAAGCAACAGTTAGAACTGGACATGGAACAAAGGACTGGTTCCAAATTGGGAAAGGAGTATGTCAAGGCTGTATATTGTCACCCTGCTTATTTAACTTACATGCAGAGTACATCATGCTAAATGATGGGCTGTATGAAGCACAAGCTGGAATCAAGATAGCTAGGAAAAATATTAATAACCTCAGATATGCAGATGATACCACCCTTATGGCAGGAAGTAAAGAAGAATTAAAAAGCCTCTTGATGAAAGTGAAAGTGGAGAGTGAAAAAGCTGGCTTAAAATTCAACATTAAAAAAACAAAGATCATGGCATCCAGTCCCATCACTTGATGGCAAATAGATGGGGAAACAATGGAAACAGTGACAGACTTTATTTTCTTGGGCTCCAAAATCACTGCAGATGGTGACTGCAGCCATGAAATTAAAAGACACATGGTCCTTGAAGAAAAGCTATGACAAACCCAGACAGCATATTAAAAAGCAGAGATATTACTTTGCCAACAAAGGTCTGTCTAGTCAAAGCTATGGCTTTTCCAGTAGTCATGTATGGATGTGAGTGTTGGACCATAAAGAAAGCTGAGTGCCGAAGAATTGATGCTTTTGAACTGTGGTGTTAGACAAGACTCTTGAGAGTCCCATGAACTGCAAGGAAATCAAACCAGTCAATCCTAAAGGAAATCAGTCCTGAATATTCATTGGAAGGACTGATGCTAAAGCTGAAGCTCCAATACTTTGGCCACCTGATGTAAAGAACTGACTCACAGGAAAAGACCCTGATGCTGGGAAAGATTGAAGGCAGGAGGAGAATGGGGATGACAGAGAATTAGATGGTTGGGTAGCATCGCCGAGTCAATGGACATGAGTTTGAGCAAACTCTGGGAGTTGTTGATGGACAGGGAAGAACGGCGTGCTGCACTCCATAGGTTTGCAAAGAGTCAGACATGACTGAGTGACTGAACTGAACTGAATGAACATTTAAACTTAAGTATCAGTTTTCCAGTTTTTATTTTGTTCAAGCTCAATCATGGAGACTCACTCTTTAGGATGAGTGAGTTCCCAGTTGGCAGCAGCGTGGCTGTCTTGCCAAGGGAAGTCAAATTAACCCAACATCAAATCTTTTCTGTGAATCAATCCCTCACTCTCAAAATCCTGAACAACATACGAACCCAGCAGGGAACAGCATCCATCAAGCAACTGTGATATGTTTGCACTACAAAATCCCAAACATCCTCTTCATAACAAAATGATATTGCTTCTTTAGTTCAATCATAGAGTTGCTGGAGCTAACAGTCCTCAATATGAAACACACCCTGCTTCCTCCCATCCTCCCCCTATCACCCAGCCAAAGCCCAAATCTTATAATAGAGCCTTGTTACCACTGTCTTAGTTAGACCATGAAGTGTATTCTTCTGGCTTCAAGGAATTAAAAACAACAACAACACCTAAGCTGTTCAATGAGAGATGTGTCCTGGTATTTGGCTTAAGGGAATTGACACCAGCTTTCCAGGAATGAGCAGCTGCAGAGACTCAGCCTCAGGCAGAAAGGTTATATTGTCAGTGAGCTTGGAACTCCAGAACTTAATTTTACCCTTCTAAAAAATAATTCTTTCCACCAAACCCTTTAGTAATTAATGTGAGACTTTAGGAGTATAAGCAAGATTTTTCCATATCGGATTGAAAGAGAGAGGTTGAGGATCAGAGAAGTAGTTAACAGAGACTGTGCATCACAAACATAACATGAAAATACCTGAGATCTGTCAAAAAAAAAAAAAAAACCCACAAGGATAGTATCCTTTTTGGGCTCGGACCACCAACCATTCAAGTAACAGGTGAATGAGCTTATGGATTGGCCATCATGGTCAATAAAAAGTCTGAAATGCAGTACTTGGATGCAATCTCAAAAACGACAGAATGATCTCTGTTCGTTTCCAAGGCAAACCATTCAATATCACAGTAATCCAAGTCTATGCCCCAACCAGTAACACTGAAGAAGCTGAAGTTGAACGGTTCTATGAAGACCTACAAGACGTTTTAGAACTAACACCCAAAAAAGATGTCCTTTTCATTATAGGGGACTGGAATGCAAAAGTAGGAAGTCAAGAAACACCTGGAGTAACAGGCAAATTTGGCCTTGGAATACGGAATGAAGCAGGGCAAAGACTAATACAGTTTTGCCAAGAAAATGCACTAGTCATAACAAACACCCTCTTCCAACAACACAAGAGGAGAGTCTATACATGGACATCACCAGATGGTCAACACCGAAATCAGATTGATTATATTCTTTGCAGCCAAAGATGGAGAAGCTCTATACAGTCAGCCAAAACAAGACCAGAAGCTGACTGTGGCTCAGACCATGAACTCCTTATTGCTAAATTCAGACTGAAACTGAAGAAAGTAGGGGAAATCACTAGACCATTCAGGTATGACGTAAATCAAATCCCTTATGATTATACAGTGGAAGTGAGAAATAGATTTAAGGGCCTAGATCTGATAGCTAGAGTGCCTGATGAACTATGGAATGAGGTTCGTGACATTGTACAGGAGACAGGGATCAAGACCATCCCCATGGAAAAGAAATGCAAAAAAGCAAAATGGCTGTCTGGGGAGGCCTTACAAATAGCTGTGAAAAGAAGAGAAGCGAAAAGCAAAGGAGAAAAGGAAAGATATAAGCATCGGAATGCAGAGTTCCAAAGAATAGCAAGAAGAGATAAGAAAGCCTTCTTCAGCGATCAATGCAAAGAAATAGAGGAAAACAACAGAATGGGAAAGACTAGGGATCTCTTCAAGAAAATCAGAGATACCAAAGGAATATTTCATGCAAAGATGGGCTCGATAAAGGACAGAAATGGTATGGACCTAACAGAAGCAGAAGATATTAAGAAGAGGTGGCAAGAATACACAGAAGAACTGTACAAAAAAGAGCTTCATGACCCAGATAATCACGATGGTGTGATCACTGACCTAAAGCCAGACATCCTGGAATGTGAAGTCAAGTGGGCCTTAGAAAGCATCACTACGTACAAAGCTAGTGGAGGTGATGGAATTCCAGTTGAGCTATTCCAAATCCTGAAAGATGATGCTGTGAAAGTGCTGCACTCAATATGCCAGCAAGTTTGGAAAACTCAGCAGTGCCCACAGGACTGGAAAAGGTCAGTTTTCATCCCAATCCCAAAGAAAGGCAATGCCAAAGAATGCTCAAACTACCGCACAATTGCACTCATCTCACACGCTAGTAAAGTAATGCTCAAAATTCTCCAAGCCAGGCTTCAGCAATATGTGAACCGTGAACTTCCTGATGTTCAAGCTAGTTTTAGAAAAGGCAGAGCAAGCAGAGATCAAATTGCCAACATCTCCTGGATCATGGGAAAAGCAAGAGAGTTCCAGAAAAACATCTATTTCTGCTTTATTGACTATTCCAAAGCCTTTGACTGTGTGGATCACAATCAACTGTGGAAAATTCTGAAAGAGATGGGAATACCAGACCACTGGACCTGCCTCTTGAGAAACCTATATGCAGGTCAGGAAGCAACAGTTAGAAGTGGTCATGGAACAACAGACTGGTTCCAAATAGGAAAAGGAGTACGTCAAGGCTGTATATTGTCACCCTGCTTATTTAACTTATATGCAGAGTACATCGTGAGAAATGCTGGGCTGGAGGAAGCCCAAGCTAGAATCAAGATTACTGGGAGAAATATCAATAACCTCAGATATGCAATGACACCACCCTTACGGCAGAAAGTGAAGAACTAAACAGCCTCTTGATGAAAGTGAAAGCGGAGAGTGAAAAAGTTGGCTTAAAGCTCAACATTCAGAAAACGAAGATCATGGCATCTGGTCCCATCACTTCATGGGAATAGATGGGGAAACAGTGGAAACAGTGTCAGACTTTGTTTTTCTGGGCTCCAAAATCACTGCAGATGGTGACTGCAGCCATGAAATTAAAAGACGCTTACTCCTTGGAAGAAAAGTTATGACCAACCTAGATCACATATTCAAAAGCAAAGACATCACTTTGCCAACAAAGGTTCGCCTAGTCAAGGCTATGGTTTTTCCTGTGGTCATGTATGGATGTAAGACTTGGACTGTGAAGAAGGCTGAGCACCAAAGAATTGATCCTTTTGAAGTGTGGTGTTGGAGAAGACTCTTGAGAGTCCCTTGGACTGCAAGGAGATCCAACCAGTCCATTCTGAAGGAGATCAACCTTGGGATTTCTTTGGAAGGAATGATGCTAAAGCTGAAACTCCAGTACTTTGGCCACCTCATGCGAAGAGTTGACTCATTGGAGAAGACTCTGAAGCTGGGAGGGATTGGGGGCAAGAGGAGAAGGGGATGACAGAGGATGAGATGGCTGGATGGCATCATTGCCTCGATGAATGTGTGTCTCAGTGAGCTCCGGGAGTTGGTGATGGACAGGGAGGCCTGGCGTGCTGCCATTCATGGGAGCAAAGAGTCGGACACGACTGAGCGACTGATCTGATCTGATCTGATTTGAGCTTATGGATTTTTACCCTGGGAAAGAGAGAGTCTTCTTCTAACCTACATCCTATCCTATCAGTTTGTAAGTTCAAACCATAGGAAATTCCCCTGCTATGTGTGCCACTATAACTCTGCTGGGATTGGCTAGGCTGGTGATTTCACAATGTTGAAAATTGCCACAATGACCAAGTGCTCCACTAAGCATTCATGACTAAGTGAAGGAAAGAATGTGCAGGTTGCTTTTCAACATTGGGGCTCCACCTCCATCACAACCCCCCATCAAACTGAGGGATGACACTGCTATGTGAGAAAACTCGAGAGTACATCAGAAAAGCAATTGTCATCCAACTTCTTCCTAAACTTTGAAAATTGAAACCTAATAAAATTAGGTTTATGTGACTTAAAGTCACATTGCAATAATTTATCTGAAGTGCTGTGAAAAAATAGCCTTAATCCCATATACCATACAGTAAGCAACGAAGCACCAAGCTTATTAAAAACTTCTGGAGTCCTAGGGAGAACTTGCTCAGTGGGGAAAAGCTAGTTTTCAGAGTGATGTTCTGGCTTCTAGTTTCTTGTATCATGGAAACCATTCTCTTCCTAGGACTCAAAGTAGTATATAGTCCCAGGTGGCACTGGTTGTAAAGAAACCACCTGCCAATGCAGGAGACATGGGTTCAATCCCTGGGTCAGGAAGATCCCCTGGAGAAGGATATGGCAACCCATTCCAGTATTCTTGACTGGAGAATCCTATGGACAGAGAAGCCTGGTGGGCTACAGTCCATAGCATCACAAAGAGTTGGACATGACTGAAGCGACTTATCACACACACAAAGTAGTATATAGTCTGTATAAAAATGTTACCACAATAGAATAATCAGCAATTCTTGAGGGAAAAAAATTGATATGGCTTATTGAGAACATAGAGTGCTCTTCAGCTCCATTGGTTCACAGAGAAACAGGGTCTCTTCCTGTACTAAAACTAATTGGACATACATCTCTGCCTCTAAGATCATGTAATAATACAGAGACCTTCAATTTATAAAGTGATTGAAGGTGATGATGGTAACCACAGGTATCAGGGAAATATGGCTTTGGGCTTTTGGAGTTGATAATGATACCTGCAACAGTGACTTTGGAAGACACATTAGCATATATGTGGTTATAAAGGCTATTGAATATTTAATCCAAGTTCTGCCAATCAATTTGTACTCTGATTAGCCTGATTTGACTTTGACCAACAGTGACTTTTGAAAAAGTTAAAACTGATATTTAAAAAGGTCAGTGAATGGCATAAGAGCACATTCACTTGAAATGGAGATAAACATTTTTAAAAGTTAATCTTCCCCCTTACCCCACACCATCTTCCTCCTCCCCTTCTTAATGATATTGGTATGTGAGATCCAACAAAGATATTTAAGAAATTTGATTTTTGGTGTCTGTGTACCCTGACATTTTGTGGGGGAAAGAAATACGTATCACATTCCTTCATTAAAAATGTCAAATATACTTCATTGACTGATACTGCTGCTGCTAAGTCACTTCAGTCGTGTCCAACTCTGTGCGACCCCATAGACGGCAGCCCACCAGGCCCTGCTGTCCCTGGGATTCTCCAGGCAAGAACACTGGAGTGGGTTGCCATTTCCTCCTTCAATGCATGAAAGTGAAAAGTGAAAGTGAAGTTGCTCAGTTGTGTCGGACTCTTAGCAACCCCATGGACTGCAGCCCACCAGGTTCCTCCATCCATGGGATTTTCCAGGCCAGAGTACTGGAGTGGGGTGCCATTGCCTTCTCCATTGACTGATAACTGGGCCAGGCAATTCATGCAATATTATGATTAAGTGAACAATGCAAAGAAATAGAGGAAAATGATAGAATCAGAGAGACTAATACTTCTTCAAGAAAATTAGAGCTACCAAGAGAATATTTCATGCAAAGATGGGCACAATAAAGGTCAGAGACAGCCTGAACCTAACAGAAGCAGAAGAGATTAAGAAAAGGTGGCAAGAATTCACAGAAGAGCTATATGAAAAATATCTTAATGACCTAGATAACCACAGTAGTGTGGTCACTCACCTACAGCCAGACATCCTGGAGTGTGAAGTCAAGTTGGCCTTAGGAAGTATTACTACAAACAAGCTTACTATAAACTCAGCAATTTCACTTCTATAAATCTATTTAAGAGAAATGAAAAAAAAATGAAATAGGTGCAGATGAGATTATTCAAATATTTGTAGCAGTATTCATAATAGCAAAAAAAAGAAAAAGTGGAAACAGCTCAAATGCCCATCAGCTGGTACATGAAATGTGATATATTTACACAATGAAATTCTCAGTAGTAAGAAGCAAACCTAAGCCAGAGCCTGGATAAACCTCAAAAACATTGCACTAAGTGAAAGGAACCTGTCAGAAAGCACTATATATTGATTTATTCAATTTATCTGAAGTATTGAAAAGACATTCATGGAGGCTGAAGGCAGATTAATATTAATTGGGGCTAGAGGAAAGAAAGGGGATTATCTACAGCTGAACTGAAGGGAAATGAAGATGAAAGGAGTGTTCTGAAACTGGATGATGGTACTTGTGATGGGGAAGAAAAGAAAACAAGAAAGAGAAAAAAAGAAAGTGACAGTCCCAAATGAAAGGGTGGAGGCGTCGGTGAGATCCCGTGGCAGTGGGGTGCCAGCCCAGGTGGTGACATAGAGCCTAATTTGCAATGTCCCATCTTGAGTAAGGGATTCCCCCCAATTCCCACCTGTGTGCGTGTGCCTTCATCCTCTGGCAGCTGCCCTGGAATGTACAAGGCAGATGACTTCGTGTGGGCAGGCGTCCTGAGAGACCAGGGACATCAGATAAAAACCGGAAGGGAGGAAAGAATATGCTGAGGTGAAGCAGGTGGAGATTTCAGACGCTGCAGATGCATAAAAACAATAGGTAAAACGTCAGCGGAGTCCAAGCCAATCTCTTCCTGGGTGGGCTCAAAACACCAACCTTTCGGTTAACAGCTGAACGCGCTAACCAATTGCGCCACAGAGACCAGCTACTGCAAAGTTTTATTGTAATGTCCTGGAATCCTAATGGATGTCCCCGCCCCTTCCAACTGCTGTGGAAAAGTGATTCAAATGTCTCTTGTCTCTTTCACCGTGCCTGGTGTCGGGCACGCCGGGCTGTGGACACCAAGCCCTAGTGAGCTGGGGATCCGACGAAACAATGCGGAGCCCACAACTCTTCAAGCCTGCTCCTGACCTTCTACACAAGACAACTCCAGCTTCTCTTGGGCTCAGGTTCTCCACTTTCCACTTTCTTTGCGCTCCTATACATAGAAAAATTTCCAATAACTACCAGAGTCAACAACCGAATTCTGTATAATGGCAGGGTACAGTCAATTAGAGTCCAACTCTTTTCGACCCCATGGACTGTAGCATGCAAGGCTTCCCTGTCCATCACCAACTCCCGGAGATTGCACAAACTGAGATCCATAGAGTTGGTGATGCCATCCAGCCATCTCATCCTCTGTCGTCCCCTTCTCCTTCTGCCTTCAATCTTTCCCAGCATCAGTTTCTTTTCAAATGAGTCAGTTCTTTGCATCAGGTGGCCACAGTATTGGAGCATCAGCTTCAACATCAGTCCTTCTGATGAATATTCAGGACTGATTTCCTTTAGGATTGACTGGTTTGATCTCTTTGTAGTCCAAGGGACTCTCAAGAGTCTTCTCCAACACCACATTTCAAAAGCATCAATTCTTCGACACTCAGCTTTCTTTATGGTCACATCCATACATGACTACTGGAAAAGCCATAGCTTTGACTAGACAGACCTTTGTTGGCAAAGTAATATCTCTGCTTTTTAATATGCTGTCTAGGTTGGTCTTTTGCACAATTGCACTTATCTCACACGATAGCAAAGTAATGCTCAAAATTCTCCAAGCCAGGCTTCAACAGAATGTGAACTGTGAAATTCCAGATGTTCAAGCTGGATTTAGAAAAGTGGAGGAACCAGAGATCAAATTGCCAACATCCATTGGATCATCAAAAAAGCAAGAGAGTTCCAGAAAAACATCTACTTCTGCTTTATTGACTACACCAAAGTCTTTGACTGTGTGGATCACAACAAACTGGAAAACTCTTCGGGAGATGGGAATACCAGACAACCTGACCTCCCTCCTGAGAAATCTATATGCAGGTCAGGAAGCAACAGTTAGAACTGTGCCTGAAACAACAGATTTGTTCCAAATTGTGAAAGGAGTACATCAAGGCTGCTTGTCACCCTGCTTATTTAACTTATATGCATAGTACATCATGCTAAATGACAGGCTGGATGAAGCACAAGCTGGAATCAAGATTGCTGGGAGAAGTATCAATAACTTCAGATAGGCAGATGACACCACCTTTATGGCAGATAGCAAAGAGGAACTAAAGAGCCTCTTGATGAAAGTGAAAAATTTGGCTTAAAACTCAACATTCAGAAAACTAAGCTCATGGCACTTGGTACCATCACTTCATGGCAAATAGATGGAGAAACAATGGAAACTGTGACAGACTTTATTTTTAGGTCTCCAAAATCACTTCAGATGGTGCCTGCAGCCATGAAATTCAAAGATGCATGCTCCTTGGAAGAAAAACTATAACAAATCTAGACAGCATATAAAAGGCAGAGACATTACTTTGCCAACAAAGGTCCGTCTAGTCAAAAGCCCCTCTATGGTTTTTCCAGTAGTCAGGTATGGATGTGACATTTGAACTATAAAGAGAGCTGAGCACCAAAGAATTGATGCTTTTGAACTCTGGTGTTGGGGAAGACTTTTGAGAGTCCCTTGGACTATACAGGGGTATAGCTCAGTGGTAGAGCATTTGACTGCAGATCAAGAGGTCCCTGGTTCAAATCTGGGTGCCCCCTCTAAGGCCTAGACTTTGGATCTTCCCTGGTGGCTCAGATGGTAAAGCGCCTGCCTACAATGCCTACCATGGGGGAGAACTGAGCGACTTCAATGTCTACCATGCAGGAGAACTGAGCGACTTCACTGGGACTTCAAGGAGATCAAACCAGTCCATCCTAAAGGAAAATCAGTCCTGAATATTCATTGGAAGGACCGATGTTGAAGCTGATACTCCAATGCCTTGGCCACCTGATGCAAAGAACTGACTCAATAGAAAAGACTCTGACGCTGGGAAGGATTGAAGGCAGGAGGAGAAGGGGAGGACAGAGGATGAGATGGTTGGATGGCATCACCAACTTGATGGGCATGAGTTTGAGCAAGCTCCAGAAGTTGGTGATGGACAGGAAAGCCATCCTGCAGACGGTGCTGAGATCGCAAAGATTCAGACACAACTGAGCGACTTAACTGAACTGATAGCTATGCTATGCTATGCTATGCTAAGTCACTTCAGTCGTGTCCAACTCTGTGTGACCCCATAGACGGTAGGTATCCTACCAGGCTCCCCTGTCCCTGGGATTCTCCAGGCAAGAAAACTGGAGTGGGCTGCCATTTCCTCCTCCAATGCATGAAAGTGAAAAGTGAAAGTGAAGTTGCTCAGTTGTGTCGGACTCTTAGCAACCCCATGGACTGCAGCCCACCAGGCTCCTCCGTCCATGGGATTTTCCAGGCAAGAGTACTGGAGTGGGGTGCCATTAAGGGTATGTAAAAGGATAAATTGAGCAGGATAAGGCCTAATTCAAAGAACCCGATACAACTGAGCGACTGATCTGAACTGACAGAGGCCTGACACTGTCAAAGAATGCCAAAAAAAGAAAAAGAACCAGTTAATAATTGGGAAAATAAAGTGGCCAAGTAAGTTCTTACCATCATGTCACAAACTGCATTTTTATCACTAGTTACATAAGCAGAACGCACATGCTGCCCCCCCACTACCATAAGTTACCACAGTGTGGTTTCCCACATTTGAGGAAATCACAGAGGTCAACAATTCCAAAGTGCCAAGGACAAGCCTTGCTCTGGGATACCCACTTTCAGGATAATGGTATCCCCTCTGCCAGATAAGTATGAGTTGATCTTTCACCTGCCTCCTCACCCCCGCCCCTGCACAGCCTTAGACACGTTCACTGTATACACATGCTCATTTTGCCCTTTCCCCTTCCGCTACCCTCCTCACCCTCTCCTTTCCATGCCTCTGAGGCCCTCCAAACAACTCTTCTAAAAAATCCAACAATATCACAAAAAAACTTCCATAACTGGGAAGTGGCTCGCCTGGCACTGTACCACTTCGCTGCAAGATTTACATAATCCAAACCCATTCAAGATCTCTAAGGCCACTCCTCCCCTCCATCCCACGCCCGGCCCTCATCTCCCCTCCCACCACTGCCAATATGACCAATGACTGGTCGGCTAATGAAGGGAAAGTGACGTCATGATTTCCACCGCCTTGTGTACCCTACCAATCCCGTGCTAAGAAACATCTTGTCACTTTGGCGAGATACTGCGAATTTTGCCAGTCTCTTCAAATTCTAACTTTTTGTCCTGGTTCACACGCGGAGAACAGGAATTCTGAGATTGTGTGTTACGGTGATGCAAAAAGACTTTAAGTAATAAAGAAGCTGTAAAACAGTGTATGCGCGTATATATATAGGCTGTATATTGTCACCATGTTTATTTAACTTATATGCAGAGTACATCATGAGAAATGCTGGACTGGAAGAAACAGAAGTTGGAATCAAGATTGCTGGGAGAAATATCAATAACCTCAGATATGCAGATGACACCACCCTTATGGCAGAAAGTGACGAGGAACTCAAAAGCCTCTTGATGAAAGTGAAAGTGGAGAGTGAAAAGGTTGGCTTAAAGCTCAACATTCAGAAAACGAAGATCATGGCATCTGGTCCCATCACTACATGGGAAATAAATGGGGAAACAGTGGAAACAGTGTCAGACTTTATTTGGGGGGGCTCCAAAATCACTGCAGATGGTGACTGCAGCCATGAAATTAAAAGACGCTTACTCCTTGGAAGAAAAGTCATGACCAACCTAGATAGCATATTCAAAAGCAGAGACATTACTTTGCCAACAAAGGTTCGCCTAGTCAGGGCTATGGTCTTTCCTGTGGTCATGTATGGATGTGAGGGCTGGACTGTGAAGAAGGCTGAGTGCCAAAGAATTGATGCTTTTGAAGTGTGGTGTTGGAGAAGACTCTTGAGAGTCCCTTGGACTGCAAGGAGATCCAACCAGTCCATTCTGAAGGAGATCAGCCCTGGGATTTCCTTGGAAAGAATGATGCTAAAGCTGAAACTCCAGTATTTTGGCCACCTCATGCGAAGAGTTGACTCATTGGAGAAGACTCTGATGCTGGGAGGGATTGGGGGGCAGGAGGAGAAGGGGCCGACAGAGGATGAGATGGCTGGATGGCATCACTGACTCGATGGATGTGAGTCTGAGTGACCTCCAGGAGTTGGTGATGGACAGGGAGGCCTGGCGTGCTGCAGTTCATGGGGTCGCAAAGAGTCAGACATGACTGAGCGACTGATCAGATATATATATATATATATATATATATATATATATATGTATATTTATACAAGTATTAAAAAAAAACTTCCTCCAAGCTCAGTCGGTAAAAAAATCTGCCTTCAATGCAGGAGACCTGGGTTCCATTCCTGGGTCAGGAAGATCCCCTGGAGAAGGAAATGGCAACCCACTCCAGTATTCTTGCCTGGAGAATTCCATTGTCAGAGGACCCAAGCAGGCTACAGTCCATGGACTCGCAAAAGTCAGACACGACTTAGCCACCAAATCACCACCATCTATAAAATCAAAGCTCATGTGTGTGTCATGTGTATTTGTTGTTCAGTTGCTCAGTCGTGTCCGAGGCTTTGTGACCTCATTGACTGCAACAGGCCAGACTTCCCTGTCCTTCACTATCTGCCAGAGTTTTCTCAAACTCATGTCCATTGATGCCATCCAACCATGGCAACCTGTGCGGTCTCCTTCTCCTCCTGCCCCCAGTCTTTCACAGCATGATGGCCTTTTCCAGTGAGTCAGCTCTTCACATCAGGTGGCCAAAGTGTTGGAACTTCAGCTTCAGCATCAGTCCTTCCAATGCATATTCAGGGTTGATTTCCTTTAGGATTGACTGATTTGATCTTGCTGTCCAAGGGACTCTCAAGTATTCTCCAGCCAAATAGATTCAGAGTTACATCTCAAAGTGATACTCAGTGTGCATATTTGCTGCGCACGTTCTCCCTACTTCATTCTCATGATATCCCAGGGACCAAGCTTTTCCTTCACTCACCATATATAATACAAGAAATGAAGATTCTGAAAAAGAAATTAATGACTAAAATAAGGGCTAGAAGATGACGTGTTTGCTTGAAGAGTATGGTTAACTTGTTGGTTGGTTTGTTTTCTCACTGGATATGATTCGGTTAGACTCCAGGGCCCGGAGAGGGGAGGAGGGAGAAGACAGCCAACTTGTGGTTTCAGACTAGAGAGAAAGGAATGGAATAACTTGATCCTTGAGGGTGACTTTGGCTTAAAGAGGAAGGTGACTAGCTTGGAGGAAGAGAATCCTGGAGTTAAACACAAAGAAACTCAGCACCTAGCTAACTTCTAGAAAGAACCTTCTTTCCTCCCTTCTTTCCCCCTTTGCTTTATTTCCTCTGCAGCCATCAGAAATAGATTGTGGCTAATATTATCTGAAATATACTTTATTCAAGAGCTACTGGGTTGGCCAAATGGTTCATTTGGTTTTTGCAATAACGTGGCTATAGTAGCGCTTAGCGTCTTTAGCGTCATTCAAAACTAGTTTGTCAGATTATTATGTGACAGCTGTCACACACTGTCATATCAGCATGCAGTTAAAAATGTGGTCAAAGTTGATAATTTTTGTGTAGCTGTTTTAATATTGAAGATGGAAGGGAAAAAAGCAACATTTTTAGCATATTATGCTTTATTATGTTAAGAAAGGTCAAAATGCAACTGAAACACACACACATACACACACAGAGATTTATGCATTGTATGGAGAAGGTGCTGTGACTCATAGAACATGTCCAAAGTGGTTTGCAAACTTTTGTGCCAGAGATTTCTCAGTGGAGGATGCTCCCCAGTCAGGTAGACCACTTAAAAGGAATGGAAAGTATTAGTCACTCAGGTGTGTCTGACTCTTTGTGACCCCCCTACCCCCCAGACTGTAGCCCTACAGGCTCCTCTGTCCATGGGATTTTCCACTCAAGAATACTGGAGTGTGTTGCCATTTCCTTCTTCAGGGGATCTTTCTGACTCGGGGATCAAACCTGGGTCTCCTGCATTGTGGGCAGATTCTTTACTGTCTGAGCCACCAGGGAAGCCCCTCCACATAAGTGAAAAAAACCTTTCCTGACCGTATTTCTGCATGTGATTCTCTACTTAAATGTAACAGAAACTTTCTGTTTTTAAAACAAATGGTGATGGGCGATGAAAAGTGTATACTGGACAATAATGTGGAATCGAAGGGATGATGGGGCAAGCAAAATGAACCACTACCAACCACACCAAAAGCCTGTCTTAATCCACAAAGGGCGCTGTTGTGTATATGGGGTGGGATTAGAATGGAGTCCTCTATTATGAGCCCCTCTGGAAAATCAAATGATTAATTCCCAAAGGTACTGCTTCCCAGTGGGCTTCCCTTGTGGCTCAACTGGTAAAGAATCCACCTGCAATGTGGAAGACCTGGGTTCGATCTGTGGGTTGGGAAGATCCCCTGGAGAAGGGAAAGGCTACCCATTCCAGTATTGTGGCCTAGAGAATTCTGTGGACTGTAAAGTCCATGGGATTGCAAAGAGTTGGACATGACTGAGTGACTTTCACTTCACTTCACTGCTTCCAATTAGACCAACTGAAAGTCAGACTCAACAAAAAGTGTCCAGAATTAGTCAACAGAAAGTCCATACTGTTCCATCAGGATAACACAAGAGTACATGTTTCTTTGATGACCAGGCAAAAACTGTTACAGCTTGGCTGGGAGTTCTGATTCATCTGCCTTATTCACCAGACTTTTGATTTTTATTTATTTTGGTCTTTACAAAATTCTCTTAATGGAAAGGTTTTCAATTTCTTGGGAGGCTATAAAAGGCACCTGAAACAGTTCTTTGACAAAAAGATAAAAATATCTGGGGAAGATGGAATTGTGAGGTTGCCTGAAGAATGACAGAAGGCTGTGAAACGAAATGGTGAATATGTGGTTTAATAAAGTTCTCCATGAAAATAAAAAAATGTATCTTTGATTTTTTTACCTTAAAAATTGAAGGAAATTTTAGGCCAACCCCAAACTAATAGCTCAGAGAATCTCTGGCAAACTGGAGGACCAGGCTGTACAAACTGGGAGGAATAAGAAAGGCCAGTGGAAATGAGCACACAGGCCAAATGGGAAGGGCACTGGTGCCCCTCGATGAGTGATGAACACTGTCGCTTCCTGTGACACTGCTGGCCCTAGACACTAGACTCCACCCGTGGCTCCGTGACTTCTGCTGCACCTGGTCTGTGTTAAAGTAAGGCTCTTGAGATGAGGGGATTCTTCCGCTGCTGGGGACAAAAATAAACTCCCCAGAGCCTGCTCCTTGTGTCTCCTGCATGTGTACTCAGTCACTCAGTTGAGGCCAACCCGTTTGCAACCCCATGGACTGTAGTCCATCAGTCTCCTCTGTCCATGGTTTTTCCAGGCAAGAGTAGGGAAATCCATGGAGTAGGTTGCCATTTCCTCCTCCAGGGGATCTTCCCAACCCAGAAGTTGAAACTGATTCTCTAGCTCGTGTCTCCTGTATTGCAGGCAGATTCTTTGTTACTGAGTCACCGTGGAAGCATTCTTGTGTCTCTCAACTCCTATCAAATTCTGGAGTAGTTGTTACTGATAAAGATTGGACAGTTGTTGATAACAGACCCACAGCTTAGCCCCTAGGGAAACTAAGAAAGCAAGTATGTGATCCTTAAAAGTTGCAGATGTGGGAAGTTCATCATTGAAGGGAAGGGCATTCAGATACCAGACTACCTGGATATGACAGAAGAATCCCCTGCACCCAGCCCCCTACAGCTAGCCCAGTGGAGAACATTATAAATCCGGTGCCCCAGTCCCTGCAACCCTATCTCAAATAGACCAGGCATGTACAACCCTGTCTTGGAGCATATTAGATGCTTATCCCTGAGTGCAAGTGAGGGTTTCAACCTTTTATATGCAGATGGCTGGTACTTCATCCAGTATTATTTACATTATCTACACTGAGAACTGAACAGTTTGAAAGTTCGTATTTCTGGGGATAGAGTAATTGGTCTAAAGCCATGGTAACAAATTCCCACCAGAACTGGTTTTAAATATTCTTTATCCACCAATGTCCACTATAGGAGTTTCCTATTGCTACTGTAACACATTACCACACACTTAGTGACTTATCACACATTAATTATTTTATGGTTCTGGAGATCAGAAATCCAAGATGCATCTCCCTGGGCTAAAATCAATGTGACAATTGGGTTGAGTTTCTTCCTGGAAGCTCTAGGGGAGAATCTATTTCTTTGCTTTGTCCAGCCTCTAGAAGTTGCCCACATTTCACTCTCATAGCTCCCTTGCATCTTCAAACTAGTCACAGCTGATCAAGTTATTCTCACAACACATTATTCTGATACCAACTCTCCTTCCTCCCTCTATATGGACCTTTGTGATTTCATGAGCCCCCCATCTCAAGGTCCTTAATTTAATCACACCAGCAAAGTTTCTTCTGCTATGTCAAGTAACATAATCACAAATTCCAGGGATCCGGATGTGAACATCTTTGAGGAAGCATTATTCTGCCACCACAGCCAGTCTCCTCAGTGAACACATTTCTGCAAGCATAACAGTCAAGGGTTGCTGCTCTCTTCTGAACGTGATCCAGGTGAAAGCAAGTCAGTCCACTGCTTCTGAGTGTCAGCCAGTCAACAGCTGAGCCCTGTGTTGAGGCACTGGAGTCACAGAGAGGGGAGAAAGTCTGTGGGGAAAGGAATCTGAGGACCCAGTGCTTGGGCAGTTCCCAGGGATCAGAGCTGAGAGCTGCAAATGCCTTCATGCGGGGAGGAGGCTGGGGAGGGTGTTAGGAACTGCATGTATGTGCCCCTCCCCCACGCACACCTAATTCATGTCTTGAACCCTAATCCCTGTGGGGCTGTATTTGGAGAAGGCATTTTAAGGAAGTAATTAAGATTAAATGAGACCATAGTCTTGGGGCCCTGATCTGATAGGATTAGTGTCCTTATGAGAAAAGATCAGATCAGATCAGTCGCTCAGTCGTGTCCGACTCTTGCGACCCCATGAACCGCAGCACGCCAGGCCTCCCTGTCCATCACCAGCTCCCGGAGGTCACTCAGACTCGCATCCATCGAGTCAGTGATGCCATCCAGCCATCTCATCCTCTGTCGTCCCCTTCTCCTCCTGCCCTCAATCCCTCCCAGCATCAGAGTCTTCTCCAATGAGTCAACTCTTCGCATGAGGTGGCCAAAATACTGGTTTCAGCTTTAGCATCATTCCCTAGAAATTCCAGGATTGATCCCCAGAATGGACTGTTGATCTCTGCAGTCCAAGGGACTCTCAAGAGTCTTCTCCAACACCACAGTTCAAAAGCATCAATTCTGCGCTCAGCCTCTTCACAGTCCAGCTCTCACATCCAACATGACCACAGGAAAGACCATAGCCTTGACTAGGCGAACCTTTGTTGTAGTAATTCTCTGCTTGAATGCTATCTAGGTTGTCATAACTTTCCTTCCAAGGAGTAGCGTCTTTTAATTCATGGCTGCAGTCACCATCTGCAGTGATCGGAGCCCAGAAAAACAAAGTCTGACACTGTTTCCACTGTTTCCCCATCTATTTCCCATGTAGTGATGGGACGATGCCATGATCTTTTTGAATGTTGAGCTTTAGCCAACCTTTTCACTCTCCACTTTCACTTTCATCAAGAGGCTTTTAGCCCCCTTCACTTTCTGCCATAAGGGTGGTGTCATCTGCATATCTGAGGTTATTGATATTTCTCCCGGCAATCTGATTCCAACTTGTGTTTCTTCCAGTCCAGCATTTCTCATGATGTACTCTGCATATAAGTTAAATAAACATGGTGACAATATACAGCCTTGACGTACTCCTTTTCCTTTTGGAACCAGTCTGTTGTTCCATGACCAGTTCTAACTGTTGCTCCTGACCTCATACAGATTTTAGAGGAGATCAGGTGGTCTGTATTCCCATCTCTAGAATTCCATAGTATTGTGATCCACACAGTCAAGGCTTTGCAAGTCAATAAGCAGAAATAGATGTTTCTGAACTCTCTGCTTTCCATGATCCAGCGGATGTTGGCAATTTGATCTCTGTTCCTCTGCCTTTCTAACCAGCTTGAACGTCAGGAAGTTCACGGTTCACATATTGCTGAAGCCTGGCTTGGAGAATTTTGAGCATTACTTTACTAGCGTGGGAGATGAGTGCAATTGTTCGGTAGTTTGAGCACTCCACCTGAGAGCTTAGGCTCCTGACCTTGTTGTTGTTGTTCAGTCACTCAGTCGCGTCTGACTCTTTGCGACTCCATGGATTGCAGCAGCATGCCAGGCTTCCCTGTCCATCACCGTCTCCCAGAGTTTACTGAAACTCATGTCCATTGAGTTGGTGATGCCATCCAACCATCTCATCCTCTGTCATCCCTTTCTCCTCCCACCTTCAATCTTTCCCAGCATCAGGGTCTTTTCCAATGAGTCAGCTCTTCAAATCAGGTGGCCAAAGTATTGGAGCTTCAGCTTCAGCATCAGTCCTTCCAATGAATCTTCAGGACTGATTTCCTTTAGGATGGACTGGTTGGATCTCCTTGCAGTCCAAGAGACTCTCAAGAGTCTCTCCAGCACCACAGTTTGAAGGCATCAGTCCTTCGACACTCAGCCTTTTTTATTGTCCAGCTCTCATATCCATACATGACTACTTGAAAAACCATAGCTTTAACTAGACAGACCTTCGTCAGCAAAGTAATGTCTCCACTTTTCAATACGCTGTCTAGGTTTGTCCATTGCTTTTCTTCCAAGGAGCAAGCATCTTCAAATTTCATGGCTGCAGTCACCATCTGCAGTGATTTTGGAGACCAAGAAAATAAAGTCTGTCACTCTTTCCGTTGTTTCCCCACCTATTTACCATGAAGTGATGGGACCATGATCTTAGTTTTCTGAATGTTGAGTTTTAAGCCAGCTTTTACACTCTCCTCTTTCACCTGTATCAAGAGGTGCCCTACCCCAGCTCAAGCAATAAGAAAAGGCCTAGTGACGACCCATTGAGGCATCTGCTATCCGCAAGCCAGGAAGAGTGCTTGCACCAGAAACTGAATTGGCACAAACATCAATCTTGATTTGGACATCCAGCCTCCAGAATGTGTGAAAACAGGTTGATGGTTAAGCCAGCCAATCGACGGTAATTTTATATGGCTGCCCAAGCTGACTAATACAGGAGGTTACTTAGCCATTGGCCCAAGCATATTCTCCTGCCTGGGCCTTGGTGGGATCTGACCCAGTTTCGTTCCTGTACGTAGTACTTACAGCCCACTTTCTCTTGCTAAGGATGATCTTTGACTTTAGAATGACGTTTGATCACCTGGTTTAGGATTTCATAGTGTAAGTTATTGCATGTAACAGTGATTTGCACCAAGGGTCTTCTTAGAGTTTTCTTTCTTTTTTTAAACACAAGTTTGTGGGTGTGTGCTCTGTCATGTCCAACTCTTTGCGACCCTTTGGACTGCAACTCCCCAGGCTCCTCTGTCCATGGGATTTTTCAGGCAAGAATACTGGAAAGAGTTGCCATTTCCTCCTCTAGGGGATCATCCTAACCCAGGGATCGACCAGAGTCTCCTGCATTGTCGTTGGATTCTTTACCTCTGAACCATCGAGGAAGCCAAGAAAAGTTTGGCATCTTCTCAAATATCAACCTAGCTGTCTTGGATGGCTGAATTGAGATTCTTCAGGGTGAATCCATGAGCCCATGTGACTTGCATTTCCTGGGAAATTTCTGTGGTTTGGACTCTCCAGAACCACAGACAAGAGTTTGTTTGCTGGTGAGGAGGAAACTGTGCTAGCTCTGGAGAGACCTAAGGGAAAAGGAAAAAAAAATCCCCCAAATCAAGGCATGTAAGGGGATTGGGGGTGGGGGCAATGGGAGTTTGCTCTTGTGGGACTAAAGGAAGTTGGTGGATGAGAGAGGAGGCTAGTGTGTGTGTCCAACATGAGGTCAGGAGAAGTTCAAGAGAAGGCAGCTGCCATTCTGGGACCAGAGACTAAGACCTTCTTGCCTTTCAGGCTCTGGTCATCCTCCTCCTTATTCTTCCTCAGCTTCTGTCTCTGCTTCCTTCTCCTCCTGCCCTGTATCTCCCCAGGCTTTTTTCATTCCCGCTCCTCCTCCTTGTCCCTGCTCCTCCTGCTCCCATCCTCCCTACCCCTCCCCGATACCACAAAGCAGGCCAACATATGAAGGTGCTGCCCTAGTCTGAGAGGAAAATGAGAGAGTGTTTTCCACCAGCCTAAGAAGCATGGCTACATTTGTTTCTGGTCAGAATTAGTTTGGAGGAGACAGCACAAGATGGCTCAGCCTGAAGAGCTCCCCCTCCTCAGTCAACCGAGGAAGCACAGGCCTTAGGCCCACCCCGTAGATGTGTGACTAAGAGTCAGGAACCTCTCCACTGGGACCCTGCACATCTTGTTCATAAAGTCCCGGACAGGTTAGCTTCTTGGTGCCTGCTTCTTCATGAGGCCAAGTTCCAAGGGACGGTCCATAGCGCTTCCTGCTGGTGAAGGTGCACAAGGACCCCTGTGTTCATGCCAGGGTAAGTCAGAAAATCATCCCATCTGTTCCATGGAGACCAACTGAAATTGCGTAGTCAAAGGAGGGTTCTAGGTTCAGCGACTCCATCACCACCTTCACTTTCTCCATCACAGGCTCTTATGCTCAGATGAAATTTCTATCCTCAAACTCAATCTGGGAGGCAGGGTAATGCAACATCTGAGAAAAGGAACCTAAACTGACTAGTCCTTGTGTGTAATACAATGGTCATCAGTGGAGCACTTCCAGGGTTCTGATTTGACTTTGTCTCGCTTTGCTGTTCTGCATTGCACCTTCATATATCATCTTGATTTTACTGAACTTTATTGAAAGTAAACAATTTTTATTCTTAGCTTCAATATTAGTTAGCACCTTAGTTAATACCATTGTCAGTGGCAGAATACTGCCCCTCTAGGTTGTCCCTGCTGTAATTCTCAAAACCTGTGAATATATTAGAAAAAGAAACTTTGCAGTTGTTGTTAGGACACAGACTTTGAGACGAGGAGACGACCCTGGACTACTCAGATGGATATCCTGTAATTACACAGGGCCTTCAGGTCAGAACGATGCAAAGTGAGGACTCTACCTCACTTTGAGTTCCTAGTTTAGAAGATGGATGAAGAGGGCAGGAGCCAAGGAATGCGGGAGGGCTCTAAAATCTTTTTAGATAAGGCAAGTTAACAGATTATCTCTTAGAGCCTCCAGAAGATAAGGCGGTCCTGTCAACATTGTGATTTTAGTCCAATGAGATCTTCATTGGACCCCTAACCTACAGAACTGTAAGATAATAAAAGTGTGTTCTTTTAAGATGCTAAACTCATGGTCACTCGTTACAACAGACATAGAACCCCAATTCAATGTGTCTAGCATATTCACTTTAGCAGTAATAAGATGGGGGATATAATGAACCCTGTATGAATCTTTAGGTTCTCTGTCTGTCTTAGGTTGGAGGTCAAGAGATATTGTTACATGTTTGAAGTATTACATTAGGTGTCTTTTTACTTTTCATTTTTTTTTTCCCTCAAGGACTCTCACCCTATTTCCTATGTAGGTATACGCAGCAGGTTTCTCATTTGAATCACAGCAAACTGGAAGACAGTGGTGGTGACACAGATTGATCTCATTTGCCTTCAGGAATGGAATCCAACACGTAGAAGGAAAGAATATACTTCATGAAAAGTGAAATATTGCATAATCTTCCATTCCAAAGATAATTTTTTTTTTTTTTTTTTGCATTTTTTACAGCGAAAAACTACTTTTCAAAGTGTGAAACACAAGAAAGGCTTTTAGGAATTTTCCCCAAAAGTAATTTGTGACTGGATTTTGACCAGTCTGAGATTTACTTGATTCATATTGTGACTGGATTTTGACCAGTCTGAGATTTACTTGATTCATATGCTGTTGTTTTCATAAATGTTATGTCCATAAAATGAAGTTCTTAAAAGCGTTACTTGAGTTCGCTATTCATTACTGATTATATTATCAATTCCTAGCAGCCATGTCAGCAGAGGGATGAAGGAAGAATTGCTGGGATGCTTGAATCACCACGGGGTTAGAGGTCCTCGAATTTTCTTACTTTGTCTTTAACTAATTCCTTCATAGTTTAGCTGACTTCTCACCCATTTTGCTGCTTCTGCCAATGAGTTCCTCAGTGGTGATGGCCAAAAGCACTTATGGAAAATACTTAAACAAGTGTAACAAAAGTTGATATCATTTCATCTATTATAAAACTGGGGCAGGGTCTACCTCATGCATGAGTCTTTTTGAAAAAACATTTATTTATTTATTTGGCGGTGCTGGGTCTTAGTTGTGACACGTGGGATCTAGTTTCCTGACCAGGGATAGGACCCAGGCCCCCTGCATTGGGAGCACAGAGTCTGAACCACTGGACCACCAGGGAAGTCTCCGGCATGAGTCTTTTGATGGAACTTTTTGTTATTGATGGTGGTGGTAGAATTTTTGTTTGTTGTTTGTTTCACTTTTTCAGCTGTGACTAGGAAGTAATTGTGGATTGAGTGTTTGATTTTAATTCTGGAAGATGAGAGAATGTAACTAGCAACTTTTTCCAGGGAATGATTTAAGATCTTTATGTTAATTTGTGGTGTGACTTATCCACTTTTCAATTAAAGTTTCTCAAAGGAAAACAAACTTATTTATAGGGTTGAATTAGTATTAGAGAACAATAGGTTTATACTGTGATATGCAGCTCACTTGCATCAGAAACATATGGTTATGCTTATGTGAAAACTTCAGACTCTAGGACTCCATACCAACTAAATCTCTGGGAACTGAAACCCAGGCAGTAGCTTCTATCTCTACTGCTGACTCTAAGGCACTCTAAATTTAAGAACCACAGGTTTTAGCCACTGCACACCAGGTAGCCAGACCTACCACTTCCTCTTCAAGGGTCAGTTCACTCTCCAATTCACTTGGAAGCAAAAGGATGGCTTTTGTGTTTTCTTAGGAAAAGAAGTGCTTAGTATGAAACATGTGCATACAGACATGGTCTTCTGTTGGAAGGAGAAGATGTTTTCCAGACTGAGAATAGTTATAGAAGTCTGGGTCTGTGGGTCTGTATAGATCTGTTCTCTCCACCTTCTTTCTTTGCTTCTAAAATTGGAGATTGGTGTGGCTAGGGACAAAAGGGGCCTGAGAGTGACCTGTCACCCATGGAAGCGTAACTGAGTTTAGCCTGAAGCCTCTGGTTTTCTTCCCAGAGGACCCTGTTCTCATTGCAGAGCTGAGGTGTGGACTCCAGGCCTGGACTATAGAAGTTAGAGGTTGAGCCTTGCCGGGAGCCATCACGGGAGATCCCACTCATGACAAAGGTCATGTAGAGGAGGCCTGACAGGCAAAGGCAGATCAGGCCTCAAGGGACCCCCCTGAATCTGCTCGAGCATCTACCCCAAAACCAAAATCTGTCTGTCTTACTATTTTGCGCCTTTCACCAACTCTTCTGACATTAACAGGGTGCTATCCCCGACCACCTTTCTCTGGAAAAAATCAACTTAGGGCTTTAGTTAATGGGCATGGTAGGAGTGTTTCAATTCAAACCCCTCTGTTGGCATTCTAGCTTGCCTGACAGGTTTATCCATACTCTTGCAATTAACACACATGATTGTTCACAACTACCCAGCCTTGAAAGGCACGAGAAGCCAAAACATTCTAAAAGTCCTAATGAGCATAGAGTCCTTTAAGGGATGAAAAATTATTAGGATAGTACTGGTAAAGGACTTCATTATTGGGCCAATGCTGCTGCCAAGCGCCCATATCCCTTATCCATTGTGCACCTGGGAGTGCATTGGTTAACATAGTTGAAATGTAAGAAAAACAAGTAGCAGCCTTGGAATTAACCACAGCAGACCTTTGAGCTAATTGGTTCTTTCTTTGTTGTGACCCACTGCACCTTTGCTCCGTGAGAATGTAACTCTGTTTAGTACTTTCTGAGGCTGGGAGAAATAAAGAAAAAGCACTTCAAGGGAAAATAAGTTTTCTGGCTGATCAGCCTTTATCAAAAAAGGGTCATAAAATGTCCACAGGCCTCCAAGGCCAGAAGATAATGTACACAACATTGTTTATGGGAAAGGTATGCAGAAAAAAATCCTGGTTTTGATAAAGACAAAACAGATGTAATGTTTGGGCTGACTCTATATGACTTTGCATCTTTCATTTCCCTCTATGTATAAGTCAAGGTATAAAAGTTCCTTTTGAAAATAAAATTATGGGTCTCACTCACCGAAGCTTGGTTTCCCCGTGTCGTGCTTTTTTTTTCCTTTTCTCTCCTTTTCTTTCTCTGTTCTTCTTTCAGGATGACTCCTTGGAACACAGGAGCTTTGTTGGCTTCCTGTGTTAATCAGGGAAGATCAAGCCCTGCTCTCTTCTTTGCTATCCTTATCGCCTAAGCTATCATCCTGAGGGTACCCCTGGATCCTACTGGGGCTGGACCCCGGCAGAGCCTGTCCTAGGAAGTGCAAGCAGGTAAGTTACACCTTTGAGTAACAGAGGCTCTTTGTGTTACTCTTTCTTTGTCTCCAAAGACACTGTCCCAACCCAGCAGAAAACCCTGAGGACGCATATCCTGGGCATAAGGCCTGGTGGGTAGAATGCCTGGCTTTCCTGTGGCTCCTCTGTGTGGGTTCTTTCTGTGCATTTCATATGCCCTGGGTGAGCTATTCAGGAGACTCTTCCTCCTAAATAGCTGCTGCTGCTACTGTGTGGATAAGACAAGGACATGTGGAAGGGCCAGCTTCTCAGTGTCAGCAGCCTGGAGGAGAGTGTGGTAAACCTTCGTGAGGGCTGGTGGAGGCCCTGCAGACCTGGCTCCACCACTTGCCAATCACAGGACCAGGGCACAGAAATCAGCAGGCAGTAAATGAGTAGATTAAGATGGATAAGAAATCAGGATTCTGGGGACGAGACCTGGTTATATCTGCAGCGAGGAGAGTTACTCTCTGAGCTCAGATACAGCAACAAAGAGCAGGAAATGGGACTTGCCCACGCTCCCCCCACCCGCACCCCCACCCTCTGCAGCCTTGCTGACTGTAAGGAGCAAGTGGAGGAAAGCAGACTACAGTGAAGCTCTTCTCAAGGGTAACCTTCAGATTCTCCCTAAATGGACCAGAAATAGAAGGCCCTGGGCCTCTCCTACTGCTTCCACGGGCAGTGGAGCTGAGCCTGTGTTCCAGCTGCTCCTGTAGGTAGTTGCTAATGCAGATTGACTCCTCTAGGCAATAGCGCAGGTTCTAGATTTCACCAAAATGCTCCTCTGGCAGGTCAGCACCTGCAGCCACCAAGCAGGAGAGGAGGAGGTGGAGATGGAACATCTTGGGCACTAGTGGGGCCCACATGGGTTGGGGGTGTGGCTTGGCCAACAAGAGCCCTAAATATCACCGTCATCTCTCATATAGACATCAGGAGTTTAGGTGAACTTGTTTATAGAGTGAATTGGCTTCAAAAACAGGACAGGTGATGCTAAACAAGCCCCAGTGGCCTCCTGCCATACTGGGGTGTGTGTAAGGGAGTTGTAAATATTATATATATATATATAGTTGTAAAAATATATATAGTTGTAAAAAATATATATAGTTGTAAATTTTATTATATATATATATATATATATATATATACAGTAATCATGGTAACTGCTGCTGCTGCTGCTGCTAAGTCGCTTCAGTTGTGTCCGACTCTGTGCGACCCCAGAGACAGCAGCCCACCAGGCTCCCCTGTCCCTGGGATTCTCCAGGCAAGAACACTGGAGTGGGTTGCCATTTCCTTCTCCAATGCATGAAAGTGAAAAGTGAAAGGGAAGTCGCTCAGTCATGTCCGACTCTTAGCGACCCTATGGACTGCAGCCTACCAGGCTCCTCCGTCCATGGGATTTTCCAGGCAAGAGTACTGGAGTGGGGTGCCATTGCCTTCTCCACCATGGTAACTAGTAAGTGTAAAAGATTTCACATGGCTTAGAAAAATAACTGAAGTCTGTGGTCTTTGGCTTAACACCTAGACAGGTGTGACTATTTCCTGCATTGACTTTGAGTGTCACAGGGAAGATCTCACTCTGACCTAATACTTTTCCTCTTACTAAGGCTTGACTGAACTTTCCTTAGCAAGGGACAAAGCCCTTCCTTCCTTCCTTCCTTCCTTCACACTTCGTGTGAAGGCCTGAGGTAAAAGTGCATACATCAGATCAATTCATCCTAAGTGGTTAATGACTGGTATTCAGTGCTTCCCTTAAATCTCTTTTAATAGGAAAGGAAAAAGCTCCCCTGTTTTCAAAGGGATCTGGGATATGGTTTTCTTTCAGAGAAGTGATGGTGTATACTGTCTGCTTGTTAAAGTTTCAACTACCCATTCCATTGTCTCATAAAGGCCATTGCCTTTGGTTGCTAAAGTTTTGAATATTTGCTGGTTTTGACCCTTCAAGCTGGTAACTCAAGTGAACATCCCATTTCAGAGGGTGTCATGGGTTGTTCTGTTTCCTGTTAATTTGCGAGCAGCATTTACACGTTTTCTCCAGCTCTTCTTCCACCAGCATGGCAGTTAACCGTGATTTGGAAATGCCACTTAAATCTCAGCACTATTATCTACTACATGAATGGCTGCATCTCTGTTTGCATATCTCCTGTATGACTTGATCCTTGTCAGTATGGCACTAAGTAGGGATCTGATAGCTGATTAGAGAGTTGGAAAAAACACCTCCAAGAAAAGAAAAAAGATGTGCAAAAGAGCAGTGGGGGTGGGGGGTGCTAATGACCAACTCCATCAAAGCCCTCATTTTGCCTTGAACGCAGCCTTTTTCTGAGAATCCCAGTTCTCTCCTGTTGGAACTGGGCTGCATCCCAGCATTCACCTGTGTGGCTGCACCTCTCCACCAGGTGGAGACCAGGGAGCTAGGAGTCAGAGGAGAGTTTGAATTGGGTTTGTACACAGGATACGTTTATGGGGTGAGGATCTGTGTAGAAACAACCCCCCTTTCTGTAATAACTCTTGTTAATGGAAGATGTTCTGTGAATGTTGGTGCCGGGCATTCTGGAAGGGTCTGAGAGTGGGCTGGGACGGGACCGGGGAGCAGGGACTGAGAAGGACACGAGTGTGAGAGCACAGAGGCCACTGACTCTCTCACACCCCTGCTCCGCCCCCGAGGCCCAGGGCGGGGAGAATGAAGGATGTGCCTGGAAGGACTCAGCACTGCCAGGGCTGTTTCCTTTATTCCCACTCTGTGAGCAGGGACTAGAGGAGACATGGAAAATGCTGCCCTGGTAGGAAAGGGGTGGATCCTAAATGAGACGTCATTTCACAGGCTGACCTACTTGGGTTTGTGTTTACCTGGGGGTTCGGGGTGAAGCTGGTACATGGAGGAGCCTGAAGATGGGTCCCCAGTTATGCTCCCTTCCTGAGGTCTCGTCACATACCACTGGCCACTGCTGCTCAGTTGTGTCCTGGAGGAGAGTGGGGCTGGGCAGGGTTATGCACCCATCCTGGACAAGGAGACATTTCCCCTTGAGAGTCTCTCTTGATAAGGGACTTGCTGTACTTAAGCCAAGTCATTCCTGTTGCCACTAGGTTTTGGGGGTGTCTCAATTCTAGGCCATTTGTTTAATGTTGGGGCTTTTTCCTTGCATGAGAATCTCCCTGGAATTTTTGTCTGAAATACAGTTTCTCGAGCCTCACCCCCAAGTTTATAACAGGCCCTGTAGTGTCTCTGGTATAGATTTTCTACACTGTGCAGCCAGTGCCTGAGGATTAGGGCCTGTCTCCTGTATGATATTATCATAGTTAATCATCCAAGGTTAGTACCACTTTCTTTATTTTACATGATACACTCTTTTCTATCATATATGAGGTCCATATGCTCAAAGAGGGTAATGAAATCACCATGTGAAGCAAACTTGGTACATGATGGAATGGGTATTTGCAACTTGGACTGCTGTTCCTAGGGCTGTACTTTTGTTGCTTTGCCACAGACCTAGCGTAGGATCTGATGGAAATAGGGCAGGGAAGAGAAGACATCAGTAAGAGTTAGTGATCCCTGATAATTTGTATTGATCTGCTTGATAAATATTTGCTGAATCTTGTATCAGGCAGGCTCTTGAGGAGGCCCTGGGTGAACACGGTACACAGAGCACCAGCTCTCAGGAATGGCCTTGAGCACAGGAGTCAGTTCTTTCACAGTGAATCACATATGTATTATTATTATTTAAATTTTTAAATTTTTTTACTTTTGGCTGTGCTGAGTCACTGTTGCTCTGTGGTTGTGGAGGTCTGGGGCTACTCTCTAGTTGTGGTGTGGGGGCTTCTTACTGCCATGGCTTCTCTTGTTGCAGGTCCCGGCCCAGCACGTGGGCTCAGTAGTTGTGGCTCCCAGGCCCTAGAGCACAGGCTCAATAGTTGTGTCACACGGGCTTAGTTGCTCTGTGGCATGTGGGATCTTCCCGGATCAGGGGTGGAACTCATGTCTCCTGCATTGACAGGTGAATCCTTTACCACTCAGCCACCAGGGAATCTCCACATGTGTATTTTCAATAATGACTGTGATGCATTTAATAATCATTTATTATTAAATATATGATCCCAGCCCAGGGATCAAAACCAGGCCTCTCCCATGGAAGGTGGATTCTTTACCATCTGAGCCACCAGGGAAGCCCATGAATACTGGAGTGGGTAGCCTATCCCTTCTCCATAGGATCTTGCTGACCCAGGAATCAAACTGAGGTCTCCTGCATTGCCGGCAGATTCTTTACCAGCTGAGCTCCCAGGGAAGTCCAAATGACAGTGATGTATTTAATAATCATATATTCCTTGGTCCTATTGTATCAGCCAAGATGGAAAATGGTATAAATATAGGACTATTGAACAGAGATCAACATTTTTTGGGGGGAAATATCCTTCAGCTATTTTTAAGAGTGGAAGTATGCATGCTTTATCTAATGCCCCCTGAAATTCAACCTTGGATTCGTAGTGCTTTTGGACAGAAAAACTTGTGCCCAGGGTTTGTGTGGTGGCTCTACAGTGGCAAGTGGTGGTGGAATTTAGGCGAAATCTCCATGTATCTCTGGGCCTCAGTTTCTTCATCCATAAGATGAGGTTATTCAAATTTTCCAAATTCCCTTCCTTCTGAGATTTTTTTCTGAGTGCATGAGAGACTGAGATACCTGTTAAATGTGTGTTGGAACCTGCAGCCAAGACCTCGCCTTGGTCCCTTCTCTGTGTGTCTCCTGCAGGAGCCTCAGCTGAGCCCACACACTGAAAACACAGAACTCAAGAGATGGAAGAAAGGAAATCAATGGTTTTGGAGGATGAGAAACCCCAAAGAAAAGCAAGGTAATGGTCGAGGAGCTGTTTGCCAAGGGAGGTGAGGATAAGGACAAGTTGAGCTTTGAAAATTCAAGAGGAAGTGAGGAGTTCACAGTATCATCCAAGTCCTCAAGTAGCAGCCTGAGCTGAGCAGAAAGGGCCGGGAGAGTAACTTAGTTCACTCTGAACTTGTGCACCTGCCGAGGAGATCCACACGCTGGATCAGTGTTGGTTTATCCTGCTGGGAGCACTAGTTCCAGGAGGAGGACAATGGGACCTTGAGGCTCTGCCCTAGACCCCCAGTCTCAAACTGGAAAGTGGCTGCACGGTGGATGTCCAAGTAAGCGTGCAATAAGGTGGATAATTGATGTTTGAAGAAGAATTAGAGATATGTATTCATACCAGGGGCCAGATTAATGGGACTCTGTTTCTGAAGCAGAAATGGTCATAATATTCTTCTGGATTTATAGTTTGGGGGCTTTACACACAGCATCTGCTCACTATATACTGAATGTTTAATTTGCCTTATGCTGTGTTAACAACTTGAAGTTCAGATATCAGTAATATATCCATGAGGAATTTAAACAGTGAGAGGATGAATACAAGTGCATAGTGTCAACCAAATGTGGTGGCTCTCCTCAGGTGGGATATCGTGGCCACCAGAGGATGGGAGGATATGCTAAGGACATCTCTTCCTAATGACAGTGTGAACCGTTGAGCGGAATCCCCGAGGACAGTTGTGTTTTCATAGTCAGCCCAGGTGAGTGTCCTAGGGCAAGGATAGTGTAGACAGGCTTCTCTCTAAGGAAGAAGATTGCTACATCCTGGGAGAAAGCAAAGCATCCCTGACTTCACAGTTGTACAGGAACGTAATAGATGAGTGAAGACTTCTAACCATGTTTATCCAGTCAGTGAACAAATGTTTCCAAGAGCCTCGTCAGTGTTTGAATCAACGCCAGGAGTCATGCACACAGTGATGGATGAAATATTATCCCCAATTTCATGGAGTTCTCCATCTAATAACAACAAAATCGTGAGAGGTGTAGTGGATGGTGGGTTCACTGGAAGAGATGGTCAGTGCTGGCTACCATGACCTCATGGGTGGTCTGGTCCCCCTTCTTATTTTCCCAACAATTGTATGTCTCTCCTGGCCCCCAAATTCTGCTTCTCAGCCAGATTTGAACCTTTCAGGATACAGCTAGCACCTGGGCTCCGTTTTGGCTCAAAGCAGTCAGCTCTGCCACAGTCTCTAGAGAAAACTGCTAGTATCAGTAGCTACTGATGATGTCTTGGCAGCTGGAGAGATAAGGAGGCAGGTTTCATTTGTCTTATAGGTTCATGCTTGTCATAATGATTCATGATTAATGGTTTCCTCTCTTACAAGCTACTTTCCAGACTTTCTCCATATCAAGAATAATTTATATATCGATCTTATTCCCAGAATTATAGAACTTGGTGCTTTAGTCCTAATTTTGGAGCAAGTAACTAAAGTAAAAAAGTGGGAAAGCAAATTCCTAGTTTACATTGAGACAATAGGATGCTCTTTTCCTACTGTCAGTGGGGTTCTCCAGGCAAGAATACTGGAGTAGGTTGCCGATTCCTTCACAGTGGACTCTGGTGACTGTATCCATGAAGTTAAAAGCCACTTGCTCTTTGGAAGAAAAGCCTTGACAAACCTTACAGTGTATTAAAAGGTGGAGACACCACTTTTCTGACAAAGGTATGTAGAGTCAAAACTATGTTTTTTCCAGCATTTATGTACAGATGTGAGAGCTGGTCCATAAAGAAGGTTGAATGCCAAAGAACTGATGCTTTTGAATTGTGGTCCTGGGGAAGACTCTTGAGAGTCTCTTGGACTGCAAGGAGATCCAACCAGTCAATCCTAAAGGAAATCAACCTTGAATATTTATTGGAAGGACTGATGCAAAAGTGAAACTCCAATACTTTGCTGATTCGAAGAGCTGACTCCCTGGAAAAGATCCTGATTCTGGGAAAGATTGAGGGCAGGAGGAGAAGGGGGCAACAGAGGATGAGATGGTTGGATAGCATCACCAACTCAATAGACATGAGCAAACTCCAGAAGATAGTGAGGGACAGGGAAGCCTGGCACATTGTAGTACATGAGGTTGCAAAGAGTCTGACAACTTAGTGACTGAACAACAATTAAAACACTATAATACTACTGTAAATAAACAAATATATGAATGTGAAAGAGTACAGAGTAAAAAGTTTACACATATCCAATTATGTGATTTTTTAAAATAAAGTCACCAATATGTGTAGTGGGATAATGAATTCTTTTTCTGCAAAATATGCTATAACAAATGACTATTCATTTATAAATAATTTAATATTAAATCACTTCTCTCCATAAAGTTAATTAGAAACATTATTTTTATTTTTTTAATTTTAATTTTTTTTATTATTATTTTATTATTTTTTCTTAACTTTACAATATTGTATTACTTTTACTATACATCGAGATGAATCCGCCACCAGAATACACATGTTCCCCATCCTGAACCCTCCTCCCTCCCCCCTTCCCACACCATCCCTCCAGTTCATCCCAGTGCTCCAGTCCCAGGCATCTGTTATAGGGCATCGTACCTGGACTGACTCGTTTCAGATATGATATTATACATATTTCAATGCTATTCTCCCCAATCGTCCCACCCTCTCCCAGTCCCAGAGTCCAAAAGTCTGTTCTATACATCAGTGTCTCTTTTGCTGTCTCATAAGCGGGGTGATTGTTACCATCTTTCTAAATTCCATATATATGCGTTAGTATACTGTATTTGTGTTTTTCTTTCTGGCTTACTTCACTCTGTATAATAGGCTCCAGTTCCATCCACCTCATTAGAACTGATTCAAATGTATTCTTTTTAATGGCTGAGTAATACTCCATCGTGTATATGTACCACAGCTTGCTTATCCATTCATCTGTGGATGGACATCTAGGTTGCTTCCACGTCCTGGCTATTGTAAACAGTGCTGCTATGAACATTGGGGTACACATGCCTCTTTCAATTCTGTTTTTCTCAGTGTGTATGCCCAGCAGTGGGATTGCTGGGTCATAAGGCAGTTCTATTCCCAGTTTTTTGAGGAATCTCCATACTGTTCTCCATAGTGGCTGTACTAGTTTGCATTCCCACCAACAGTGTAAGAGGGTTCCCTTCTCTCCGCACCCTCTCCAGCATTTATTGCTTGTGGATTTTTGGATCGCAGCCATTCTGACTGGCGTGAAATGGTACCTCATAGTGGTTTTGATTTGCATTTCTCTGATAATGAGTGATGTTGAGCATCTTTTCATGTGTTTGTTAGCCATCTAACAAATTTACAATATTGTATTACTTTTACTATACATCGAGATGAATCCGCCCATTCATCTCTGTATGTCTTCTTTGGAGAAATGTCTATTAAGTTCTTTGGCCCATTTTTTGATTGGGTCGTTTATTTTTCTGGAATTGAGCTGTAGGAGTTGCTTGTATATTTTTGAGATTAGTTGTTTGTCTGTTGCTTCATTTGCTATTATTTTCTCCCATTCTGAAGGCTGTCTTTTCAGCTTGCCTATAGTTTCCTTTGTTGTGCAGAAGCTTTTTAAGTTTGATTAGGTCCCATTTGTTCATTTTTGATTTTATTTCCGATATTCTGGGAGGTGGGTCATAGAGGATCCTGCTGTGATGTAAGTCAGAGAGTGTTTTGCCTATGTTTTCCTCTAGGAGTTTTATGGTTTCTGGTCTTATATTTAGCTCTTTAATCCATTTTGAGTTTATTTTTGTGTATGGTGTTAGACAGTGTTCTAGTTTCATTCTTTTACAAGTGTTCAACCAGTTTTCCCAGCACCACTTGTTAAAAAGATTGTCTTTAATCCATTGCATATTCTTGCCGCCTTTGTCAAAGATTAGGTGGCCATATGTGCGTGGATTTATCTCTGGACTTTCTATTTTGTTCCATTGATCTATATTTCTGTCTTTGTGCCAGTACCATACTGTCTTGATGACTGTAGCTTTATAGTAGAGCCTGAAGTCAGGCAGGTTGATTCCTCCAGTTCCGTTCTTCTTTCTCAAGATAGCTTTGGCTATTCGAGGTTTTTTGTATTTCCATACAAATTGAGAAATTATTTGTTCTAGCTCTGTGAAGAATACCGTTGGTAGCTTGATGGGGATTGCATTGAATCTATAAATTGCTTTGGGTAGTATACTCATTTTCACTATATTGATTCTACCAATCCATGAACATGGTATATTTCTCCATCTATTAGTGTCCTCTTTAATTTCTTTCAGCAGTGTTTTATAGTTTTCTAAATATAGGTCTTTAGATTCTTTAGGAAGATATATTCCTAAGTATTTTATTGTTTTCATTGCAATGGTGAATGGAATTGTTTTCTTAATTTCTCTTTCTATTTTCTCGTTATTAGTGTACAGGAATGCAAGGGATTTCTGTGTGTTAATTTTATATCCTGCAACTTTACTGTATTCATTGATTAGTTCTAGTAATTTTCTGGTGGAATCTTTAGGGTTTTCTACGTAGAGGATCATGTCATCTGCAAACAGTGAGAGTTTTACTTCTTCTTTTCCAATTTGGATTCCTTTTATTTCTTTTTCTGCTCTGATTGCTGTGGCCAAAACTTCCAGAACAATGTTGAATAATAATGGTGAAAGTGGGCATCCTTGTCTTGTTCCTGACTTTAGAGGAAATGCTTTCAGTTTTTCACCATTGAGGATAATGTTTGCTGTGGGTTTGTCGTATATAGCTTTTATTATGTTGAGGTATGTTCCTTCTATTCCTGCTTTCTGGAGAGTTTTTATCATAAATGGATGTTGAACTTTGTCAAAGGCTTTCTCTGCATCTATTGAGATAATCATATGGTTTTTATTCTTCAGTTTGTTAATGTGGTGTATTACGTTGATTGATTTGCAGATATTGAAGAATCCTTGCATCCCTGGGATAAAGCCCACTTGGTCATGGTGTATGATCTTTTTAATGTATTGTTGGATTCTGATTGCTAGAATTTTGTTAAGGATTTTTGCGTCTATGTTCATCAGTGATATTGGTCTGTAGTTTTCTTTTTTTGTGGGATCTTTGTAGGTTTTGGAATTAGGGTGATGGTGGCCTCATAAAATGAGTTTGGAAGTTTGCCTTCCTCTGCAATTTTCTGGAACAGTTTGAGTAGGATAGGCGTTAGCTCTTCTCTAAATTTTTGGTAGAATTCAGCTGTGAAGCCGTCTGGGCCTGGGCTTTTGTTTGCTGGGAGATTTCTGATTACAGTTTCAATTTCCGTGCTTGTGATGGGTCTGTTAAGATTTTCTATTTCTTCCTGATCCAGTTTTGGAAAGTTGTACTTTTCTAAGAATTTGTCCATTTCTTCCATATTGTCCATTTTATTGCCATATAATTTCTGATAGTAGTCTCTTATGATCCTTTCTATTTCTGTGCTGTCTGTTGTGATCTCTCCATTTTCTTTTCTAATTTTATTGATTTGATTTTTCTCCCTTTGTTTCTTGATGAGTCTGGCTAGTGGTTTGTCAATTTTATTTACCCTTTCAAAGAACCAGCTTTTGGCTTTGTTGATTTTTGCTATGGTCTCTTTTGTTTCTTTTGCATTTATTTCTGCCCTAATTTTTAAGATTTCTTTCCTTCTACTAACCTTGGGGTGCTTCATTTCTTCCTTTTCCAGTTGCTTTAGGTGTAGAGTTAGGTTATTTATTTGGCTTTTTTCTTGTTTCTTAAGGTATGCCTGAATTGCTATGAACTTTCCCCTTAGGACTGCTTTTACAGTGTCCCACAGGTTTTGGGTTGTTGTGTTTTCATTTTCATTCGTTTCTATGCAGAATTTGATTTCTTTTTTGATTTCTTCTGTGATTTGTTGGTTATTCAGGAGTGTGTTGTTCAGCCTCCATATGTTGGAATTTTTAATAGTTTTTCTCCTGTTATTGAGATTTACTTTTACTGCATTGTGGTCAGAAAAAATGGTTGGAATGATTTCAATTTTTCTGAACTTACCAAGGCTAGATTTATGGCCCAGGATGTGGTCTATCCTGGAGAAGGTTCCGTGTGCACTTGAGAAAAAGGTGAAATTCATTGTTTTGGGATGAAATATCCTATAGATATCAATTAGTTCTAACTTGTCTATTGTATCATTTAAAGTTTGTGTTTCCTTGTTAATTTTCTGTTTAGTTTATCTATCCATTGGTGTGAGTGGGGTATTAAAGTCTCCCACTATTATTGTGTTATTGTTTATTTCTCCTTTCATACTTGTTAGTATTTGTCTTACATATTGCGGTGCTCCTATGTTGGGTGCATATATATTTATAATTGTTATATCTTCTTCTTGGATTGATCCTTTGATCATTATGTAGTGACCTTCTTTGTCTCTTTTCACAGCTTTTGTTTTAAAGTCTATTTTATCTGATATGAGTATTGCTACTCCTGCTTTCTTTTGGTCCCTATTTGCATGGAAAATCTTTTTCCAGCCCTTCACTTTCAGTCTGTATGTGTCCCCTGTTTTGAGGTGGGTCTCTTGTAGACAACATATGTATGGGTCTTGTTTTTGTATCCAATCAGCCAGTCTCTGCCTTTTGGTTGGGGCATTCAACCCATTTACATTTAAGGTAATTATGGATAAATATGATCCCGTTGCCATTTACTTTGTTGTTTTGGGTTTGAATTTGTATCCTTTTTGTGTTTCCTGTCTAGAGAAGGTCCTTTAGTATTTGTTGGAGAGCTGGTTTGGTGGTGCTGAATTCTCTCAGCTTTTGCTTGTCTGTAAAGGTTTTAATTTCTCCTTCATATTTGAATGAGATCCTTGCTGGGTACAATAATCTGGGCCGTAGGTTCTTTTCTTTCATCACTTTAAGTATGTCTTGCCATTCTCTCCTGGCTTGAAGAGTTTCTATTGAAAGATCAGCTGTTAGCCTTATGGGAATTCCCTTGTGTGTTATTTGTTGTTTTTCCCTTGCTGCTTTTAATATTTGTTCTTTGTGTTTGATCTTTGTTAATTTGATGAATATGTGTCTTGGGGTGTTTCGCCTTGGGTTTATCCTATATGGGACTCTCTGGGTTTCTTGGACTTGAGTGATTATTTCCTTCCCCATTTTAGGGAAGTTTTCAACTCTTACCTCCTCTAGTATCTTCTCATGGTCTTTCTTTTTGTCTTCTTCTTCTGGAACTCCTATGATTCGAATATTGTAACGTTTAAAATTGTCCTGAAGGTCTCTGAGATTGTCCTCATTCCTTTTAATTCGTTTTTCTTTTTTCTCCTCTGATTCATTTAATTCTGCCATTCTATCTTCTAATTCACTAATTCTATCTTCTGCCTCTGTAATTCTACTATTTGTTGCCTCCAGAGTGTTTTGGATCTCATTTATTGCATTATTCATTATATATTGACTCTTTTTTATTTCTTCTAGGTCCTTGTTAAATCTTTCTTGCATCTTCTCGATGCTTTTCTCCAGGCTATTTATCCATGATTCCATTTTGCTTTCCAGGCTTTGGATTAATTTCACTATCATTATTCGGAATTCTTTATCAGGTAGGTTTGCTATTTCTTCCTCTTTTGATTGGTTTGGTGGGCATTTATCCTGTTCCTTTACCTGCTGGGAATTCTTCTGTCTCTTCATCTTGTTTAAAATGCTGAGTTTGGGGAGTCCTTACTGTATTCTGGCAGTCTGTGGAGTTCTCTTTATTGTGGCTTTTCTGCCCTATATGTGGGTTTGTACCAGTGGCAAGTCAAGGTTTCTTGTTTATGGAAGCTTGTATTGATGTTCTGGTGGGTGGGGCTGGATTTCTTTTCTCTGGGGTGCGGTGGAGTGTCTAGTGGTGAGTTATGAGATGTCTATGGTTTTGAGGTCGCTTTGTGTAGCCTGTGACTTGGAGCTCAGGGCTGTGTTCTTGTTTTTCTAGAGGATTTTCTTGGTATGTCTTGCCGTGGAACTTGCTGGTCTTTGTGTGATGCTTGGTTTCAGTGTAGGTATGGAGGCATTTGATGAGCTCCTGTCAATTAATGTTTCGTGGGATCAGGGTTTGGGCTTAAGCCTCCTGCTTCCTGTTATCTGTCTTATTTTTGCAGTAGTCTCAAAAAGTTCGTCTTCTATATTGCATTCCACAACTAGACTGCTCAGAGATGTTCACGGAGTTATACGGAGAAGGAGAAAGGGAGGAGGGAGATAGAGTTGGTCAGGAGGATAAAAGGAAGGAGTGTCAAGGAGAGAGACAGATCCAGTCAGTAATCAGTAAAGAAAAGAACAAAGGAAAGAAAAAAAGCAAAGGACGAAAAGAAAAAAAAAAAAAAAACACACACACAAAAAAACCAAAACAGGGTCACAAAAGTTATATCTAACAGTGGAGATTAAAGAAGTACTAGAGGATAAAAACCTAAAAATAAAAGAAACAAAAACAAGAAAAAGAAAAACACACACACACACACACACACACAAAAAAAAAAAACAGGGTCGCAAAAGTTATATCTAACAGTGGAGATTAAAGAAGTACTAGAGGATCAAAACATAAAAATAAAAGAAACAAAAACAAGAAAAAAAAAAAAAAAACACACACACACACAAAAAAACCAAAACAGGGTCGCAAAAGTTATATCTAACAGTGGAGATTAAAGAAGTACTAGAGGATCAAAACATAAAAATAAAAGAAACAAAAACAAGAAGAAAAAAAACACACACACACAAAAAAACCAAAACAGGGTCGCAAAAGTTATATCTAACAGTGGAGATTAAAGAAGTACTAGAGGATAAAAACATAAAAATAAAAGAAACAAAAACAAGTAAAGAAAAAAAATTTTTTTTTCCTCCTTTCCCCTTCTCTTTTCAACAAAAAAATAGTAAAATTTTAAAAAAAAACATATATTAAAAAAAGAAAAAAAAAAAAAAAGGAAATAATGTTGGTAAAAATAGTAACAATATGTATAAGAGTTTCTCTTTTATTGCTGTGGGTTCAGTTCATTTTCGGCTAGTTCCTTGTTCCGGCTTAAGTTTCTCAAAATCTATAGGCCCCTTTCTCTGTAGTTGGTCTGTATAGTCCTTTGTTCTGTGCGCGGGCCCCGCAGTGTCTTGGGCCTGGGCCGGCCTCTTCTGTGGACGGCGCTGCGGTCTGGTCTGCCAACCCAAACCACTCCCGGCGGGAACGGCCCGCGCGGCCACAGCTGGCGGGGGAGCGGCGGCGAGGGGGATGGTTCGCACGGGAACGGGACGGTCGGCGGTGGGGGTCGACCCGCGCGGGAGCCCCCGGTGCAGGGGGCGGGCGCGCGCTATAGTCCTTTGCTCTGTGCGCGGGCCCCGCAGTGTCTTGGGCCAGGGCCGGCCCCTCCTGTGGTCAGCGCCGCAGTCCGGTCCGCCGGCCCAAACCACTCCCGGCAGAAACGGCCCGCGCGGCAACGGCTGGCGGGGGAGCGGCGGTGAGGGGATGGTTCGCACGCAAACGGTCGGCGGTGGGGGTCGACCCGCTCGGGAGCCCCCGGCGCAGGGGGCAGGTGCGCGCCCGCACGGGAGCGGCTGGCGGCGGGGGGAGGGGAGCGCTCCTCGGGGGTGCTTCCCACGGGGGAGTGGCCGGCGGCGTGGGAGCAGCCCGCAGCGTCTCCCTGCCCAGCCCCGGCTTGCTACTGGCGGAAGCGGGTGTTTGCGATGACGCCTTCCCGCCGCGGAGGCTACCGCAGGGCTCGTAGTCTGTGGGTCTTAATTGTTCAGTTGTTTTCCTCCCTGTTATGATATTCTCCGTGCTTTCTAGGTTGGCACAGACTCTACAGGGAGAGTTTCCCGGTGTTTGGAAACTTTTCTTTTCCTTTCCAGGCTCCCTTCCCCGGACAGAGGTCCGCCCCTCCCTCTTTGTCCCTCTCTGGCTTCTATATTCTTTCCTACCTCCTTTAGAGGGGAGCGAGTTGCTTTTCTCAGTGTCCGATGTTCTCTGCCGGGATTCCGAAGTTGTTTGAGGAATTTACTCGGCGTTTAGATGTCCCCTTGATGAATTTGTGGAGGAGAAAGTGTATTCCCTGTCCTAATCCTCCGCCATCTTAACCGGAACCCCCTAGAAACATTATTTTTAAATTACAGTGCTTTTAAAAGGATAATAGAAATGTTTTCTTGACTAAAGTGAAAGTTGTTCAGTCGTGTCCAACTCTTTGTGACCCCATGGACTACACAGTCCATGGAATTTCCAGGCCAGAATAGTGGAGTGGGTAGCCTTTCCCTTTTCCAGGGGCCTTCCTGACCCAGGGACCGAACCCAGGCTCCTGCATTGCAGGAAGATTCTTTACCAGCTGAGCCACAAGGGAAGCCCAGAATAGTGGAGTGGGTAGCCTGTCCCTTCTCCATAGGGATCTTCCCGACCCAGGGACCAAACCCAGGTCTCCTGCATTGCAGGCAGATTCTTTATCTGCTGAGCCACAAGGGAAGCTCAAGAATACTGGAGTGGGTAGCCTGTCCCTTCTCCATAGGATCTTCCCGACCCAGGGACCAAACCCAGGTCTCCTGCATTGCAGGCAGACTCTTTATCTGCTGAGCCACAAGGGAAGCTCAAGAATACTGGAGTGGGTAGCCTGTCCCTTCTCCAGTGGATCTTCCTGACCTAGGGATTGAACCAGGGTCTCCTGATCTTCCTGACCCGGGGATTGAACCAGGGTCTCCCACATTGCAGGTGGATTCTTTACTAGCTGAGCTATCAGGGAAGCCCTTTCTTGACTAAGGCAAGGGCAAAAATTACTTATACATAATACCGAGGCACTTGCCATAGATTGAAAAAATTAAACTGAATTTCATGAAATATTAAATCTTTAAACTTAACATAATTTGCTATTTATATACACTACCATGTGTAAAAGAGAGATCTAGCGGGAAGCTGCTGTATAGAACAAGTGGCTCAGCTCTGTGCTCTCTGAGGACATAGATAGGTAGGATGGGGGTGGGGGTTGAAGGGAAGTCCAAGAAGTACAGGATGTGTATATATGCATTTAGCCAATTCCCTTCATTGTACAGCAGAATCTAATGCAACATGGTAAAGCAATTATATTCCAAAAAAGTGAAAAGGCAAGTCAAAGACCATATGTATTACTTGCTGTATGTATATCTGAAAAGAGACTTCTCAAAATATATAAAGAAATTAAACAAATCACAAAGAAAATTACAAATAATATAGTTTATTAATAAGCTGGATATTTGAAGTGGCACTTTATAGTAGAAGATATCCAAATGACAAATCAACTTTTGGAAACCAAAATTAGAAACCGCTACAGACATCAGAACGGCTAAACTTTAAAAGACTGACAATACTAAGTTTATGGGAATGTACAGAAACTGGATCAAGCTTATATTTGAGAGGAAATGTAAAATGACACAACTACTTTGCAAAGTCTGGGTCAGTTTCTACTCATTGATCAAGCAATCCTCAACTTAAGTATATGTACTCAAATGGATATCTAGACAAAATAACTTGTGTACTTACTTTGTGCTTAATAAACAAAAAGAGATCTGTTCATCATGAGAAAAATGGAAAATCCAGTTGTGCTATAACCGTAAAACAGAGTATTTCTTAGCATAAAAATAAAGCCAAATTATTGATGTGACCAGTTAAGATTGAACCACAAAACTGAATGAAAGAATAGAGAAAAAAGACAACATACAGCATCATTCATTCATATGAAGTGCAAGAATAAACAAGGTTAATCTATGAGAGGATTCAGAACATATTTATCTCTGGCTGATGGGGATTGACTAACAGGTAACATAGCAGAACTTTGGGGAGTGGAGGACGATGTTCTATATCTTGATTTGCATGGTGATTATACAATGCATACGTATGTTGAATTCATTGATTTGTGCTCTTCAATTTTGGGCATTTTGTTTTAGGCAGTGGGTAAAATTAAGTGCACATCTAAGTACTTTTATCAAATAGATTTTAGTTCCCTCTTCAACTTGCTAAGTCAGAATTGCTGCACATGAGGACTGTGACTTGTATGGTACCAACTCTCCCAGGTGATTCTTAAGATGATCAGCTTGGGGGGTAGAACACACTTTGACCACAAATACAGAAGTAGGAAAGAGCAGAAAAACACACGTTTCCACTCCAGTGACTAATGCAAAGGAGAACTATTGGAGGACTCTAGAATTGAAGACCAGGCCCATCTGACCCCATTTTACCCTCATCGCATTTATAGCAGAGATCCAAGCCCTTGGGGACAAATGCCTGAGGCATCTGAGCATTCACCTTGAGGAAAGTGAGATCCATAGTTTCATATTCAAGCTGACTTTGAGCTAAAATTAAATTTACCCTTGTTTGCTCATTGAGGGGACCACTCTTTTCCAAGCTGCCACTTTATAAAAATAAATTGTATTGCCAAAGAAAATTGTATTGCTATAAATGTAAACTTCAACAAAGTTTACATTTTATAAATTTTATAAATTTACACTTTAAAATTTTACATTTTAAAAAATTTTATAAATTCTCAGGCCACCTAACAAGAAATCAGAAAGTTAACAAGAGCATTCAGTTTCAGGATGTGCAAGCATGCGTGCTAAGTCACTTCAGTTGTGTTCGACTCTTGTCGACCCTATGGACTGTAGCCCTCTAGGCTTCTCTGTCCATGGGCTTCTCCAGGCTCTCTGTTTTCTCTGACCCTAACAAAGATTACCCCCTGACTTTGGGGAGTTTTCTCCCAGGGCTGCAGTGATCAGTACTTTGCTGTCCATTGGAGGAGTCTCTTTTGCAGGGCTCCCTTGATTACCTTCAGCATCTCTCTCCTCCCTGGGAGTTTGTCCTATGGACTCTGGCTCCCTTGGCATCCAGGAACTTGTGTCCTCAGCTCAGCAAGGTCCACTGGGCTGGTTGTTAGTTTGCTCCTGGTGCCTCGCTTGGGAACTCTCCATGCAATAAATTGGAGCCATTGTTTCCCATGGAGAAGGCTATGGCACCCCACTCTAGTACTCTTGCCTAGAAAATCCCATGGACGGAGGAACCTAGTGGGCTGCAGTCCATGGGATCACTAAGAGTCAGACATGACTGAGCGACTTCACTTTCACTTTTCACTTTCATGCATTGGAGAAGGAAATGGCAACCCACTCCAGTGTTCTTGCCTGGAGAATCCCAGGGATGGTGGAGCCTTGTGGGCTGCCCTCTATGCGGTCACACAGAATCGAACACGACTGAAGGGACTTAGCAGCAGCAGCAGCAGCATTGTTTACCATCTCTCAGGGATCACTCCGTGTCCTTTACCTGATGCCAAGTCTCCTGAAAATCTTTGTTTAATGTCCCCAGTCTGATTTTGTTGTTTCAGCAGTTAAGTAAACTTCAGTTCAGTTCAGTTCAGTTGCTCTTTGTGTGTCCAACTCTTTGCGACCCCATGAATTGCAGCAAACCAGGCCTCCCTGTCCATCACCAACTCCCGGAGTTCACTCAGACTCACATCCATCGAGTCAGTGATGCCATCCAGCCATCTCATCCTCTGTCATCCCCTTCTCCTCCTGTCCCTAATCCCTCCCAGCATCAGAGACTTTTTCAATCAGTCAACTCTTCTCGTGAGGTGGCCAAAGTACTGGAGTTTCAGCTTTAGCATCATTCCTTCCAAAAAACACCCAGGGCTGATCTCCTTTAGAATGGACTGGTTGGATCTCCATGCAGTCCAAGGGACTCTCAAGAGTCTTCTCCAACACCAAAGTTCAAAAACACCAATTCTTCAGTGCCCAGCTTTCTTCACAGTCCAACTCTCACATCCATACATGACCACAGAAAAAACCATAGCCTTGACTGGACAGATTTGTTGGCAAAGTAATGTCTCTGCTTTTGAATATGCTATCTATGTTGGTCATAATTTTCCTTCCAAGGAGTAGATCAGATCAGATAAGATCAGTTGCTCAGTCCTGTCTGACTCTGGGACCACATGAACGCAGCACACCAGGCCTCCCTGTCCATCACCAACTCCCGGAGTTCACTCAGACTCACATCCATCGAGTCAGTGATGCCATCCAGCCATCTCATCCTCTGTCGTCCCCTTCTCCTCTTGCCCCCAATCCCTCCCAGCATCAGAGTCTTCTCAATGAGTCAATTCTCAGAGGAGCCAGTACTGCAGTTTCAGCTTTAGCATCATTCTTTCCAAAGAAATCCCAGCTGATCTCCTCAGAATGGACTGGTTGATCTCCTTCCGACCAGGGACTCCAGAATCTCTCCAACACCACAGTTCAAAAGCATCAATACTTAGCACTCAGCCTTCTTCACAGTCCAGCTCTCACATCCATACATGACCACAGGAAAAACCATAGCCTTGACTAGATGAACCTTTGTTGGCAAAGTAATGTCTCTGCTTTTGAATATGCTATCTAGGTTGGTCATAACTTTCCTTCCAAGGAGTAAGTGTCTTTTAATTTCATGGCTGCAGTCACCATCTGCAGTGATTTTGGAGCCCAGAAAAATAAAGTCTGACACTGTTTCCCCATCTATTTCCCATGAAGTGATGGGACCAGATGCCATGATCTTCGTTTTCTGAATGTTGAGCTTTAAGCCAACTTTTTCACTCTCCACTTTCACTTTCATCAAGAGGCTTTTTAGTTCCTCTTCACTTTCTGCCATAAGGGTAGTGTCATCTGCATATCTGCGGTTATTGATATTTCTCCTGGCAATCTTGATTCCAGCTTGTGTTTCTTCCAGCCCAGCGTTTCTCATGATGTACCCTGCATATAAGTTAAATAAACAGGGTGACAATATACAGCCTTGACGTACTCCTTTTCCTTTTGGAATCAGTCTGTTGTTCCATGTCCACTTCTAACTGTTGCTTCCTGACCTGCATACAAATGTCTCAAGAGGCAGATCAGGTGGTCTGGTATTCCCATCTCTTTCAGAATTGTCCACAGTTTATTGTGATCTACACAGTCAAAGGCTTTGGCATAGTCAATAAAGCAGAAATAGATGTTTTTCTGGAACTCTCTTGCTTTTTCCATGATCCAGCAGACGTTGGCAATTTGATCTCTGGTTCCTCTGCCTTTTCGAAAACCAGCTTGAACATCAGGAAGTTCACAGTTCACGTATTGCTGAAGCCTGGCTTGGAGAATTTTGAGCATTACTTTACTAGTGTGTGAGATGAGTGCAATTGTGCGGTAGTTTGAGCATTCTTTGGCATTGCCTTTCTTTGGGATTGGAATGAAAACTGGCCTTTTCCAGTCTTGTGGCCACTGCTGAGTTTTTCAAATTTGCTGGCATATTGAGTGCAGCACTTTCACAGCATCATCTTTCAGGATTTGGAATAGCTCCACTGGAATTCTATCACCTCCAGTAGCTTTGTTCGTAGTGATGCTTTCTAAGGCCCACTTGACTTCACATTCCAGGATGTCTGGCTCTAGGTCAGTGATCACACCATCGTGATTATCTGGGTCGTGAAGATCTTTTTTGTACAGTTCTGTGTATTCTTGCCACCTCTTCTTAATATCTTCTGCTTCTGTTAAGTCCATACCATTTCTGTCCTTTATCGAGCCCATCTTTGCATGAAATGTTCCTTTGGTATCTCTGATTTTCTTGAAGAGATCCCTAGTCTTTCCCATTCTGTTGTTTTCCTCTATTTCTTTGCATTGATAGCTGAAGAAGGCTTTCTTATCTCTTCTTGCTATTCTTTGGAACTCTGCATTCAGATGCTTATATCTTTCCTTTTCTCCTTTGCTTTTTGCTTCTCTTCTTTTCACAGGTATTTGTAAGGCCTCCTCAGACAGCCATTTTGCTTTTTTGCATTTCTTTTCCATGGGGATGGTCTTGGTCCCTGTCTCCTGTAGAATGTCACAAACCTCATTCCATAGTTCATCAGTAGTTCATCAGGCACTCCAAGGAGTAAGCATCTTTTAATTTCATGGCTGCGGTCACCATCTGCAGTGATTTAGTTTCCATTAATTGTATATGGGTGTGGGGACCCTACGAACTCACGTTGTGAGAAAACCATGAAGACTCTAAAGAGTTATATGTGGTACAGAACACAGGTTCCCACTAAAATCTTTTGAGGTCTGCATTTGTCAGACAACAACAAAAGGCTTTACACAAAGTATCATAACTAGCAAACATCTTGCAAAGCAATCGGACATCATTGAGTGAGTGAACAACAACTGTAAGTATCTCAGTAGAAGTTTTGCCTTAAGTGTCTCAAAAAATCACACCCCTTCATTCAATTTCTTAAAGATAACTTACAACTTTTCAGATCAGATCAGATCAGTCACTCAGTCGTGTCCGACTCTTTGCGACCCCATGAACTGCAGCACGCCAGGCCTCCCTGTCCATCACCAACTCCCGGAGGTCACTCAGACTCACATCCATCGAGTCAGTGATGCCATCCAGCCATCTCATCCTCTGTCGGCCCCTTCTCCTCCTGCCCACAATCCCTCCCAGCATCAGAGTCTTCTCCAATGAGTCAACTCTTCGCATGATGTGGCCAAAATACTGGAGTTTCAGCTTTAGCATCATTCCTTCCAAAGAAATCCCAGGGCTGATCTCCTTCAGAATGGACCGGTTGGATCTCCTTGCAGCCCAAGGGACACTCAAGAGTCTTCTCCAACACCACAGTTCAAAAACATCAATTCTTCGGCGTTCAGCCTTCTTCACAGTCCAGCTCTCACATCCATACATGACCACAGGAAAGACCATAGCCTTGACTAGGCGAACCTTTGTTGGCAAAGTGATGTCTCTGCTTTTGAATATGCTATCTAGGTTGGTCATAACTTTCCTTCCAAGGAGTAAGCGTCTTTTAATTTCATGGCTGCAGTCACCATCTGCAGTGATTTTGGAGCCCCCCCAAATAAAGTCTGACACTGTTTCCACTGTTTCCCCATCTATTTCCCATGTAGTGATGGGACCAGATGCCATGATCTTCGTTTTCTGAATGTTGAGCTTTAAGCCAACCTTTTCACTCTCCACTTTCACTTTCATCAAGAGGCTTTTGAGTTCCTCTTCACTTTCTCCCATAAGGGTGGTATCATCTGCATATCTGAGGTTATTGATATTTCTCCCAGCAATCTTGATTCCAGCTTGTGCTTCCTCCAGTCCAGCATTTCTCATGATGTACTCTGCATATAAGTTAAATAAACATGGTGACAATATACAGCCTTGACGTACTCCTTTTCCTATTTGGAACCAGTCTGTTGTTCCATGACCAGTTCTAACTGTTGCTTCCTGACCTGCATACAGATTTCTCAAGAGGCAGATCAGGTGGTCTGGTATTCCCATCTCTTTCAGAATTTTCCACAGTTTATTGTGATCTACACAGTCAAAGGCTTTGGCATAGTCAATAAAGCAGAAATAGATGTTGGCACCAAGCAAATGGGGAGAAAATAGTTGCAAACCCATACCTACTACAACAAAGAACCTACAAAAAATGAAAAGAGACATTCTTGGTTGCATGTGTATATTTGAGTTTTACTTTGCCTCCAGCCTATCTGTCTTTTCCAACTCTCTCACCTTGGAAAAACAAACTTGAGCTTGGGTATATACTGAGGAGACCTGAGTGTGATTTCTGGCTTAAGAAGATTCCCTGGAGAAGAAATCCAATATTCTTGCCTTGAAACATTTCATAGACATCAGATCAGATCAGATCAGTCGCTCAGTCATGTCCGACTCTTTGCGACCCATGAATCGCAACACGCCAGGCCTCCCTGTCCATCACCAACTTCCCAGAGGTCACTCATACTCACATCCACTGAGTCAGTGATGCTATCCAGCCATCTCATCCTCTGTGTTCCCTTCTCCTCCTGCCCCCAATCCCTCCCAGCATCAGAGTCTTCTCCAATGAGTCAACTCTTCGCATGCGGTGGCCAAAATACTGGAGTTTCAGCTTTAGCATCCTTCCTTCCAAAGAAATCCCAGAATGGGATTGGATTTCTCCTTTCTGAAATCCTTTCTGAAGGAGAAATCTCCTTCAGAATGGACTGATTGGATCTCCTTGCAGTCCAAGGGACTCTCAAGACTTAGAAGCCTACTAACAGACTACACTGCATGGGATCAAAGAGTCAGATGTGATTTAGTGACTAAACCACCACCAAGGAAACATAGATTAAGGCTGCAGTTATTACTTAGTTATCAGGGGAAAGCACACATGCAGTCCCCCACTACCATAAATTACACAGTCAAATTTCCTCTATTTGAGGAAATTGCAGAGGTCAACACACCCAGAGTGCAATAGGTGAGCATCACCCTGGGAGAACCACCTTCTTGATCATGGTATTTCCTCTGCCAGGTATGTATAAGTTGGGCTTCCCGCTAGCCCACCCCGCCGCACAGCTTTAGACAAATTCACTGTACACACATGCTGACTTTGCCGGTTCCCTGCGACTTTTCCACTGTCCTCCGCATCCTCTCTTTTTCCACGCCTCTCAGGCCCTCCTAATAACTATTCTAAAAAGAAATCAAACAAAATCTCAGGAAAATTTCCGTAACGAGGGAAGAGGCTCGCCGGGACAATACTACCTCGCTGCAAAATTTACATAAGCCAACCCCATTCAGGGCCTCTAAGGCGGTGCCTCTCCTTCAACTCAAGCCCCGCCCCACCCCTGACGACATGACCAATGGCCAGTCCCCTGTGACGAGGAAGTGACATCATGATTTCATCAACCTTAGCAATCGACCTGCTTATGATAGAAGAGACCTTGGAATTCCTTGGTGGCTCAGACAGTAAAGCGTCTGCCTACAATACGGGAAACCCAGGTTCGATTCCTAGGTCAGGAGGATCCCCTGGAGGAGGAACTGCTAACCACTCCAGTTCAGTTCAGTCACTCAGTCGTGTCTGACTCTCATCACGCCAGGCTTCCGTGTCCATCACCAACTCCCAGAGTTCACTCAGACTCAGGCAGTTGCCTGGAAAATCCAATATAGGGAGGATCCTGGTAGGCTACAGTTCATGGGGTTGCAAAGAGTCGGGTACGACTGATATAACTTTGACCCTTTAAATGAGATTTCAGATCAGATCAATCGCTGAGTTGTGTCCAACTCTTTGCGACCCCATGAACCGCAGAACGCCAGGCCTCCCTGTCCATCACCAGCTCCCGGAGGTCACTCAGACTCACACCCATTAAGCCAGTGATGCCATCCAGCCATCTCATCCTCTGTCGTCCCCTTCTCCTCCTGCCCTCAATCCCTCCCAGCATCAGAGTCTTCTCCCTGTCCATCACCAAATCCCGGAGTTCACTCAGACTCATGTCCATCGAGTCAGTGATGCCATCCAGCCATCTCATCCTCTGTGTCCCCTTCTCCTCTTGCTCTCAGTCCCTCCCAGCATCAGGGTCTTTTCCAATGAGTCAACTCGTCACATGAGGTGGCCAAAGTACTGGAGTTTCAGCTTTAGCATCAGTCCTTCGAAAGAAATCCCAGGGCTGATCTCCTTCAGAATGGACTGGTTGGATCTCCTTGCAGTCCAAGGGACTCTCAAGAATTTTCTCCAACACCACAGTTCAAAAGCATCAATTCTTCGGCACTCAGGCTTCTTCACAGTCCAACTCTTACATCCATACATGACCACAGGAAAAACCATAGCCTTGACTAGACGGACTTTTCTTGGCAAAATAATGTCTCTGCTTTTGAATATGCTATCTAGGTTGGTCATAACTTTCCTTCCAAGGAGTAAGCGTCTTTTAATTTCATGGCTGCAGTCACCATCTGCAGTGATTTTGGAGCCCAGAAAAATAAAGTCTGACACTGTTTCCACTGTTTCCCCATCTATTTCCCATGAAGTGATGGGGCTGGATGCCATGATCTTCGTTTTCTGAACGTTGAGCTTTAAGCCAACTTTTTCACTCTCCACTTTCACTTTTATCAAGAGGCTTTTGAGTTCCTCTTTACTTTCTGCCATAAGGGTGGTGTTATCTGCATATCTGAGGTGATTGATATTTCTCCTGGCAATCTTGATTCCAGCTTGTGTTTCTTCCAGTCCAGCGTTTCTCATGATATACCCTGCATATAAGTTAAATAAATAGGGTGACAATATACAGCCTTGACGTACTCCTTTTCCTACTTGGAACCAGTCTGTTGTCGGATTTTATTTCTTTTCATTTTAAAATTTTTTATTTTTTTATTTGGGTATAGCCAGTTAACAATATTGTGGTAGTTTCAGGTGAATAGCGAAGGCACTCAGCCATACATATACATGGAGATACAGATGGATTTTCCCAGCCTCCTCGGAGTCTCACCTTTTGCTGGGTTGCACGCCGAGGAGAGAAATTTAGGGATTGTGTGTTACGCTGATGCAAGTTTTTAAGGAATAAAAAAGTTGTAAAACAGTGAATAGCAATAGTATAGAGACAAAATAAAAGCATATGTATATTTCATGTGTATAAACATATGGATTTAGGGTTACATCTCAAAATGCTTTGATGTGTGGATCACAATAAACTGTGGAAAAATCTGAAAGAGATGGGAATACCAGACCACCTGACCTGCCTCTTGAGAAATCTGTATGCAGGTCAGGAAGCAACAGTTAGAACTGGTCATGGAACAACAGACTGGTTCCAAAAGGAAAAGGAGTACATCAAGGCTGTATATTGTCACCCTGTTTATTTAACTTATATGCAGGGTACATCATGAGAAATGCTGGACTGGAGGAAGCACAAGCTGGAATCAAGATTGCCAGGAGAAATATCAATCACCTCAGATAGGCAGATGACTATAGGCAGATGACCACCCTAATGGCAGAAAGTAAAGAGGAACTAAAAAGCCTCTTGATGAAAGTGAAAGTGGAGAGTGAAAAAGTTGGCTTAAAGCTCAACATTCAGAAAACGAAGATCATGGCATCCAGCCCCATCACTTCATGGGAAATAGATGGGGAAACAGTGGAAACAGTGTCAGACTTTATTTTTCTGGGCTCCAAAATCACTGCAGATGGTGACTGCAGCCATGAAATTAAAAGACGCTTACTCCTTGGAAGGAAAGTTATGACCAACTAGATAGCATATTCAAAAGCAGAGACATTATTTTGCCAAGAAAAGTCCGTCTAGTCAAGGCTATGGTTTTTCCTGTGGTCATGTATGGATGTAAGAGTTGGACTGTGAAGAAGCCTGAGTGCCGAAGAATTGATGCTTTTGAACTGTGGTGTTGGAGAAGATTCTTGAGAGTCCCTTGGACTGCAAGGAGATCCAACCAGTCCATTCTGAAGGAGATCAGCCCTGGGATTTCTTTGGAAGGACTGATGCTAAAGCTAAAACTCCAATACTTTGGCCACCTCATGTGACGAGTTGACTCATTGGAAAAGACTCTGATGCTGGGAGAGATTGAGGGCAAGAAGAGAAGGGGATGACAGAGGATGAGATGGCTGGATGGCATCACTGACTCGATGGACGTGAGTCTGAGTGAACTCTGGGATTTGGTGTTGGACAGGGAGGCCTGGCGTGCTGCGATTCATGGAGTCGCAAAGAGTTGGACACGACTGAGGGACTGAACTAAACTGAACTCAAAGTGCTACTCGGTGGACTTATTTTCTGTGCAGATTCTTCCTGTCTCATTCTCACAATATCCCAAGGACCATGCTTTGCCTTTGCTTATCATACAGAATACAAGAAATGAGGATTCTGAAATAGAAACTGATGACGAAAATAAGGACAAGAAAGATGGCCTGTTTGCTTGGAGAGTGAGGTTTGTTTATTTGTTTTCTCTTACTGCATAAGCCTGGGTTAGACCTGAGGGTGGAGAAGTGGGAGGCTGGAGAAGACAGCAAACTTGTGTTTTCTGACCAGAGAGCAAGGGGAAATGGAGTAACTTGATCCTTGAGGTGCCTTTGGCTTAAAGGGGAAGGTGACTTCTGGAAAATCTTGGGGCGAACAGCAAAGGAACTCAGCATGCAGTTAGCTTCCAAGAAGAATCTTGCTTTCTTCCTCCCTTCCCCAACCCAACCCCCACCCCCATCTCTCTCTCTGCACCCATCAGAAATAGACTCTGGCTCTTTTCATCTGACTAAACTTAAATCCAGAGCTAGTAATACCTTAGAGAATCTCCAGAAAACTGGAGAATGAATTTATACAAACTGGGAGGAATAAAAAAGGCTGATGAAAGTGAGCCCATACACCAAATGGCAAGGACACTGGTGCCTTCTGCTGAGTGGGAAACCCTTGGCTTTGCAGCGCTGACCCTGTTGGGCCTGGGCATAGACACCACCTGTGGTTCCATGCCTTCTGCTGCACCTGGCTGCTGTTAAACTGAAGATCTTGTGGGGGGCGTCTTCTGTTGCTGTGGCCAGAAAGAATTTTCCCAGGGCCTACTTCTTGTGTCTCTCACCTGTTAATGCTGGAGTAGTTGTTACTTATAGGGAGTGACCAGTTCCTGGGAACAGACCTACATCTTAGCCCCTCGGAAAACTAAGTAAGTGTGTGATCCTCAGAAGTTGCAGAATATGGATAATTACTCATCAAGGGAAAGGGGGGTTCAGATAGTAGTTGCTCAAGATATAACAAAGGACTGCCCTGTAGCTAGCCCAGTGAAGAACATAAATTCAGTGCCCCAGCTCCTGCAACCCTGTGTCAAACAGACCAGGCATGCACAATCCTGTCTTGGAGCATACTAGATATTTATCCCTGAATGCAAGAAAGTGAGGTTTCAACCTCTTATATGGGGATGGTTGGTACCTCATCCAGTATTATTTACATTTTCTACACTGAGAATTAAGCAGTTTGAAAGTTTGCATTTCTGGGGATAGAGTAATTGGTCTAAAGCTCTGGTAACAAATTCCCACCATACCTAGTTTTAAATATTCTTTATTCACCGAAGTCCACTGTAGGAGTTTCCTATTGCTACTGTTACATGTTCCTACATATTTAGTGGCTTAAAACAACACACATTTCTTATCTTATGATTCTGGAGATCAGAAGTGCAAGATTCATCTCCCTGGGCTAAAATCAATGTGACAGTTGGGTTGAGGTTCTTCTTGGAGATGGTAGGGGAGAATCTGTTGGCCTTGTCCAGCCTCTAGAAGATGCCCACATTCTACTCTCATAGGCCACTTTCATCTTCAAAGCTAGTTACAACTGATCAAGTTATTCTCACAACACATTATTCTGACACCAACTCTCTTTCCTCCCTCTATAGGGACCTTTGTGATTCCATGGGGTGCCCATCTCAAGATCTTTAATTTAATCACACCACAAAGTCCCTTTTGCCATGTCAAGTAACATAATCACAGATTCCAGGGACCCAGATGTGACATCTTTGGAGAAGCATTAGCCTGCCACCACAGCCAGCCTCCTCAGTGACCACATTTCTGCTCCCGTCTGAAAGTCATCCAGGTGAAAGCAAGTCAGTCTACTGTTTGTTAATGTCAGCCAGTCAACAGCTGTGCCCTGAGATCAGGCACTAGAGTCAGAGAGAGAGAGAGAAGGAGAAAGTCTATGGGGAGGGGAATCTGAGTAGACACTGCCTGGAAAGTTCCTAGGGACTAGAGCTGGGAGCTGTAAATGCCTTCATGGGAGGAGAAGGCTGGGGAGGGTGTTAGGAACTGAATGTATATCACCACCACCACCACCCCCACCTAATTCATATGTTGAACCCTAATCCCTGTGGGGTTGTATTTGGAGAAAGCATTTTAAGGAAGATGTTGTTCAGTCATGTCCAACTCTTTGCAACCTCCGTGGTCTTCAGTGTGCCAGGCTTCCCTGTCCTTCACATCTCCTGGAGATTGCTCAAACTCATGTCCATTGAGTTGGTGATACCATCTGACCATCTTGTACTCTCTTGTCCCCTTCTCCTCCTGCCTTCTGTCTTTAAGGAAGTAATTAAGATTAAATGAGGCCATAGCCTTGGGCTTCTGATCTGATAGGATTAGTGTCCTTGTGAGAAAAGAAACCAGAGAGCTTGGGCTCCTACCTTACCCCAGCTCAATCACAGAGAAGAAGGCTGAAAAGGACCCAGTGAGAAATCTTCTATAACATTGGCAACCAGGAAGAGTGTTCACATCATAAATTGAATTGACATGACATGACATGAACATGACAAGAATCTTTATCTTGGACAACCAGCCTCCAGAATGTGTGAAACAGACTGATGGTTAAGCCACCCGATCTATGGTAAACTTGTATGGCTTGCCTGAGCTGACTGATACAGGAGGTTACTTAGCCGTTGGCCTGAGCATCTTCTCCTACCTGGGCCTTTGTGGGATCTGCCCCAGTTTTGCTCATTTCCTGTAGTTAGTACTCACAGTCTGCTTTAGAAGGAGAATTGATCACTTTCTAAAGGTGTTTAGGATTTTACAGTGTAAGTTATTCCATGTAACAATAACCTGCACAAAGGAGTTGGGTTTTTGGTTTTGTTTCTTTTTTTTTTTTTTTGTAAACAGTTTTTACATCTTCCCAAATATCAACCTGGCATGTCTTGAGCAGCCGGATTGAGATTTTTGCAGAGTGACCCCATGAGCCCATGTGGCCTTCGTTTCCTCTTCTCCTGGGAGATTTCTGTGGTGTGGACTCTCCAGAGCCACAGACCAGGGTTTGGGTGCTGGTGAGGAATCTGTGGCTAGGTCTAGAGAGACCGAGGCAAAAAAGAAAAAAGCCCTAGAATCAGAGCATGTAAGGGGGCTGGGAGGGGGATGTGATAAGAGGCTGCTCTTATGGGAATAAAGGGGGTTGGAGGATGAAAGAGGTGGGTGGGCGTGTGTAACTGTCCACCATGAGGTCAGAAGAAGTTCAAGAGAGAGCAGCTGCCATTCTGGGGCCAGAGACTAGAACCTTCTTTGCCATTCAAGCTCTGGTCGCCCTCCTCCTTACTCTGCCTCTGTTTTCCCCTCCTCCCACTTTAGACAAGGAAACATATTATCCCTTAGAGCCTTCAGAAGGCAAGGCAGTCCTGTCGACGTTTTGATTTTAGTCTTATGAGAACTTTGTTGGCCTCCAACAAAGTTGGAGATAATAAAAGTGTGTTCTTTTAAGATACTAAAAGTGTGTTCTTTTAAGAGACTAAACTCATGGTCCCTTATTATAGCAGACATAGAACATCAAGTCAGTGTGTCTGTTACATTCACTTTAGAAGTTATAAGATGGGGGACATAATGGACTCTATGGATCTGCAGGTTGTCTGCTGACAGGTCAAGCAACACTGGTACATGTTTGAAGCATTTCATTAGGTGACTTTTTTCCTTTCCATTTTTTTCCCCTCAAGGACTCTCACCCTATTTCTTGCACATTGTACCCAACATGGTTCTCATTACAGCAAATTGGAAGACATTGGTGATGACACAGGTTGATTTCATTTGTTTTAGAATCGGTTCTAACATGTAGATGGAAATAATACAGTTCATGAAAAGTTAAATATTGTAAAATACTCCATCTTAAAGATACACTTTTTTGTAACTTTTTTTTTAAATTAGGGTGAAGAACTACCTTTCAAAGGGTGAAATACAAAATAGCTTTTAGGAATTTTCGCCACAAGTAATATGTGATTTGATCCTAACCAGGCCTGAAATTTACATGATTCATATGCTGCTGTTTTCATAGAAGCTTTGTCCACAAAATGAAGATTTTTTAAAGCATGACTTGAGTCCTGCATTAATTACTGATTATATTATCAGTTCCTAGATGCCCCAGCAACACTGGGATGAAGGAAAAATTTCTAGGATGCTTGAATCACCACACAGCAAAAGATACTCAAATTTTCCTACTTTATCTTAAAGTAGTAGTTCATAGCTTGGCTCACTTTTCACCCATTCTGCTGATTCTGCCAGTGAGTTCCTCTATAGCGACAGCCAGAGGTGCTGATGGAAAATACGTAATTAGCCAAGTGTAAAGAGCAGAAATTGAGGTCATTCCATCTATCAAAAAGGGGGCATGTCTCTCTACCTCAGGGCTGAGTCTTTTGAAGGATCGTTTTGTAGTTGGTGGTAGTGGTGGTGAGTTTTTTTGTTCATGTTGTTGCTTGTTTTATTTTTCAACTGTTACTAGGAAATAATTGTGAAATGAGTGCTTGATTTTAATTCTCGAAGGCAAAAAAATGTAACTAAGGACATTTTCCAAGGAATGTTTGAAGATCTTCATGTTAATTTGTGGTTCAACTAATCTACCTTTTAATTAAAGATTTTTAATTAAAATAGAACAAACTTATATATATAGGTTTGAATCAGTGTTATAGAACAATAGGTCTTAAATTGTGATCTACAGCTTACCCACATCAGAAACATATGGTTGTGCTTATGTGAAAAAGTCAGATCGAGGACTCCACACCAACTAAATCTCTGGGACATGGAAGCCAGGAAGTAGCTTTTTAAATCACAACAGCTCATTCTAAGGTTCTCTAAACTTAAGAACCACTTTTTAATATTTTTAAATAGGAGATAAAAAGGAAAGGCAGTAAATCATTCTTTTAAACTTAGACGTTAAGCGTTAGTGAGGGGAGCTCTTGCTGACAGTTTGTCTTCCCTATTCTTCCCCACTCAGCCCTGGGACTGGTGCTGAAATTAGAAATGAAGTAAGGGAAGAAAAACTTATTTCTTTATATATATTTTTTGCTTTAATGGCCATCAAAAGGACTATTTCATTTCCTCTCACCAACCCTGTCCACCAGTTATGTTAGTCTTCACCATACCCTTAGGGCAATGTGTATGAGAAAACATCCTACATTTGTTCACATATACACACTTTCTAAAGCACTGTGAAGACACAAGGCTTTAACACAGCTGGGGGCTGCTTACATACAGCACTTTAAAATGATCACTGGTTTGCTTTACGCAAGACTTTCAGTAGGCTTGCTGTGGCCTTTAGTTCCCAAATCTCAAAGTGAAGTTAGGATGACCAAATAGGAAAGCATATTTAAGAGTGATGTCAGTACACTTTTTGGAGATCTTAATAGAAGTAGAAATAGGAGCAGAAGGGGATGACAGAGGACAAAATGGTTGGATAGCATCACCAACTCAATGGACATGAGTTTGAGCAAGCTCTAGGAGATGGCGAAGGACAGGGAAACCTGGCGTGCTGCAGTCCATGGGGTCACAAAGAGTCAGACACGACTGAGCGACTGAACAACAATAGAAACAGGAGGTCTAGGCTAAACGTGAGATGACATCTGGGAGTCACCACTCCCACCACATGAATTCAAAGAACTCAGGTGCTGCAGTGTAGACTGACGACTAGCCTGACGGTGACCCAGCTGTGCCGACCCCAAGTCAGGCAGTCAGGCCCAATTGCCCATGCTGACCTGCAGGGCACCGCTGCTCAGTCCTGTGCTTTCAGATCTGCTGAGGAACGCCAATGTGGGGACCACATGCTGCATTGTGGGAAGCGGGTGCTGTTTACCCTGAGCTGACCCTCTGAGGACACGTGATGAGGCAAGAAATGTCTGTTGCTGGCTCCCACGCCCCCAGCGTGTTCAGAAGCAGTGTCACAAGGTCCTCTATGAACTAGGCATGTTTTCCTTAGTGCTGAGCCACGGGCACCCTGCCTTGTTATTCCTCAATTGCAGGAAAGGCCCTCTGCCTTTCACCCTGCCCACAAGGCCATATCTCTGACTCCTTCCAGACCCTCCAGTAGGTGTGGAGGAGGGCCCAGATCCTCCTCAGCAGACAGGGAGCTGTGAAGAAGGGATACAGCCCCATCCTTCCTGCTGTTTTAAGGACCTCTGGTGGCTTCACTTCTTGTATCTTCTTGCCATTCCATCTCCTGGAAGGCAACGGTCCCAGGACTGGAGTGCATGGCAGGGCCCTTAGGTACTTCATCTGGAGACCAAAGTAACACAGAGTCCATTATCAGGTCCTGCTGGTGGCTAACTGAGGCTGGAGAGGGCTGAGTGGTGACAGAAGCCAGGATCATGGTGAGAGCCTGTCAAGAGGATGAGCTGAAGGGAGGCTCTGAGGTCTGGAGGAGCAGCTGGTGCCACCAGGTTAGAGTGAAACCTTCCCACACCACCTGTGGTCAGATCTCTGCTCACAGCCACTGCACACCAGGTGACCAGACCCTAGGGCTCCCTCTTCAGGGGCCAGCTCACCCTCCAGTTCACTTGAGAGCAAGAGGATGGCTTAAAAGTGCTTAGTATGAAACATGTGCAGACAGACATGATCTTCCATTGGAAGGAGACGATATTTTCTAGACTGAGAATAGCTATAGAAGTTTGGGTTGGTAGGTCTGATTAGCTCTGTTCTCTCAACTTTCTCTCTTTGCTTCTCTAATTGGTGAATGGTGTGGTCAGGGAGAAAAGGGGCCTGGGAGTGCCCTCCCACCCCTGGAAATGTGACTGAAGTGAGCCTGAAGCCTCTGGTGTTCTTCTCAAGAACTCAGTTCTCATTGCAGAGCTGAGGTGTGGACTCCAGGCCTGGACTGTAGAAGTAAAAGGTGGAGCCTGACCTGGGAAGTGCAGGCAGGCAAGTCACACATTTGAGTAAGAGAAGCTCTCTGCTCATTCTGTATCTCCAAGCATCTTGCCCAACCCAGCAGAAGACCATGAGGACCTCAACTCCTGAACGTAGAACCTTGTGGGCCCTGTATCTTCTCCGTGTGGGTTCTTTGTGTGCATTTCGCGTGCCCTGGGTGAGTTGTTCAGGAGGCTCTATTCCCTAAACAGCTGCTGCTGCTGTGGTGTGGTAGGAGAAGGGCATGGGGAAGGCTGACCGCCCCCCCGCCGCCCCCACAGTGTCAGCAGCCTGGGGGAGAGTGTGGGCAGGAAGGCCACCACAGTGAGTGGCTGGGAGTGGCCCTACAGACCTGGCTCCACCACTTGCCAATCACAGGACCAGGGCACAGAAGTCAGCAGGCAGCAAATGAGCAGATTTAGGATGCATGAGAAGTCAGGATTCTGGGGACCAGGCCTGATTAGATCTGCAGTGAGGAGAGTTACTCTCTGAGTTCAGATACAGCAACATAGGGAAGGGAATGGTCCTTGCCCTTTGCCTTGCTGACTGTAAAAAGCCAGTAGCAGAAAGCATACCACAGTGTTTTGAAATCTGCAAACTTCTTCCCGAGGGCAACCTTCAGATTCTCCCTAAATAGGCCAGAAATAGGAGGCTCTGGCCCTCTCCTACGGCTTCAGTGGAGCTGAGCCTGTGTTCTAGCTGCTTCCGCAGGCGGTCGTTAATGCCGATGGACTCCTCCAGGCGCTGGCACAGGTTCCAGATTTCACCAAGATGCTCCTCCAGCAGGTCAGCCCCTGCAGCCACCTAGCAGGACAGGAGGAGGTGGGGATGGAGCACCCTGGTCACTAGTGGGGCCCACATTGGGGGTGGAGCTTGACCAGCAAAATGCCTAACTATCACCATCCTCTCTCACACATATCCAGAAGTTTACATGAGTGTGCTAAAAGAGCATACTGGCTTCAAACACGGAACAGGTGATGCTAAGCAAGCCCCAGTGGCCTCCTCACATACAAAGGTATGTGTAAGGGAGTTGTAATACATGTACCCTGACCTGGGCAACTGGTAGGTGTAAGCAGTTTCCAATTGTCTAGAAAAATAAGTGAAGCTTGTGGAACTCGGTCTAGATCCAAGACAGGTGTGACCTTTGCCTGAGTTGACTTGAGGGTACTAGGGAGGAGCTCAATTAACTTTAACACCTCTCCTTGCACTGACCCTTGACTGAACATTCCTTAACAAGGAAAAATGCCCTTCCTCCACCCTTAGAGAGAAGGCCCAAAGTAAAAGTGGGTATCTCATGGATTTCCCTGGTGGCCTAGTGATTAAGAATATGCCTGCCAATGCAGGGGACATGAGTTTGATACCCAGACCAGGAAGATTCCACATGCTGCAGGGCAACAGAGCCATGCGTTCACCACAGCTAGTGAAGCTCATGTGCTCTAGGGTCCTGGCTCCTTAACAAAAGAGGGCACCACGATGAGAAGCCTACGCACGGTAACTAGAGGGTAACCTCCACTTGCTGCAACTAGAGAAAGTTCCTTCATAGCAATGAAGACCCAGCACAGCGAAAAATAATAAATAAATATATTTTTAAAAGTTAGTACCTCATGTCAACTCATCCTGTGTGGTTAATGATTGGTACTCAACAATTCCCTCAAATCACTTTGATTATGGAAGGAAGAAAGCTCACTCAACTTTTCCAAAGAGATCTGTGATGTGGTCTTTGTTTGAGAGGAGCATAAATGATTGTACTGATGTCTGCTGTTTAATGTTTCAACTAACCATCCCTTGCCTCATCAAGGCCATTGCCTTTGGTTGCTAAAGTTTTGAATATTTGCCATCTCCAGTCCTTCCAGCAGGTAATCCAGGTGAATCTGCTTTTCCAAAGGAGATTGGCGTAGTCTATGTCCTGTTATTTGCAAACAGACCTTAAAATGCCTTTTCTTAGCTCTTCTTCCTCCAACATCCTAACTAATCCTGATTTGGAAATGCCAATTCAGTCTCAGGCACAATTATCTACTACTCCACAAATGGCTGCACCTGGGTTTGCATAAAAACATCTCTAGTGTGACATTATCTTTGTCTGTATGGCACTGAAGTAGGAATCTGACAGCTGATTGCTATGCTATGCTATGCTAAGTCACTTCAGTCGTGTCCGACTCTGTGTGACCCCATAGACGGCAGCCCCCCAGGCTTCCCCGTCCTTGGGATTCTCCAGGCAAAAACATTGGAGTGGGTTGCCATTTCCTTCTCCAATGCACGAAAGGGAAAAGAGAAAGTGAAGTGGCTCAGTCATGTCCGACTCTTAGCAACCCCATGGACTGCAACCAACCAGGCTCCTCCATCTGTGGGATTTTCCAGGCAAGAGTACTGGAGTGGGGTTAGAGAGTTGGAAAAAGCACCCCAAAGAAAAGAAAAAAGATGCAGGAAAGAGCAGTGGGTGGGGTGCTGATGACTGACTCCGTCAAATACCTCATTTTGCCTGGACTCAGCCTTTTTCTGAGTTCTTTTTCCAGTTCTCTCCTGTTGGAACTGGGCTGCATCCCAGCATTCACCTGTGTGGCTGCACCTCTCCACCAGGTGGAGACCAGGGAGCTAGGAGTTAGAAGAGTGTGAATTGGGTTTGTACACAGGGCACGTTTACGGGGTGAGGATCTGTGTAGCAACAACCCCACTTTCTGTAATTACTCTTGATGATAGAAGAATGTTCTGCAAATGTTGGCACCTGGCATTCTGGAAGGGCCTGAGAGTGGGCTTCGAGGGGACCAGGGTGCAGGGACTGAGAAGGATGTGACTGTGAGAGCACAGAGGTAGTCACTGACTCTTTCACAGCCCTGCTCCGCCCCGAGGCCCAGGGTGGGGAGGATGAGGGGGGCACTTGGAAGGACTTGGCACTGCTGGGGCCTTTGCTTTACCTCACTCTGTGGGCAGGGACTAGAGGAGAAATGGAAGAGGAGGCCCTGGTAGAAAAGAGGTGGGTCCTAAATGAGACTTCATTTCACAGGCTGACCTACTCAGCTTTGTGTTTGGAGTGGGTTTGGAGTGAAGCTGGCACGTGGAGGAGCCTGAGGATAGGTCTCCAGTTATGCTCCTTTCCTGAGGTCTCACCACGTACCACTGGCCACTGCTGCCCAGTTCTGTCCTGGAAGAGTGGGGCTGGGCAGGGTTGGGCACCATCCTGCAAAGGAGACATTTCCCCTTGAGAAGCCACCTTGACAAGGGACTTGCTTTACTTAAGCTGAGTCGTGCTTGTTGCTGCTAGGATTTCAAGGTCTTCATTCTAGGCCATTTGTTTAATGTTGGGCCTTTTTCCTTCATGAGAATCTCCCTGGACTTTTTGTCTGAAATGCAGTTTCTCGAGCCTTATTCCCAAGCTTATAACAGACCCTGTAGTGTCTCTGGTGTAGATTTTCTATACTGTGCACCGGCACCCAGGGCTTGGGGCCTGTCTCCTGTATGATATCACAGTCAATCATCCAAGGTTAGTACTACTTTCTCTATTTTACACGCTACATTCTTCTCCACTATTCACAAGATCCATGTGCTCAAAGAGGGTAATGAAGTCACCATGGGAAGCAGACTTGGTATTTTGGTGGAGCTGTAATTTGCATCTTGGACTTTGTCACCAGGGCTGCGCTTTCATTGTTTTCACGTAGACACAGGGTAGGATCGATGGAGATAGGGTAGGGGTTAGAAGACCTCAGTAAGAGTTAGTGATTCCTGGTAACTAGTATTGATCTGCTTGACAAGTATTTACTGGATGTTCCCTGTGGCAGGCTTTGAAGAGGCTCTGGGGAGGAGGGTTGACTAAGGCACAGAGGGCGCCTGGCTCTCAGCAATATGGCCTCTAGCACAGGGGCCAGATGTTTTACAGAGAATCACATCTAATTTTTAAATAAAGACTGTGATGAATAGAGACCAAAAGAAAGCAGGAGCAGCAATACTCATATTAGATAAAATAGACTTTAAAACAAAGGCTGTGAAAAGAGACAAAGAAGATCACTACATAATGATCAAAGGATCAATCCAAGAAGAAGATATAACAATTATAAAAATATATGCACCCAACATAGGAGCACTGCAATATGTAAGACAAATGCTAACAAGTATGAAAGGAGAAATTAACAATAACGCAATAATAGTGGGAGACTTTAACACCCCACTCACACCTATGGATAGATCAACTAAACAGAAAATTAACAAGGAAACACAAACTTTAAACGATACAATAGACCAGTTAGACCTAATTGATATGTATAGGACATTTCATCTCAAAACAATGAATTTCACCTTTTTCTCAAGCGCACACGGAACCTTCTCTAGGATAGATTACATTCTGGGCCATAAATCTAGCCTTGGTAAATTCAAAAAAATTGAAATCATTCCAAGCATTTTTTCTGACCACAATGCAGTAAGATTAGATCTCAATTAGAGGAGAAAAACTATTAAAAATTCCAACATATGGAGGCTGAACAACACGCTGTTGAATAACCAACAAATCACACAAGAAATCAAAAAAGAAATCAAAATTTGCATAGAAATGAATGAAAATGAAAACACAGCAACCCAAAACCTGTGGGACACTGTAAAAGCAGTCCTAAGGGGAAAGTTCATAGCAATACAGGCATACCTCAAGAAACAAGAAAAAAGTCAAATAAATAACCTAAATACATCTAAAGCAACTAGAAAAGGAAGAAATGAAGAACCCCAGGTTAGTAGAAGGAAATAAATCTTAAAAATTAGGGCAGAAATAAACGCAAATAAACAAAAGAGACCATAGCAAAAATCAACAAAGCCAAAAGCTGGTTCTTTGAAAGGATAAATAAAATTGACAAACCTTTAGCCAGACTCATCAAGAAACAAAGGGAGAAAAATCAAATCAATAAAATTAGAAATGAAAATGGAGAGATCACAACAGACAACACAGAAATACAAAGGATCATAAGAGACTACTATCAGCAATTATATGGCAATAAAATGGACAACGTGGAAGAAATGGACAAATTCTTAGAAAAGTACAATTTTCCAAAACTGGGCCAGGAAGAAATAGAACATCTTAACAGGCCCATCACAAGCACGGAAATTGAAACTGTAATCAGAAATCTTCCAGCAAACAAAAGCCCAGGTCCAGACGACTTCACAGCTGAATTCTACCCAAAATTTAGAGAAGAGCTAACACCTATCCTACTCAAACTGTTTCAGAAAATTGCAGAGGAAGGTAAACTTCCAAACTCATTCTATGAGGCCACCATCACCCTAATACCAAAACCTGACAAAGATGCCACAAAAAAAGAAAACTACAGGCCAATATCACTGATGAACATAGATGCAAAAATCCTTAACAAAATTCTAGCAATCAGCATCCAACAACACATTAAAAAGATCATACACCATGACCAAGTGGGCTTTATCCCAGGAATGCAAAGATTCTTCAATATCCGCAAATCACAAATTGAAAAATAAAAACTATATGATTATCTTAATAGATGCAGAGAAAGCCTTTGACAAAGTTCAACATCCATTTATGATAAAAACTCTCCAGAAAGCAGGAATAGAAGGAACATACCTCAACATAAAAAAGCTATATATGACAAACCCACAGCAAACATTATCCTCAATGGTGAAAAGTTGAAAGCATTTCCTCTAAAGTCAGGAACAAGACAAGGGTGCCCACTTTCACCATTACTATTCAACATAGTTTTGGAAGTTTTGGCCACAGCAATCAGAGCAGAAAAAGAAATAAAAGGAATCCAAATTGGAAAAGAAGAAGTAAAACTCTCACTGTTGGCAGATGACATAATCCTCTACATAGAAAACCCTAAAGACTCAACCAGAAAATTACTAGAACTAATCAATGAACATAGTAAAGTTGCAGGATATAAAATCAACACATAGAAATCCCTTGCATTCCTATACACTAATAATTAGAAAATAGAAAGAGAAATTAAGGAAACAATTCCATTCACCATTGCAATGAAAAGAATAAAATACTTAAGAATATATCTACCTAAAGAAACTAAAGACCTGTATATAGAAAACTATAAAACATTGGTGAAAGAAATCAAAGAGGACACTAATAGATGGAGAAATATACCATGTTCGTGAATTGGAAGAATCAATATAGTGAAAATGAGTATACTACCCAAAGCAGTTTATAAATTCAATGCAATCCCCATCAAGCTACCAACGGTATCTTCACAGAGCTAGAACAAATAATTTCACAGTTTGTATGGAAATAAAAAAACTTGAAATAGCCAAAGCAATCTTGAGAAAGAAGAATGGAACTGGAGGAATCAACCTGCCTGACTTCAGGCTCTGCTACAAAGCCGTAGTCATCAAGACAGTATGGTACTGGCACAAAGTCAGAAATATAGATCTATGGAACAAAATAGAAAGCCCAGAGATAAATCCACGCACATATGGACACCTTATCTTTGACAAAGGAGGCAGGAACATACAATGGATTAAAGACAATCTCTTTAACAAGTGGTGCTGGGAAAACTGGTCAACCACTTGCAAAAGAATGAAACTAGAACACTTTCTAACACCATACACAAAAATAAACTCAAAATGGATTAAAGATCTAAACGTAAGACCAGAAACTATACAACTCCTAGAGGAGAACATAGGCAAAACACTCTCTGACATACATCACAGCAGGATCCTCTATGACCCACCTCCCAGAATATTGGAAATAAAAGCAAAAATAGACAAATGCGACCTAATTAAACTTAACAGCTTCTGCACAACAAAGGAAACTATAAGCAAGGTGAAAAGACAGCCTTCAGAATGGGAGAAAATAATAACAAATGAAGCAACAGATGAACAACTAATCTCAAAAATATACAAGCAACTCCTACAGCTCAATTCCAGAAAAATAAATGACCCAATCAAAAAATGGGCCAAAGAACTAAATAGACATTTCTCCAAAGAAGACATACAGATGGCTAACAAACACATGAAAAGATGCTCCACATCACTCATTATCAGAGAAATGCAAATCAAAACCACAATGAGGTACCATTTCACGCCAGTCAGAATGGCTGCGATCCAAAAGTCTACAAGCAATAAATGCTGGAGAGAGTGTAGAGAAAAGGGAACCCTCTTACACTGTTGATGGGAATGCAAACTAGTACAGCCACTATGGATAACAGTGTGGAGATTCCTTAAAAAACTGGGAATAGAACTGCCTTATGACCCAGCAATCCCACTGCTGGGCATACACACCGAGGAAACCAGAAGTGAAAGAGACACGTGTACCCCAATGTTCATCGCAGCACTGTTTATAATAGCCAGGACATGGAAGCAACCTAGATGTCCATCATCAGATGAATGGATAAGAAAGCAGTGGTACATATACACAATGGAGTATTACTCAGACATTAAAAAGAATGCATTTGAGTCAGTTCTAATGAGGCGGATGAAACTGGAGCCTATTATACAGAGTGAAGTAAGCCAGAAAGAAAAACACCAATACAGTATACTAATGCATATATATGGAATTTAGAAAGATGGTAACAATAACCCTGTATACAAGACAGCAGAAGAGACACTGATGTATAGAACAATCTTTTGGACTCTGTGGGAGAGGGAGAGAGTGGGGTGATTTGGGAGAATGGCATTGAAATATGTATAATATCATATATGAAACGAGTCACCAGTACAGGTTCGATGCACAATACTGGATGCTTGGGGCTGGTGCACTGGAACAACCCAGAGGGATGGTAGGGGGAGGGAGGAGGGAGGAGGGTTCAGGATGGGGAACACATGTATACCTGTGGCAGATTCATTTTGATACATGGCAAAACCAATACAATATTGTAAAGTTAAAAAATAAAATTAAATTAAAAAAAGACTGTGATGTATTTAATATTCATACATTTCTTGGTTCCATTGTGTCCACCAAGGGGGAAAATTGAGTATAAATATAGGACTATTGGAAAGAGATTGGGCTTCCCTGGTGACTCAGATGGTAAAGAATCCACCATGCAGGAGACCTGAGTTAGTCCCTGGGTCAGGAAGATACCCTGGAGAAGGGAATGCTGAGTATAAATATAGGACTACTGAGAGAGATGAAATTTTTGCGGGGGAAATGTCCATCAGGTATTTTTATTTTAGGAAGGGAAATAAGTAAGTTTGATCAAATGTCCCCTGAAATTTAGCCGTGGGTTCCTGGTGCTTTTGTATACAAACACTTGTAGTCAAGGTTTGTGGCAAGAGCTGTGGCAGCTCTGCTGCATAAGGGTGTGGGAATTTCAGCAAAATCTCCATAACTCTCTGGGCCTCAGTTTCCTCATCTGTAAGATAAGGTATTCAAATTCTCCAAATTCCTTTCCTGCTGACTTTTTCCTGAGTGCATGAGAGACTGAGATGCATGTTAAACGTGCACTGGGATCTGCAGCCAAGACCTGACCTTGGTTCCTTCTCTGCGTGTTTCCTATAGGAGCCTCAACTGGGCCCACACACTGGAAATACAGAAAGGAGAGAGGGGATGGAAGAAAGGAAATCAACAGGTTCCGAGGATGAGAAAACCCAAAGAAAAGCGAGGTAATGGTGGAGGAGCTGTTTGCCAAGGGAGGTGAGGACAAGGACAACTTGAGCTTGGAAAGTACAACAGAAATTGAGGAATGCACAGCATCATCTAAGTTCTCAAGGAGCAACCTGAGCTGAGCAGGAAGGACCAGGAGAGTAACTTAATCCACCGCGAACTTGTGCACCTGCCGAGGAGATCCATATGATGGATCCAGTTGGTTTATACTGTTGGGAGCAACAATCCCAGGAGGAAGGGGTTTATACTTCTGGGAGCACCAATTCCAGGAGGAAGACGATGGGACCATGAGGCTCTGCACTAGACCCCCAGCCTGAAACTTGGAAGTGCCCACACGTGGATGTCCTCCAAGTAAGGGTGCAATAAGGTGGATAAATGGTGTTTGCAGAAAAATTAGAGATCTTCATTCTTATCAGGGGCCAGGGTAATGGGACTCATTTCTGAAGCAGAGATGCTAATAATATTCTTCTGCATTTACAATTTTGAGGCTTTATACACATCGTCTCTTAACTATGTGTTGAGTGCTTAATTTGTAGACAAGGAAGAGTACATATACTGTTCCATTTTATAAATTTGTTAAAAGGGCAAATTCATCTAAACTGGCTGCTTGGGGCTAAGCATTGAGGGAGTGATGCACTGCAAAGGGGAACAAGGAGAGTTGTGACCAATGGGAACACCTGCATCTTGATGGTAGCTGTGGTTTTCATAGTGTATACATCTATCAAAATGCATTTAGTTGTATATTTTTAAATGGTGCAGTCAAGAGTATTCATATAAAAATCTACCACATTTCTCCATACCAGCAGGATTAGGATATGAAATTCAATAAAACATAATAGAGATAAACATCCATGATCATTTAATGCTTACGAATACAGACTGATGACTCCTGAAAACTACTGCTGAGAGAATTCAAGAAGACCTAAATAAATAGAAATATATGTTATATTCATAGATTGGAAGACAATATTTTTAGAATGTCAAATCCTTGGTATTCTCAATAGTATTACACCTGGCATTTGGGGGGAGGTATATTTTGCAGGCTAATTATAACATGTAAATGGAAATCAAAGTATCTCAATTAACCAAGACACACTGAAGAAGAATTAAGTTGGAGGATTTACTCTCCTAGATTTCAAAACTCAGGTTAAAACACAGTAACTCAGACAATATACTGGTGTAAGTAAGCAGAACACAAATTGATGAATGAAAAAGGAGAGAGTGAGTAAGTAACCATATCCAGTTTTTTCACCAATATGCATCATGGGGTAATGATAGACTTTTCTACAATATATCTGTTGTGAAAAACAGTATCAAGTGAGAAATTATTAATACATTTGGGAAGTTTTTGGTAGAAATGCAGTATAGGTGAAGGAAACAGCTACTTGGAAGAATCTGACACAAGAGTGAATTGGAAAAAGTGAGATGGGATTTTGGAGTAGAAGCGATTCTACCCGGGTGTGGTTCCAGCCCTTACAGCAAGGGGGGTCTTTGCCCATTAGAGACCCTCTCTTTGCCTCAGTTTCTTCATCTGCAAAGCAGCAGAGAGTTATGTTTCTGGCACCAGTCAATTTTGAACACTACAAGTACCATAAATGAAATAATCATCCCCTCGAATCATGAGGGAGGTCAAAGAAATCAGTGGGTAAGACTAAGTGCACACCTGAGTACCTTTAACAAATAGATTCCAGGTCCCACCTCAACTCGCTGAATCACAGTTGCTACAGTGAGGACTCTGCACTTGTTTGGGTACAAACTCTCCCAGGTGATTCTTACAGTGATCAGCTTGGGGACAGAACTACTGAGCTGCATACCTTTTACCCCAAACACAGAGGGAGGATAGAGCAGAAGCACAAGCGTGTTTCCAATCCCATGACTGAAGCAGAGAACTACTGGAAGACTCTAGCATTGAAGGACTAGGCCCATCTGACCCCATTTTACTCTTGTCCAGTGTACAACAGAGACACAAGTCCTTGGGGACACATGCCTGTGGCACTTGACTATCCACCTTCAGGAAAGTGAGAGCCCTAATTTTAAATTCAGTCTGGTTTGAGTGAAAGCTAAATTCACCCTTGTTTGCTCATTGATGGGACCAATCTTCTCCAAGCTGCCACTTTCTGAAACATAAATCGTATTGCTCTAAATGCAAACTTCAGCAAAGATGTTTGTTAGAAAATTTTATAAACACTCAAGCCACCTAACAAGAAACCAGAAAGTTAGCAAGAGCATTCAATTTCAGGAGAGTTTGGCCCAATAGAGCACAGACACTGAGAGAAAAGATCCTTGAGTTGAAGGGAAGTGATCCTTTCTGTCCTGGGACGTCCTGCTAACTTCAGTGGGCTGGGAAAGCATCTGCCCATTTTAACAGATGGGATTCTCAGGGGGCGCTAGTGGTAAAGAACCCGCCTGCTAATGTAGGACACGCAAGAGACACGCTTTTGATCCCTGAGTCAGGAAGATTCCCTGGAGGAAGAAATGGCAACCCACTCCAGTATTCTTGCCTGGGAAATTCCATGAACAGAGGAGGCTGGAGGGCCACAGTCCATAGGATCACAAAGAGTGGGACACGACTGAAGCAACTTAGCACAGCACGCGTTCTAACAGACGCGCTGCTCTTGCTTCCAGATGGCGATTGGTGTCCTGAAACACACAAGCACTCAGGAAGCCTTTAGAAGGGCCCAGCCATCACTTCTGCTATTGCTCAGTGCACAGAAATGGTTCTGTTGAAAAAAGGTAGGGCTCTAGGAATAAAGTCAGGTCACAGAGAAAAAGAGGAGTATGAAATAGGACAAAGGCAGGATAAAAACAATAGTTTTCTCCTACCGACAAAATGCAAAGCACTAGTTTACTTGCCTTGATAAAGTGGTTGTTTTTTTTTTTTTAAATTTTAACTTCGGTCAAATAAATTTTTTTATGTACCGCTTCTACAATGATGTTACCTTGAATGGTTATGATGAAAGCAAGTATCATATATGTGTGAAATGCCTGGCTGGTATCAGTCAATGAACTATACCTGTTATATACTTCTGTTGGCATGGCAAAATTCATCCCTGTTTGACCTCAAGTCAGATACCTTTTGTGAGCTTTTTTGGTTTCATCACATTAAAAGTGAAGACATTTGACACATTTTTCTTTCCCCCACAGAATGGCAGGCCCCACAGCGCCAGAAAATCGATTTCCTTAAGAGCCTTTGATGAATCTCACACACCAACTGTCATTAAGCATTGTGGTTGGAGGACTGTGTGGGGATGTGGGGAAGACAAGGTTTCAGAAGTAGTTGTTTCAGTTTTGTATCTTTTACCTTAATGTGAACAAATGCTCAGTGGCCTGTTGTCACACCCATTTCACCCTCCATCCAGGTTAGACCAACAGCTGAACTGAAGAGATGGATGCTATAGGGGTTCCCCAAGTCTCAGACTCACAAGACCTGGGCAGGGAGAGACGCTGAGGAAGGGAGGAGTTGGTTCAGACCATCGCTATCCGAGGGCCTGCCTGTCTGTCTTTCCTCAAACTCAGCTTCTATGTCACTGAACACAATGCTTATGTTCACTTTGGATCATCGTGATCCCTGACCTATGACCTTGAACTTAACCATGCTCTGTTTTTGGAATACAACCACAGGTCAATGGCATGAGGAAAACTCAAAGAGATGGATCAAATTGTGTGCCACGAACACTGCTCTGGAACCCTAGTCTGTTCAATACGTGGGTGAACTGGATGGACACAGAACAAGAGCACGAGGCTGTCACATCTTTCCTCAGCAGACAGGCACCCCATGTACTCAGTGGCTCAGTGGTAAAGAATCAGCCTGCAGTGCAGGAGACACAGGAGATGCAAGTTCGATCCCTGGGTCAGAAAGATCCCCTGGAAGAGGGCATGGCAACCCACTCCAGTATTCTTGCCTGGAGAATCCCCAAAGACAGAGCAGCCTAATGGGCTACAGTCCTGGGATGGCAAAGAGTCAGACAAGAATGAAGTGAATGAGCACAGACACACGTGTTTTCAAGGATGTACACATGAACTCTCTTGTCCCTTTGACAGCTTGGAAAGAGCTCTTGTGAGGCTATAATGAAATACATAAATGAAAGTATGAAATGTGGTGTTTAGTAACATTTTAAAAAATCGAATAGAACAACTCAGACCCAGAGGAAGAATTTAGAAAGTAGGGATGTCGAATTTAAGTTTATTCTGAAGCCAACATGCTGCCCAGTAAAGAGAAGACATTGACATAACAACGGGATGCAGCAAAAGAATACTGAGATGGGACAGAAAATATTTTAAAAAATTATTTAATCACTTAAAATTGTACTCTGATTTTTATCCTACAGTTTTTAGGACACAGACTAAACTGGAGAAGACCCAGAGAAGAAGTTCATGACAGTGGAAAAGCCTTAAGATCTGTTTAAAGAGAAGGTGAGGTGATATGGTTTTTCCAGTAGTCATGTATGCATGTGAGAGTTGGACTATAAAGAAAGTGAGTGTCAAAGAATTAATACTTTTGAACTGTGGTGTTGGAGAAGACACTTGAGAGTGCCCTGGACTATAAGGAGATCCACCCAGTCCATCCTAAAGGAAATCAATCCTGAACGTTCATTGGGAGGACTGATGCTGAGGCTGAAACTCCAGTACTTTGGCCACCTGATGCAAAGAACTGACTCATTGGAAAAGGCCCTGATGCTGGGAAAGATTGAAGGTGGGAGGAGAAGGGGATGTCAGAGGATGAGATGGCGAATGGCATCACCAGCTCAATGGATGTGAATCTGAGTGAAGTCCAGGAGTTGGTGATGGACAGGGAGGCCTGGTGTGCTGCAGTCCATGGGGCTGCAAATAGTTGCACATGACTGAGCGACTGACATGAACTGAACTGAACTGAGGTGACTTTATGACAGCCCAACAGAAATTAAGACCTGCTGGCAAACTATTTCTCCCACGAATATTTTTATACACAGAAGAATAAACAATGAGAACTCAGCTTCGATAGTTTTTGGAAGGAGATAGATCAGTGGTATCGGGACATGTGTAGTGAACATCAGAGTGGCTGCCGAGGGCTTGGGTGCTATCAGTGGTGATGTTCACAAACGGTCATGGCCTAGGCCCCTAGAAGGCAGGGGCCCCCAAGATTCCATGAACCCCTCCCCCCACCAGTTCTGTTGTGGCAACTCCAGACGGTTACCTAGCACGCTGGGTCCCCTCCTTCACTGCTGTCTGAGTCTGAGCCCCACACAGCACCTTTGGCTCTGAGCTCTGGCATCTTCAACTTCTTTTTGTGGTTGAGAACCCTCTGGTTGTTCCCAACAGTTAGTCAGGAATTCCAGTTTTTGTCATCCCTCAGTGCTGATTAAACCTTTGTGATTTTGCTTGTCTTTAATCCCCCATATATTGGGTGTCTCCTGCCCACCCTTGGCTTCTACCCCTTCTACCACATGTCACCATGGAAGTATGTCTTCCCTCTTTATCGGATCTGAGGGCAGAACGTACCCTCACGGAAATCAACCAGGAGCTTCGGTTGCAGCTGGCAAAGTACAAGCAGGACTTCAGGGATCTCACAGAGAAATTCCTCATATCCCAAGCTACTGCTTACTCCCTGGCCAACCAGCTACAGAAATACAGTAAGTCTTCAAGGTCATGATCACCAAAGCAGTGAACCATCACTGTCTTCCCTCTAAGAAGCTGTGAGTCTCCAGGGTTGGTCTCCTTTTCCCTTTGTCATTTTGAACTCCATTCTGACCACCATCCAGGAAAGGTGGTAGTGGCTCTTTTGCCTTCCGTTTCCTGAGCTGGGAAAACTGAGGCACAAGGAGTGGAGGCCTTTTCCAAGTTTGCAGTGATGTGTAGGGTGAGATTAGAGTTAAAATCCCAGACAGTGATTCCTGGTGCAGGCACAGGAGTGCCTGTGTCTCTCAGGAGCAAGCTAAGCTGTGTGGACTGGAATCTTTTCTGTTCTGTATTTAATCCTGCATGCCTCTTGGCTAAACCTCCGGGACTAATGAACTCCATCAGTTCGAGGTTCCCTGAGGTTCCACTGGCAAAGCCCTGTGCTAGTTACACTGGGGTAATGTGTGGTTAGACACTGTAAGAAGGAGGGGGTATGATTTAAAGGAGCTTAAGGATGAGTCTGCTTCTCACTGAAACCATGGTTTCTGTGATGCCATCAAGACAGAGACACCCTGGTAAGAAGGAAGCTGTGCTTTCTGAGTGCGCAGGTTCTCCTTCCTGAGTGCAAGAAAGCCATGTGACTCTGTGGCAAGATTGAAGGTGTTTCTGGTGAAATCAGACAATCTGCACTTTCCCCCCTCTCCCCACTTAAGCTGGTGAAACTTTGGTGATACAGATTGACCAGGAGTCTGGGGGAACCTGAGTCTGTGCTATAAGATGTGTGACCAACATGAGGATGATGGTAAGTGGGGGAGATCCCCAGCCCCAGTAAAAACCCAGGCAGAGTGTGAGGAGCCCTTTGCACCCACAGTCAGCCTGGCAATTGGAATCATTTTTGCCTGTTCAGTAAGAGGGGCCTGGAGTAAGGACAGAAGTCAAGACCAGGGTACATGCACAACAAGGGGATGAGAGGAATCTTGACAACGTGTGTCTGTGTCACTTCCCTACAGTCATTTTCAATGAAGCAATGAGGGAGTCAATGACAAATGATGGACACAGAGACTAGTAAGAGGTAGAGCCTCCTATTTAAGAAAGTGAAATGATGAGCTTTGGGGAAAGGACAAACTAAGTTTTATTTACATTTATTTACGCTCCTTATGATAGTAACAAATTCTAAGAAAGCAATTGTGAGGCTGGTGAAGAAGAAATGTCTCACCAGGACGCTGGTGTGGAGGTCACCAGAGCACAGTGGAAAGACGTGGACTCCGGGCCAGGCTTCCCGGGCTCACCTCCCTGCTGGGAACCTTCCTGTGTCTCTGTTTCCTCCTGTGTCTGTGTGGTGCTGTAATAGTAAGTATTGTTTGAGTTATAGTGAATGCTGAGTAAATCTGAGAAGGCCTGACAGTAGTGCCCGCTCAGTGTAAATACACTTAGTTCATAGCTCTACTGTTCCTAATAACAGACTTTCTCAGTGTTTGGCATATCTCTTTAGGTCCTTATGGTTTCATGTATTCTATTTCACACACGTGTGTCCAGGCGAGTTTTATACCTTGAGACACTTGTTCGTTACTGAAATCCCAACATGAGAGAACCAGCAGCCCTGTAGTCCTAGGGGCCTTCCCGACCACACAGGAATCGCCACCCCAGGGCGATCGCCACCCCAGACCCTGCTCAGGGTCTCACCTAAGAGGCTGCAGGTCTTGGTTCAGTGGCGCAGGATTCAGGGTCAGAATCAGGAGATGTGAATTCTGACTTTCTCTAAAGGCAGTTCATCCTGTCTATTTACACTCTGTGCCTAGGAGCTTCTCTTTCCTCACCTCTACAGTGCGGAGTAACCTCGGTTCAGACGCTGAGGATTCAGATGTGGAAATGTCTCCGTAGAGACTGGAGAAGGAGTTGCATCCAGCACTGAGGTGGCCCGTCCTCCTCCCTTGAAGGCAGTGAGCACAGCAACAAGGCCAGCTTTCCCTGAGGCAGTGTCTCTCTTTCCTCAGACTGTGAAGCATGTAAGGACATCGTTGAATCCGTGCTGGGGGAGAAGCTGCTGTTTGAGGTGCAGAGGTCAGCAGAGAAGCTGGTAGAGAAGCCAACGCTTGATGAATTGCTGAGGTAAGAAGGGCAGGGATGATCATGGTGAGCACAGGACCCAATGTTATAAAATAGATGGAGAACACCAGTTGGTGAATTATGGATTCCAGTTATTATTCAGGAAGTCATTTACTTTGCTTTTAAATAAACTACTGACTTGAATCTCATTGTGAAATTCACTACATTCAGGTGAACCAGGGGCACTTGGCTCATTCACCATGTTGTGCCATCAATACCTTATTTGCCTTTAAACCACACCCCCTCCTGACTGACCACATCCTGGAATCCTTTCTTGACCCTGTCCTTCTTACGTTCTTTCCAGTTCACACCAGCTACACGCGCCCACACTCTACATCTGGCTGTGTGCCATTCACTGGACAGTACTTTGTGTTGCCACATTAGGAAAATACTTTGTGTATTTTTTAATGAAAATGGGCATGGCTGAGTGAGAAACCGAAGAGACATCTTCATGGTGCAGATTTGGGAAGACACTGATGCACGCATGAGCGCTCAGCAGTGTCTGACTCTTTATGACCTCATGGACTTAGCCCACCAGACTCCTCTGTCCATGACGTTTCCAGGCAAGAATACTGGAATGGGTTGCCATTTCCTTCTCCAGGGAATGTTCCCGACTCAGGGATCGAACCTACATCTCTTGTGTTTCCTGAATTGTCATTCAGATTCTTTACCAGCTGAGCCACCAGGGAAGACGTTAGGTTATCTTTACAGAAGCACAAGGTGAATGAAATGTCATGAAATCTTACAGGAGTACTTTCTGATACAGAGGAAACCTTTGTTTACCTTCTTTCTCTTTAACATAGGCCAGTCATCAGATGTGGAGTAGGAAATGGCAACCCACTCCAGTATTCTTGCCAGGATAACCCAATGGGCCGAGGAGACTGGTGCACTATAGTCCATGGGGTCACAAGAGCGGGACACGACTGAGTGACTGAGCCTGTCATCAGATATGTGCCAGAATTCTGTTTTGAGGTCTCCTTGGGGATGGTCTCACAGAAATCCCTAACTGTCTTTCATCTAACTCTTTGCCTTTTACAATTGCGTCTTCTGTTCCACCTAGGACGTGTGACACCTTATTTCAAAGTCAGGCAAGAGAACTGACCCAGTTACGCCAGACACTACAGGATGGGAAAGATGACTCTGTCCTGCTCAAGCAGCACCTCAAGGACCTCCTCACCCACAATGACCCGGACAGCCACCATGGGCGGGGCTTCCGAGAGAGCCTGTCTGAGGGGTACCGACTGGCCAAGCGCCTTGCCTGCAAGCTGAGCCCAGGTGAGGGGGCCACAGACCCTGATAGCACTGATCCTCTCCGAGGTCCCCATTTGATAAGATGAACACGTCCACTGGGAATGCTTATCAGCTTTCCTGTTTCGTGTTCTATTTGGGGCTATGTAGGAGCAGGATTGTCTAAGAGGACAGAGGAGAAGTGCACAGGGTGGAGGTCATCATATCCCAACGGTCTGCTTCCTCCCTGACGGACCATGGCCCCTGGGGCAGGAGGCAACATCCAGCCAGCATTAAAGCACAGAAAGGAGGGGGTGACAGGAGGCAGCTTGTTAGAGTGAACAGAGCCCTAGACAAAGCTTGAAGTTCCCAGGTTCCAGGCTGAATGCTGTGTTGATAACTGTGTGAGAATGATTGCTTTTCCTTATATTAGTAACTGTTCTCATCTGTAAAATGGATGAAATAATCTGTTGATGGTAGCTATAGTGATGAAATTTTGGAATATTTACAAATACACTGCAGAAAAAAGAAAGCCCTTCACTTTATGGTGTAGGATAAGGTACTTGATAGAGTTGGACTTGGCCTTGGGAAAATGGTTTAAAATGGAGCACTCACTTTCCATAGAGAGACTTTCCCAGATAACACGCCAAAGCCACCTTGAAGAGCCAGGATGTTCCCAGATGGAGGGATGTGGGACGTGGTTGTTCTCCTTCGAGAAAGGAGGACATCTTGTGAGACCCAAGAACCTTTAGACAGGCTGTGTCTTTGGCAGAATTTGTGGCAGGATGGATGATACGTTTGTAGAAGTGGAGATGGAAGGTGGACAATGTGAGGTGATATAAAGAAGAAAAGACAAAATTTAAATGTTTGCCCCATTTCAAGCAGAGGGTGTCCTGAGGATGATCTACCAGTTTAGAAACAGACTGCCTGTTGGATCAGAAATCCATGCTTGGGCAGTTGTTTAAAGACAATGCATTAACACTTCTATACAGTACTAACTCATACATACATACTTATGACTCTGAGACCACATGAGTCCCTGTGTTTGTAGTGGGTGAAGTGACTAGAAGCTGATGGACATTTCTGATTTTGTTTGCAGAAATTTATGAAGTTGAAGACGATGAACAAGCACAACAAAAACTAACCTCCAGGTAACAGTTAACTATCAGTTCAGTTCAGTCACTCAGTCATGTCCGACTCTGTGACCTCATGGACTACAACACACCAGGCCTCCCTGTCCATCACCAACTCCCGGAGTTTACTCAAACTCATGTCCATCGAGTCTGTGATGCCATCCAGCCATCTCATCCTCTGTCGTCCCCTTCTCCTCCTGCCCCCAATCCCTCCCAGCATCAGAGTCTTCTCCAATGAGTCAACTCTTCCATGAGGTGGCCAAAGTACTGGAGTTTCAGCTTCAGCATCATTCCTTCCAAAGAAATCCCAGGGCTCATCTCCTTCAGAATGGACTGGTTGCATCTCCTTGCTGTCCAGTGGACTCTCAAGAGTCTTCTCCAACACCACAGTTCAAAAACATCAATTCTTCAGTGCTCAGCCTCCTTCAGTCCAACTCTCACATCTATACATGACCACAGGAAAAACCATAGCCTTACATAACTACTAGAAAAACCATAGCCTTGACTACATAGAACTTAGTTGGCAAAGCAAAGTCTCTGCTTTTCAATATGTTGTCCAGTTTGGTTGTAACTTTTCTTCCAAGGAATAAGTGTCTTTTAATTTCATGGCTGCAGTCACCATCTGCAATGATTTTGGAGCCCCCCAAAATAAGTCTTCCACTGGTTCCACTGTCTCCCCATCTATTTGCCATGCAGTGATGTGACCAGATGCCATGGTCTTTGTTTTCTGAATGTTGACCTTTAGCCAACTTTTTCACTCTCCTCTTTCACTTTCATCAAGAAGCACTTTCTTTCTTCAATTTCTGCAATAAGGGTGGTGTTATCTGCATATCTGAGGTTATTGATATTTCTCCTGGAAATCTTGATTCTAGCTTGTGCTTCATCCAGCCCAGAGTTTCTCATGCTGTACTCTGCATGTAAGTTAAAGAAGCAGGGTGACAATATATAGCCTTTACCTACTCCATTTCCCATTTGGAACTAGTCTGTTCCATATCCAGTTCTCTAACTATTATTTCCTGACCTGCATACAGATTTTTCAAGAGGCAGGTCAGGTGGTCTGGTATACCCATTTCTTTCAGAATTTTCCACAGTTTATTGTGATCCACACAGTCAGTCTTTGGCATAGTCAATAAAGCAGAAATAGATGGTTTTCTGGAACACTCTTCCTTTTTCCATGATCTAGCAGATGTTGGCATTTAACCCCTGGTTCCTCTGCCTTTTCTAAATCCAACTTGAACATCTGGAAGTTCATGGTTCATGTATAGTTGCAGCCTGGCTTGGAGAATTTTGAGCATTTCGTTACTAGTGTGTGAGATGAGTGCAATTGTGCAGTAGTTTGAGAATTCTTTGGCATTGCCTATCTTTGGGAAGGCTTTCTTATCTCTCCTTGCTATTCTTTGGAACTCTGCACTCAAATGGGAATATCTTTCCTTTTCTCCTTTGCCTTTCGCTTCTCTTCTTTTCACAGTGATTTGTAATGCCTCCTAAGACAGGCATTTTGGTTTTTTGCATTTGTTTTTCGTGGGGATGGTCTTGATCCCTGTCTCCTGTACAATGTCACAAACCTCTGTCCATAGTTCATCAGGCACTCTATCAGATCTAGTCCCTTAAATCTATTTCTCACTTCCACTGTATAATCATAAGGGATTTGGTTTAGGTCATACCTGAATGATCAAGTGGTTTTCCCTACTTGCTTCAATTTAAGTCTGAATTTGGCAATAAGGAGTTCATGATCTAAGCCACAGTCAACTCTCGGTCTTCTTGCTGACTGTATAGAACTTCTCCACCTTTGGCTGCAAAGAATATAATCAATCTGATTTTGGTGTTGACCATCTGTGAAGTCCATGTGTAGAGTCTTCTCTTGTGTAGTTGGAAGACCAGTGCATTCTCTTTGCCAAACTCTATTAGCCTTTGCCCTGCTTCATTCTGTACTCCAAGGCCAAATTTGCCTATTACGTTAGGTGTTTCTTGACTTCCTACTTTTGCATTCCAGTACCCTATAATGAAAAGGACATCTTTTATGGGTGTTAGTTCTAGAAGGTCTTGTAGGTGTTCCTAGAATTGTTCCACTCAGCTTCTTCAGTATTACTGGCTGGGGCATAGACTTGGACATCGGGATTTTGAATGGTTTGCCTTAGAAACGAACAGAGATCATTCTGTTATTTTTGAGACTGCATCCAAGTACTGCATTTCAGACTCTTTTGTTAACTATGATGGCTACTCCATTTTTTTCTAAGGGATTCTTGCCCACAGTAGTAGATATAATAGTCATCTGAGTTAAATTCACCCATTGCAGTCCATTTTAGGTCACTGATTCCTAAAATATTGCTCACTCTTGCCATCTCCTGTTTGACCACTTCCAATTTGCCTTGAAACACGGACCTAACATTCCAGGTTCCTAAGCAGTATTGTTCTTTACAGCATCAGACCTTGCTTCCCATCACCAGTCACATCCACAACTGGGTATTGTTTTTGCTTTGACTCCATCTCTCCATTCTTTCTGGAGTTATTTGTCCTCTTATCTCCAGGAGCATATTGGGCACCTACCCATCTGAGGAGTTCACCTTTCAGTGTCCTATCTTTTTGCCTTTCATACTGTTCATGGGGTTTGCAAGGCAAGAATACTGAAGTGGTTTACCATTCCCTTCTCCAATGGACCACATTTTGTCAGACCTCTCCACCATGACCCCGCATGGCATGGCTCATAGTTTGATTGAGTTAGACAAGGCTGTGGACCATGTGATTAGATTGGATAGTTTTCTGTGATTGCGGTTTTCAGTCTATCAGGAGCTGGTAATGTGTAGGGAAAATATGGACAGGGTCACACAAGAACAATAAGTAACTCAAGAGAGTCACATGCCAGAAGTGCTTATGGTATAATTGCCTTCACTCAACCCACATGGAAATGTCCCTGTCACTTGGTTTTCTGCTGTCTCTGTGCTACTTGTATGTGTGACCCAAGGTAATGCAGCACCCTTAGGATTTCACATACACACAGAGAGCATCTGTTCTCTTCTAAGGGAAGTCCAAGTGAGATAAATATCTATTTGTACACAGTTGTCTTAGATCCTTGGAAGGAAGGTAACTAGCAATGGAATTAGTAAAGAAGGAACTAGAAAAATTAAACACCAGGACAACTGTCCAAAAAAAACTTGAAGTCAGTGACAATAGTAAGTGAAAGAGGCCTTGGAGGACTTTCAGTTCCTAAAGCAAAGGTAGAACATCTCAGAGAGTCTACAAGCCTTAATATCTGTATCACTTCACTGTTCATATTCAGTTGCTCAGTTGTTTCTGAATCTTTGTGACCCCCATGGAATGGAGCATGCCAGGCTCCTCTGTCCATTGCATTTTTCCATCGAAAATACTGGATGGGGGTTGCCATTTCCTTCTCCAAGGGATCTTCCTGGCCCAGGGTTCGATGCCACACCTCTGCATTGGCAGGCAGATTCTTTACCACTGAGCCACCGGGGAAGCCCTTATTCACTTGGCTACTTCATCTTAAATTCACCATGGCTTAGGACCTGGGGGAAACACTTGGTGTGGAAGTTTGTGCGTCCTATTCCTGAAAGGACCTTCCTGGGACGGTTGAGTCTCCTTCCTCATCAGAGGTTTGTGGCCAGCATGTAGAGTACCTGCTTGTCCCCCTCTCCCATCCCCAGACAGACACACTCTGCTTCATATAAGAGAGGACAGTTCCTTCTCTCTTTAAGGGGCCTGCTCTTTTCCTCTCTGTGACCACTCCCCATGCCTCCTGTCAAAACCAGCCAGAATGGCTTGGGGTCAGGTCTTCTTCATTTAATTTTCTGTCATTCCTTTCCCATCTGACACAGAATGGAGCTGCAGGAGGTTGAAAAGAGGGAAGTGCCTGAAGAATCCAAGGATGAATGTGGTTTGATGCCTTCAAGTCTCCAAGGAAGTTCTGACAGCCAGCAGCCTTACAGCGATGACAAATTTAAATTTAATGAACTGGAAGGAGACCTTGGTCAAGATGGAGCCTGTGGTTGCTCTCATGCTAAAGAAGATGAAATTCCAACTAATATCTCAGGTAGCCCCATATTATTTCTTCTCACAAGCTCTGTAGACCAAAGAAGGTCATCTCTGAGGACAGGTTGCATAGACATTTCTCAGTTGAAAAAAGGAAAAAGTGTCTGTTACAGAACACAGACATCAGGTGGGTCAGGGAGCTTGCATTCTTTTTTTTGCTCCAGGCTTGTCTCTGTCATCCTGACCCCAGTGTCAGGCATTTGACCACTCTCAGCCACCTCAGCTGGAAATCCACAGGAGGGGTCTGTCAGAACAAGTTTGGAGCCAGTGTGTTGTTTCCTGCAATGATCTAATTTTTGTAAATGTTTCTGGCCTCTCCAGAAATAATGACAGACTTGCCTCTTTATAAGGAGAGGTGATTCCCAGGTTTTGCTTTACTGCTCTCAGCCCCAGTCTCCCTTTTCTTGATGTTGGCATGTCTTAGCTAAGATGTTATCTGACACCAAGACAGAGACAACTGTACCACTGCCTTGCTTGGATGTTTCCATGAAGCAAGACTGGGCTCTGGCAGGTCCTCCAGCTTGAAATGCCAGGGTTTCTGTGTAGCACCAAAGATTCTTTTTGATTTGGGGGTTAATACAATTCACTGGGCTTCCCTGCTGGCTCAGATGGGAAAGAATCTGCCCGCAATGCAGGAGACCCAGGTTCAATCCCTGCGTCTTGAAGGTCCTCTGGAGACGAGAATGGCACCCACTCTAGTATTTTCATGTGGAGAATTCCATGGACAGAGGAGCCTGGTGGGCTGTAGTCCATGCGGTCACAAAGAGACAGACACTACTGAGTGGCGAACACTTTCACAATTCCCCCGTCACTCTAGTCTCAAGGATAAATTCCTCTAAACCATCAACAATCACATAATCTGATGGGACTAAGCAGTACTATAGAAATAATCTAGAAAATAACTCAGCTCATTTTCTAGCATCTCTGTGGAAAATACACTTTTAAGTGCTTATACAGACTCAGAACAAAGGATGTTGGGAGAGATACCAGATCAAGCAGCAAATTTCCTTGATGGGTCTGGACACAGTCCCGTCTAATTCTCATAAGACTTAAGGCTCCTAGAATATCTTTGCTAAAGAAGTATGTTCTTACAATGAGAATATTAATGTCCTTGTTGTATATGTGTTTACTGAGTAGATATGTGTGAGGTCTGATTTGCTTATTATGACCTGTTGTCTCTGAATTTCCTACTAGACAATGAAAATTACCACAAGCAAGTGAGTGGACAAGAGCTCACATTTCCCAGGTAATTTGAAGATCTGTGGGCTGTGAATGTCAGTGGTGACAGCAGGAGACCTCAGATCCAGAGAAAAGTAGAAAGTACTCTGTGTAACTCTTTCATCTGTTCATTCAACTGCAATTATCTCGTTCACAGGGTTGTCATTTATGTTTCTCAAGTTTGTGCATTTCCGTTTTTTAATCCTTCAAGTTTAGCAATGTGCAGTGAGCTGACCCAGGTGGAATAACTAAATCTGGGAGTTCCCGTGCTCATGTGTTTTCTCTTGAGAGGCTAAAGGAGGGGGAGATCCTATGGGTCTTACACTGGTTTGGCATCAGCATGTTGGTAAATACTGGATTTCAAGGGAAGAAAATAAAATGATATTCATATTACAACAAAATATTGAAAAAACAGTTCTTGAAGGCAGAATATCTAGTCTATAACTCCTTTTTCTCCAAGTCTGAAAAACTGATTTTGGAGCTGTATTTGTGCAAATAAAAATTTTAATTGAATGGAATAGAGTCCAAACTCAAACAAATCTTTAACATCTTAAAAGCTGTGTTCACTTGGACACAGGATATCCATATCAACACAACTGTGCAGAAAAGTTTGAACCACTGTCCCAGTCCTCTGTGTGTGCTGGGGGTCAGGACGTTAGCATGCAGGGAAAATTCCGTCTCCTCCAACCGCTGGTTGTGTGCCCAGTGCTCAGAGAACCTGCTGCTTCTCTCCCACCCCATGGCAGCCACCCTCCACTCGACATCAGGAGGAGTTACTTCCCCTCCTTAAGGGGACTGCGCTTTTGCTTTCTGTGACCACTCCCAATGCCCGTCATCAAAACCAGCCAGACAGCGTGGGGTCGAATCCTCTTAACCTTCTGTCATCCCTTCTCCCTCTGGCACAGCGTGGACTTGCAGGATGATGAAGAGAAGATAGTGGTCCAGCAATCCCAGGATGAACCTGTTTCAGTACCTTCAACTCTGCCGGAAGGTTCTGCCTGCAACCAGCCTTCCAGTGATGGGGAACTTGCATCCGATGAAGAGAATGTGGCGTCTGCCGTGGATGGAGCCTGTGGCTGCTTTCACACTGAAGAGGATGAAATTCCAACTGGTCTCCCAGGTAGTCTTCAATGTATCTGCTAGTCTACTCTGGGAGAATTATCCCCTTTGATGGACCCTATGCTTACATACTGAAGCCTGATTTGAACCAGACTCTATAACTGCATTTAAAATAAGACCTTCTATGAACAAACTTTTCTAAGTTTCCTGTCATAGTGGTCCCTGTGGTAAACCACTCTGCCCAAGGTGGTCCTGCCAGATGCACGGGTACCTCAGCACTTGTGGCACAGGAGGTACCTCTCAGGCTTCCTAATTTTGAATGAACCTCTTATCTCACGTGGAATGCTTTCATTTTCATTTCTGGGTAATGTCCCTGAGTTCCTACACCTGTCCAAGGCTGTTGGCAGTCTTGTTTATACCTTTGGAGATGTCACTACTTTGGTTCACTTCTATCAACCCATAGTCTCTCTCTTTTCCTTTGACTTATCTTGTTTGAAGTCTTCTGAAACCAGAAGGTAAGCCACACTGTCATCTTTTGGTATGTTTCTCTGAGGTAAGGCAGGGCCCTGGAACTTCCCAACCTGATGAATGGCCACTGTTTGCAGCTTTGAGATTCATTTGACATGATGGTGTGTGGATTCCACTCCCATTTAATCACTTATCCCATTAATAAACAACATTTCAGATGAAAAAAGCTTGAGTATTATAGCAGGCTGAGGATGTGGCAAAGTTGTTCCCCAGGAACTGTGGGGAAAAGGATGTATTTAGTTGTTTGCACAGACTCAGGACCAAGATACTCTGCCAATGACAAATCATATCAAGGACATTTGTCCAATGGCTCAAGAAGGAAACCCAGTGCCGCCTTATGAGGCTTTTTCTAGGGCCTGATGTATTTCTGTCTCAATAGCCTGTTACCGCATTGTGAAGACAGGCACAGGATTGGGCATTTTTGAAAGGCATTTGCCTGATATAACTCTTCTGTTAATTTATTTGCAGAAAACCAGAATGATCACGATGACCTGAAAGGCCCAGAGGTGGTTGCCCCAAGGTAATTTTGCATATCTGTGGGCTCCTACACAGTGGTGACATCCGCAGACCTCTGATCCAGGGAACAGAAAGTGCTGAATATACTGTGTCATCAGTTTTGCCCACCACTATTATCCTATTTCATAATGTTCTCTGCTTTCACTGTGGTTCTTCTATTGTTTCCCATTTCTTATTTACTTATTAAGTTTAAATCCCAAGTCAGTTGACCCAGGTGAACTAAGTCAGAGTGATTTTTTTGCACTCAATTTTTATATCAGGTGTGCTTTACAGAGTGAGATGCATATCTGCTTTCTGTTTGGTGTTAGCATGCTGGCATGCGTGTCATAGTGATGTCAATGCAATGGGAATGGAAGTGTGAAAGCCAGTGTTCTCTGTCCCTGAATGGGAGGCATGACTGTACCATCAGAGGGAATTCAGTCTGTTCATCAGCCTGTTATTGGCCTGAGCACTGAGCACCTGCTGCTCTTTCTCTCTTCTGCCCTGTAAAATCTCGCTGTGTCTCCCGCACAAAACAGAGTTTTCTCTCTCTAATGGATCAGACCCTTGATGTGCTTCACCACTCACACATTCCATTGAAACCAGATAGGACTCTACAGTTTCTCATCAGTCTTGGCTTAATCTTTTGCCCTCCCTCCCCCACCAGCTTCAGCAGACAGCTGCCACAGATGAGAGAGGACGGTGTCCCACGGGACTCTCTGGATGAATACTATCTGACCTACTCGGTTCTTCCTAGCCTGTCAGACTCTTTCTGGCCTTATAGGAGCAATGCCATCTTCTCACCTAAGGACGTGGATGTCTCTTATGCCCGGGATGTAACCAGTGAGTATTTTCTTGTGATAGACCTCCACCTGGATGCCCAGATAGACTCCGTATTCTTTGTACTCCTCGCCTCCGGGGTGCTGAGATTTGTCATCCCTGTTGGAAGCTCTGTAGACAGTCATTTGAATCAGACTCTGTGGTAGAGTTTTAAGTACAAACATTAGGTGGGTCTGGGAGCTGTGCTCTCTTCATTCAGGTTAAGCCTATTGGTCAGGCCCCAAGTTAGATCATGGACCCACGGCTGGTGCGACACGCTGACTCACTTGTATGTGTGCAGGTGTCCGGAGATGACTGTATTTTTTCCTGATTCCTATGCAATGTCTCCTCTTGCCCATAATGCTCCCATTTCCATACCCAAGGTGTCCCTTGAATTTCCATGCCTTTCCAGAGGTGCTTACAGCCGTAATTATTAGTTGTTTCCCTGGTGTCACTGCTGTCACCCCAGGGTTTGTCTCCTCTAAATTGCTTGTCTTAGCAAGCCAATCATCTGGGCCCCAGGATGCAAAGAGCCCTCCCATCACCTTGCTTGTATGTTTCCATGAAGCAAGGCAGAGCCCTGGCATTTTCCCACCCCATGAATGACTGCAGGTTCCGGGTAACAACTAGGATTCATGTGATTCGAGGTTTTCTTCATTCCACTCATCATTCTGCTAAAGTAGTCAGCATATGATGAGAAAAGCCTGAGTATTACAGTATTCTGCTAGAGTGTAGTTGGGCTATTCCCCAGACTCTGTGGGGAAGATGAATCTTTAACTTTTTACTCAGACTTGGAAGAGAATACTGTGGTGAGGATATACCAGGGCAGGGAGAGCTTGCCTGATGGCTCAGGAAAGCAAACCAAGGAGAGTCTGAGATCCAACTTGAGGTATCTGGAATATCCTTCTTAAATAGCCTATCATCTCACTGCTGATATTGTTGTCCCCGTGGCAGTATTGGACCCTGGATTATTAATTTACACAGTGAGATCTGCTAAGTGTTTCTCGACTTCTCTGATTTTATCCTTAGAAAATCTTGCTGATCTTGAGGACAAGGAAGATCAAGACATCATCTCTTCTAGGTAACCATGGAGAAACATGGGTCTGACATCAGTGTTAACATCTGGTCATCTCACATGCGGGGGAATCAGAAAGTGCTGAACATTCAGCACTTTCTTCCATTCAGACAGCCACAAATTGTCCCTGTAACAAGTTGTCTGTTTTCACCCTTTATGAATCCCCCTCAATTATAGTAACTCACATTCAGTTGCAGAGAAGGCAATGGCACCCCACTCCAGTACTCTTGCCTGGAAAATCCCATGGATGGAGGAGCCTGGTCGGCTGCAGTCCATGGGTCGCTAAGAGTCGGACACGACTGAGCGACTTCACTTCACTTTTCACTTTCATGCATTGGAGAAGGAAATGGCAACCCGCTCCAGTGTTCTTGCCTGGAGAATCCCAGGATGGTGGAGCCTGATGGGCTGCCGTCTATGGGGTCGCACGGAGTAGGACATGACTGAAGCAACTTAGCAGCAGCAGCAGCAGCAGTCAGTTGAAGCAGGGCTACTAATCAGCCACAGGATTTCTTGTACTCCTCTGTTTTCTCCTTTTTATTAAAACCAGCATGCAATACTTATCTGCCTTTGTCACTCTGGGTTACGACCTTGGCAGGTATTTCATGGCACCGAAAGTAACTAGGAAAAAAAGTGATGTCACACTGCATACCTGAAGAATTGGTCTTGCAAATGCAAGATATCTAGGAGTCTATTATGCTGCCAGTGCTGGTGTTCATTTGTATGCAGCATAAATTTCAGTAAAACTTATGTTGTATTTGAAGTCACCTTGATGTTCTGAGGACGTGTGTGACATGACTATGTGTCCTGGGGTGGCTCGTCTCCTTCCTCCTGAACTCATTTCTTCTCTGTGCTCAGAGCATCTCACGCTTACTCTCCCTCACTCTCTCTCCCTTTCCCTTTGCAAGTGCCTTCAGGCCCCAGATGGGAGTTGTGGGGGCGGGGATTGTTATACCTCCCTCTAAGGGGACTCCTATTTGTGTTTTGCAACCTGTCCCTTAACCCTCCTATCAAAACCAGCTCTGGTTCCAGGTTGACTAATTCCTCTTGTTTAACCATCTGCTCTCCCAACCCCACAAATCTCAGTGTGGAGCAGCTGCTGGTAGAAGAGAATGAAGTCCAGTCGGACTCACTGGATGAATGTTATCTGGCTGCTTCTGTTGGCCATCATCTGGCAGGCTCCTGTCATCCTTATAGAGGTGCCTCCTTCCCAACAGAGAGAAGAGAAGTTTTCTTGGCTCTAGATGTAAACGGTGAGTACTCCCAGGTGGGTTCTTAGTCTCAGGTTGATTAGAACTATGTTCTCAGTTTTAATCTTTAGAAGGCATCACGAGCCTTTGCCTTCGTCTTGCCCCAGACCACCCTCTGTCACCTGAACTCATCTCATCAGCACAGCCTTGTGGTATCAAATCACACCAGAGAGGGCAAGTGTAGGGATAAGGGCAGAAACTCAGCTCCCACTGTCTCACCTGCAGGAATTTGTGTTACAGAGCTCTTTTTATCAAGATAAGAATCCTTATAGTCATGAAATTTTGTTGCTAGTTGTATTTCTTGAATAGTTTCTGGCAAGCTCTCTGGCTTTGTATTCATGATTGCAGTCTGCTCCATATTTGTATTGCATGTTATACTGTTCCCCAGCTCCCGATTCTTACCCCTGGGCTGCCTACCTCCCTCCTAAGCATTTAGATACTAGATCCTGAACATCAAATCTGCTAATGCCCTGTAATTTCCATGAAGCCAAATATCTGTGTCTGTTGTTCCATTCTCTAGAAACACCCGTTTGTTTCATCCTTTGTGCAGCAAAAGAAAGTCTTCCATGTGTGGGTTATACTTTCAATGTTTTACACAATCTCAGTGGTATAATCTCATTGAAATTATCCATAAGCTGTGTATATGATAGGGGTATTGACCCAATTTATGAGCCAGGTCTCCTTGGGTAGCAGTTCATAAGGTGTGGAAATTAAAACCTAGTATGAAATCCTTTTGGGCTATTTTTTTTTTTCTACTTTTCCTTTAGGAGATGCATTTTTATTGTTAGGACTTTGACTCATAAGATCATCTTGATAAATGAAGAGAAACTCTATTATGTATCAGACTATATCTGACTTCTTTAAAAATGATATCGGGCATATAAATGCTGTCCATCAGTCAGTTGGTACCTTTTTACATTGGAAGCAGTGTCTTTGTTATCTCCCATTCTTCCCTGAGGAGCAGAGAAACAAAGGCTTTCTCAGGATCACAGTAGTTCACAAACCAGAAAGGGAACACTCGGTTATCGTGCACCTGTTGTCTGCCAGGCACCTTACTAAGCGAGCTCCAAGTGCACTCTAACCCCTTCAGCCCTGCCAGGCACCCTCTCAGGGAGCTGTGGTGTCTCATGGTGGAGCTGAGGGCACTGATGCTCAGCAAGGTCCTTTCACTTGCCCTGAATTCCTGGCCACTGGCAGGTGGGACACTGACCTCTCCTGGGCCTGACTCCCTGGCTCAGGCTGTGTTCTCTCCTCTCAGCAGTTGGACCATCAGTGACTAAGAGAGGATGTTGCTCACCTTTTCCTCTTTGCCCTGAACCAAAGGATTTGCAACTATCTTAATCTTCAACAGAAGTTGCCAGAGGGCTGCAGAGAACCCTGTGGGCCCTCACTCAGATCTGCCAGCTCCCAAACCCTCTGTGCACTCTGTCCCGAGTCCAGAGCCAGTGGCTCCTGCAGCCCCTCCAGGTGGAGCCACAGCTCCACAGGGCTCTCTGGGGAATTAGTCATGGTGCGAGTTTATGCCTCTCCCCACCTCCTGCTCCCAGGTCACTTGCTGTCATGATGGGTCCAGGTAGACTTTGAATTTGGCTGTGCTGAAGCCATTAAAAAACTGTGGAGCTCTGTCTCAGAAACACTGACAGCCAGGTGTGGGTTCCTGTGAGGAGGATGAGTGAGGCTCAGTCATGTGTCTCAGATGTGCGTTTGTGTGTGTGTGATATGGCCCAGGCCTGGCAGTCCATTGTTCACAATGGGCCAGAAAGGGCCACATCCCCACAGATGGACTGAGATGAATGAATAGAATATCTAATCTATGCAGGGATCCATCCTGTGTCTTGATTCTCATGATAACCTGAGGACAGTGTGGAGAGCTATTATGCAGTCATGTGGGTAGAAGTCGTCAGCTCTACCCCGTCCTCCCTGTACAAGGAGAAACCCTGCAGAAACAACACAAACACTTGATTTTTAAATTACAAGTTGATCTTCTACTGGAGGCTTTTCCCCACACTAACAATAATGAGCAGTATTGTTGACTTTTGATAAAATGTTTGGTTATTTTATATTCTGTCAATGCAGAGAATATTCAAAGCGTAGCTTTAATAAAATCCCATTCTCAAGAAAAGACAAAAAATTAGATGATGAAATTACACAATGATAATTAAAAACAATCTTAGACATTAATTCAAAATAACATTGGAGAATAAGATGATACATAGTTTTGACAGTTCTTTCAACCACCAAATGATGTACAAGGATTTACCCTTCAGCCCAAATGAATTATCATAAAATCTGATTAAGTGTCCTAAAATATGATTAGTGATTAATGAATTTTGCCTAGTGGAAATATGAAGGGCACACCAGACTGAGAGAAGTGCTTCTGGAAAAAGCCCTGGAAACTCACAGAGGCTCCCGGTACAGGCCTGGGGTCAGAAAGGGGCCAGCCTGAGTCCTGGGAGGATTTGCAGTGGGAATTGTGGGAAGTGATGTTGCAGAAGAAAGAGGGACTAGAAGACAGGCACACTGGAAAGGCGAGTGAGGAGCTTGGATTTATGTCGCAGGGAAGGGAGGATGAATTTCCATAAACTGAGGAGCATGTGATGAAACAGGATTGGGGGGTGATAAGACAGGTGACCTTTGAGAGTGTGGAGAGGACTGAATCAGAGAAAGCAGTTTGAAGGAGGTTGCATGAATCTTTGATGAGAGTCAGACACAGATGTTCTCTGGAAGACTAAGAGATAACAGGTACATGAGAGACAGTTATAGAAACAAACCTTGTGGAGGGTGTGGATGCATAAGCAGGAGGTGAGAGGAGAGCCCCCAGCAGTGTAGAGCAGGCCTGGCGGCTGTGACCTCACGTGAGTCTGACCTGGACCGGATGAGGGTACTTCATGTCTTTGGTTAGCCCTCGTTCTGAGGATATGTGCTCATTTCACAGAAGAAATATAAGCAGATTTCATTAGCAGCACTGTCCAGGGACCAATGGAGGGACATGTATTGAAGGAGTGTACGTATATTATCTCTCTAAAGAGACACAAAGGTGTTTCCAACAGGGTCTCAGCCCTTTCCTCCACTAGTTCTAGTTGCTAATACCATCCATCCCCACTCTGCCCCATGTGGGAATAGATTTTATTCTATATATACATGTGCGGGTGAGTGGAAGGGTAGAGAAAATTTCAAGCAAGGAAGTTCAAAAGGGTCTGGAATGTACTGTGTTTCCTCAGCTCAAATTCTAGTGGTACCTGAAGCCTTCAGGCCAAATGTCTCTCCCTGTTCTTTTATTCCTGTGGGTAGATATCAAGAAGTCCTTCTCCCTCATGCCTAGAGGCCTGTCTAGAACCTTCTCTCCAGGCTACAAGACTAAGGCTAATAACAGAATAAGAGACTTGACCCCCTGTGTCACCCAAACCCTCTAGACTCAAGTGGGTGATTTCTCATTTCAAGAAGTTGCAGCCTAGCCCCTGCCTTCTCAGCACCCCAGTCACAGCCATAAATATGACATCTTCTTCACATTGATGTCTGCCTTTGCTGTCTGGGGTATTGGGTGGTTTCACTCATGGGCTTGGACAGCAGAAATGGGTGTTCTGGGAGGGCTTAGCAAGAAAAAGCTTCCATTGGTCCTACTGAACCCTCTTTTACTTTCAGGTGACACCTGGGAGGACTGTCACTGGGAACCTGTGTGTTCTCCATATTCAGAGGTGCCAACTTCACAGGCACAGCTTCAGAAAAGCACCCACGTGACTGATTGTCTGCAGTGGCAGCTGGACCAGCATTTCGACTGTGGTGACAGCAAAGCCATGCTTGGTCTTTCCTCCACCATCTGGGGCTTTACCTCCAACCCTGATTCTGGAAACCAAGGACCACTCTTTCTAGGTAAGAAAGAAAAGGGGATTAGGAAGCTCTGGTCCATGTGCTGGTCATCACCAAGCTGTGGGTGGAGGAGGCAGTGGGCTTCTCCCACGCCTGCTGTCGGCCCAGTTGAATCCTCTGATGTTCTAACAGCGTCAGGTGATCAAGAGCCTGGGAATTAGGACCAGCTCAGCCTCAGGCCCTGGTTCTGCAAATTCCTGCTTGTGTAACTGAGCCAAGTTATTTATCTTCCTAGGTCTTTGCCTCTCTCGTCCCTCATCTGAACTCTTGAAAAATTCTATCTCCTTTGCATATTGTTGGGAATCTTAAACAATATAATGTCCAGGGCATCTGATTCGCTAAAATTTGTTTGATAACCACTATGAATATATAATATCTAAGCATTGTGTCTTTCTGGTGCCTTAACACTTACAAAACGATCGCACAATGGTTGTTTCCTCTACGGTAGCGTAAGCTTTATGGTCTCCACTTTCTCTAGACACCATCTTCCCTTGCTTTCTCAGAAAGGTAGCTTGGCCAATATTTTCCTCTCCTTTCAACATCTGTCATCAAGGCAATTTACTCCTGTTGGGTGCTCTCAGTAACAGTGCATTTGCAACATTCAACAGGGGTGTAAACACTGGCCCTGCAACTCAGTCCCATGTTTGCCTTTCATATCCAGTTTCTTTTCCTCATTTCCCCCTCATTTTATTTATTTATTTTTTTGTATTTGGCAGTATTTATTTTTCATGATGTTTACATTTATTGACATTTTAGTACATGACCTTATAAGCTGGTAAAATAGCATTATTTCTGTTCTTAAAATAAGCAAATAGAAACAGAGGCCAGATGACTTGCTTGGGGCTTTTCCAGGATTTTTAATGGTGAATGTGTATCTAATCTCTATGTACTGTAGATTTCCAGGTAGATGTCAAGATCATGTACCAAAGTTTCCTCTCACTCACTACGTAATTTCTCCTTTTACATTTTTACCACTGTAATTATCATTTAGGCTACATTGAAAGCCAGAGAGATGTATCACCCTGATTAATCCGTAATTTTGAGGATTTTTAGAGAGTTTAATTATTCATCACTAAGCAAAGCCTTCTTTCCCCCCATGACTCTGTGTTAGTCTGGGCCCAGGGTACAGGAAAAGGGCATTGACAGGTGGTAGCTCTTCCCTTTTAAGGTGAGATTATGTATAGAAATTCTAGTAGATTGTGAGAGGTTAGTCATTCATATTATCCAAGTGCTTTGTAATCGAAACCTGTGAGTTAGACCCAGCTTATGAATCATTAAAATTAGATGTTAGTAAACAATTTGAAAGCTGCATGTCAGACCCTCACTCTTGAAGTGCACCCATCAGTCTCTTTTAGGACACTCCATTTAATTCATTCTCTCCACTCATCTCCATGTCCGTCTCCTAGTTTTCCTCTCCTCTGGGTCCACCTCTGTCCAAATTTCCTTAAAAGAGCTTCCAGACCCGCACATCCATTTCATCTGGGACGTATTCATCCTTACCCTCCATCGCTCTCCACATCCTCCACTGGAGCCTGGCGCTACCTGGTGCTCATCCCTCAGGCTGTGGCGTCATCTGAGGAATGAGGAGAGACCCACGTTCTCATGTGGAGCTGAGATGAGAAGGACCCCCCTTGTAGCAGCATGGAGATTCTCAAGGAACGTGCTCAGGGAGGGCAGCGATGCAGACCTGACAAGAGCCACTAGGTCTCGTGGTGTTTATGTCTTCTCTTCCCTCTCGTCTCTCCTTGTGCCTGGCCTCCCACATTCCCAGCCAGCACTGAACCTGGTGGCTCAGTCACTGTTTCCTGCTCACCTTCCAAGGAGACCTGAGCATGAATCCAGGCTTCACAGCAGATTTTGAAGCAAAGGGTAGCTTAAAACTCAACATTCATAAAACTAAGATCATGGCATCTGGTCCCATCACTTCATGGGAAATAGATGAGGATACAGTGGCAACAGTGTCAGACTTTATTTTGGGGGCTCCCAAATCACTGCAGATGGTGTTTACAGCTATGAAATTAAAAGACACTTACTCCTTAGCAGGAAAGTTATGACCAACCTAGATAGCATATTCAAAAGCAGAGACATTACTTTGCCAACAAAGGTCCATCTAGTCAAGGCTATGGTTTTTCCAGTGGTCATGTACGGATGTGAGTTGGACTGTGAAGAAAGCTGAGCGCTGAAGAATTGATGCTGAACTGTGGTGTTGGAGAAGACTGTTGAGAGTCCCTTGGACTGCAAGGAGATCAAACCAGTCCATTCTAAAGGAGATCAGTCCTTGGTGTTCTTTGGAAGGACTGATGCTAAAGCTGAAACTCCAATACTTTGGCCACCTCATGCAAAGATTTGACTTATTGGAAAAGACTGATGCTGGGAGGGATTGGGGGCAGGACAAGAAGGGGACAACAGAGGATGAGATGGCTGGATGGCATCACCGACTCAATGGACGTGAGTTTGGGTGAACTCTGGGAGTTGGTGGTGGACAGGGAGGCCTGGAGTGCTGCGATTCATGGGATCACAAAGAGTCAGATATGACTGAGCGACTGAACTGAACTGAACTTTCACACCCCTTCACACTGTGACTCCCATCCACCCCCTCCCCCATGTCTCCTAGTTCCTGTTACCAAACAGGCTTTCTTTCTCATTCTTATTTTTCTATTTTCTTTTCCAAAGTCAACTCATCAGGAAGCCAATAGAATGATCCATTCAATAGCTCCAATCCTTCATTCATTTATTCCATCACAAGTATACTCACTTGTTAGGTTTCTTCCATTTTTATCATATTGTCTATGCCTTATTTAAATTATGTATAATATCATATGTGTTTACATTACATGCAGTGTATATTGATGCACATTTAAAAGTTTTCCAATTTAGACTTCCCCACTTCTTTTCTCTCATGAGGTTTTCCTTCAGCTTTGACTTTGCTTCATCTCTTCCCTCCCAACAGTACAAACTGCATCCTGTAGGTGTTTCTTGCCTCTGTCTTTTCTACCTAGGAATTTTTTGTTGTCATCCATTGTATTTTTCTTGCTCATTTATGGCATTTGGAAACGTGTTTGCCCTGTGGCACACTTAGCAATACTGGGTAGTATAAGGAAAGTCAGCAAAAAAGAAAATACAAAAATATCTCCATGTCTTCACCTACCCATGGGCTTTCACATGGCCTTTCTTGTTCCTGGACACTTTCTGTCAATGATGTGCTTCTTGGGTGGAGGAGTGAGTCTTTGTAAATCATGAATAACAATGGATCCTGTTGGCTGTGGTTTTATCTTCAGAGCTGGGTGCTTCCATCAGCATGAAGAACCCTCCCAAGCTGGAAGGTGAGGGTTCCACTGCAAGCACACATGAGCATGCAGTCTGTAACAAGATTAAGGGCTTCAGTGTCCTGAAACAGAAGAGCATCAGAAGAAAACTGCTGTTTGGCAAGTGGAGACTAGCCTGCAGATTCCCTGGCCTTCAAGCATAGGGTACAGAGGTAATCCCATGCACTTCTTCCTTATGCTCTTGATCTGTTATGGCTCAATCTCCCACTAATTTTTCTCTTCCTCATTTGTTCACTCAACAGCTAACACTAACTCTGTGTGGTCTTTGCTCTCTTTTCCATGGGGGCTGCCACCCTGCAGGGCCCTTCCATCTCAGTGTCCTGTTTCCACTCTGACCTCTACTGTTTCCCCACTGCTACCTTCCTCATATTCCCTCTGACCTTTCCTATTAGCCACAAGGAAGCCCAGATCCATGGTCCTCCTCATCAGAATAGCAGCATTTAAGCCTCTGAAAACACTGGCCTTGAATCACACACATTCTTGGTTTCTTCACCTTACTTTCCCCGTCCCTGCCTCCAAGTCCACTGCCTCTTTCTTCCAGGATCATGTCATAAGAAATCACTCACATGTGAGTTGGCTTCTGGAGAAATGAACCTAGGACAGCCCTTATCCCTCAGCTTTTCCACCTGAATAAGAAATGCCAGAACTGAAGGGAAAAGCCTTGATTACTAAAATAAAATAAGAACCTGGGTCATAGGTGGGAGTGCTGGACTGGCCCGATTCATAATTCCCCTCAGCCTATGATAGGCAGAACTTTCCTAATGTGCAGGGGGCTTCCAGGAACTCACTGGAGCTGGTATTAGGTGGAGAGCAGTAAATGGCTCCCTAAAGGAACATCGGGAAAAAAGAGATACAGAAGCCAGGTTTTCAAAATACACAGAGCATGAGATGGACAGGCATTCAGACCTCTCCAGTTTTACTCACATTATTCCTTCTCCATATTAGTAAAAGCCCAGAAAAATGAACTGAGTGGAAATTCTGAGGCCAGGCAGTGTAGGACAGCATTATACTGATTTAACTTTGGGCTACATTTATGAAGACCCAGGGAGCTACACAAGAATACAAGATAATAATTGCCTCAGACAATCCAATTGAGAAGGCCAATAATTTATATGCAAGTTGCACTCATCTCACTCGCTAGTAAAGTAATGCTCGAAGTTCTCCAAGCCAGGCTTCAGCAATATGTGAACCGTGAACTTCCTGATGTTCAAGCTGGTTTTAGAAAAGGCAGAGGAACCAGAGATCAAATTGCCAACATCCGCTGGATCATGGAAAAAGCAAAAGAGTTCCAGAAAAACATCTATTTCCGCTTTATTGACTCTGCCAAAGCCTTTGACTGTGTGGATCACAATAAACTGTGGAAAATTCTGAAAGAGATGGGAATACCAGACCACCTGACCTGCCTCTTGAGAAATTTGTATGCAGGTCAGGAAGCAACAGTTAGAACTGGACATAGAACAACAGACTGGTTCCAAATAGAAAAAGGAGTACATCAAGGCTGTATATTGTCACCCTGTTTATTTAACTTATATGCAGAGTACATCATGAGAAACGCTGGGCTGGAAGAAACACAAGCTGGAATCAAGATTGCCGAGAGAAATATCAATCACCTCAGATATGCAGATGACACCACCTTTATGGCAGAACGTGAAGAGGAACTAAAAAGCCTCTTGATGAAAGTGAAAGTGGAGAGTGAAAAAGTTGGATTAAAGGTCAACATTCAGAAAACAAAGATCATGACATCTGGTCTCATCACTTCATGTGAAATAGATGGGGAAACAGTGTCAGACTTTATTTTTCTGGGCTCCAAAATCACTGCAGATGGTGACTGCAGCCATGAAATTAAAAGATGCTTACTCCTTGGAAGGAAAGTTTTGACCAATCTAGATAGCATATTCAAAATCAGAGATATTACTTTGCCAACAAAGGTCCGTCTAGTCAAGGCTATGGTTTTTCCTGTGGTCATGTATGGATGTGAGAGTTGGACTGTGAAGAAGGCTAAGTACCGAAGAATTGCTGCTTTTGAACTGTGGTGTTGGAGAAGACTGTTGAGAGTCCCTTGGACTGCAAGGAGATCCAACCAGTCCATTCTGAAGGAGATCAGCCCTGGATTTCTTTGGAAGGAATGATGCTGAAGTTGAAACTCCAGTATTTTGGCCACCTCATGCGAAGAGTTGACTCATTGGACAAGACTCTGATGCTGGGAGGGATTGGGGGCAGAAGAAAAAGGGGACGACAGAGGATGAGATGGCTGGATGGCATCACTGACTCAATGGACGTGAGTCTGGGTGAACTCCGGGAGTTTGTGATGGACAGGGAGGCCTGGCGTGCTGCAATTCATGGGGTTGCAAAGAGTCCGACATGACTGAGCGAGTGAACTGAACTGAACTGAACTGAACAGAGAAAGACCAAAAAATCTTTAGGGCCAGTGGAGAGATGTCCATATTGGACTAGAAGGAGGAAATAAAAAGAGTGGTGTGAAATAGTGTAGGTCTAGTGAGTAGTTCTAAATCATGCTATTGTAAAATGAAAACAGATTGAGTTTTGAGCTAACATGAATGCCTTAACCCAATCCATTGAAATTCTGATTTTAAAGTTCTGGGGATGAGGTTTGGATATCAGTATCTCTCAAAGCTCTGCTAATATACATCAAGGATTAGAAGCACTGTGGATCTGATAGGATATAAGTAACCAATATGGCAGTGGCCTATGAGTGGCTGCTTCCTAAAAAAGCTGAATATCAACAATTAAGGGAATTTGCATTCTTCTCTCAACAGAACTATTTGTACAGCCTGAAGAAGATGAAAGATAAAAAAAGGAGACATAGACAGTTAAGTTAGATATATAATCTCTCTGTTTGGATTCAAATTTCTCACAATTTTCATAGTGCAAGATACAAAAAAAATTACATAGAACTCAAAGTATAAAATTGACCCTCCCCTTGCCATAAGAATAAAATTTAGTATTTCCTTTTCTGTTGTTAAAATGCAACTTGCAGTTAGCTATTCACTAGATGTGTTTCACAGACTACTAACTGGCTCAGAACAGCAGGTTCAACAATTTTTTTTTTCATTGAATATATTCTTTATGCAAAAACCCCATAATGAATATTAGGCCTTATCCTGCTATATTTATCCTTTTACATACCCTTCTATCAGTTCAGTTAAGTTGCTCTGATCAGATCAGATCAGTCACTCAGTCATGTCCTACTCTTTGTGACGCCATGAATCACAGCACTCCAGGCCTCCCTGTCCATCACCAACTCCCGGAGTTCACTCAGACTCAGGTCCATCGAGTCAGTGATGCCATCCAGCCATCTCATCCTCTGTCATCTCCTTCTCCTCTTGCCCTTAATCCCTCCCAGCATCAGAGTCTTCTCCAATGAGTCAACTCTTTGCATGAGGTGGCTAAAGTACTGGAGTTTCAGCTTTAGCATCATTCCTTCCAAAGAAATCTCAGGGCTGATCTCCTTCAAAATGGTAAGTTTCTCATTTGTGTCCAAATCTTTGTGACTCCATGGACTGCAGCACGCCAGGGTTCTCTGTTCATCACCAAGTCCCAGAGCTTGCTCACACTCATGTCCATTGAGTAGGTGATGCCATCCAACCATATCATCCTCTGTCATCCCCTTCTCCTCCTGCCTTCAATGTTTCCCAGCATCAGGGTCTTTTCTAAGGAGTCAGTTCTTCACATCAGGTGGCCAAAGTATTGAAGTTTCAGCTTTAGCATCAGTCCTTCCAATGAATATTCAGGACTGATTTCCTTTAGGATGGACTGGTTGGATCTCCTTGCAGCCCAAGGGACTCAAGAGCCTTCTCCAACACCACAGTCCAAAAGCACCAATTCTTTGACACTAAGCTTTCTTTATGATCCAACTCTCACATCCATACATGACTACTGGAAAAACCATAACTTTGACTAGATGGACTTTTGTTGGCAAGTCATGTCTTTGCTTTTTAATATGCTGTCTCAGTTTATCATAACTTTTCTTCCAAGGAGTGTCTTTTAATTTCATGGCTGCAGTCACCATCTGCAGTGATTTTGGAGCCCAAGAAAATTAAATCTCTCTGTTTCCACTGTTTCCCCATTTATTTGCCATGAAGTTATGGGACTGGATGCCATGATCTTCGTTTTTTTGATTGCATAGTTTTAAGTCACCCTTTTCACTCTTCTCTCACTTTCATCAAGAGTTTTCTGCTACACGGGTGGTGTCATCTTCATATCTCAGGTTATTGATATTTCCCCTGGCAATCCTGATTCAAGCTGTGCTTCATCCAGCCCAGCACTTCTCATGATGTACTCTGGATAAAAGTTAAATAATCAAGGTGAAAATACAAAGCCTTGACATACTCCTTTCTCAATTTAGAACCTGTCTGTGTTCCATGTCTGGTTCTAATGATGCTTCTCGACCTGCATACAGTTTCTTAGGAGGCAGGTAAGGTGGTCTGGTATTCCCATCTCTTTAAGAATTTTCCATAGTTTGTTGTGATCCACACAGTCAAAGGCTTTAGACTAGTCAAGAAAGCAGAAGTAGATGTTTTTGTATACACTAGCATAAAATACTAGGAGAGACTCTTTCTTTGAGTAGAGTTTGAGAAAAAGGTGACCAGAATTTAGTATAACTAAACTGAATGCTCTTTCACTTCAGAGTTTTATTTGTGTAGATGTCAAGGATATTCCTAGAAATGCCTTAAGGTAGATCCAGCATGAAATGAAATCACCTTCATAGCATTTTGGTGTCCATGGGATGTGAATGGCTTGAGACACAGTTACACTCCCTGCTCTATTTTTGCTAATTTTATTTTGAGTTTCCCCTCTTTCCATTCATTCCTCAGTCTCTTTGGAGCAGGATTTCCCTGGAAAGCCTTATTCCTGTGCAGGCAAATGACCAAACAGCCTCTATTAACTGTTGACTCCTCCAGATTGGAGCTTCCTCTTCTCCTCTCCCTTCCCGCAAATGTATAGGAAGGGCCTGTGGCCTGGGTTGTCAGTAACAAGTCATGTAATGTTGGATAGTCCTTAGATCCTTGAAAACATAGCTCCTCCTCTGTAAAGTATGGAACTGGGCTTGGATTCATTCTGAGGTCCCTACTGGTGCTCACAATCCAGGACTCTCCGGTGGCCTGCTTCACCTCCTCAGAAGGCAGGATGAAGAGGTAGAAGAGGGTGTCTTTCCCAGTTGAGGATCCTCTGCTCCCATAGCAGTCTATTTCTAATTGTGTATGAGGGATTCTCAGCACGTCCATCCCTGAACATGTGGGAAAGTGTACAGATGAAGGGGATTCAAGAGTGAAATGACTATTGAGGATTGAGTGGTGGGGATCCATTTAAGGCATGGAAGCAGCTTTGAGCTGAGATATCACCAAGCAAGGTGGGGTGAGGACAGGGGTCCTTAGATGTTGCACCACAGGCTGGATAAAAGTTTAGGGACGTATTCCTTCTAACTTATGGATCTCACTTTTCTCTCCAGCCAGCCTGTGGCTCTCCCTTCAGCTTGTCCTGTCAACGGGAGCTCTGTCTGCCCCTGGCCCCAGTCACCATGTGGCCATCCCTCCAGGCTCAGCAGGACCTAACAAACACTCACATTTCTTCTCTCTCTCTCTGTCTTTCACAGATACCAATTATTTTAGGAACTAAGAAAAGATATTGTCCATTTGAGAAACCACACTATAAAATTACCTTTTCCATTTGATGAAAAACAAAATCTACAACAACAACTCAATTTAAACCTCAGCAACACTGGAGGGATCCTTTCCTGAGAATGAACATCTCAATCAACAACCACTCTCCACACCCCAAGGGACAGAATTGATGGGAGTAATGCCAGTCATCAGCCTCGGAATGTAATCCTCAGTAAGGTGATCAATGCTTTGATGGACACACAGTTTGGAAAGAACTTAACTCTTGCTCCTCTAAATATCCAGCCTCCACACACCAGCATGGGAAATTGCAAGAAGACAACATATCAACCCGGTCACTCTTTGCCACCAGATGGACTGTGCTCAAAGCAGACAGCATTTGCTATGCATTGTTCTGGCTGAAAGTGTTTATCCTGTGTTTAATGTTGAGGTGGATATCAGATAACTGCAGAATTTAGACCTTTGAACCAGACAACTGGCCTGTCTTTCTTCAAACAGTTGATGTTTGCACCAAAAAGACAACAAAAAGGAGAAGAGATGTTTTAGGTCCCAAAGGACTAAGAAGATTGTGTTACTTTATTTCTTTAGTCCTTCGGAACCTCAAACATCTCCTCACCTTCTTGTAGTTGTCTTTGATGGTCTTGACATTGACTTCTTTGCAGAGGATAAGTCAGTTGTCTGCTCAAAGGTCTACATTTTGCAGTTGTCTGATCATTTCCTCATGATTAAATTCAGGTGAACCCTTTTTGCCAAGAACACCATCTAGTACATGCTTTGTGCTTCCTAGTGCAGCCTGTTTGGAGGCAAAGTGTGTCTACTGTACCTGTCACCACTATTATTATTTTAGCATTGAACACTGTTATGCAAAGGCTTATAACATCTGTTCATTAAAAAGAAAGGTTTTTGTGTCTGTAATGAGTAATTTGATTAGTGATATTTTGAGAGTGTATGAATATCATATTCTATGATGCTCTTTCTGTAAAAAGCTTACCATCCTTTATTGATCCCTGATGTGTGTCAATTATCATATCTGTGGTATTGCCAGCTTTGTGCTGTGGAGAAGACAATCCATACCCCAACATATTATTAAAAATATTTTTGAGTTTCACTGTGGACTCATGCTTTTTTAAAATTCAGTGTTATATTCCATTATTTTCTTACATTTATTTTTAATTGGAGGTAACTGCTTTACAATGTAGTATTGGTTTCTGCCATACAGCAATGGGAATCAAACATAAGAATAAATATGTCCCCTCCTTCTTGAACCTGCTTCCCACCCCTCCCCCATCCACAATCCTAACATGATTGATTTTATTAATATCAATAGTCTTGTTCTCATGTGCCATGCTGTGCTTAGTTGCTCAGTTGTGTCTGACTCTGAACCCCATGGACTGTATCCCTCCAGGCTCCTGTGTCCATGGGGATTCTCCAGGCAAGAATACTGGAGTGGGTTGCCATGGTCTACTTCAGGGGATTTTTCCAACCCAGGGATTGAACCCAGGTGTCCACCATTGTAGGCGGATTCCACCAGGGAAGCCCAAGAATACTGGAGTGGGTATCCTATCCCTTCTCCAGGGAATCCTACAAAACCAGGAATTGATGCGGGCTCTCCTGAACCGCAGGCAGATTTTTTACCAGTTGAGCTACCAGGGAAGCCCCTTTGTTTCTCCTGTTCAGTTTTGTATCTTAAACTCCTCTCACATCTTTTCATTTATGTTTACCATTTGTAGTAGACTGTATCTCCTGTGTTTCTTTCTCTGTTATTTTATTTTCCTTATGTATGCATATTTGTGAGTGTGTATCTTTTGCTTGGTATTTTGGAAGGCCTGCTGCTGCTAAGTCACTTCAATTGTGTCCGACTCTGTGCGACCCCATAGACAGCAGCCCACCAGGCTCCCTGGTCCCTGGGATTCTGCAGGCAAGAACACTGGAGTGGGTGGCCATTTCCTTCTCCAACGCATGAAAGTGAAAAGTGAAAGTGAAGTCACTCAATCGTGTCTGACCTGGATAGCTAGTTACCGCACTAAAATTTTTGACACGTTAGCCCTTTAGTATTTCATCACATTTCTAATATTTGAAGTATATGTTTTAAATGTTATCTGTCAACTTTAACTTTTTACTACTGTGATGCTTGAGGACATTATTCTGCTTTTTTCTTCTGTCTTTACCTACCTTATAGTACTATTACCTTATTGTGTTATTTCAACCCAATCAAATGTATACCCTTTATATACTATATTTTTCCTACCTTTTTTGTTAATTTCCTAATTGGTAGGGTAGAGGTAGGAGCTGGAGGAGGAGCCCACTGGGTCCTTTCGACCCTCTGGTGGCACAGGATGGCTGTCCCACTCTGGGAGTACTAGCAGCCTCTCTGCAGAAGTTTGAGGGTGTATCTTGGCTGCCCCCAGAGCAGGGCCCACGACACAGTGGCTTAAATCTACAATCACACATATTCAGTGATGACCAGATGTACGAAACGCATAGTTTCCAATCAAATCTTGATGAGCAGAGTTCATCTTTAAAGATTTCTCATGATGGACTGAGGACTCCTTAAGTTTGATATATTTAATACTTGTTTTCTGTTGCATTGATACAGTACAGACACCTTGGCTAAATATGAAGAACTTGTCCACAATGAGCTCTATTGATTGTTTTTAAAAAATAATATCTTACTTTGTATGTTCTGCTGAGATGTAGAATGTAAATAGATTTTTCTTTACTGAGGACAAAGGGTGAGCTGGAGCTTCAGGACATTTTTTCTTTTTTAGAAAACGTCTTTTAGCTCTACTTGGATAGGTCTTAGAACTGACCGTTCCAGGTCTATTTCCCCTAGGTCTCTATGACTTTCTCTCTGATCCTTTCTTACTATCTTTTGCTCATTTCTATTCTGTTTGATGCTTTCATTTTTAATGCAGTGTCCCTTATAAGTTGGAATAAATATGTTCTCTATGTACCTTGTCATTCAGCCTTTTTTTTTCAAAGAATTTTCTTTACTGTCAATTTTTTTTTACTGTCAATTTTTTAATCTCTGCCAGTTCCAACTTCTCATTTCTTCTTTCCTATCTACTTCTACCTCGTGTTCCGTATTTCTTATGTAAAATATTGAAGTTTTTTCCATGTGCATGTATCTACAAATGCTTTGTTCAGAACAATTTCAAAGTATGGATGCCATTTTACATTTCCCAATTTTTTTTTTTTATTAATTTTGAGGCAATCTTTTCACTTGCTGAAATTTTTGACTCTCATTTTACACTTTTTTCTTCTGTCACCTTGGAAGAAATGTCTGCTATATAGTTTTCATTTTCACATGACTAGGTTTACCTGAATGAGAAACAGTTGTTCCAGGTCAGAAGGGATTAGTGCTTTGAGTGGCTTAGTTGATTTCTTTGTTTTAGGTCTGTCTTGTGCAATTATTCTAGCAGAGCTAAGGCTTGGGGGAAAGGCATGGTGTGTCTCTTGATTTGGGGATTCTACTTCTTCCAGTAGGACCTTTAATTTCTGCCAGTTGCACCATTTTTTTTCATCACCACAAGTGTCCAAAGGATGCTCCCTTCACCTCGCTCTCACACCTGATCCCAGTAATTGTGCCTCCTCAAGATTGTCACCATCGGTCCTCTGCACTGTTGGACCCCTTCCTATCAATTCCCTAGTCACCAGGGCTAGAGCCAACCATGTCTCAGACACCCTCTGAGTTTATCCACATGCTCTTTCTGTGAGCTGTTTCACCTGAGTTCTGTCTGGAGTACTCCCTCCCTGCTGCGCTCTCCTCTACTGCAGGGTCTTTGTTGGTCCCTCTGCTGCTATGTGGCTCCCAGACCTAGCTGAATACAAACCAGGTCACGCCCACAGTGTTCTCTGGTCCCTGGTTGTTTGGGGCAGAGTTTTGAATGGTGTCCTTGAGTCTCTCTATTAGTTCCTAGCCCTCAGAATTGTATGTTGAGAGATTCAGCTGCTATTATTCTAGGTGTTCCTGTGTTCTATCGTTCTTTTTCAAATCTGAAATTTCAATAGTACACAAAAGTAGACATAACAGAACACTGCCATCTTTGTCAGGCATGGTCTACAATTACCAGCTTATGGTTGAACTTGTCTTACTATAATCCATATACTTACCTTTTCCTATTTTTTTTAAAGGAAATCTCAGATATCATGTTTCATCTATAATTATGTCAGCATGTTTCCCCTCAATGAGAACTCTTTTTGAAAGTATTATCATCACGCCATTATAATCATAAATTAATTCAAAATCTTTAATATCATAAAATACTATTCAAAAATTCCATGTTTTAAAATGCAGCATTTTTTCCAGCTAATTTGATCACATAGGGTTTTTAAAATTTATTTATTTATTTATGGCTGCCCTGGCTCTTTATAGCTTGGTGCAGGGCTTCTCCAGTTGTGGAGAGGAGGAGCTCCTCTCTTGCCGTTTGCTGGTTTCTTGGGCTTCAGTAGCTGCTGACCATGCACTCAGTTGTTGCAGCTTGTGGGCTTAGGAGCCCCACAGCATGTGGGATCTTCCTGGACCAGGAATCAAACCTGTGTCCTCTGCATTGCTAGGCAAATTCTTAACCAGGGAGGCCCCTCTCCCCCTCCTCCATTATTGTTTCTAAGTTAGTATTCTTTTTTGGATCCAAATAGAATCCACAAACTGGAATCACTAAGATAATGCATGTAAGTCTCTTACATGTATGCTTACCTTCAATTTCTTCTTTCCTTCCTTCCTTGCTCTCTCTCTCACCCGCTCTCCATCTCTCTTGGTCTATTGCTGTCCTTTTTTTTTCCCTTTAAATCATTCATTTGTTGAAGAAACTGAGTTGGTTTTTTTGTAGCATTCCCACAGTCTAAACTGTATACTAGGGTGTACTTTTATTAAAGTGTTTCTGTCCTTCACACTTCCTTCTTGGTGGTAGAATAGACAGCAGTGCTGTAATGTAACTAAAATGTAAGTAATACAAGTAGTTTAAAATTTTCCAGTAACCATATTGACAACTAAAAAGTATAAGAGCACAATAATGCAAATATAATCTTCTACATAGCTGATAATGCTATATAAACCTTAAAGGAAATATGGGGCTTCCCAAGAACTCGCCTGCCAATGCAGGAGACACAAGAAATGCAGATTCGATCCGTGCATCAAGACGATCCTCTGAAATAGGAAATGGCAACCCACTCCAGTATTCTAGCCTGGGAAATCCCATGGACAGAGGAGCCTGGCGGGATATGATCCATGGACCCAAAAGAGTTGAATAAAACTGAGCGACTGAGCACACACACAAAGGAAATATAATTCTACCAATGTTTTAAAGTTGTGTTTAATAGAAAAATATTGTGCATATCTCCAACTTTTAAGGTTACAGTCACATGAATTATAAATGAGAATCCAGGTCCTCAGTCCTACTGCTAAGTGCTAAGTCACTTCAGTCGTGTCCAACTCTGTGTGACCCCATAGACGGCAGCCCACCAGGCTCCCCCATCCCTGGGACTCTCCAGGCAAGAACACTGGAGTGGGTTGCCATTTCCTTCTCCAATGCATGAAAGTGAAAAGTGAGAGTGAAATCGCTCAGTCATGTCTTACCCTCAGCGACCCCATGGACTGCAGCCCACCAGGCTCCTCCGTCCATGGGATTTTCCAGGCAAGAGTACTGGAGTGGGGTGCCATTGCCTTCTCCCATGGGGCCAGCTAGTATATTCTTAATCATTGCAATGTACAGCTCAAAATAATATCCTTTTCAGCTTCCCAACTGAGAAATGAACATTGAACTACAGCGCTCCCTGGCTTACATAGCAATTCAGATCCCCCACCCTAGGGTCAAGTTGGCCCACAGACATTTAAGACAGACCTTTATTTGGCATCAACTGCATGGCAAGCCCTGTGTCAGGCCCCGGGGATACAAGTAGACTATGTATAGCTTACACCCTCCAGGGATTCCTATCAAGTCAAGTGAGACACCCTCAGAAGCTGTATTGGTTTAAAGAGAACCAAGCTCTGATGGAGGGTGTAGACATGGAGACCAGTGGACACTGTGGTGCAAGATATTTTCACAAGATCAGGAAACAACTTACCTCACCTCCCTTCAGGGCCCCCTACCCTGAAGCCATCTTGAGCTCCCTTGCGTGGCCTAAGTGCCAAGATTTCCTTTGGTCATTCCTCCCATTGAAATGTCTGTGTCTTCCTTCCTCGTCCCAGTGTATGCTGCCTGATGTCTACCTAGCTAATCTCAGAGCCTCATTCAAAGTCAAGGGTTAATGACTCCTGAATTTTAAACAAGAGTTTTCAGTGCTGTAAATCAGGGATCACAAGCATGAATAGCAAAGGGCCAGGCAGATAATGTCAGTATACTAAGCAGGTCTGTATTTGCACGTTAAATATGGAGGAATATTCTTTATTCCCACAAAGAGATACTCTCACCTTTTTTTTTTTTCTAAACCACATTGTTTTCTGGAGCTGCCTTTCCCTTTTCACTTTTTTAAAAATTTTATTTTACTTAACTTTACAATATTGTATTGGTTTTGCCATACATCAAAATGAATCTGCCACAGGTATACATGTGTTCCCCATCCTGAACCCTCCTCCCTCCTTCCTCCCCATACCATCCCTCTGGGTCATCCCAGTGCACCAGCCCCAGGCATCCGGTATCAGGCATTGAACCTGGACTGGCGACTTGTTTCAAATATGATATTATACATATTTCAATGTCATTCTCCCAAATCATCCCACCCTCTCCCTCTCCCAGAGTCCAAAAGACTGTTCTATACATCAGTGTCTCCTCTGCTGTCTCATATACAGGGTTATTGTTATCATCTTTCTAAATTCCATATATATGCATTAGTATACTGTATTTGTGTTTTTCTTTCTGGCTTACTTCACTCTGTATAATAGGCTCCAGTTCCATCTACCTCATTAGAACTGATTCAAATGTATTCTTTTTAATGGCTGAGTAATACTCCATTGTGTATATGTACCACTGCTTTCTTATCCATTCATCTGCTAATGGACATCCAGCTTGCTTCCATTTTCTGGCTATTATAAACAGTGCTGCAATGAACATTGGGGTACACGTGTCTCTTTCAATTCTGGTTTTCTCAGTGTGTATGCCCAGCAGTGGGATTGCTGGATCATAAGGCAGTTCTATTCCCAGTTTTTTGAGGAATCTCCATACTGTTCTCCATAGTGGCTGTACTAGTTTGCATTCCCACCAACAGTGTAAGAGGGTTCCCTTTTCTCCACACCCTCTCCAGCATTTATTGGTTGTAGACTTTTGGATCGCAGCCATTCTGACTGGTGTGAAATGGTACCTCATAGTGGTTTTGATTTGCTTTTCTCTGATAATGAGTGATGTTGAGCATCTTTTCATGTGTTTGTTAGCCATCTGTATATCTTCTTTGGAGAAATGTCTGTTTAGTTCCTTGGCCCATTTTTTGATTGGGTCATTTATTTTTCTGGAATTGAGCTGTAGGAGTTGCTTGTATATTTTTGAGATTAGTTGTTTGTCAGTTGCTTCATTTGCTATTATTTTCTCCCATTCTGAAGGCTGTCTTTTCACCTTGCTTATAGTTTCCTTTGTTGTGCAGAAGCTTTTTAAGTTTAATTAGGTCCCATTTGTTTATTTTTTATTTTATTTCCCATACTCTGGGAGGTGGGTCATAGAGGATCCTGCTGTGATGTATGTCATAGAGTGTTTTGCCTATGTTGTCTTCTAGGAGTTTTATGGTTTCTGGTCTTACATTTAGATCGTTAATTCATTTTGAGTTTATTTTTGTGTATGGTGTTAGAAAGTGTTCTAGTTTCATTCTTTTGCTAGTATTTGACCAGTTTTCCCAGCACCACTTGTTAAAGACATTGTCTTTAATCCATTGTATATTCTTGCCTCCTTTGTCAAAGATAAGGTGTCCATATGTGCATGGATCTATCTCTGGGCTTTCTATTTTGTTCCATTGATCTAAATTTCTGTCTTTGTGCCAGTATCATACTGTCTTGATGACTCTGGCTTTGTAGTAGAGCCTGAAGTCAGGCAGGTTGATTCCTCCAGTTCCATTCTTCTTTCTCAAGATAGCTTTGGCTATTCGAGGTTTTTTGTATTTCCATACAAATTGAGAAATTATTTGTTCTAGCTCTGTGAAGAATACCGTTGGTAGCTTGATGGGGATTCCATTGAATCTATAAATTGCTTTGGGTAGTATACTCATTTTCACTATATTGATTCTGCCAATCCATGAACATGGTATATTTCTCCACCTATTAGTGTTCTCTTTGATTTATTTCACCAGCGTTTTATAGTTTTCTATATATAGGTATTTAGTTTCTTTAGATAGATATATTCCTAAGTATTTTATTCTTTTCATTGCAATGGTGAATGGAATTGTTTCCTTAATTTCTCTTTCTATTTTCTCATTATTAGTGTACAGGAATGTAAGGGATTTCTGTGTGTTGATTTTATATCCTGCAACTTTACTATATTCATTGATTAGTTCTAGTAATTTTCTGGTTGAGTATTTAGGGTTTTCTATGTAGAGGATCATATCATCTGCAAACAGTGAGAGTTTTACTTCTTCTTTTCCAATTTGGATTCCTTTTACTTCTTTTTCTGCTCTGATTGCTGTGGCCAAAACTTCCAAAACTATGTTGAATAGTAATGCTGAAAGTGGGCATCATGTCTTGTTCCTGACTTTAGAGGAAATGCTTTCAATTTTTCACCATTGAGGATAATGTTTGCTGTGGGTTTGTCATATATAGCTTTTATTATGTTGAGGTATGGTCCTTCTATTCCTGCTTTCTGGAGAGTTTTTATCATAAATGGATGTTGAACTTTGTCAAGGGCTTTTCTGCATCTATTGAGATAATCACATGGTTTTAATTTTTCAATTTGTTAATGTGGTGTATTACGTTGATTGATTTGTGGATATTGAAAAATCCTTGCGTTCCTGGGATAAAGCCCACTTGGTCATGGTGTATGATCTTTTTAATGTGTTGTTGGATTCTGATTGCTAGAATTTTGTTAAGGATTTTTGCATCTATGTTCATCAGTGATATTGGCCCATAGTTTTCTTTTTTTGTGGCATCTTTGTCCGGTTTTGGTATTAGGGTGACGGTGGCCTCATAGAATGAGTTTGGAAGTTTACCTTCCTCTGCAATTTTCTGGAACAGTTTGAGTAGGATAGGTGTTAGCTCTTCTCTAAATTTTTGGTAGAATTGAGCTGTGAAGCTGTCTGGACCTGGGCTTTTGTTTGCTGGAAGATTTCTGATTACAGTTTCAATTTCCGTGCTTGTGATGAGTCTGTTAAGATTTTCTATTTCTTCCTGATTCAGTGTTGGAAAGTTATACTTTTCTAAGAATTTGTCCATTTCTTCCATGTTGTCCATTTTATTGCCATATAATTGCTGATAGTATTCTCTTATGATCCTTTGTATTTCTGTGTTGTCTGTTGTGATCTCTCCATTTTCATTTCTAATTTTATTGATTTGATTTTTCTCCCTTTGATTCTTGATGAGTCTGGCTAATGGTTTGTCAATTTTATTTGCCCTTTCAAAGAACCAGCTTTTGGCTTTGTTGATTTTTGCTATGGTCTCTTTTGTTTCTTTTGCATTTATTTCTGCCCTAATTTTTAAGATTTCTTTCCTTCTACTAACCTTGGGGTGCTTCATTTCTTCCTTTTCTAGTTGCTTTAGGTGTAGAGCTAGGTTATTTATTTGATTTTTTTTTCTTGTTTCTGGAGATATGCCTGTATTACTGTGAACTTTCCCCTTAGGACTGCTTTTACAGTGTCCCACAGGATTTGGATTGTTGTGTTTTCATTTTCATTCGTTTCTATGCAAATTTTGATTTCTTTTTTGATTTCTTCTGTGATTTGTTGGTTATTCAGCAGCGTGTTGTTAAGCCTCCATATGTTGGAATTTTTAATAGTTTTTCTCCTCTAATTGAGATCTAATCTTACTGCATTGTGGTCAGAAAAGATGCTTGGAATGATTTCAATTTCTCTGAACTTACCAAGGCTAGATTTATGACCCAGGATGTGATCTGTCCTGGAGAAGGTTCCATATGCACTTGAGAAAAAGGTGAAATTCATTGTTTTGGGATGAAATGTCCTATAGATATCAATTAGGTCTAACTGGTCTATTGTATCGTTTAAAGTTTGTGTTTCCTTGTTAATTTTCTGTTTAGTTGATCTATCCATTGGTGTGAGTAGGGTATTAAAGTCTCCCACTATTACTGTGTTGTTGTTGTTGATTTCTCCTTTCATACTTGTTAGTATTTGTCTTACATATTGCAGTGCTCCTATGTTGGGTGCATATATATTTATAATTGTTATATCTTCTTCTTGGATTGATCCTTTGATCATTATGTAGTGACCTTCTTTGTCTCTTTTCACAGCCTTTGTTTTAAAGTCTATTTTATCTAATATGAGTATTGCTACTCCTGCTTTCTTTTGGTCCCTATTTGCATGGAAAATCTTTTTCCAGCCCTTCACTTTTAGTCTGTATGTGTCCCCTGTTTTGAGGTGGGTCTCTTGTAGACAACATATGTCAGGATCTTGTTTTTGTATCCATTCGGCCAGTCTCTGTCTTTTGGTTGGGGCATTCAACCCATTTTACATTTAAGGTAATTATTGATAAGTATGATCCCATTGCCATTTACTTTATTGTTTTGGGTTCGAATTTATATACCCTTTTTGTGTTTCCTGTCTAGAGAATGTCCTTTAGTATTTGTTGGAGAGCTGGTTTGGTGGTGCTGAATTCTCTCAGCTTTTGCTTGTCTGTAAAGCTTTTGATTTCTCCTTCATATTTGAATGAGATCCTTGCTGGGTACAATAATCTGGGCTGTAGGTTATTTTCTTTCATCACTTTAAGTATGTCTTGCCATTCCCTCCTAGCTTGGAGAGTCTCTATTGAAAGATCAGCTGTTATCCTTATGGGAATTCCCTTGTGTGTTATTTGTTGTTTTTCCCTTGCTGCTTTTAATATTTGTTCTTTGTGTTTGATCTTTGTTAATTTGATTAATATGTGTCTTGGGGTGTTTCGCCTTGGGTTTATCCTGTTTGGAACTCTCTGGGTTTCTTGGACTTGAGTGATTATTTCCTTCCCCATTTTAGGGAAGTTTTCAACTATTATCTCCTCTAGTATATTCTCATGGTCTTTCTTTTTGTCTTCTTCTTCTGGGACTCCTATGATTCGAATGTTGTAATGTTTAATATTGTCCTGGAGGTCTCTGAGATTGTCCTCATTTCTTTTAATTCGTTTTTCTTTTTTCTCCTCTGATTCATTTATTTCTACCATTCTATCTTCTAATTCACTAATCCTATCTTCTGCCTCTGTTATTCTACCATTTGTTGCCTCAAGAGTGTTTTTGATCTCATTTATTGCATTATTCATTATATATTGACCCTTTTTTATTTCTTCTAGGTCCTTGTTAAACCTTTCTTGCATCTTCTCAATGCTTTTCTCCAGGCTATTTATCTGTGATTCCATTTTGATTTCCAGATTTTGGATTAATTTCACTATCATTATTCGGAATTCTTTATCAGGTAGATTCGCTATTCCTTCCTCTTTTGTTTGGTTTGGTGGGCATTTATCCTGTTCCTTTACCTGCTGGGAATTCTTCTGTCTCTTCATCTTGTTTAAATTGCTGAGTTTGGGTTGTCCTTACTGTATTCTGGCAGTTTGTGGAGTTCTCTTTATTGTGGCATAACCCACTGTATGTGGGTTTGTACAGGTGGCTTGTCAAGGTTTCTTGGTTAGGGAAGCTTGTGCTGGTGTTCTGGTGGGTGGAGCTGGATTTCTTCTCTCTGGAGTGCAATAAAGTGTCCAGTAATGAGTTATGAGATGTCTGTGGTTTTGGGGTGACTTTGGGTAGCCTGTATATTGGAGCTCAGGGCTGTGTTCCTGTGTTGCTGGAGAATTTGCTTGGTATGTCTTGCCATGGAACTTGTTGTCCTTTGTGTGGTGCTTGGTTTCAGTGTAGGTATGAAGGCATTTGATGAGCTCCTGTCAATTAATGTTCCCTGGAGTCAGGGTTTCAACTTAAGCCTCCTGCTTCCAGTTATCGGTCTTATTTTTACAGTAGTCTCAAAACTTCTCCTTCTATACAGCACCATTGATAAAACATCTAGGTTAAAGATGAAAAATTTCTCCACCATGAGGGTTACCCAGGGAGGTTCACAGAGTTACATGGGGAAGAGAAGAGGGAGGAGGGAGTTAGAGGTGACCCGAATGAGATGTGGTGGAATCAATAGAGGAGAGAGCGAGCTAGCCAGTAATCACTTCCTTATGTGCACTCCACAACTGGACTGCTCAGAGATGTTCACGGAGTTATACAGAGAAGAGAAGAGGGAGGAAGGAGACAGAGGTGGTCAGGAGGATAAAAGGAGGGAATGAAAAGGAGAGAGACAGATCCAGTCAGTAATCAGTTCTCTAAGTGTTTTCCTTTGTTTGGAACACACAGAAATTTACAGAGTTGGGTAGAGTAGAGAGGGGTTAGGGAGGAGATGCAGGCGACCTGGTGGAGAAAAAGGAGAGTCCGGAGGTGGAGAGAACAGTCAAGCCAGTAGTCTCGCTCCCTAGTAAAAAGTAGGTACTGAAGATTAAGTTCTTAAGGGTACAAAATTGGTAAAAAATGCCTAAAAGCAAAAGTTAAAATTCTAGAGTAGAGTTTGGAGTTTCAAAAATACAATGTTAAAGAAAAAAAAAAAAAAAGGAAAAAAAAAAAGGGTCACACAAATTATAAAAAATATATATATGAAGTTTTTTTTTTTTTAAAGGGTCTTTTATTTATTTATTTATTTTTACATAGTAATAGTAGGTTATAAAAGTGAAAATTAAAGGAGTAATAGAGTTGTTAAAAAATTTTTTTTAATTTAAAAAAAAAGAAAGAAATAATGATGGTAAAAATAATAAAAATATATATAGGACTTTCTCTGATATTGTTGTGGGTGGGTATTGTGGGTTCAGTTCTTTTTGGTTAGTTCCTTGTTCTGGCTTACATTTCTCAAGATCTATAAGCCTCTTCCTCTGTAGTTGGTACTAACCACAGGGTTTTAGTTTACTGCCTGTCGCTTCCACGGCAGTTCCCTCTGTTATAGCTTCTTCTGTTTGCTGGTCTCTTCAGTTTCTGATTTCCGCCCTGATACAAAGGGGGCGGTGGTGGACACCCTTTTTTTTTTTTTTTTTTTTTAGGCTCACTTGTTCAGTCTCGCTGTGGGGAGGGAGGGACGCTGCAAATAAATAACACTGGCATGTGCTTGCAGTGCCTCAGCCACACTAGGTCTGCCCCTGCTCACGGCGCGTGTAGCCTCCCTGCCCACTCTGCTCAGGCTCTCCCTCCCAGTTCTAAGCCGCTCAAGTTCAGGCACTGGGGTAGTCCTCAGAGGCCCAGGTTCGGTTGGGCCTGCGTTTTGTGTCCTTCATAGGTTCCAGCAGCGCAGGTTATGAGGTGTTTAGCAAGCACAGCTTCTGCTACTTATTGCCTCCCCACCGCTCGGTTTTCTAGGTGTACAACCGACGCACCTTCTTAGGCGGATGTTGACCGACCAGCACCCCAAGAAGTCTTAGTTAGCAAAGAAGCCTGCTTACAGTTTTGTAGATAATGTCTCTCTGGGGCTGCGATTGCCTCCCTCCAGCTCTGGCTGCCTGTCACCAGAGGGGAACGGTCTGCAGCCGGCTATCTCTGTACAGTCCTTTGTTCCATGCAAGGGCCTGGCGGTGACTTAGGTTAGGGCTGGCTTTTCGTGTGGTAGATATCCAACAGTCTGGTTTGCTAGCCCAAATTATTTCGCTCAGGTAGCGCTTGGGATATTCAGGCCAGTCCTTACTCTAAGCGATGCAGCCTGTGCTGTGCCTCCCTGCCCAGCCCCCGCTTGCTAATGGCGGATGCAGGCGTTTGTGCTGCTTCTTCACTGGGGAAGTTATCGTAAGGCTCGTAATCTGTGGGTTTTAATTGTTTATTTATTTTTCCTCCCTGTTATGTTGCTCTCTGTGCTTCCAGGTTCGGCACAGACTTGGCAGTGAGAATGTTTCCAGGTGTTTGGAAACTTCTCTCTTTTTAAGACTCCATTCCCCAGACAGAGGTCCGTCCCTCCCTCTTTTGTCTCTTTTTTGTCTTTTATATTTTTTCCTACCTCCTTTAGAAGGCACTGAGTTGCTTTTCTGGGTGCTTGATGTCCTCTGCCAGCATTCAGAAGTTGTTTTGTGGAATTTACTCAGCGTTTAAACGTTCTTTTGATGAATTTGTGGAAGAGAAAGTGTTCTCCCCGTCCTAATCCTCCGCCATCTTAGCTCCTCTCCTCCTGCTTACAGTTTTGTAGATAATGTCTCTCTGGGGCTGTGATTGTCCCCCTCCGGCTCTGGCTGCCTGTCACCAGAGGGGAACTGTCTGCAGCCAGCTATCTCTGTACAGTCCTTTGTTCCGTGCGAGGGCCTGGTGGTGTCTTAGGTTAGGGCTGGCTTTTCGTGTGGTAGATATCCCACAGTCTGGTTTGCTAGCCCAAATTATTTCACTCAGGTAGCCCTCAGGATATTCAGGCCAGTCCTTACTCTAAGCGATGCAGCCTGTGCCGTGCCCTCCCTGCCCAGCCCCCGCTTGCTAATGGTGGATGCAGGCATTTGTGCTGCTTCTCCACTGGGGAAGTTATCGTAAGGCTCGTAATCTGTGGGTTTTAATTGTTTATTTATTTTTCCTCCCTGTTATGTTGCCCTCTGTGCTTCCCAGGCTCGGCACAGACTCGGCAGTGAGAATGTTTCCAGGTGTTTGGAAACTTCTCTCTTTTTAAGACTCCATTCCCCAGACAGAGGTCCGTCCCTCCCTCTTTTGTCTCTTTTTTGTCTTTTATATTTTTTCCTACCTCCTTTAGAAGGCAATGAGTTGCTTTTCTGCTTTTCTGGGTGCCTGATGTCCTCTGCAGGCATTCAGAAGTTGTTTTGTGAAATTTACTCGGCGTTTAAATGTTCTTTTGATGAATTTGTGGAGGAGACAGTGTTCTCCCTGTCCTAATCCTCTGCCATCTTAGCTCCTCCCCCCTCCCTTTTCACTTTTAATAAAGATCTGCTGCTGCTGTTAAATCACTTCAGTTGTGTCCGACTCTGTGTGACCTCATAGACGGCAGCCCACCAGGCTCTGCCGTCCCTGGGATTCTCCAGGCAAGAACACTGGAGTGGGTTGCCATGTCAATATATATATATATATATATATATATAAAACAACGCATAGCCTCTCTATATAATGCAAAACATAAAAAGTTAATAGCTTGAGGGAGCAGTGTATTCACTACTCAGCTGAACCTGTTTGATTAGTCGTTTTTATTTTTTGCAATCTTACGGACTGACCAGGCTCTTCCATCCATGGGGTTCGCCATTTCTTTTGCCAGAAAATCTTTCTGAGGGTTTCCGGCATTGCAGGTAGATGTTTCAAATCGCCTGAGCAGCCAAGGAAATCCCACATTACGGTAGAAGATAGTTCTATTGTTGAAACCATAGTTACCAGGGGAAAGCGCGCACGCAGTCCCCCACTACCAGAAATTTTACAGTCCAGTTTCCCGCATTTGGGGAAATCGCAGAGATCAGCACACCCGCAGTGCAATGGGTGAGCCTCGCCCTGGGAGAACCACCTTCGTGATCACAGTGTCTCCACTGCCAGGTAAATATGAACTAATTCTGCCCACCGCCCGCACAGCCTTAGACACGTTCACTGTACACAGAGGCTCACTTTTGCTACTGCTACCATCTCTTCCACCACCGACTGCACCCCATCGTTTTACACACCTCTCGGGCACTCCTAACAACTCTTCTAATAAAATCCAAGCACTATCTTGGAAAAACTTCCACAACCCGCAAAATGGTAGGCCGGGAACTGTACCACTTCCGCTGCAAAATTTACATAAGCCACGCCCTGTCCCATGCCCCTCATCTCCCCTCTGACCCCAGGCCGGCTGCTGGAGGAGATGTGATGTCATGATTCCCGACAGCTTAGGGAGCCCAGGAATCAGTGGAAGCAGACCGTTTATTCTTTAGTTGAGATGTAGGGGAATTTAGCCAGCCTCCTTGCATTCTTAACCTTTATTCTAGGTTAAGAAATTGAAGTCGCTCAGTTGTGTCCGACTGGCCTGTAGCCTATCAGGCTCTTCCATCCATGGAATTTTCCAGGCAAGAGTGCTGGAGTGGATTGCCATTTCCTTCTCCAGGAGATCTTCCCAACCCAGGAATCGAACCTGGGTCTCCTGCATTGCAGGCAGATGCTTTACCTTCTGAGCCACCAGGGAAGCCCTTGTTCTGGGTTACATGCTGAGAATAGTAACTCGGCCGTCCTCTGTTATGCTGATCCAATTTTGTTTTAAGAAGTAATAAGTTGTAAAACAAGGAATGTAAATATATATTTTTACATATATATGTAAAATATACCATAAATATGGTATATAAACCATAAATATGTGTTCCATGTGTAGACATATAGATTCAGGGTGCTAACTTTAAAAAATGCACAGTGTCAGAGTTGTGAGTTCAAGTATTATTTGGGGCAAAATGAGGAGCTCAGGAGGCAGCATTTCAGATAGCTCTGAGAACTTGCTCCATGAAGGTAGTGGTGAAGGTCAGTGTATGTGTAGTCTTGGTGAAGGGAGAGTACGTGCATTCAAGTGCAGATTCTTTGCAGAAGGTTACTGCTAGTCATGAGGATCACATGTCACCATGAAGGATTTTAGTATTTTTCTAGGTACTAGGAGATATTCAGGTCATAAAATCGGCTCCTGAAAATACATCATTATCTGAAGACTTGTTCTGCCAGTTTTTCCCAGAGTACAGAGTGGGGTCATTTCTGCTCTCCACCCTGAACTCCTTTCAGGGGGTGTTGGAAATCAGCGGCTGCAGCCTTTAATCCTTGTAAAGGTAGATGGCAAGTGCCAGTTTGTAGTTGACAAGAGTTATATCTCAAAGTTCTATGTGGTGTATTTTCTGTGCACCTTCTTACTTCATCCTCATGGTCTCCCAGATACAATGTTTCAAAGTGAAGTCGCTCAGTCGTGTCTGACTCTTTGTGACACCAAGGACTGTAGCCTACCAGGGTTCTCCGTCCATGGGATTCTCCAGGCAAGAATACTGGAGTGGGTTACCATTTCCTTCTCCAGGGGATCTTCCTGACCCAGGGATCAAACCCGGGTCTCCCGCATTGGAGGCAGACACCTTAACCTCTGAGCCACCAGGGAAGTCCTTTTTCTCACCATACAGAATACAAAAGTTGAAGATTCTGAAGAAGCTGATGACCAAAATAAGGGATAGAGAGATGATGTGTTTGCTTGAAGAATGAGGTTTATATGTTTTCTCTTACTGAGCAAGACTGGATTAGACCTAGGGGAGGGAGTGGGGAGGCTGGAGAAGGCAACCAGCTTGCTTTTCAGACCAGAGACCAAGGAGTGGAGCAACTTGATCCTTGAAGGGCATTTGGCTTAAGAGGGAAGGTGACTAGCCTGGAGGGAGACACTTGAACTCAGCACCCAGTTAACTTCCAGGAAAACCTGTTCTTTCTTGGAACAGCTGACACTACTCGTCCTGCACACTGACTTTAAATATTCTTTATCCACCACTGTCCACTGTAGGAGTTTCCTACTGTTACTGTAACCTGTTACTACACACTTCGTGGCTTAAAACAACACACGTTTATTATTTTATGACTCTGGAGTTCAGAAGTCCAAAGTGCATCTCCCTAGGCAAAAATCAAAGTGACATTTGGGTTGTGGTGATTCTTCCTGGAGATGCTAAGAGAGAATATCTTTGCCTTGTCCAGCCTCTAGAAGATGCCCACATTCTACTCTCATAGGCCCCTGTCATCTTCAAAGATAATTACAGCTGATCAAGTTATTCTCACAACACATTATTCTGACGCAAACTTTCCTTCTGTGTGTATGAACTTTGTGATTCCATCGGGCCTCCATCTCAGTTCAGTTCAGTCGCTCAGTTGTGTCCGACTCTTTGCAACCCTATGAATGGCAGCACACCAGGCCTCCCTGTCCATCACCAACTCCTGGAGTCCACTCAAGCCCATGTCCATTGTGTAGGTGATGCCATCCAACCATCTCATTCTCTGCCGTCACCTTCTCCTCTGGCCCTCAACCTTTCCCAGCATCAGAGTATTTTCAAATGAGTCAGCTCTCTGCATCAGGTGGCCAAAATATTGGAGTTTCAGCTTCAACACCAGTCCCTCCAATGAACACCCAGGGCTGATCTCCTTCAGAATGGACTGGTTGGATCTCCTTGCAGTCCAAGGGACTCTCAAGAGTCTTCTCTAACACCACAGTTCAAAAGCATCAATTCTTTGGCACTCAGCTTTCTTTATAGTCCAACTCTCACATCTATACATGACCACTGGAAAAACCATAGCCTTGACTAGATGGACCTTTGTTGACAAAGTAATGTCTCTGCTTTTCAATATACTGTCTAGGTTGGTCATAGCTTTCCTTCCAAGGAGTAAGCATCTGTTAATTTCGTGGCTGCAATCACAATCCACAGTGATTTTAGAGACCAGAAAAATAAAATCAGCCACTGTTTCCCCATCTGTTTGCCATGAAGTGATGGGACCAGATGCCATGATCTCAGTTTTCTGAATGTTGAGCTTTACGTCAACTTTTTCACTCTCCACTTTCACTTTCATCAAGAGGCTCCTTAGTTCTTCACTTTCTGCCATAAGGGTGGTGTCATTGCATATCTGAGGTTATTGATATTTCTCCCGGCACTCTTGATTCTAGCTTGGGCTTCATCCAGCCCAGCGTTTCTCATGATGTACTCTGCATATAAGTTAAATAAGCAGGGTGACAATATACAACCTTGACGTACTCCTTTTCCTATGTGGAACCAGTCTGTTGTTCCATGTCCAGTTCTAACTGTTGCTTCCTGCCCTGCATACAGGCTTCTCAAGAGGCAGGTCAGGTGGTCTGGTATTCCCATCTCTTTCAGAATTTTCCACAGTTTATTGTGTGCCACGGTCCAGCCTCAGTAGAATCCAGGGATACCCTCAGGATGAACAGTGTCGGCGAAAGATGACACGGGGAGACCAAGCTTAGGTGAAATGGGGTCTGCAGCTTTATTTTCAAAAGGAGCTTTTATACCCTGAGTTACACATTTCCAGAAGTGAAAGATGCAGAGTCATGCAGAGTCAGCTCAACATTCCACCAGTTTTGACCTTTATCGAAACCAGGATGTTTTCTGCATACCTTTCCATTTACAAGGGTCTTACGTTATGTACATTATCTTCTGGCCCGGAGGCCTGTTGACATTTTATGACCCTTTTCTGATAAAGGTTGGTCAACCAGAGCACTCGTTTTCCCTTAAAGTGTTTTTTCTTTATTTTTCCAATCTGTGTCACCCCGAGAAAATACTAAATAAAGTTACATTCTTATGAAGCAAAGGTGCAGTGGGTTACAACAAAGAAAGAACTTAACTCAAAGGTCTTATGTTGCTAATGCCAAGGCTACTACTTGTTTTTCCTACATTCCAACTATATTAACTAATGCACTCCCAGGCACACAATAGATAAGGGATATGGAAGCTTGGCAGTGAGCATTGGCTCAACAGTGAAACCCTTCACCAATACTGTTCTAATAATTTTTCACCCCTTGAGGGGCTCTATGCCCATTAGGACTTTTAGAATGCTTAGGCTTCCCCTGCCTTTCATGGTTGGGATGTTGTGAACAATCATGTGCATTAGTTGCAAGAGTGTGGATAAACCTGTCAAGCAAGCTAAAATGCCAATAGAGGGGTTTGAATTGAAATACTCCTTTAGTGCCCAGGAGACTTATTAACTAGAGCCCTAAGTTGATTTTTTTCAGAGAAAAGTGGTCAGGGATAGACGCCTCTTAATGTCAAAAGAGTTGGTGAAAGGCATAATATAGGTAACAATAGACAGACAGACTTTGGTTTCGGGGTAGATGCTCGAGCAGGTCCAGGGAGTCCCTCGAGTCAAGATCCGCCTTGCCTGTCAGGCCTGTCAGGTCTCCTCTGCATGACCTTGTCATGGGTGGGATCTCCTGTGCTGGCTCCCAGCAATTATGATCCACACAGTCAAAGGCTTTGGCATAATCAGTAAAGCAGAAATAGATGTTTTTCTGGAACTCTTTTGCTTTTTCAATGATCCAGGGATGTTGGCAATTTGATCTCTGTTCCTCTGCCTTTTCTAAAACCAGCTTGGACATCTGGAAGTTGACGGTTCACATATTGCTGAAGCCTGGCTTGGAGAATTTTGAGCATTGCTCTATTAGCATGTGAGATGAGTGCAATTGTGCGGTAGTTTGAGCATTCTTTCGCATTATCTTTCTTTGGGATTGGAATGAAAACTGACTTTTTCCAGTCCTGTGGCCACTGCTGAGTTTTCCAAATGTACTGGCATATTGAGTGCAGCACTTTAATAGCATCATCTTTCAGGATTTGAAATAGCTCCACTGGAATCCCATCACCTCCACTAACTTTGTTCGTAGTGATGCTTCCTAAGGCCCGCCTGACTTCTCCTTAATTGAATCACACCCACAAATTCTCTTTTTTCATGTCAAGTAACATAATCACAAATTCCAGGGACCCAGATGTGGGCACCTTTGGGGAAGCATTAATCTACCACCACAGCCAGTCTCCCCAGTGAACACATTTCTGCAAGCAAATCAGTCAGTGGTGGCTGCTCCATTCTGAAAGTGATTCAGGTGAAAGCAAGTCAGTCCATTGCTTCTGAGGGTCAGCCAGTCAACAGCTGGGCCCCGTATTGAGGCATCTGAGTCAGAGAGAGAAGGAAAATGCCTGTGGGGAGACGAATCTGAGGACCCAGCCTGGGCAGTTCCCAGGGATCGGAGTTGAGAGCTGCAAATGCCTTCATGGGGGGAGGAGGCTGGGGAGGGTGTTAGGAGATGAGTATATCTGTTTCCCTCCCCCACCCCCTACAAATTCGTACCTTGGACGCTTATCCCCAGTGAAGCTGTATTTGCAGAAGGAACTCTGAAGGATGTAATTAAATTTAAATGAGAGGGGGGAGGAGCTAAGATGGCGGAGGAATAGGACAGGGAGAACACTTTCTCCTCCACAAATTCATCAAAAGAACATCTAAACGCCGAGTAAATTCCACAAAACAACTTAGGAATGCTGACAGAGGACATCAGACACCCAGAAAAGCAACTCATTGCCTTCTAAAGGAGATAGGAAAAAAAAAAAAAAAAAACACGAAAAAGAGACAAAGAGGGAGGGACGGACCTCTGTCCAGGGAAGGGAGTCTTAAAAAAAGAGAAGTTTCAAACACCAGGAAACACTCTCACTGCCAAGTCTGTGCCGAGCCTGGGAAGCACAGAGGGCAACATAACAGGGAGGAAAAATAAATAAACAATTAAAACCCACAGACTACGAGCCCTACGATAACTTCCCCAGTGAAGAAGCAGCGCAAACGCCTGCATCTGCCATTAGCAAGCGGGGGCTGGGCAGGGAGGCGCCACGCGGTTGGCTTCGCGGGGCGGATTCGTGGGCGGCTTCGTGGGTGCTACCTGAGCGGAATAATTTGGGCTGGCAAACCAGACTGTGGGATACCTACCACACGAAAAGCCAGCCCTAACCCAAGACACCGCCAGGCCCGCGCACAGAACAAAGGTCTGTACAGAGATTGACCGCTGCAGTCCGCTCCCCTCTGGTGACAGGCAGCCAGAGCCGGAGGGAGGCAATCACAGCCCCAGAGAGACATTATCCACAAAACTGTAAACAGGCTTCTTTACTAACTAAGACTTCTTGGGGCTCTGGTCGGCTAACATCCGCCTAAGAAAGTGTGCCGTGGGGCGGCGAGGCGATAAGTCGCAGAAGCCGCGCTTGCTAAACACCTCATTACCTGCACTGCTGGATTCTGCAAAGGGCACAAAACGCAGGCCCAACTGAGCCCTGGCCTCTGAGGACTACCGGAATGCCTGAACTTGAGTGGCTTAGGCCTGGGAGGGGCAAGCAGCCCAGGGCTGGTTGCGGATTGTTCTGGCGGAGAAACAGAGAGCCTAAGCAGAGTAGGCATGGAGCCTACACACGCCGTGAGCAGGGACAGACCCAGTGTGGCTGACCAATGCGAGCACACGCCAGTGATATTTATTTGCAGCGTCCCTCCCTCCCCACAGCGCGACTGAACAAGTGAGCCTAAAAAAAAAAAAAAAAAAAAGAGGGTGTCCACCACCGCCCCCTTTGTATCAGGGCGGAAATCAGACACTGAAGAGACCAGCAAACAGAAGAAGCTATAACAGAGGGAACCGCCGTGGAAGCAACATGCAATAAACTAAAACCCCATAGTTAGTACCAACTACAGAGAAAGGGGCCTATAGATCTTGAGAAATTTAAGCCGGAATAAGGAACTAGCCGAAAATGAACTGAACCCACAATACCCACAACAATAACAGAGAAAGTCTTATATATATTGTTACTATTTTTGCCATCATTCTTTCTTTCTTTCTTTTTTTGTATATATATTTTATATATATTTTTTTATTAAAAAATATTAAAAAATTTTTTTTATCCTCTAGTACTCCTTTAATTTCCACTTTTAGAATATTTTTTATAACTCTTGAGACCCTTTTTTTTTCTTTTTTCTTTCCTTTAACATTGTATTTTTGAAACTCCAAACTCTGCTCTAGATTCACAAGTTTAGCTTATTGGTAATTGCTATCAATTTTTTACCTATTCATTTTTTTTTATAACTTTTGTGACTTTTTCTTTATTTTTTTTCCTCCCTCTTTCTATCTCTTCATCTTTTCTTTGACACTGTATTCCTGAAACTCCAAACTCTAATCTAGATCTTTAATCTATGCTTTCTGGTATATGTAATCAATTTGTGCCTATTACTGACTGGATCTGTCTCTCTCCTTTTCATTCCCTCCTTTTATCCTCCTGTCCACCTCTGTCTCCTTCCTCCCTCTTTTCTTCTCTGTATAATTCCGTGAACATCTCTGAGCGGTCCAGTTGTGGACTGCAATATAGAAGGAGAAGTTTTTGAGACTACTGTAAAAATAAGACCGATAACTGGAAGCAGGAGGCTTAAGTCCAAACCCTGATCCCATGGAACATTAATTGACAGGAGCTCATCAAATGCCTCCATACCTACACTGAAACCAAGCCAATATACAGGCTACCCAAAGTGACCCCCAAATCGTAGACATCTCATAACTCATTACTGGACACTTCATTGCACTCCAGAGAGAAGAAATCCAGCTCCATCCACCAGAACACCAGCACAAGCTTCTCTAACCAAGAAACCTTGACAAGCCACCTGTACAAACCCACATACAGTGAGGGAACGCCACAATAAAGAGAACTCCACAAACTGCCAGAATACAGTAAGAACAACCCAAACTCAGCAATTTAAACAAGATGAAGAGACAGAAGAATTCCCAGCAGGTAAAGGAACAGGATAAATGCCCACCAAACCAAACAAAAGAGGAAGGAATAGCGAATCTACCTGATAAAGAATTCCGAATAATGATAGTGAAATTAATCCAAAATCTGGAAATCAAAATGGAATCACAGATAAATAGCCTGGAGAAAAGCATTGAGAAGATGCAAGAAAGGTTTAACAAGGACCTAGAAGAAATAAAAAAGGGTCAATATATAATGAATAATGCAATAAATGAGATCAAAAACACTCTTGAGGAAACAAATGGTAGAATAACAGAGGCAGAAGATAGGATTAGTGAATTAGAAGATAGAATGGTAGAAATAAATGAATCAGAGGAGAAAAAAGAAAAACGAATTAAAAGAAATGAGGACAATCTCAGAGACCTCCAGGACAATATTAAACATTACAACATTCGAATCATAGGAGTCCCAGAAGAAGAAGACAAAAAGAAAGACCATGAGAAAATACTAGAGGAGATAATAGTTGAAAACTTCCCTAAAATGGGGAAGGAAATAATCACTCAAGTCCAAGAAACCCAGAGAGTTCCAAACAGGATAAACCCAAGGCAAAACACCCCAAGACACATATTAATCAAATTAACAAAGATCAAACACAAAGAACAAATATTAAAAGCAGCAAGGGAAAAACAACAAATAACACACAAGGGAATTCCCATAAGGATAACAGCTGATCTTTCAATAGAGACTCTCCAAGCTAGGAGGGAATGGCAAGACATACTTAAAGTGATGAAAGAAAATAACCTACAGCCCAGATTATTGTACCCAGCAAGGATCTCATTCAAATATGAAGGAGAAATCAAAAGCTTTACAGACAAGCAAAAGCTGAGAGAATTCAGCACCACCAAACCAGCTCTCCAACAAATACTAAAGGACATTCTCTAGACAGGAAACACAAAAAGGGTATATAAATTCGAACCCAAAACAATAAAGTAAATGGCAATGGGATCATACTTATCAATAATTACCTTAAATGTAAATGGGTTGAATGCCCCAACCAAAAGACAGAGACTGGCCGAATGGATACAAAAACAAGACCCCTACATATGTTGTCTATAAGAGACCCACCTCAAAACAGGGGACACATACAGACTAAAAGTGAAGGGCTGGAAAAAGATTTTCCATGCAAATAGGGACCAAAAGAAAGCAGGAGTAGCAATACTCATATCAGATAAAATAGACTTTAAAACAAAGGCTGTGAAAAGAGACAAAGAAGGTCACTACATAATGATCAAAGGATCAATCCAAGAAGAAGATATAACAATTATAAAAATATATGCACCCAACATAGGAGCACTGCAATATGTAAGACAAATACTAACAAGTATGAAAGGAGAAATCAACAATAACACAATAATAGTGGGAGACTTTAATACCCTACTCACACCAATGGATAGATCAACTAAACAGAAAATTAACAAGGAAACACAAACTTTAAATGATACAATAGACCAGTTAGACCTAATTGATATCTATAGGACATTTCATCCCAAAACAATGAATTTCACCTTTTTCTCAAGCTCACACGGAACCTTCTCCAGGATAGACCACATCCTGGGTCATAAATCTAGCCTTGGTAACTTCAGAAAAATTGAAATCATTCCAAGCATCTTTTCTGACCACAATGCAGTAAGATTAGATCTCAATTAGAGGAGAAAAACTATTAAAAATTCCAACATATGGAGGCTGAACAACACGCTGCTGAATAACCAACAAATCACAGAAGAAATCAAAAAAGAAATCAAAATCTGCATAGAAACGAATGAAAATGAAAACACAACAACCCAAAACCTGTGGGACACTGTAAAAGCAGTCCTAAGGGGAAAGTTCATAGCAATACAGGCATACCTCAAGAAACAAGAAAAAAGCCAAATAAATAACCTAACTCTACACCTAAAGCAACTAGAAAAGGAAGAAATGAAGCACCCCAAGGCTAGTAGAAGGAAAGAAACCTTAAAAATTAGGGCAGAAATAAATGCAAAAGAAACAAAAGAGACCATAGCAAAAATCAACAAAGCCAAAAGCTGGGTCTTTTAAAGGGTAAATAAAATTGACAAACCATTAGCCAGACTCATCAAGAAACAAAGGGAGAAAAATCAAATCAATAAAATTAGAAATGAAAATGGAGAGATCACAACAGACAACACAGAAATACAAAGGATCATAAGAGAATACTATCAGCAATTATATGGCAATAAAATGGACAACGTGGATGAAATGGACAAATTCTTAGAAAAGTACAACTTTCCAAAACTGGATCAGGAAGAAATAGAAAATCTTAACAGACCTATCACAAGCACGGAAATTGAAACTATAATCAGAAATCTTCCAGCAAACAAAAGCCCAGGTCCAGACAGCTTCACAGCTGAATTCTAACAAAAATTTAGAGAAGAGCTAACACCTATCCTACTCAAACTGTTCCAGAAAATTGCAGAGGAAGGCAAACTTCCAAACTCATTCTATGAGGCCACAATCACCCTAATACCAAAACCTGACAAAGATGCCACAAAAAAAGAAAACTACAGGCCAATATCACTGATGAACATAGATGCAAAAATCCTTAACAAAATTCTAGCAATCAGAATCCAACAACACATTAAAAAGATCATACACCATGACCAAGTGGGCTTTATCCCAGTAACGCAAGGATTCTTCAATATCCACAAATCAATCAACGTAATACACCACATTAACAAATTGAAAAATAAAAACCATATGATTATCTCAATAAATGCAGAGAAAGCCTTTGACAAAGTTCAACATCCATTTATGATAAAAACTCTCCAGAAAGCAGGAATAGAAGGACCATACCTCAACATAATAAAAGCTATATATGACAAACCCACAGCAAACATTATCCTCAATGGTGAAAAATTGAAAGCATTTCCTCTAAAGTCAGGAACAAGACATGATGCCCACTTTCAGCATTACTATTCAACACAGTTTTGGAAGTTTTGGCCACAGCAATCAGAGCAGAAAAAGAAGTAAAAGGAATCCAAATTGGAAAAGAAGAAGTAAAACTCTCACTGTTTGCAGATGATATGATCCTCTACATAGAAAACCCTAAATACTCAACCAGAAAATTACTAGAACTAATCAATGAATATAGTAAAGTTGCAGGATATAAAATCAACACACAGAAATCCCTTACATTCCTGTACACTAATAATGAGAAAATAGAAAGAGAAATTAAGGAAACAATTCCATTCACCATTGCAATGAAAAGTATAAAATACTTAGGAATATATCTTCCCAAAGAAACTAAAGACCTATATATAGAAAACTATAAAACACTGGTGAAAGAAATCAAGGAGGACACTAATAGATGGAGAAATATACCATGTTTATGGATTGGCAGAATCAATATAGTGAAAATGAGTATACTACCCAAAGCAATTTATAGATTCAATGGAATCCCCATCAAGCTACCAACGGTATTCTTCACAGAGCTAGAACAAATAATTTCTCAATTTGTATGGAAATACAAAAAAACCTGGAATAGCCAAAGCTATCTTGAGAAAGAAGAATGGAACTGGAGGAATCAACCTGCCTGACTTCAGGCTCTACTACAAAGCCACAGTCATCAAGACAGTATGGTACTGGCACAAAGACAGAAATATAGATCAATGGAACAAAATAGAAAGCCCAGAGATAAATCCATGTACATATGGACACCTTATCTTTGACAAAGGAGGCAAGAATATACAATGGATTAAAGACAATATCTTTAACAAGTGGTGCTGGGAAAACTGGTCAAACACTTGTCAAAGAATGAAACTAGAGCACTTTCTAACACTATACACAAAAATAAACTCAAAATGGATTAAAGATCTAAATGTAAGACCAGAAACCATAAAACTCCTAGAGGACAACATAGGCAAAACACTCTCTGACATACATCACAGTAAGATCCTCTATGACCCACTTCCAAGAATATTGGAAATAAAAGCAAAAATAGACAAATGCGACCTAATTAAACTTAAAAGCTTCTGCACAACAAAGGAAACTATAAGCAAGGTGAAAAGACAGCCTTCAGAATGGGAGAAAATAATAACAAATGAAGCAACAGACAAACAACTAATCTCAAAAATATACAAGCAACTTCTACAGTTCAATTCCAGAAAAATAAACGACCCAATCAAAAAATGGGCCAAAGAACTAAACAGACCTTTCTCCAAAGAAGACATACAGATGGCTAACAAACACATGAAAAGATGCTCTACATGACTCATTATCAGAGAAATGCAAACGAAAACCACTATGAGGTACAATTTCACACCAGTCATAATGGCTGCGATCCAAAAGTCCACAAGCAATAAATGCTGGAGAGGGTGTGGAGAAAAAGGAACCCTCTTACACTGTTGGTGGGAATGCAAACTAGTACAGCCACTTTGGAGAACAGTATGGAGATTCCTCAAAAAACTGGGAATAGACTGGAATGCAAAAGTAGGAAGTCAAGAAACACCTGGAGTAACAGGCAAATTTGGCCTTGGAATACGGAATGAAGCAGGGCAAAGACTAACAGAGTTTTGCCAAGAAAATGCACTGGTCATAGCAAATACCCTCTTCCAACAACACAAGAGAAGACTTTATACATGGACATCACCAGATGGTCAACACCGAAATCAGATTGATTATATTCTTTGCAGCCAAAGATGGAGAAGCTCTATCCAATCAGCAAAAACAAGACCAGGAGCTGACTGTGGCTCAGACCATGAACTCCTTATTGCCAAATTCAGACTGAAATTGAAGAAAGTAGGGGAAACCACTAGACCATTCAGGTATGACCTAAATCAAATCCCTTATGATTATACAGTGGAAGTGAGAAATAGATTTAAGGGCCTAGATCTGATAGATAGAGTGCCTGATGAACTATGGAATGAGGTTCGTGACATTGTACAGGAGACAGGGATCAAGACCATCCCCAAGAAAAAGAAATGCAAAAAAGCAAAATGGCTGTCTGGGGAGGCCTTGCAAATAGCTGCAAAAAGAAGAGAAGCGAAAAGCAAAGGAGAAAAGGAAAGATATAAACATCTGAATGCAGAGTTCCAAAGAATAGCAAGAAGAGATAAGAAAGCCTTCTTCAGCGATCAATGCAAAGAAATAGAGGAAAACAACAGAATGGGAAAGACTAAGGATCTATTCAAGAAAATCAGAGATACCAAAGGAACGTTTCATGCAAAGATGGGCTCGATAAAGGACAGAAATGGTGTGGACCTAATGGAAGCAGAAGATATTAAGAAGAGGTGGCAAGAATACACAGAAGAACTGTACAAAAAAGAGCTTCACGACCAAGATAATCATGATGGCGTGATCACTGACCTAGAGCCAGACATCCTGGAATGTGAAGTCAAGTGGGCCTTAGAAAGCATCACTAGGAACAAAGCTAGTGGAGGTGATGGAATTCCAGTGGAGCTATTCCAAATCCTGAAAGATGATGCTGTGAAAGTGCGGCACTCAATATGCCAGCAAATTTGGAAAACTCAGCAGTGGCCACAAGATTGGAAAAGGTCAGTTTTCATCCCAATCCCAAAGAAAGGCAATGCCAAAGAGTGCTCAAACTACCGCACAATTGCACTCATCTCACACGCTAGTAAAGTAATGCTCAAAATTCTCCAAGCCAGGCTTCAGCAATATGTGAACCGTGAACTTCCTGATGTTCAAGCTGGATTTAGAAAAGGCAGAGGAACCAGAGATCAAATTGCCAACATCCGCTGGATTATCGAAAAAGCAAGAGAGTTCCAGAAAAACATCTATTTCTGCTTTATTGACTATGCCAAAGCCTTTGACTGTGTAGATCACAATAAACTGTGGAAAATTCTGAGAGAGATGGGAATACCAGACCACCTGATCTGCCTCTTGAGAAATCTGTATGCAGGTCAGGAAGCAACAGTTAGAACTGGTCATGGAACAACAGACTGGTTCCAAATAGGAAAAGGAGTACGTCAAGGCTGTATATTGTCACCATGTTTATTTAACTTATATGCAGAGTACATCATGAGAAATGCTGGACTGGAGGAAACACAAGCTGGAATCAAGATTGCCGGGAGAAATATCAATAACCTCAGATATGCAGATGACACCACCCTTATGGCAGAAAGTGAAGAGGAACTCAAAGGCCTCTTGATGAAAGTGAAAGTGGAGAGTGAAAAGATTGGCTTAAAGCTCAACATTCAGAAAACGAAGATCATGGCATCTGGTCCCATCACTACATGGGAAATAGATGGAGAAACAGTGGAAACAGTGTCAGACTTTATTTTTCTGGGCTCCAAAATCACTGCAGATGGTGACTGCAGCCATGAAATTAAAAGACGCTTACTCCTTGGAAGGAAGGTTATGACCAACCTAGATAGCATATTCAAAAGCAGAGACATCACTTTGCCAACAAAGGTTCGCCTAGTCAAGGCTATGGTCTTTCCTGTGGTCATGTATGGATGTGAGAGCTGGACTGTGAAGAAGGCTGAGCGCCGAAGAATAGATGCTTTTGAACTGTGGTGTTGGAGAAGACTCTTGAGAGTCCCTTGGACTGCAAGGAGATCCAACCGGTCCATTCTGAAGGAGATCAGACCTGGGACTTCTTTGGAGGGAATGATGCTCAAGCTGAAACTCCAGTATTTTGGCCACCTCATGCGAAGAGTTGACTCATTGGAGAAGACTCTGATGCTGGGAGGGATTGAGGGCAGGAGGAGAAGGGGACGACAGAGGATGAGATGGCTGGATGGCATCACTGACTCGATGAATGTGAGTCTGAGTGACCTCTGAGAGCTGGTGATGGATAGGGAGGCCTGGCGTGTTGCAGTTCATGGGGTCACAAAGAGTCTGACACGACTGAGCGACTGATCTGATCTGATCTGATGATCCAGCAATCCCACTGCTGAGCATACACCCTGAGAAAACCAGAATTGAAAGAGACACGTGTACCCCAATGTTCATAGCATCACTGTTTACAATAGCCAGGACTTGGAAGCAACCTAGATGTCAATCCACAGATGAATGGATAAGAAAGCTGTGGTACATATACACAATGGAGTATTACTCAGCCATTAAAAAGAATACATTTGAATCAGTTCTAAGGAGGTGGACGGAACTGGAGCCTATTATACAGAGTGAAGTAAGCCAGAAAGAAAAACACAAATACAGTATACTAACCCATATATATGCAATTTAGAAAGATGGTAACAATAACCCTGTTTATGAGACAGCAAAAGAGACACTGATGTATACAACAGACTTTTGGACTCTGGGAGAGGGAGAGGGTGGGATGATTTGGGAAAATAGCATTGAAATATGTATAATATCATATCTGAAACGAGTCACCAGTCCAGGTTCGATGTCTGATAACGGATGCCTGGGACTGGTGCACTGGGACGACCCAGAGGGATGGTATGGGTAGGAAGGAGGGAGGAGGGTTCAGGATGGGGAACAAATGTATACTTGTGGCGGATCCATCTTGATGTATGGCAAAAGCAATACAATATTGTAAAGTTAAGCAAAATAAAATTTAATTAAAAAAAAAGAAATTAGGTGTTGAGCATTTGGGTATCACTGTACAATTCTTCCAACTTTTAAGTGTGAACATTTTCAGAATTAAGTGAAAGCCTCACCAGATTGTGAATCACTATATTGTATGAAACACAAGTTGGAATCAAGATTGCTGGGAGAAATATCAATAACCTCAGATATGCAGATGACACCACTCTTATGGCAGAAAGTGAAGAGGGGCTAAAAGCCTCTTGATGAAGGTGAAAGTGGAGAGTGAAAAGGTTGGCTTAAAGCTCAACATTCAGCAAATGAAGATCATGGCATCTGGTCCCATCACTGCATGGGAAATAGATGAGGAAACAGTGGAAACAGTGTCAGACTTTGTTTTTCTGGGCTCCAAAATCACTACAGATGGTGACTGCAGCCATGAAATTAAAAGACGCTTACTCCTTGGAAGGAAAGTTATGACCAACCTAGATAGCATATTCAAAAGCAGAGACATTACTTTGCCAACAAAGGTTCGCCTAGTCAAGGCTATGGTCTTTCCTGTGGTCATGTATGGATGTGAGAGCTGGACTGTGAAGAAGGCTGAGCGCCGAAGAATTGATGCTTTTGAACTGTGGTGTTGGAGAAGACTCTTGAGAGTCCCTTGGACTGCAAGGAGATCCAACCAGTCCATTCTGAAGGAGATCAATCCTGGAATTTCTTTAGAAGGAATGATGCTAAAGCTGAAACCCCAGTATTTTGGCCACCTCATGCGAAGAGTTGACTCATTGGAGAAGACTCTGATGCTGGGAGGGATTGAGGGCAGGAGGAGAAGGGGATGACAGAGGATGAGATGGCTGGATGGCATCACTGACTTGATGGGTGTGAGTCTGGGTGACCTCCGGGATCTGGTGATGGACAGGGAGGCCTGGCGTGCTGCGGTTCATGGGGTCGCAAAGAGTCGGACACGACTGAGCGACTGATCTGATCTCATCTGATCTGATATTGTACTTATATAATATTGTACATCAACTATACTTCAATAAATAATGAGTATAGAAACAAACAAAAATAAATAAATAAATTTAAATGAGATCATAGCCTTGGGCCACTGATCTGATAGGATGTTTCAGTTTCAGTTTAGTGGCTCAGTCGTGTCCTACTCTTTTCGATCCCATGGACTGCAGCACGCCAGGCCTCCCTGTACTTCACCAACTTCCGGAGTCTACTCAAACTCATGTCCATTGAGTCAGTGATGCCATCCAACCATCTCATCCTCTGTTATCCCCTTCTATGCCTGTCCTCAGTCTTGCCCAGCATCAGGGTCTTTTCAGATGAGTCAGCTCTTCGCATCAGGTGGCCAAAGTATTGGAATTTCAGCTTCAGCATCAGTCCTTCCAATGAACACCCAGGACTGATATCTTTAGGATGGACTGGTTGGATCTCCTCACAGTCCAAGGGACTCTAAAGAGTCTTATCCAACACCACAGTTCAAAAGCATCTATTCTTCAGCACTCAGTTCAGTTCAGTTCAGTCGCTCAGTCGTGTCCGACTCTTTGTGACCCCATGAATTGCAGCACTCCAGGCCTCCCTGTCCATCACCAACTCCTGGAGTTCACTCAGATTCACGTCCATTGAGTCAGTGATGCCATCCAGCCATCTCATCCTCTGTCATCTCCTTCTCCTTTTGCCCCAGCTTTCTTTATAGTCCAACTCTCACATCCATGCATGACCACTGGAAAAACCATAGCCTTGACTAGATGGACCTGTTTTGACAAAGTAATGTCTCTGCTTTTCAATATACTGTCTAGGTTGGTCATAGCTTTCCTTCCAAGGAGTAAGCATCTGTTAATTTCATGGCTGCAGTCAAGGTTTTAGAAAAGGCAGAGGAAACATATCAAATTGCCAACATCCACTGGATCATCGAGAGCAAGAGAATTCCAGAAAAACATCTATTTCCTATTTATTGACTATGCCAAAACCTTTCACTGTGTGGATCACAATAAACTGTGGGAAATTCTGAAAGAGATGGGAATACCAGACCACCTGATGTACCTCTTCAGAAATCTGTATGCAGGTCAGGAAGCAACAGTTAGAAATGGATATGGAACAACAGACTGGTTCCAAGTAGGAAAAGGGTTACATGTCCTTAAATGAAGAGATACCACAGAGCTTGGGCTTCTGCCTTACCCCAGATCAAGTAACCTGAAAAGACCTTGTGAGGACCTAGCCAGGCAAGGACTATCTCCAAGCCAGGAAGACAGCTTGCAGCAGAAACTGAATTGCTGGGAAGTTCCAACCATGATTTAGGACTTCTCAAAACTGTGATAAAACAGATTTCTGGTTAAGCCACCAAGTCCATTAGCATTTTTTTTCTGGACGCCCACGCTGACTAATACAGGAGGTCACTTAGTCATTGACCTAAGCAGCTTCTCCTACTTGGCCCTTTTGGGGATCTGCCCCTGTCTTGTTGATTTCCAGTAATTAGCACCGACGACCTGCTTTGCTTTTAAAGGCTTATCCATGACTTTCAAATGAGGAGTCATCACCTGGTTTAAGATTTCTTAGCATAGCCGGACATGACTGAGCAACTAAGCACAGCACACAGCACAGCGTAATTTGCTACGTGCAGCAATGGCCTGCAACAAGGATGTCAGAGTTTCTTTTGAATGAGTTTGATGTCTTCAAAAATAACAACCCAGAATGGCCTGGGACAGCTGGTCATTCTTCAGGATGACCCAATACCCCATGTGGCCTGCATTTTCTCTTCTACTGGATGAGTTCTATGCTTTGGACTCTCCACAACCATAGACAAGGGTTTGGGTGCTGGTGAAGAATCTGTGCCTAATTCTGGGGAGGCTCAGGGAAAAAGGACAGAACTCCCAGAATCTGGGCATGGGAGGGGCAGGGGCTGAGAGGCTGCTCTTCTGTGAATAAAGGAGGTTGGAGGATGTGACAGGAGCTGGTGTGTGTGTGTGTGTGTGTGTGTGTGCGCCCATTGTGTGTGTCCAGGATAAATTCAAGGAAGTTCAAGAGAGGGCAGCTGCCATTCTGGGACCAGAGACTAGAGCACCTTGGCACTCAAGCTCTGCTCATCCTCCTCCTTCTTCTGCCTCTGTTTCCCTTTCTCCTCTCTGTCCTCACTAGCGTCTCACCAGTGTTTTATTGTTCCCACTCCTCCTCCCTCTTCCTGCTCCTCTCGGATCACTTCCTACCATACCCCCTCCTGGTATAGGCATACACAATGAGCATACACACCCCCCACCCAGCTGCTCTCACATCCTCCAACCTCCTTTATTCACAGAAGAGCAGCCTCTCAGCCCCTGCCTACTTACATGCCCAGATTCTGGGAGTTACTTCCTTTTCCCCTAAGTCTCCCCAGAATTAGGCACAGATTCTTCACCAGCACCCAAACCTTTGTCTATGGTTCTAGAGAGTCCAAAAAGCAGGCCAGCAAAGGAAAGAGCTGGGCAGTCTGAGAGGAAAATTAGGGAATATTTTCCACCAGCCTAAGAAGCACAAATACATTTCTTTCTAGTTACATCCTTGTTTGGAGGAGACAGAGTAAGATTGTTCCACTTCCACGGCCAACCGAGGCAGCACAGGCCTTAAGGCCAGCCTCAGGGATATGTGACCAAAAGTCAAGAACTCTGGACATGGATGGAGGACATCTGGTTCACAAGATCCAATTCAACTTAAAATCTTGGTGCCACCTTCTTTATAAGTCAAGTTCCAAGGGAAGGACCACGTTGTACCCTCCTGGCTTTGTTCATGTAAGAGTGCATAGGTGCATGCTTGTGTCCGACTCTTTTTGACCCTATGGACTGTAGCCCACCAGGCTCCTTTGCCCATGGGACTCTCCAGGCAAGAATATGGGATTGGGTTGCTATTTCTTCCTTCAGGGGGTCTTTCCAACCCAGGGATTGAACCTGTGCCTCCTGCCCTGTTTTGGCAGGCTGATTCTTTACCGCTGAGCCACCAGGGAGGCCTTGGTATTTTAGTAGTTCTGTCTTCTCCCTTCTCTATGGATTTTGTTATCTTCCCAAGCAATGACCTTTCCTCACATCTATCACTCAGAGGAGGCTAATTTCCACAGGCATTCTTTCATTCTGGGCTTAATCCTTTTGAACAATATTCTGAGTCCTTTAAGATTATCAGTAAATATTTGTAAATAAAAATTGTGGATGTTGATATATTGATTCAATCAATCAACAGGTTGACTCCCCAACCCCACTCCACCCACACAGGAAATGAGGCCAAGCTGTGGATGCCCATTGAACAGTGTTGAGAAAGCTCTGAAGGAAATTTTGCTGGCACCTCCAAACACAATTGTATGGTCAGGTCATTCAAAATGACTGTACTTTTGCTGTCTGTTCATTCTCCTTCACCAACCAATCCTTCACCCACATGACTACCCAATCCTCTTAATTGTAGAGCTTAATCAGTAACCACCTACACAGTTGACCCTGCCCCCAGTCTCTGGTTTCCCTGGTGACTGGTGAGCCAATCAGCCATCAATGGTCCCTACAAATTGTAGTCTCCCCTCAATTCTGCACTCCCCCACCCCAGCAGTGAAGATTGTTGCCTTGCTCTGCCTGCTGTTTGCTGAATACTGTGGCGTGTCACTCCAGGGTCCTTTGTTTAGGAATTCTATATCCACTGAATGGTTGTCTTTGCCACTGTCTATGGGCTGTTTTTCTTTGGTGTTGCAGCTGGGGAATTACAAGGCTTGCAGGCCTGCATGGTAGGCCTCAGTGTACAAGTAGGAAGGAGGTGGGTGAGGAGACATGGGGCCAGCATTTCAGCATGGGAGGGACACAAGGAGCTTCAGCGAGTGCTGGAGAAACCTGAGAAGGTGTGTAGGTCTCATGTTCCTCCCTTTCCTAGGTGGAAACTAGCTGTGACTTGTGGGCAGGTAGGACAGGCACTGGCTGGTGTCTGACTTGATAACTAATGACTGAATATCTGCAAGTGGGTTGCACAGAAGTGGTAGATTTCCTAAAGCTTCTCCTCCCTGAAGCCTTGGAGTCTGAGGGCCCTTGGTTGGGGACTGTCAGGAAATAACCCTTTTTAGAGTGAGAAAAGCTATGGGAATTTGGGTTGGTGGGTCTAAGTAGCTCTGTTCTCTCTGCCTTCTTTCTTTGCTTCTCTAATTGGTGATTGGTGTGGCCAAGGAGGAAAGGGATCTAGGCGTGCCCTCCTACCCCTGTAAATATGACTGAACTGAGGCTGAAGCCTCTGGTTTTCTTCCCTAAGGACTCTGTTCTCATTGCAGAACTGAGTTGTGGATTCCAGGCCTGGACTGTAGAAGTTAGAGGTGAAGCCTGACCCAGGATGTGCAAGCAGGTAAGTTACACATTTGGGTAACAGAGGCTCCCTGTGTTGCTCATTTTCTGTCTCCAAAGACACTATCTGAAACCTGCAGAAAACCCTGAGGGCTCACCTCCTGGGCATAAAGCTTGGTAGGCCGAATGCCTGGCTTTCCTGTGGCTCCTCCTCATGGGTTCTTTGCATGTTCCTTATGCCCTGGGTGAGCTGTTCAGAAGGCTTTATTCCTAAATAGCAGCAGTTGCTGCAGCGCTGTTGACAAGATAAGGGCATGTGAAAGGTCTGGCCTCCCAGTGTCAGCAGCCTGGGGGAGTGTGGGCAGGAAGGCCACCTCGGTCAGTGGCTGGGAGAGGCCCTGCAGACCTGGCTCCATCACATGCTAATCACAGGACCAGGGCATAGAAGTCAGCAGGCAGCAAATGAGCAGATTTAGGATGGATGAGAAGTCAGGATTCTGGGGAGCAGACCCGTTAGATCTGCAGTGGGGAGAGTTATTCTCTGAGCTCAGATACAGCAACAAAGAGGGGGGAATGGGACTTGTACCACCACCCCAGCCCTGCCCCCCACCTAAGGACAAGTGGAGGAAAGCAGACCACAGTGCTCTGAAATCTGCAAAGTTCTTCCCAAGGGCAACCTTCAGATTCTCCCTAAAGAGACCAGAAATAGGAGGCCCTGGGCCCTTCCTACCACTTTTCAGCAGTGGAGCTGAGCCTGTGTTCCAGCTGTTCCCTCAGGCAGTTGTTAATGCAGATGGACTCCTCCAGGTGCTGGCGCAGCTTCCAGATTCTACCAAGATGCTCCCCTAGCAGGTCAGCCTCTGCAGCTACCCAGGACAGGAGGAGGTGGAGATGGAGCATCCTGGTCACTACTGGGGCCGACATGGATAGGTTGGGGCTTGGACAGCAAGATCTTTAAGTATTACTGTCCTCTCTCACACAGACATTCATGAGTTTACATGAACTTGCTTAAAGGGTAGACTGGCTTCAAATACAGGACAGGTGATGCTAACCAAGCCCCAATGGCCTCCTCTCATACTGAGGTGCATGTAAGGAAGTTTTAAGTGTAGATGTACAGTTACCAAGGTAACTAGTAAGTGTAAAAGATTTCACATGACTTATGAAAATAGCAAAAGGCCGTGGCCCTTGGCTTAGTACATAGACAGGTGTGGTCATTTCCTGAGTTGACTTTGAGTGTAACAGGGTAGATTTCATTCTGATCTAATACCTTTTCTCTTACTGAGGCTTGACTGAGCTCCTTGCTGCTGCTGCTGCTGCTAAGTCGCTTCAGTCGTGTCCGACTCTGTGCGACCCCATAGATGGAAGCCCACCAGGCTCCCCTGTCCCTGGGATTCTCAGGCAAGAACACTGGAGTGGGTTTCCATTTCCTTCTCCAGTGCATGAAAGTGAAAAATGAAAGTGAAGTTGCTCAGTCATGTCTGACTCTTAGCGACCCCATGGACTGCAGCCCACCAGGCTCCTCCGTCCATGGGATTTTCCAGGCAAGAGTACTGGAGTGGGCCTCCATTGCCTTCTCCGACTGAACTCCTTAGCAAGGGACAAAGCCCTTCCTCCACACTTAGCAAGAAGGCCAAGGTAAAAGTGAGTACATCAGGTCGACTCATCCTAAGTGGTTAAAGACTGGTATTCAGTGCTTCCCTCACATCTCTTTTAATTTGAAAGGAAGAAAGCTCCCCTGTTTTCAGAGGGATCTGCAATGTGGTCTTCTTTCAGAGGAGCAGAAGTGATGGCATTACTGTTTGCTCACTTATGTTTCAACTACCCATTCCATTGTCTCATCAAGGCCATTGCCTTTGGTTGTTGAAGTTTTGAATACTTGCCAGTTATGGTCCTTACAGTTCGTAACCCAAGTGAATATCCCGTCTCAGAATGTGTCACGGCTTGTTCTGTATCCTGTTTATTTGCTAACAGCACTTATGCCTTTTCTTAGCTCTTCTTCCTCCAACATGGCAACTAACGCTGATTTGGAAGTGCCACTTCAGTCTGGGCACTACCATTTGCTACATAAATGGCTATATCTATGTTTGCCTAATAACATCTCCTGTATGACTTGATTATTGTCAGTATGGCACTGAAGTAGGGATCTGACAATTGATTACAGAGTTGGAAAAAAACACCCCTAGGAAAAGAAAAAAAGATGCAGAAGAGAGCAGTGGGGAGAGGGTGCTAATGACTGGCCACATCAACTGCCTGATTTTGCCTTGCATGCATGCTAAGTCGCTTCAGTCATGTCCGACTGTTTGTGACCTGATGGACTATACAGGCTCCTCTGTCCATGGGATTCTCCAGGTAAGAATACTGGAGTGGGTTGCCATTTCCTCCTCCAGGGTATCTTCCTGACCCAGGAACTGAACCCGAGTCTCCTGCTCCTCCTGCATTGCAGGTGGATTCTATACCACTGAGCCATCAGGGAAGCCCCACACATATATTTTTAATAATGACTATGATGTTTTTAATAGTCATACCTCCCTCAGTCCCACTATGAGAGTCAAGATGGAAAACAGTGTATCAGTATGGACTATTGAACAGATAAACATTTTTTTTTTTTGAGTAATGTCCTTCAACTACTATTGTTTTAAGGTATGTTTAATCAAATGTTCCCTGAAATTCAACCATAGGTTCCTGGTGTTTTTAGACAGAAAAGCTTGGAGCCAAGGTTTGCTTGGTGGCTCTATAACAGCAAGAGGTGTGAGAATTTAGGGATAATCTCCACCTTTTGGGCCTCAGTTTCCTCGTCAGTAAGATAAGGTTATTCAAATTTTCAAAATTCCCTTCTTGTTGTTTTTTTTTTTTCTGAGTGCATGAGAAACTGAGATGCCTGTTAAATGTGTGTTGGAACCTGCAGCCAAGACCTCACCTTGATCCCTTCTCTGTGTGTCTCCTGCAGGAGCCTCAACTGAGCCCACACACTGAAAACACAGAACTCAGAGAGGAGGTGGAAAAAAGGAAATCAACGGTTTTGGAGGATGAGACAACCCAAAGCAAAGCAAGGTAATGATCGAGGAGCTATTTGCCAAGGGAGGTGAGGATAAGGACAAGTTGAGCTTTGAAAATTCAAGAGAAAGTGAGGAATGCACAGTATCATCCAAGTCCTCAAGGAGCAGCCTGAGCTGAGCAGGAAGGGCCGGGAGAGTAACTTAGTCCACAGTGAACTTGTGCACCTGCCGAGGAGATCCACATGCTGGATCAGTGTTGGTTTATCCTGCTGGGAGCACCAGTTCCAGGAGGAAGACAATGGGACCTTTAGGCTCTGCCTTAGACCTCCAGTCTTAAACTTGGAAGTGGCCACACAGTGGATGTCCTCCAAGTAAGTGTGCAATAAGGTGGTTAAATAGTCTTTGGAGAATTAGAGATATGTATTCATACCAGGGGCCAGATTAATGGGACCCTGTTTCTGAAGTAGAGATGGTAATAATATTCTTCTGCATTTACACTTTGGGGGCTTTACATGTAACATCTCTTAACTATATACTGCTTAATTTGCCTTATGCTATGTTAACAACTTGGAGTTCAGATATCAGTAATATATCCATGAGGAACTTAAACAGCGAGAGTATGATTACAAGTGCATCAGATCAGATCAGATCAGTCGCTCAGTCGTGTCCGACTCTTTGCGACCCCATGAATCGCAGCACGCCAGGCCTCCCTGTCCATCACCAACTCCCAGAGTTCACTGAGACTCATGTCCATCGAGTCAGTGATGCCATCCAGCCATCTCATCCTCTGTCATCCCCTTCTTCTCTTGCCCCTAATCACTACCAGCATCAGAGTCTTCTCCAATGAGTCAGCTCTTCGCCTGAGGTGGTCAGAGTACTGGAGTTTCAGCTTTAGCATCATTCCTTCCAAAGAAATCCCAGGGCTGATCTCCTTCAGAATGGACTGGTTGGATCTCCTTGCAGTCCAAGGGACTCTCAAGAGTCTTCTCCAACACCACAGTTCAAAAGCATCAGTTCTTCGGTACTCAGCCTTCTTCACAGTCCAGCTCTCACATCCGTACATGACCACAGGAAAAACTGTAGCCTTGACTAGACGAACCTTTATTGCATAGTGACAAGTAAATGTGGTGGCTCTCCTCAGGTGGGATATCATGGACGCCAGAGGATGGGAGGATACACCAAGGACAGCTCTTTCTAACGACAGTGTGAACCTGCTAGAGGAATCCTTGAGGACAGTCATGTCTTCATCAGAGTCAGCTCAGGAGAGTGTCCTAGGGCAAGGATAGTGTCCTCTATCAGGCAGGGTCCTCTCTAAGGAAGGGGATTGCTGCTTCCTGGGAGAAAGAGCATCCCCGACCAGACAGTTGTACAGGAGCATAGTTGAGCTGAGTGGAGTCTTGTAACCATGTTTATGCAGATAGTGAACAAATGTTGCTGAGAGTCTCCTCAGTACTTGACTCAATGCCAGGAGTCATGCACACAGAGATGAATGAAATATTATCCCCAATTTCATGGAATTCTCCATCTAGTAACAACAAAATCATGAGGGGTTGTAGTGGTGGTGGGTTCATTGGAGGAGATAATCATTGCTGACTACTATGATGTCATGGATGATCTGTTCCACTTCTCTTTTTTCCAACAGATATATGTCTCTTCTGGCCCCCAAATCCTGGTTCTCGTCAAGATTTGAGCCTCTCAGGATACAGCTAGCACTTGGGCTCCATGTTGACTCAAAGCAGTCGGCACTGTCACCATCTCCAGAGAAAACTGCTTATATCAGTAGCTACTGACTGTTTCTTGGCCAGCTGGAGGAATAAGGAGGCAAGTTTGATTTGTCTTATAGGTTCATGGCTGTCATAGTGATTAATGGTTTCCTCTCTCATAAGTTACATACTTTCCAGATTTCAAGATTCTTCATGTCAAAAATAATTTATATATCAATCTTATTCTCAGAATTGTAAAACTTGTTGTTTTATCCCCAATTTTGGAGGAAATATCTAAAGTAAAAAAGAGGGAAAGCAAATCCCTAGTTTACACTGAGACAATAGGATGCTCTTTTCATACTTTTCATGGGGTTCTCCTTTGAACCATGGCGCTAGAAGAGACTCTTGACAGTCAGTCCTTGGACAGCAAGGAGATCAAACCAGTCAATCCTAAAGGAAATCAACCCTGAATATTCATTGGAAGAACTGATGCTGAAGCTCCAATAATTTGACCACCTGATTCAAAGAGCTGACTCATTGGAAAAATCCTTGATGCTGGGAAAGATTGAAGGTAGGAGGAGAAGAGGGTGACAAAGGATGAGATGGTTGGATAGCACCACTAACTGTATGGACGTGAGTTCGAGCAAACTCCAGAAGATAGTGAAGGATAGGGAAGGCTGGCACACTGCAGTCTAAGGGGTTACAAACAGTCTGACACAATTTGGTGACTGAAGAACAACAGTTAAGATACTATAGCACTAGTGTAAGTAGACAAAACACAGATATATGAATGTGAAAGTGTAGAGAGTAAGAAGTTTACATACATCCAACTATTTGTATTTTCCAATAAAGTCACCAATATGTGTAGTGCGGTAATGAATAATTTTTTTGCAACATATGCTAGAACAAATGACTATTCATTTAGAGATAATTTCACATCAGAAACCATATCTCTCCATACAAAGTTAATCGGAGATATTATTTAAAAATTGCAATGCTTTTAAAAGGATAATGGAAATTCTTGACTAAGGTAAAGACAAAAATTTCTTACACATAATCCCAAGTCACTTACCATAGATTGAATAAAGTGGGTTTCATGAAATATTAAATCTTTAAGCTTAACATAATTTACTATATATATATACACCACCATGTGTAAAATAGAGTTAGTGAGAACCTGCTGTATAGCACAGGTAGCTCAGCCCTGTGCTCTGGGAAGACTTTGATGGGTGGGATGGGGATGGGGGTAGAAGGGAGGTCCAAGAGGGAGAGGAGATATATATATATAGCTGATTCACTTCACTGTATGGCAGAAACTAATGCAACATTTTAAAGCAATTATACTCCAAAAAAAAGGGAAAAAAGGCAAGTCATAGACCATATGTACTACTTGCAATATGTATATTTGACAAGAAACTTCTCTAAAATATATAAAGAACTTATACAAATCACAAAGAAAATTATAAACAATATATTAATGAGCAGAAAATTTGAAGTGCACTTCACACTAGAAGATATCCAAATGACCAATCAACTTTTGGAAACCACTACAGACATAAGAATGGCTAAAATTTAAAGATTGAAAATACTAAGTATGTGGGAATGTACAGAAACTGGATCAAGCTTATATTTGGGGGTAACTGTAAAATGACACAGCTACTTTGCAAAGTCTGTGTCAGTTTCTACTCACTGACCAAGCAATTCTCAACTTAGGTATATGTACATAAATGGATATCTAGATAAAATAACTTGTGTGCTCGTGTACAAATATTCATACTTAGTGTATAATAAAAAATCTGTTCATCATGAGAAAAATGGATAATCCAGTTGTGTTATAATCATAAAACAGGGTATTTCTTAGCATAAAAATAAAGCCAAATTATTGACATGACCAGTTAAGATTGAACCTCAAAACTGAATGAAAGAACAGAGAAAAAAGACAACATACTGCATCATTCATTCATATGAAGTGCAAGAATAAGCAAGGTTAATCTATGAGAGGATTCAGAACATATTTATCTCCGGCTGATGGGGATTAACGGGCAAGTAACATGGCAGCACTTTATGGAGTGGAGGAACATGTTCTATGCCTTGATTTGCATGATTGTACAGTGCACACGAATGTTGAATTCACTGATTTGTGTTCTTCAATTTTGTACATTTTGTTTTAGGCAAATTATATCTCATTATACAACTGACAACATTAAAAAAAGGAATGACAAAGGGTAAAACAAGTGGTTAAGTGACATAAAATAGATAAGCTATATTCAGCACATAAATAACAGTATCCCTTGGGAAGAAACTCAAAGTAATTGAGCAGCACAGACACAAAAAAGGATAGTCAATGAGAAATGCTAATGAAATTTTAAAGTCCAAATGACACACAGCTCCCTTTGGAAAAATCACCTAGACAACAAAGATGTAGTCTAGTAAAAGTCCTGCCATTCAGTTTAATATAATGGTACAGCATTGACTTTGAAGGACAGATAGAAATGTTTTCTAATACTCAATTTTCTCCTCACCAAATTTAAATTTTGGGAAGTTTTATAACCTTTTGAATTTTTCTCTCATAAACAAAAGAATCAGATCAGATCAGATCAGTTGCTCAGTCGTGTCCGACTCCTTGCGACCCCATGAACCGCAGCACACCAGGCCTCCCTGTCCATCACCAGGTCCCGGAGGTCACTCAGACTCACATCCATCAAGTCAGTGATGCCATCCAGCCATCTCATCCTCTGTCGTCCCCTTCTCCTCCTGCCCCCAATCCCTCCCAGCATCAGAGTCTTCTCCAATGAGTCAACTCTTCGCATGAGGTGGCCAAAATACTGGAGTTTCAGCTTTAGCATCATTCCTTCCAAAGAAATTTCAGGATTGATCTCCTTCAGAATGGACTGGTTGGATCTTCTTGCAGTCCAAGGGACTCTCAAGAGTCTTCTCCAACACCACAGTTCAAAAGCATCAATTCTTCAGCACTCAGCCTTCTTCACAGTCCAGCTCTCACATCCATACATGACCACAGGAAAGACCATAGCCTTGACTAGGCGAAACTTTGTTGGTAAAGTAATGTCTCTGCTTTTGAATATGCTATCTAGGTTGGTCATAACTTTCCTTCCAAGGAGTAAGCGTCTTTTAATTTCATGACTGCAGTCACCATCTGCAGTGATTTTGGAGCCCAGAAAAACAAAGTCTGACACTGTTTCCACTGTTTCCCCATCTATTTCCCATGCAGTGATGGGACCAGATGCCATGATCTTCGTTTTCTGAATGTTGAGCTTTAAGCCAACCTTTTCACTCTCCACTTTCACTTTCATCAAGAGGCTTTTTAGCCCCTCTTCACTTTCTGCCATAAGAGTCGTGTCATCTGCATATCTGAGGTTATTGATATTTCTCCCAGCAATCTTGATTCCAACTTGTGTTTCTTCCAGTCCAGCATTTCTCATGATGTACTCTGCATATAAGTTAAATAAACATGGTGACAATATACAGCCTTGACGTACTCCTTTTCCTATTTGGAACCAGTCTGTTGTTCCATGACCAGTTCTAACTGTTGCTTCCTGACCTGCATACAGATTTCTTAAGAGGCAGATCAGGTGGTCTGATATTCCCATCTCTTTCAGAATTTTCCATAGTTTATTGTGATCCACACAGTCAAAGGCTTTGGCATAGTCAATAAAGCAGAAATAGATGTTTTTCTGGAACTCTCTTGCTTTTTCCATGATCCAGCAGATGTTGGCAATTTGATCTCTGGTTCCTCTGCCTTTTCTAAAACCAGCTTGAACATCAGGAAGTTCACGGTTCACATATTGCGGAAGCCTGGCTTGGAGAATTTTGAGCATTACTTTACTAGCGTGTGAGATGAGTGCAATTGTTCGGTAGTTTGAGCACTCCTTGGCATTGCCTTTCTTTGGGATTGGGATGAAAACTGACCTTTTCCAATCTTGTGGCCACTGCTGAGTTTTCCAAATTTGCTGGCATATTGAGTGTAGCACTTTCACAGCATCATCATTCAGGACTTGGAATAGCTCCACTGGAATTCCATCACCTCCACTAGCTTTGTTCGTAGTGATGCTCTCTAAGGCCCATTTGACTTCACATTCCAAGATGTCTGGCTCTAGGTCAGTGATCACATCATCATGATTGTCTAGGTCTTGAAGCTCTTTTTTGTACAGTTCTTCTGTGTATTCTTGCCACCTCTTCTTAATATCTTCTGCTTCTGTTAGGTCCACACCATCTCTGTTCTTTATCGTGCCCATCTTTGCATGAAATGTTCCTTTGGTATCTCTGATTTTCTTGAAGAGATCCCTAGTCTTTCCCATTCTGTTGTTTTCCTCTATTTCTTTGCATTGATCACTGAAGAAGGCTTTCTTCTCTCTTCTTGCTATTCTTTGGAACTCTGCATTCAGATGTTTATATCTTTCCTTTTCTCCTTTGCTTTTCACTTCTCTTCTTTTCACAGCTATTTGTAAGGCCTCCCCAGACAGCCATTTTGCTTTTTTGCATTTCTTTTCTATGGGAATGGTCTTGATCCCTGTCTCCTGTACAATGTCATGAACCTCATTCCATAGTTCATCAGGCACTCTATCTATCAGATCTAGGCCCTTAAATCTATTTCTCACTTCCACTGTATAATCATAAGGGATTTGATTTAGGTCATACCTGAATGGTCTAGTAGTTTTCCCTACTTTCTTCAATTTCAGTCTGAATTTGGCAATAAGGAGTTCATGGTCCAAGCCACAGTCAGCTCCTGGTCTTGTTTTTGCTGATTGTATAGAGCTTCTCCATCTTTGGCTGCAAAGAATATAATCGATCTGATTTTGGTGTTGACCATCTGGTGATGTTCATGTATAGAGTCTTCTCTTGTGTTGTTGAAAGAGGGTATTTGCTAGAATTTGCTATGACCAGAAAAAAAAAAAAACAAAAGAATAACACCTGACTATTAAGATAGTTCATGGGATTAACTGATCACTTGAACTATACTAGGTTCTGAGAGGAGATTGACTTTGTCCCTCTTTTCCCCACTTTAACTTGTTAGACAGAATACAATTGACAGAGGGCACAGAAGACATTCTAAAGTAAATACTTTCTCATTATTTCTAGGAATCATGTTAATAGTAGAAAGAATAGGAGAGGCTTCCCTCATAACTCAGTCACTAAAGAATCTGCCTGCAATGCAGGAGACTCGGGTTTGATTCCTGGATTGGGAAGATCCCCTAGAGAAGGAAATGGCAACCCACTCCAGTATTTTTGCCTGGAGAATCCCGTGGACAGAGGAGCCTCATGAGTTACAGTCCATGGGGTCGCAAGTGTTGGACACAACTGAGTGACTTTCGTTTCATTTTCATAGGGGAGGAATAAGAGTCTTTTGAACAGTCATCCCTGAACCCGGGTGCATGGCAGCATGCTAAGTTGCTTCAGTTGTGTCCAGCTCTTTGCGACCCTATGGACTGTAGCCCACCAGGCTCCTCTGTCCATGGGATTCTCCAGGTGAGAATACTGGGGTAGGTTGCCATACCCTTCTTCAGAGGATCTTCCTGACCCAGGGATTGAACCCACATCTCTTATGCATTGGCATGTGAGTTCTTTGTGTGTGTGTGTGTTTAATTCTAGTAGCTTTGTTGAGATACAATTCATATACCATATGATTCATCTATTTAAAATGTACAGCTTATTGATTTTTAGTATACTCACAAATACATGCAACTCACAATTTTAGAATATTTTCATTATCTCAAAAAAAAAAAAAAAAACACCAAACACCCACAATTTTTAGCTGTCAACCAACATACTCAATGCTCTCCTCTAGTCCTGTGGTGGTTTAGTCACTCTGTCATGTCCGACTCTTTGCAACCCCATGGACTGTAGCTTGCCAAGCTCCTCTGTCCATGGGATTCTCCAGGCAAGAACACTGGAGTGGGTTGCCATTTCCTTCTCCATCCATTAGTCCTAAGCAGCCACTAATCTTCTTTTTGTCTTTATAGACTTGCCTATTCTGGACATTTAATAAGAATGGAATTATGTAATATGTGGTCTTTTGTAATTGGCTTTTTTCACTTAGCATAATATTTTCAGGGTTCATCCTTGTTGTAGCATGTATCATGTATTTCATACTTCTTATGACTAAATTATATTTGTTATATGGATATACTTTTTTTTATCATCCATTCATCCTTTGATGAATATTTGGGTTGTTCCTACTTTTTGGCTATTATGAGTAATTCAACTATAGGCACTTGTGTACAAGTTTCTTTGTGGACATAAGTTTTCATTTCTCTTGAGTATATACCCTAGTGTGGGATTGCTGGGTTATACAATAACTCACATTTAATGATTCAAGGGAGCCAGATTAGTTCCCAGAGTGATGTACCATTTTATAATCCTACCAGTGGTGTATGATTTTCCACACCCTTGTCAACACTTGCTATTATTGGTCTTTTTGATTCTAGCCATCCTATTGGTTATCAGAGTACCATTAAAGGTTTGTAAGTAGAGAAGAATTAAAATTTTGATTTTATGAGGATGACACCGATATTAAGATGTGAAAAGAACTAAAATAGAAGTGGGACTAGAGACAAAGGATTTAACAAAGAATAAATCTGTCTCTGTCATTGGCTGCTTAGAAAAGATAACAAGTGAAAATGTTACCATTGCTCCAACTACTTTCTCCATATTAGAGTCTTCCCTTCACATTGTTTCTTCTAAGCAATTTTCATTATAATTTTAACAACTACTGCAGAAAAATGGGAGGCCACTTTCTGAGAATGCACCCTATGGGAGCCTCCACTTCTCAGTTACCATCAATTCAAACTTTCCAGTCTGTTCTTCCAGTGATCCACTGAAAGTGATCCATCTCCAGTGATGCTTCTGGACACAGCTAGAGACATTCCAGTTTACAATGGATTAGCAAGTCCTGGCAACTGATCGGCTCTAGAAGGTGGGAAAGAGAGATCTTCCTCTAGAGACTCTAGGGTTTCTATCAGTGGTGTCTGAGGAAAGGAGCAGTTCTTATCACTCAGATACAAAAATAAGTCCAGGAGAGAGTGGATTGAAGTACACTGACTTCATCTCTGGGGGATAGCAAAGGAAGACCTAGGCAGATAGCTGGATAGAAGTCCCTGAGGTAGGAGTTCAATTGTCTGTTTTAAATGTTTAAAGTATACAGATGCACATAAGCTGGTATTTGCTATTTTAAATGCCTAAAATGTGCCATCCAGCTTGCCCTTTGCTTTAGGAAATGAATTTGAAATCGGGAAATTTGCCCAGGTACTCAGTCAAAAGAAATGTGGTGGAGATGTTCAGTTAAAAAATAATACCTATGCATCTCTCCAGTTCTCTTGTGTTCTTTGCTTGTGATGTATACCATGTCTCAAAGTCTAAAACTAATTACAGATTTCCCCCAGTACTTGAATTCATTCATCCACCCAAATCAATCATTCACCAGAAACTTACTGAGTGCCAGGTTCTGTTCAGGTGCTCAAGATACAATTTGTTGAACAAAACATACCCCAGCCCCTCCATCGAGTTATTTCTGGTTTTTGTCACTCAAAAGCTATTCATTTTTCTGGAAAAGGCAATCATCTAGCATCTGGGAATTGAGCTAGATAGGAATATTTTATTTCATGCATCAAATAGTTTTTTAATAATTGCTTAAACCATCTTAGAAAAAGATTTAAATTGTTAGCAGTTCTCATAGGACATCAAACTTTATGAATAGCATTGAAAAAATGGTTATGAAATTGTTTGACTCTCCAAAGGATAGGCTTTTAATTTTCTAAAGTAAGACAACAATTGAAAATCTGGTTTAAAAATGGAAATGCAGAATAAATGTTAACTGAAGACTGTAGCACTGCTTGCTCCTGGCTAAAAAAAAAAAAAAAAAAAAAGAAGGGTGGGTGGCAACATTGATGTTTGTGAGACTTTTATTTAGTGGTACAGCTTCACTGATAAAAATAACTAAAACCCTAGACTAACACATTAACACCTTTTTATTCAAACAGTAATTTTTGTTGAAGTGTCATTTACATAAACAAAACTCACTCTGAGTGTACGATTTGATGCATTTTGACTAATATATACAGTGATGTACCATTCAACACAATGAAGATATACAGCAGCACTTAGAGATCTCTTCAAGAAAATCAGAGATACCAAAGGAACATTTCATGCAAAGATGGGCTCAATAAAGGACAGAAATGGTATGGACCTAACAGAAGAAGAAGATATTAAGAAGAGATGGCAAGAATACACGGAAGATCTGCACAAAAAAGATCTTCACGACCCAGATAATCACGATGGTGTGATCACTGACCTAGAGCCAGACATTCCGGAATGTGAAGTCAAGTGGGCCTTAGAAAGCATCACTAGGAACAAAGCTAGTGGAGGTGATAGAATTCCAGTTGAGCTATTCGAAATCCTGAAAGATTTGCTGTGAAAGTGCTGCACTCAATATGCCAGCAAATTGGGAAAACTCAGCAGTGGCCACAGGACTGGAAAAGGTCAGTTTTCATTCCAATCCCAAAGAAAGGCAATGCCAAAGAATGCTCAAACTACCACACAATTGCACTCATCTCACACACTAGTAAAGTAATGCTCAAAATTCTCCAAGCCAGGCTTCCGCAATATGTGAACCGTGAACTTCCTGATGTTCAAGCTGGTTTTAGAAAAGGCAGAGGAACCAGAGATCAAATTGCCAACATCCGCTGGATCGTGGAAAAAGCAAGAGAGTTCCAGAAAAATATCTATTTCTGCTTTATTGACTATGCCAAAGCCTTTGACTGTGTGAATCACAATCAACTGTGGAAAATTCTGAAAGAGATGGAAATACCAGACCACCTGATCTGCCTCTTGAGAACTTTGTATGCAGGTCAGGAAGCAACAGTTAGAACTGGTCATGTAACAACAGACTGGTTCCAAATAGGAAAAGGAGTACGTCAAGGCTGTATATTGTCACCCTGCTTATTTAACTTATATGCAGAGTACATCATGAGAAACGCTGGACTGGAAGAAACACAAGCTGGAATCAAGATTACCGGAAGAAATATCAATAACCTCAGATATGCAGATGACACCACCCTTATGGCAGAAAGTAAAGAAGAATTAAAAAGCCTCTTGATGAAAGTGAAAGTGGAGAGTGAAAAAGCTGGCTTAAAGCTCAACATTCAGAAAATGAAGATCATGGCATCTGGTCCCATCACTGCATGGGAAATAGATGGGGGAACAGTGGAAACAGTGTCAGACTTTATTTTTCTGGGCTCCCAAATCACTACAGATGGTGACTGCAGCCATGAAATTAAAAGACACTTGCTCCTTGGAAGGAAAGTTATGACCAACCTAGACATCATATTCAAAAGCAGAGACATTACTTTGCCAACAAAGGTCCGTCTAGTCAAGGCTATGGTCTTTCCTGTGGTCATGTATGGATGTGAGAGTTGGACTGTGAAGAAGGCTGAGCACCGAAGAATTGATGCTTTTGAACTGTGGTGTTGGAGAAGACTCTTGAGAGTCCCTTGGACTGCAAGGAGATCCAACCAGTCCATTCTGAAGGAGATCAGCCTTCAGAATGTTCTTTGGAAGGAATGATGCTAAAGCTGAAACTCCAGTTCTTTGGCCACCTCATGTGAAGTGTTGACTCATTGAAAAAGACTCTGATGCTGGGAGAGATTGGGGGCAGGAGGAGAAGGGGACAACAGAGGATGAGATGGCTGGATGGCATCACTGACTCGATGGACGTGAGTCTCAGTGAACTCTGGGAGTTTGTGATGGACAGGGAGGCTTGACATGCTGCGATTCATGCGGTCGCAAAGGGTCGGACACGACTGAGAGACTGATCTGATCTGATCTGATCAAACAGAATTTTTTGTGATGATGAACATGTTCTGTACCTGTTCAATATGGTAGTCATTGACCACGCTGGCTATTGGGCACTTGAAATGGCTTTGGGACTGGCTTAGTAACTTTCATTTTAATTAATTTAAACCTTAATTTAAACAGCTGCATGGGATGCTGGACAACCATATTAGCGCCCAGCATTTCCATCACCCCAAAAAGTTCATGTTGCTATCATCTTGCAATGTTACTTTAGTGCCTTCTGCTGACAGAGCCTGGCATTACACTAAGTGGCAAAGAAATGTTTACAGGTTGCAGCTTCATTATTATAAAACCGGAACTGGAGGAGCAGGTTGGAAGCTGAGAGAAGAGATGACTTGCTCAATAGGCATGTGAGTTCTTTACCACTAGCACCACCTGGGAAGCACTGTAACATGGCTAGTTTCCATCTAAAATCAGGGATGAAAATCTTCACCATAGTCAACACCTGCAGTCTTCTCTGTCTGGAATGAAATGAGGAAACCCACTACAGCCTTAAAATAATCTTGACTCCCAAGTGTTCCCCAGAAAGATAATCATTCGTTCAACTCTAAGGAAATTGAGAAGAAGAAATTGAGGAGAAGGCAATGGCACCCCAGTCCAGTACTCTTGCCTGGAAAATCCCATGGACGGAGGAGCCAGGTGGGCTGCTGTCTATGGGGTCACACAGAGTCGGACACGACTGAGCGACTTCACTTTCACTTTTCACTTTCATGCATTGGAGAAGGAAATGGCAACCCACTCCAGTGTTCTTGCCTGGAGAATCCCAGGGACGGGGGAGCCTGGTGGGCTGCTGTCCATGGGGTTGGACAGAGCTGGACACGACTGATGCGACTTAGCAGCAGCAGCTTAGCAGCAAGGAAATTGAACAATTTTGAAAGCAGGAAAGGTGCAGGCTAAGTTGAATCACATCACCAGAATTCTCACCTGCATCATAGCCAAGATATTAATAGATATCTTTTCCCAGATCATTCCTGTAGCACATGCAGACTCTATTGGAGTGAGTGGTAGACCTGTGGATATCAATCAGGTAGAAATATATGTTCATTTATAGGAAACAAAATTCAAAATGTCCCTCTATCCTCAAAACCCAGGAAAGTTCTCATTCAAAGCAATATGTTTGAGAAAACCATTATGATCTTTGATTAGGCAATGATTTCTTAGATGACATCTAAAACAAAACAACAACAAATAAATGGCTAAAAGGATTTTTACAAAATTAGAGCCTTTTGTTCTTCAACAGATACTAATAAGGAAATGAAAACGCAACTCACAAGACCAAAGAAAATTGCTGCAAAACTTATATCTGACAAGTGTTTAGTATCCACAATATATAAAGAACTCTTACAATTCAAGAGGAAAATGAGAAATAATCTAATATATCCATGGAAAAATGATCTGAATAAACATTTATCATTAGAAGACCCAAAAATAGCCAATAAGCACATGAAAAGATATCCCAAACCATTAGATACAACTAAGAAAATGGAAATGAAACCCACAATGAGATACCACTTCCCCCTACTAACATGGCTAGTATGTTAAAAACATATCCCTAGGGGTGTGTGGATCACAATAAACTATGGAAAATTCTGAAAGAGCTGGGAATACCAGACCACCTGATCTGCCTCTTAAGAAATCTGTATGCAGGTCAGGAAGCAACAGTTAGAACTGGTCATGGAACAACAGACTGGTTCCAAATAGGAAAAGGAGTACGTCAAGGCTGCATATTGTCACCATGTTTATTTAACTTATATGCAGAGTACATCATGAGAAATGCTGGACTGGAAGAAACACAAGTTGGAATCAAGATTGCTGGGAGAAATATCAATAACCTCAGATATGCAGATGACACGACTCTTATGGCAGAAAGTGAAGAGGGGCTAAAAAGCCTCTTGATGAAAGTGAAAGTGGAGAGTGAAAAGGTTGGCTTAAAGCTCAACATTCAGAAAACGAAGATCATGGCATCTGATCCCATCACTACATGGGAAATAGATGGGGAAACAGTGGAAACAGTGTCAGACTTTGTTTTTCTGGGCTCCAAAATCACTGCAGATGGTGACTGCAGCCATGAAATTAAAAGACGCTTGCTCCTTGGAAGGAAAGTTATGACCAACCTAGATAGCATATTCAAAAGCAGAGACATCACTTTGCCAACAAAGGTTCGCCTAGTCAAGGCTATGGTCTTTCCTGTGGTCATGTATGGATGTGAGAGCTGGACTGTGAAGAAGGCTGAGCGCCGAAGAATTGATGCTTTTGAACTGTGGTGTTGGAGAAGACTCTTGAGAGTCCCTTGGACTGCGAGAAGATCCAACCAGTCCATTCTGAAGGAGATCAATCCTGGTATTTCTTTAGAAGGAATGATGCTAAAGCTGAAACTCCAGTATTTTGGCCACCTCATGCGAAGAGTTGACTCATTGGAGAAGACTCTGATGCTGGGAGGGATTGAGGGCAGGAGGAAAAGGGGACGACAGAGGATGAGATGGCTGGATGGCATCACTGACTCGATGGATGCGAGTCTGAGTGACCTCCGGGAGCTGGTGATGGACAGGGAGGCCTGGCGTGCTGCGGTTCATGGGGTCGCAAAGAGTCGGACACGACTGAGAGACTGATCTGATCTGATCTCTGATGTAAAGAAGTGTTGGGGAAGATGTGGAGAAACGAATCCTCCTACACTGCTAGTGTAAAATGATAGAATTGTTTGGAAAAATAGTTGTCAGTTCTTCCAAGTTCAATATAGAGTTGACATTGACACACTCGGAGCAATTCCAATCTGAGGTTTGTACCCAAGAGAACTGAAAATATATGAGCCTAAAGAAACTTGTCGGAGAAGGCAATGGCACCCCACTCCAGTACTCTTGCCTGGAAAATCCATGGATGGAGGAGCCTGGTAGGCTGCAGTCCATGGGGTTGCTAAGAGTCGGACATGACTGAGCACCTTCACTTTCACTTTTCACTTTCATGTATTGGAGAAAGAAATGGCAACCCACTCCAGTGTTCTTGCCTGGAGAATCCCAGGGACGGGGAAGCCTGGTGGGCTGCCGTCTCTGGGGTCGCATAGAGTCAGACACGACTGAAGCAACGCAGCAGCAGCAGCAGCAAAGAAACTTGTACATGAATATTCAGAGCAACAATTCTGCTTAGAAGCCAAAGTAGAAACAACTTAAACCTTCATTCATCAGTTGGTGGATAAACATAACGTAGTAGAGTCATAGAGAGAAATATTATTCAGGTGTAAAAAGAAATAATGGTATAGGCAAAAAGGTGGATGAACCATTTATGGTGATGAAGATGCCAGATACAAAAGGTCCTATGTTGGATGATTCCATACCAAAGAAATGTTCAGAATAGGCAAATCCATACAGAGAGAAAGTAGATTAGTGGTTTCCAAGGGCCTGGAGAAGGAAGGAATAGGGAGTGACTACTGACATGTTTAGGGATTATTTGGGAGATAATGAAGTTATTCTGAAATTAGATAGTGGTGGTGGTTTCACAACTTTGTAAACAGAAAATCACTGACTTGTACACCAAATGGATTTTATAGTGTATGAATTATGCCATCATCATCATTATCAACCTGCCTTAGCATCTTCCAAGCCCTGTATTTTCACTAAGCAATGTATCTCAAATTAATAGCCAGTGGCCAGCATATGATGCTGTTAGCCTGTTGTGAAGGAAGATATCAAATGAAAAATTACATTGAGGACGTTTTTGGTAGAAATGCAGTGTAGGTGAAGGAAGCAGCTACTTGGGAGGATCTGACACAAAATGTGGGATGGGGTTTCAGGGGTTTCCCTGGGTCTGGCTTCAGTGCTTACAGCAAAGGGGCCTTGGCCAGTTAGAGACCCTCTCTGTGCCTAAGTTTCTTCATCTACAAAGTGGCAGGGAGTAATGCTTTCTGCACCAGTCAACTTTGAACACTGCTGCTGCTGCTGCTAAGTCACCTCAGTCATGTCCAACGCTGTGTGACCCCATAGACGGCAGCTCACCAGGCTTCCCTGTCCCTGGGATTCTCCAGGCAAGAACACTGGAGTGGGCTGCCATTTCCTTCTCCAATGCATGAAAGTGAGAAGTGAAAGTGAAATCACTCAGTCATGTCCGACCCTCAGCCACCCCATGGACTGCAGCCTACCAGGCTCCTCTGTCCATGGGATTTTCCAGGCAAGAACACTGGAGTGGGTTGCCATTTCCTTCTCCAATGCATGAAAGTGAAAAGTGAAAGTGAAGTTACTCAGTCATGTCCGACCCTCAGCCACCCCATGGACTGCAGCCTACCAGACTCCTCCGTCCATGGGATTTTCCAGGCAGGAGTACTGGAGTGGGGTGCCATTGTCTTCTCCGACTTTGAACACTAGAAGTACTTATAGATATGAAGTAATCATCCCCCCAATTCAAGAAGAAGATTGATGAAATTGGTGGGAAAAACTAAGTGCACATCTGAGTACCTTTAATAAATAGATTCTAGGTCCCACTTCAACTCACTGAACCAGGATTGCTACAGAGGAGGACTGTGCACTTGTTTGGGTACTAACTCTCTCAGGTGATTCTTACAGTGATCAGCCTGGGGACAGAACACACTGAGCTGCATACCTTTTACCCCAAACACAGAAGGAGGACAGAGCAGAAGCACAAGCATGTTTCCAATGCAATGACTAAAGCAGAGGGGAACTTTTGGAGGACTCTAGAATTGAAACACCAGGTCATTCTGACTCCATTTTACCCTTGTCTGGTTTACAGCAGAGACACAAGTCCTTGGGGACACATGACTGAAGCACCTGACCATCCACTTTGAGGGTACTGAGAGCCCTAATTTCAAATTCAAGCTGGTTTTGAGTGAAAGTTAAATTTACCCTTGTGTGCTCATTGATGGGACCAGTCTTCTCCAAGCTGCCACTTTATTGAAGTAAACCATATTGCTATAAATGCAGACTTCAATGAAGATGTTTGTTATAAAATTCTATAAATACCCTAGCAACCTAACAAGTAACCAGAAAGTTAGCAAGAGCATTCAGTTTCAGGACAGTTCAACCCAATAGAGTATAGTCACTGAGAGCTAAGTTTCCCAAGTTAAAGGGAAATGTCCCTTTCTGTCCTGGGACATTGTACCAGTTTCAAGGAGGTGGGAAAGCAGATGCCCACTGCTCTTGCCTCCAGACAGCACCTGATGTCCTGACACCCATAATCAGTTCAGGGAGCCTTTGTAAGGTCCTGGCCATCACTTCTGCTATTGCAGAGTACATAGACATGGTTTAGTAAAACAAAGGAGGGCTCCAGGAGCAAAGTCAGGTAACAGAGAAAATGAGGAGCATGAAATGGGACAAATGCAGAGTAAAGACAAAAGTGCACCGGTTGTAAAGTAGGTTTCTCTTACTTACAAAACAGAAAGAAATAGCTTATTTTCTTTGATAAGTAAGTTTTTTAAAATTTTTAATTTGACTGAATAGATTATTTACTGTCCTCTTGTATAAGTTTCTTATTTATTCAGCACAATAGTATTACCTTGAATGATTATGAGAAAAATAAAATATCACAGTCGTTGTTCAGTCATGAAGTCATGTCTTACTCTTTGCAATCCCATGGGCTGCAGCATGCCAGGCTTCCTGGAACTTACACTATCTCCTGGAGTTTGCTGAAACTCATGTCCATTGAGTCGGTGATGCCATCCAACCATCTCATCCTCTGTCGCCCCCTTCTCCATCCCTCAATCATTCCCAGCATCAGGGTCTTTTCCAGTGACTTGGCTCTTTGCATCAGATGGCCAATGTATTGGAGCTTCAGCTTCAGCATCTGTCCTTCCAATGAATATTCAGGACTGGTTTCCTTTAGGATTTACTGATTTGATCTTGCAGTCCAAGGGACTCTCAAGAGTCTTGTCCAGCACCACAATTTGAAAGCATCAGTTCTTCACTGTTCAACTTTCTTTATGATCCAAGGCCCACATCTGTACATGACTGCTGGGAAAACCATAGCTTTGACTATATGGACCTTTGTTGGCAACGTGATATCTCTGCTTTTTAATATGGTGTCTAAATGTCATAGCTTTCCTTCCAAGGAGCAAGCATCTTTTAATTTCATGGCTACAGTCACCATCTGTGCTGTTCTTCGAGCCTGAGAAAATAAATTCTGTCTCTGTTTCCACTTTTTCCTCATCTATTTGCCATGAAGTGATGGGAGCAGATGAAAAGATCGTAGTTTTTTGAATGCTGAGTTTTAAGCCAGCATTTTCACTCTCTTCTTTCACCCTGATTAATTCCTCTTCACTTTGTGCCATTAGAGTGGTTTCATCTGCATACCTGAGGTTGTTTTTCTCCTGGCAATCTTGATTTCCAGCTTGTGATTCATCCCACCCAGAATTTCACATGATGTAGTCTGAATATAACTTAAATAAACAGGGTAACAATATACAGTCTTGAAGTACTTCTTTCCCAGTTTTGAACCAGTTTGTTGCTCCATGTCCAGTTCTAACTGTTGCTTCTTGATCTGCATATGATTTCTCAGGAGACAGGTAAGGTGGTCTGGTATTCCTATATCTTTAAGAATTTTCCACAGTTTGTTCCACACAGTCAAAGACTTTAGCATAGTCAATGTAGCCTTGCTTTCTTTTTGATCCATCAAATGTTGGCAATTTGACGTTTTCTAAATCCATCTTGTACCTCTGAAAATTCTCATTTCATGTACTACTAAAGCCTAGTTTGAAGGATTTTGAGCATTACCTTGCTAGCATGTGAAATGAGCACAACTGTATGGTAGTCTGAGCATTCTTTGGCATCATCCTTCTTTGGTATTGGAATGAAAACTGACCCCTTCCAGTCCTATGGCCACAACTGATTTTCCTAAATTTGCTGACATATGGAGCGTAACACTTTAGCAGCAGCATCTTTTAGGATTTTAAATAGCTCAGCTGGAATTCTGTCACATATACTAGCTTTGTTCATAGTACTGCTTCCTAAGGCCCACTTGGCTTCACACTCAAGGATGTCTGACTCTAGGAGAGTCACCACATCATTATGGTTAGCTGGCCATTAAGATCTTATTTGTATAGTTTTTCTGTGTATTCTTGCACTTCTTCTTAATCTCTTCTGCTTCTGTTAGGTTCTTGCTCTTTCTGTCCTTTATCATGCCCATCCTTGCATGAAATTTTCTCTTGTTATCCCCAGTTTTATTAAAGAGATGTCTAGTATTTCCCATTCTATTGTTTTCTTCTACTTCTCTGCAGTGTTCACTTAATTATAATATTGTACAATTTCTTGACCCAATATCAGTCAATGAACTATATGTAACTGTTATTATGATTTTTAAATGAAGGAATGTGATGCACTTTTCTTACCCTCACAGAATGTCAGGGTCCACAGACATCAAAAAATAAATTTCTTCGAAGTATTTGCTGGATCTCATATACCAATATCATTAAGAAGGGAATCTGGAGGATGGTGTGAGGTGAGGGGAAGATAACTGGTTGGTCCAGCTCTCTTATCCTTACCTTGACATGGACAAATGCTCAGTGGTTCGTGGTTATGCCCATTTCACCCACCATCCAGGTTAGTCCTGCAGCTAAACTGAAGAGACCAATGCTATAGAGGGTCTCCCAAATCTCAGGTTCACAAGAGCCAGGTAGGAAGAGATGCTGAGGAAATGAGGAGTTGGTTAAGACCATCACTCCCTGAGGGCATGCCTGTCCCTTTCTCCTCAATTTCATCTTCTATGTCCCTGAACACAATTTCCCATGTTCACTGTAGTTCATCAACCATCCCTGACCCATGACCTTACTAAATAGATCATCATGCCAATATTCAAGGATATACACATAAACTTTTAATCGTTTTGACAGCTTGGAAAGAGCTCTTATTGGGGGTACAATGAAAGCCATGAGTAAAAGTTTGAAATGTAGTGTTTAGTGACATTAAAAACAACTAGAGCGACCTGGATATAGAGGAGGGGTTTAGAGGGCAGGGCTGTCAAACTTAAGTTTACTCTAAAGTGAACAAGCTGCCCAAGGAAGACAAGAATCTGACATAACACTGGGATGCAGCAAAATAATATCGAGTCTGGATAGAAACCATTTTTAAAAATTAATTACTCATTCACTTAGTATTATACTCTGATTTTTTCCTACAGGTTTAAGGACAGAAAAAAGTGGAGAAGACCCAGAGAAGAAGTTCATGAGAGTCTACAAGTTTGACATCTCTCACTTGTGGAAAAGTCTTAAGATCTGTTTAAAGAGAAGGTGAGGTGACTTATAACAGCCCAACAGAAATTAAGACCTGCTGGCAAAGTATTTCTCCCTCGAATATTTGTATACACAGAAGAATGAACAATGGGAACTCAGCTGAGGTAGTTTTTGGAAGGAGATAGGTCAGTTGTATCAGGATGTGCGCAGACAACCTAAGAGTGGCTGCCGAGGGCTTGGGTGCTATCAGTGGTGATGTTCACAGACAGTCATGGCCTAGGCACCTGGAAGGCAGGGGCCCCCAAGATCCCATGAACCCCTCCCCCTACCAGTTCCGTTATGGAAACTCCAGACGGTTACCTAGCATGCTGGGTCCCCCTCCTTCACTCCTGTTTGAGTCTGAGCCCCACATAGCACCTTTGGCTCTGAGCTCTGGCATCTTGAACCTTCTTTTTGTGGTTGAGAACCCTCTAGTTGTTCCCAACAGTAAGTCAGGAATTCCAGTTTTTGTCATCCCTCAGTGCTGATTAAACCTATGTGATTTTCTTGGCTCTAATCCCCTGTATGCTGAGTGTCTTCTCCTCACCCCCGGCTCTGCCCTCATCTGCCACACATCACCATGGCAATACCTTTTCGCTCTTTGTCTGATCTGAGGGCAGAACTCACCCTCACTTGAAATCAACCAGGAACTTCCGTTGCATCTGGTAAATAACAAGCAGGACTTTCAAGACCTCACAGAGAAATTCTTCATATCCCAAGCAACTGCTAAGCCCCAGGCCAACCAGCTACAGAAATACGGTAAGTCCTCAGGGTCGTGATCACCAAAGCAATGAATGACCACTCTCTTCCCTCTAAGAAACTAAGTCTCCATGCTTTGTCTCCTTTTCCCTTTGTCATTTTGAATTCCATTCTGGCCACAATCCAGGAAAGGTCGAAGTGGCTCTTCTCCCCTTAGTTCCCTGAGGATGGAAAACGGAGGCACAAGGAGTGGAGGTACTTTTCCAATTTTGTGGTGAGTTGTAGGGTGAGATCCAGATTGTGTATCTGTATCTCAATCACCCAGTGTCACAATCATCCAGATTGTGATTCCTGGCACAAGCACAAAACTGCCTGTGTCTCTCAGGAGAAAGCTAAAGTGTGTTGACTGGAATTTTTTCTGTTCATATCTGATCCTGCATCCCTGTTGGCTAAACCTCTGGGACTAATGAATCCAATCAGTTCAAGCTTCCCTGAGGTTCCATTGGCAAAGCCCTGTGCTAGTTACACAGGGGTAATGTGGTGGTTATGTATTGCCAGAAGCAAGGGATCATAAGATTTAAAGGAACTTAAAGATGAGGCAGCTCCTCATTGAAACCATGGTCTCTGTGAGTGACGCAATCAAGACAGAGCCTCCCTGGTGAGAAGGAAGCCGTGATTCCTGGGTATAGCATGCGCTTCCTGGGTGTAGGGTGTCTTTCCTGTCCAAGAAAGCCATGTGACACTCTGTGATGAGGTTGAGGGTGTTTCTGGGGAAATCAAACCATTTATACATCCCCTTCTATTTCTACCTAAGCTGGTGAAACTTTGGTGATGCAGGTTGACCAGGAGTCCAGGTGGCCCTGAGTCTGTGCTATAAGATGTGTGACCAATATGAGCATGATGTTAAGTGGGAGAGATCACCAGCCACCATAAAATCCCAGGCAGAGTGTGGGGAGGCCCTTTGTACCTGCAGTCAGCCGGGTAGTTGGAAGTATTGTTGCCTGTTCTGGAAGAAGGGCCTGTAGTGAGGAAAGAAGTCATGAGCAGGGTACATGCACAGCAAGGGGATGAGAGAAATCTTGACAACTTGAGTCTGTGTAGTCGTTTTCCATTAATCTATGAGGGAGTTAATGAAAAATGACTGACACAGAAGAAAAAGAAAAAGTAAAGCCTGTTATTTAAGAAAGTAAAGAGATAAACTTTGGGGAAAAGGCAAACTTAGTTTTATTTACATCTTTCCTTATAATCATAACATTATTCTAAGAAATAAGTTGTGAGGCTGGTGAAGAAGAAATGTCTCATCAGGACCCTGTGGCAGGTCACACAGCACAATGTGAAGGGCATGGACTCTGGGCCAGGCTTCCTAGGCTCACATTCACCTTGGGAACCTTTCTGAGTCTGTTTCCTCCTCTGTCCATGTGGTGCTGTAAACTATTGTTTGAGTTATAATGAATATTGAGTAAATCTGATAAAGCCCTGACAGTAGTGCCTGGCTCAGTGTAAACACAGTTCACAGTTCTACTATTTCTAATAACACAAAGATTGTCAGTGTTTGGGCACATTTCTTTCAGGTCCTTATGGTTTCATGTATTCTACTTCACACAAGTGTATCCAGGTGAGTTTTTTACCTCGAGATACTTGTTCATTACTGAAACACTGTGATGGCACGAGGTAACCACCAGTTTAGTCCTATAGACCTTCCCAGCTACACAGGAATGACCTCCCCAGGCCCTGCTCAGGGTCTCACCTAAGAGGCTGCAGGTGTTGGTTCAATGGCCCAGGATTCAGAGTCAGTCTCAGGGGATGAGAATTCTGACTTTGCCAAATGGCACTTCATCCTGTCTACTTGCTTTCTGTGCCTTGGAGCTTCTCTTTCCTCAGTTCTAAAATGGGGAGTAACCTCAGTTGCGAGGCTGGGGAATCAGAAACGGAAATGGCTGTGTAGACCTTGGTACTGAGGTTACATCTGCCCCTGGGGTGGCCTGTCCTCCTCCTCTGAAGGCAGTGACCACAGCAGCAAGGCCAGCTTCCCCTGAGGCAGTGGCTCTCTTTCCTCAGAGTGTGAACCGTGTAAGGACAATGTTGAATCCATGCTGGGGGAGAAGATGCCTTTTGAGACACTGAGGCCAGCAGAAAAGCCAAAGCTCGATGAGAGGCTGAGGTAAGGAGGACAGAGGTGTTCATGGCAGGCACAGGACACTGTCATAAAACAGGTGCATGTATGCTAAATCACTTCAGTTGTGTCTGACTCTTTGCGATCCCATGGCCCATAGCCCGCCCGGATCCAACAACTAGTGGATTATGGATTCCAACTGTTATTCAGGGCTTCAGTTACTCTCTTTTTAAAAAACTATTGACCTAAAACCACATATCATGAAATTCACCAAATTCAAGTGGACAATTCAACTCAGTGGCATTTGGCACATTCTCAGTGTTGTGCAATTAAAGCCTCATTTGTCTTTAAATCACAACTCCCTCCTGACTGACTACAGCCTGTTATCTTTTCTTAACCCTGACATTCTCTTGTTCTTTCCAATCCACACAAACTGTACCTCTCCACACTCTATATCTGACTGTGTGTCACTCCATGTGTGATACTGTTTGTGTATTTTAAAATGGAAATGGCCTTCTGTGAGCAAGGAACTGAAGAGACAACTTCATAACACAGGTTTAGGAATACATTAGGTTTTGAATACAGAAGAACAAGATGAATGGGATGTCAGGGAATCTTTAGGAGCACTTTCGGATACAGAGGACACATTCGTTGTTCCTTCTTTCTCTATGACATAGTTTGATCATCAAATATGTGCCAGAATTCTGTTTCAAGGGCTTCTTGGGGATGTTATGACAGAAATCCCTAACAGTCTCTCATCCACCTCTTTGACTTTAACAACTGCCTGTTCTGTCTCACCTAGGATGTGTGACACCCTAATTCGAAGTCAGGCAAAAGAGCTGACCCAGTTACAGCAGACACTACAGGATGGGAAAGATGACTCTGTCTTGCTCAAGCAGCACCTCAAGGACCTCCTCACCCACAGTGACCCAGACAGCCACCAGGGGCAGGGCTTCTGAGAGAGCCTGTCTGAGGGGTACCGACTGGCAGAGCGCCTTGCCTGCAAGCTCAGCCCAGGTGAGGGGGCCATAGACTCTGATAGCACTGATCCTCTCCTAGGTCCCCATTTCATAAGATGAACTCCACTGGGAATTTTTTTTAAATGAGCTTTCCTATTTCATGTCCCATTTGGGGATATGATAAGAGCAGGACTGGCTGAGTGGGAGGACAGAGGAGAAATGCACAGGGTGGAGGTCATAGTATTTGAACTGTCTGCTTCCTCCATGATGGACAATGGCCACTGGAGCAAGAGGCAGCATCCAGATAGCATTAAAGCAGAGATAAGACGAGGTCTCAGGAGGAAGCTTGTTAGAGTGAAAAAAGCCCTGGACTAAACATGGAAGTTCCCAGGTTCCAGGCTGAGTGCTGTGCTTATAACTGTGTGTGAGTGATTGATTTTTCTTATGTCAATAACTGTTTTTTCATCTGTAAAATGGATCAAATAATTTGTTGATGATAGCTGTAGTGATGAAATTTGGTAATATGTACAAATGCACTGCAGAAAAATAATGCCTTTCATTTTGTGGTATTGGGTAAGGTACTTGATAGAGTTGAACTTGGTGTTGGGAAAGTGGATTAGACTGAAGCACTTTCCATAGAGAGACTTCCCCTGGTAACACACAAAAGCCACCTTGAAGAGCCAGGATGTTCCTAGATGGAGGGACGTGGGACTTGGTTGTTCTCCTTAGGGAAAGGAGGGCATCTTGTGAGACCCGAGGAAGTTTTTAAAGCCTGTGTCTTTGGCAGAATTTGTGGCAGGATGGATGATACAGTTGTAGAAGTGGAGACGGAAGGTGGACAATGTGAAGTGATATAAGGAAGAAAAGACAATTTAAATGTTTGCCCGATTTCAGGCAGAGTGTGCCCTGAGGATGATCTATCAGTTTAGAGACAGACTGCCTGATGGATCAAAAATCCCTGCTAGAACAGTTGTTTAAAAACAAAGTTCTAACAAATTAGAACTTCCATACAATACTAACTTGTACATAGATATTTATGGCTCTGTGACCATATGAGTCCCTGTGTTTATAATAGGTGACGTGGCAAGAAGCTCAATGGATATTTCTGAATTTGTCTGCAGAAATTTATGAAAATGAGGAGGATGAACAAGGACAAGAAACACTCATGCCCAGGTAACAGTGAACTATCAGGAGCTGGGTAGGAAAATGGGTAGGAAAGGTATGGACAGGGTCACAGAGAAAACAGGAACTGAGGGCAAAAGAATCGAAGATGCCAGATGGAAGCCTAAGCACAACTGCAGATGGTACTAATTTACTTCAACCCACATACGCTTGGCCCTGTAACTTGGTTGTCTGTTGTCTCTGTGCTACTTGTATGTAAGATCCAGGGTGAATGCACCACCCTTAGGATTTCCTGTACACATAGAGAATATCTGTTCTCTCCTAAAGGAGGTCCAAAGTGAGATACATATATTCCTACACAGTTGTTTAAGATCCTTGGGAGGAAGATAACTAGCAAACGAATTAGTATAGAAGTAACTAGAAAAATTAAACATCAAGACAACTGTCTAGAAAAAAATGGGTTGTCACATGACAATAGTAATAGAAAGAGGCCTTGGAAACCTTTCAATTCCTAAAAAGGAGGCATAATATTTCTGGGAATCTATGCCTTAATAGATGTGTTCACTTGATTGTGAGTGCTCAGTTGCTCAGGCGAGACCTACTGTTTGCAAAGCAATGGGCTGTAGCCCACCAGGCTCCTCTGTCCATGAGATTTGGCTGTCAATATTATGGAATTGGGTTGTCAAGCCCTCCTCCAGGGGATCTTCCCAACCCAGGGATTGAATCTATGTCTCCTGCATTGGCAGTCTGATTCTTTACCACAGAGCCAACAGGGAAGCCCTTATTCACTTGGCTACTTCATCTTGAACTCAACATGGATTAGGACCAGGGGGGATGCACTTGGTGTGGAAATTCATCTGTGCTTCCTGTTACTGAAAGTACCATCCTGGGATGGTTGAGTCTCATTCCTCACCAGAGGTTTGTGGCCAGTACATGGAGCACCTGCTGTACTCTCCCTCCCACTGCCAGACAGCCACAATCAGTTTCACGTACGGAAGGATAGTTTCTTTCTGTGACCACTCTCATGCCTCCCATCAAAACCAGCCAGATTGGCTTAGGGTCAGGTCCTCTTCATTTAATTTTCTGTTATCCCTTTCCCACCTGTCACAGCATGGAAATGCAGGATGTTGAAAAGAAGGAATTACCTGAGGAATCTAAGGATGAATGTGTTTTGATGCCTTCAATTCTCCAAGGAAGTTCTGACTGTCACCAGCCTTACAGTGATGACAAATTTGCATATGAAAACCAGAAGAGGGCCTTGGTCTGGATGGAGCTTGTGCTAAAGAGGATGAAATCCCAACCAATCTCCCAGGTAGCTTCTGTGTTCTTTGTCCCCACAATCTGTATAGACTGAGGACGGTCATCTCTGAAGACAGCTTATATAGACACATCTTAGTTGAAACCAGGAGAAAGGATCTCTTATGGAACACAGACATCAGGTTGGTCAGGGAGCCTTCATCATCTTCTCGGCCCTGGTCTTGCCTCTGTCACCCTGGCCCCAGTGTCAAACATTTGACCCAAATCTATTGTGACAACTCTCACTTACCTCAGTTGGCAATCCACAGGAGGTGTCTGTCACACCTGGTTTGGATCCAATGTGTTTGTTATCTTCAATGATCTAATTTTTTTTATAAATGTGCCTGGCCTTTCCAGAAACGATGGCAGATTTGCCTCTTTATTAGGTGAGGTGATTTCCCTGTTTGGTTTCACTCCTCTCAGCCCCAGTCTCTCTTTTCTCTAGGTTGGCTAGTTTTCTCTAAGCAGTCACTTGACAACCAAGACAGACACAACTGTACCATTGCCTTTCTTGGATATTTCCATGAAGCAAGGCTGGACTCTGGCACTTCCTCCAGCCTCAAATGGCCACGGTTTCTGTGTAGCACCAAAGATTCTTTTTTATTTGAGTGTTAATACAATTCACTGGGCTTTCCTGCTGGCTCAAACAGTAAAGAATCTGCCTGCAATGCAGAAGACAGTGGGTTTGGACACGGAGTGTAGAAGATCCCCTGGAGAAGGAAATGGCACTCACTCAGATAGTCTTGTGTGGAGAATTCCATGGTCAGAGGAGCCTGACGGCCTATAGTCAATGGGGTTGCAGAGAGTTGGGCACGACTGAGTGACTTTCACACTTTGACTTTTCACAATTCACCCATCACTCTAGTGTCAAGTATAAATTCCTCTAAACCGTCAACAACCACACAATCTGATGTGACAAACCAATATTGTAGAAATGATTCTAGAAAATAACTCAGCGCATTTCCTAGGATCTCTGGGGAAAATACACTATTAACTATTTATACAGATGCAGAACAAAGGATATTGGGAGAGAGCTCTATGAGATCAAGGAAAGAATTTCCCCTATGGGTCTAGAAGTAGACCAGTCTAATTCTTATAAGACTTTAGAGTCCTAGAATATCTTTGCTAAAGTATTATGTTCTTGCACTGAGAATATTAATGTCCCTGTGGTAAATGTGTTTACTGAGTAGGTATGTGTGAAGTGTGATTTGCCTATTATGACCTGTTTTCTCTGAATTTCTTACTAGACAATCAAAATGATCATGAGCAAGTAAATGGGCAAGATTTAACATTTCCCAGGTAATTCTGAAGATCAGTGGGCCATGAATGTCAGTGGTAACTGCAGGAGACCTCAAATTCAGGGAAAAACAAGAAGTGCCAAAAGCAAATCTTTTATCTATTTAGTCAACAGCCAAATATCTCTTTAACAGTATTGTCTATTTCCATTTCACAGGCTCATTGCATTCAGTTTCTTAATGTACAGTGAGTGGATCCAGGTGGAATAGCCAAACTCAGGAGTTCCTGTAATCAAATATTTTCTCCTGAGTAGTTAAAAGTAGCGTGAGATTCATATCGGCCTTGTGCCTGTTTGGCTTCAACATGTTGGTAGATATTTGTTTCCAAGTAAGGAAACTAGAAAAAATTTGTATTATATCAAAATCCTGAGAAAATAGTTCCTGAAGGCAGAATATCTAGTCCGTAATTCCTCAAAAGCTGTTTTCAAGTGGATCCTGCATATCCAGATCAACACAATGTGTGCAGAAAAGTGGGACCCACTGTCCTAGTCCTCTTGGGTGCTGAGGGCCATGAGGTTAGCACACAGGGAAAATCCTGTCTCCTCCTTCAACCACTGGCTGTGTGCCCAGTGCCCAGAGACCCTACTGTCTCCCACACCCCATGTCACCCCATTTCACATACAGGAGGAGTTACTTCCCTCTTTAAGGGGACTGTGCTTTTGCTTTCTGTAACCACTCCTCATGCCTGTCATCAAAAGCAACCAGGATGGCTTGGAGTCAAATCCTCTTCATCTTCTGTCATCCCTTTTCCACCTGACACAGCGTGAACCTGCATGATGTTGCAAAGAAGGAGGTACTTCAGCAATCCCAAGATGAGTGTGTTTCAGTACCTTCCACTGTCCAGGAAGATTCTGCCAGCAACCAGCCTTATAGGGATGTGAAATCTGCGTATGAGGAAGAGAAAGTGGGCTTTGCTCTGGATGGAGCCTCTGGTTGCTTCCATGCTAAAGAGGATGAAATTGATCTCCCAGGTAGTCTGCGTTATCTTTGTTAGTCTACTCTAAGAGAATTAATCCCCTTAGATAGATAGACAGTAAGCTTACAAACTAAAGCCTGCTTTGAACCAGACTCTCTAATTGCGTTTTAAATAAGACATTCTATGAGTGAACTTTTCTCAGTTCCTAGTCATGTTTGTCCCTGTGGTGAACCACTCTAACCAAGGTGGTTCTGCCAGATTCACGTGTACCTCAACAGCTGAGGTAACTTTCAGGCTTCCTCATTTTGAATGAGTCTCCTATCTCACATGAAGCACTCTAATTTTCATTCCTGAGCAATGTCCTTGAGTTCCTACACCTGTCCAAGACTGTTGGCAGTCTTGTTTATATCTCTTTGGAGATGTCACTACTTTGGTTCACTTCTATCAAACCATGAACTCTCTCCCTTCATTTGACTTATCTTGTTTGAAATCTTCTGAAACCCAAATGTAAGCCACGTGGTCACCTTTGGTGTGTTTCTCTGAGGTAAGGCAGGGCCCTGGGACTTCCCAGTCTGATGAATGGCCACCCTTTGTAGCTTTGAAGATTTATTTGACTTGTTGATGGTGTGTGGATTCCACTCCCATCTAATCTCAATGTGTAATCACTTATGCCATTAACAAACAGCATTTCAGATGGAAAAAGCCTGAGTATTATAGCAACCCTCTAGGATATAGCTAGGTTGTTCCCCAGGATCTGTGGGGAAAAGGATATATTTAGCTGTTTGCACAGACTCAGGACCAGGATACTCTGCCAATGACATATCATATCAAGGAAATTTGTCCAATGGCTCAAGAAGGAAATCCAACACCTCCTTATGAGGCTCTATCTATGGCCTCCTGGACTGTTTCCCTCACAGTACCCTGTTATCACATTGTGAAGATAGGCACAAGGTTAGGCATTTGTGAAGAGAATTTGCCTGATATAAGTCTCCTGTTAATTTATTTGCAGAAAACCAGAATGATTACAATGACCTAAAAGGACCAGAGGCTATTGCCCTGAGGTAATTTTGAATATCTGTGAGCTGTTGTACATTGATAGCATCTGCAGACTTCTGATCCAGGGAAAGACAGAAAGTGCTGAATACATTGTCTCATCAGTCTTGCCAGCCACCAATTATCCTTTTCTGTAGTGTTTTCTGCTTTCACTGCGGTACTTATATTGTTTCCCATTAAGTTATTAACTTTTCAAGTTTATAACCCAAGTCAGTTGACCCAGGTGAACGAAGTCAGAGTGATTTTTTGCACTCACTTGTTATCTCCGATGTGGTTTATAGAGTGAGGTGCATATCTGCTTTCTGCCTGTTTGGTGTTAGAATGCTGGCATGTATGTCATAACAAGAAATGTAAATAGACAATAATATTGTATCATGCCACAATATTAAGAGAGGTCTTGACAGCATGAGCTGTCTGGGAAACCAGACTGCCCCAAACCTATGCACCTGGATACTCCATGTGACAGTACAATTTAAACAAAAGGGTGAAAATCACTATTCTGTGTCTCCGTGAGTCATGACTGCACCATCTAGAGATAATTCAGTCTCTTTCTTCATTAGCTTGTTATTTGGCCAGAGCACAGAGTTCCCACTATTCTTTATCTCTTCTGCCCCTGTAAAGCCATACACTTTCCCACACACAAAAAATGAGCTTTTCTCTCTTTAATGGGTCAAACCCCTGGCTTGCTTCACCACTTCTTTAAACATTCCATCAAAACCAGATAGGACTCTAAGATTTGTGACCCCTCTTCACTAATTTTTAGTCCTCCCTCCCCAACTAGGTTCAGCAGAGAGATGCCACAGATGATAGAGAATGGTGTCCCATGGGATTCACTGGATGAATACGATTTGACTTACTCGGTTCTTCCGGGCCTGCCAGACTCATTCTGGCCTTATAGGAGCACTGCTGTCTCCCCACTTGAGGAAGCGGATGTCTGTTATGCTCGGGATGTAACCAGTGAGTATTACCATGTGACAGAACTCCACCTGGATGCCCAGGTAGACTGTATTCTTTGTGCTCCTCACCTTTGATGGTGCTGAGATTTGTCATCCCTGTGTGGAAGCTCTGTAGACAGTGATTTGAATCAGACTGTGGTAGAGTTTTAAGCAAAGGCATCAGGTGGGTCTGAAAGCCCAGCTCTCCTCTTCATCCAGGCGAAGCCTATGGGTCAGGCCCCATCCCTTGTGATGTGATTGTTAGAATCTGTTTCCCATTGTAGAGGACACAGGTTTGACCCCTGGTCAGGGAACTAAGATGCTATATGCCACGGGACATCCAACCCTGTGGGCCACGACTACTGAGCCATTGTTCTACAGCCTTCATACCACAACTACTGATGCATGAGCACCCTAGAATCCTTGCTCTGCAATAAGGGAAACCAGTGAATGGAGGAGCCTGGCACCACAACTAGAGAGTAGCCCCCCACTCATAGCAACTAGAGAAAGCCCATGCACAGCAATGAAGAGCCCATGCACTGCACAAAGACCCAGGGAAGCCAAAAATAGTAAATAAATATATTTTTTAAATTGGTCTCGAAAACACAGAATTTCTAGGAGTCCATTGTGCTGCCAGAGCCTGTGTTTGCTTGGCTGCTACATGTGAATTTCAACAAAACTTATGCTGTAGTTGAAGGTGCCTTTATGATTAATGAGGGTGTGTATGACATGACTGTGTCCTGGGGTGGTTCAGTCTCCCTCCTGAGTTCATTTCTGCTCAGTGCTCAGAGCACCTCATGCTCACTCTCCCTCACTCTCTCTCCCTTTCCCTTTGCAAACACCTTATTCTCTGGTCACAGATTGATGGAGGGATTGTTTTATCTCTCTTTAGTGGGACTTCTCCTTTGTTTTTTGCAGCCAGTCCCTGAACCCTCACATGTATGGATGTGAGAGTTGAACTATAAAGAAAGCTGAGCGCTGAAGAATTGATGCTTTTGAACTGTGGTGTTGCAGAGGACTCTTGAGAGTCCCTTGGACTGAAAGGAGATCCAACCAGTCCATCCTAAGGGAGATCAGTCCTGGGTGTTCATTGATAGGACTGATGTTGAAGCTGAAACTCTAATATTTTGGCCACCTGATGTGAAGAGCTGATTCATTGGAAAAGACCCTGATGCTGGGAAAGATTGGGGGCAGGTGGAGAAGGGGACAACAGAGGATGAGATGGTTGGATGGCATCACCGACTCAATGGACATGGGTTTGGGTGGACTCCAGGAGTTGGTGATGGACAGGGAGGCCTGGTGTGCTGTGGTTCATGTGGTCGCAAAGAGTTGGACATGACTGAGCAACTGAACTGAACCTGAACCGCCCCCTCCATCAAAACCAGCTATGACTCCAGGTTTACTAACAACTTTTGTTTAACCATCAGCCCTCTCCACCACACAAGTATCAGTATGAAGCAGCTGGTGGTAGAATAGAATGAAATCCAGCAGGATTCACTGGAGGAATGTTATCTGGCTGTTTCTATTGGGCATTATCTGTCAGGATCCTGTAGGCCTCTGAGAAGTGCCTCACAGTGTTAGGCAGGGAGCTAGAGATGAGAGGAGAGCAAGGGATGGTGGAGGCAGAGACTCATGAATGGGAAACGGCCTCAGTTCAGTTCAGTCACTCAGTCGTGTCCAACTCTTTGAGACCCCATGTACTGCAGCACACCAGGCTTCCCTGTCCATCACCAACTCCTGGAGCTTGCTAAAACTCATGTCCATTGAGTCAGTGATGCCATCCAACCATCTCATCCTCTGTCGTCCCCTTCTCCTCCTGCCCTCAATCTTTCCCATCATCAGGGTCTTTTCCAATGAGTCAGTTCTTCACATAGATGGCCAAAGTATTAGAGCGTCAGCATCAGTCCTTCCAAGGAATATTCAGGACTGATTTCCTTTAGGATTGACTGGTTTGATCTTTGCAGTCCAAGGGACTCTCAAGAGTCTTCTCCAACACCACAGTTCAAATGCATCAATTCTTTAGTTCTCCACTTTCTTTGTAGTCCAATTCTCACATCTGTACATGACTACTGGAAAAACCATAGAGGAAGTTTTGACTAGATGGACCTTTGTTGGAAAAGTAATGTTTCTGCTTTCTGATATGCTGCCAAGATTGGACATAGCTTTTCTTTCAAGGAGCAAGTATTTTTTATTTCATGGCTGCAGTCACCATCTGCAGTGATTTTGAAAGCCCAGGAAAATAAAGTCTGTCACTGTTTCCATTGTTTCCCCATCTATTTGCCATGAAGTAATGGGACTGGATGCCATGATCTGTTTTTTGAATGCTGAGTTTTAAGCCAGATTTAAATGGCCTCAGCCCTTCCTAACAGGAAGGGGCTGACCTACAGATTGTGGTCAGCACATCCCGAAGGGATGGTATGAGCTCTATCAAAGGGGAAATCCACCAAATGGCACAGGTGCAATTAAAATTAAGCCATCACCTCTAGCAGAAGATATTAAGAAGAGGTGTCAAGAATACACAGAAGAACTGTACAAAAAAGATCTTCACGACCCAGATAATCATGATGGTGTGATCACTCACCTAGAGCCAGACACCCTGGAATGTGAAGTCAAGTGGGTCTTAGGAAGTGTCACTACAAACAAAGCTAGTGGAGGTGATGGAATTCCAGTTGAGCTATTTCAAATCCTAAAAGATGATGCTGTGAAAGTGCTGCACTCATATATCAGCAAACTTGTAAAACTCAGCAGTGGCTACAGGACTGGAAAAGGTCAGTTTTCATTCCATTCCCAAAGAAAGGCAATGCCAAAGAATGCTCCAACTGCTGCACAATTGCACTCATCTCAGACACTAGTAAAGTAATGCTCAAAATTCTCCAAATCAAGCTTCAGCAATACGTGAACTGTGAACTTCCAGATGTTCAAGCTGGTTCTACAAAAGGCAGAGGAACCAGAGATCAAATTGCCAACATCCGCTGGATCGTCAAAAAAACAAGAGAGTTCCAGAAAAACATCTACTTCTGCTTTGTTGACTATGCCAAAGCCTTTGACAGTGTGGATCACAATGAACTGTGGAAAATTCTGAAAGAGATGGAAATACCAGAACACCTGACCTGCCTCTTGAGAAGCCTGTACGCAGGGCAGGAAGCCACAGTTAGAACTGGACATGGAACAACAGACTGGTTCCAAATAGGAAAAGGAGTACGTCAAGACTGTATATTGTCACCCTGCTTATTTAACTTATATACAGAGTACATCATGAGAAACACTGAACTGGAAGAAGCACAAGCTGGAATCAAGATTGCTGGGAGAAATATCAATAACCTCAGATATGCAGATGACACCACTCTTACGGCAGAAAGTGAAGAAGAACTAAAGAGCCTCTTGATGAAAGTGAAAGAGGAGAGTGAAAAAGTTGGCTTAAAGCTCAACATTCAGAAAACTAAGATCATGGCATCTGGTGCCATCACTTCATGGCAAATAGATGGGGAAACAGTGGCTGACTTTATTATTTTGGACTCCAAAATCACTGCAGATGGTGACTGCAGCCATGAAATTAAAAGACGCTTACTCCTTAGGAGGAAAGTTATGGCCAACCTGGACAGCATATTTAGAAGCGGAAACATTACTTTGTCAACAAAATTTCGTCTAGTCAAGGCTTTGGTTTTTCCATTAGTCAGGTACAGATGTGAGAGTTGGACTGTGAAGAAAGCTGAGTGCTGAAGAATTGATGCTTTTAAACTGTGGTGTTAGAGAAAACTCTTGAGAGTCCCTTGGACTGCAAGGAGATCCAACAAGTCCATCCTAAAGCAGATCAGTCCTGGGTGTTCATTGGAAGGACTAATGTTGAAGCTGAAACTCCAATACTTTGGCCACCTGATGCAAAGAGCTGACTCATTTGAAAAGACCCTAATACTGGGAAAGATTGAGGGCAGGAGGAGAAGGTGACGACAGAGGATGAGATGGTTGAATGGCATCACTGACTCAATGGACATGGGTTTGGGTAAACTCCAGGAGTTGGTAATGGACAGGGAGGCCTGGTGTGCTGTGGTTCGTGAGGTCGCAAACAGTTGGACACGACTGAGTGACTGAACTGAACTGAACTGAACATCACCTCTAGTAACCTTGGCCTTATTATACATTCATTTTAATAAATTTGCGTTGCGATTTGGCTTCCCCAGTGGGCTTTTCAAGTGAATTATGGGCAAGAAACAGGGACGTTTGGACCCTGAGCATGCACAATAAAATCTGTCACTTAACTGATGAAACCAAGCCACCTGGCCTTAACCAATCCCTGCCCTCAGGGTCAAAACCCTTATAAACACCCCAAACCAGTACAGCAGTGCTGGTTTCATGTCTCAGGGACCAGTCCGCTCTCCCTCAGAGAATGTATCTATGCTTGAGAATTGAGCTTAAACCTGAAGTGTCTGCAGTTCTCTTACTGTTGCAAAGACCAAGATTTCTGGTCCAGATTTATCTGTTGACCTCTTCAGTTGGATCTCTAACACAATGCTTGCCCACCCAGTAACAATTCCAGTCAGATAAAAGGGAAGTCTTCCCGGTTCTAGATGTAGACAGTGAGTACTCCTGTTATAAGAACATAAGGCTTCTAGTGGGTCCCCAGGTAGAATTCCTATTGTTTGTATCCAACAACCTGGACAGGCTGTTAGTGGCACAACCATAAACAGGCCCTCAGACCCCTGTGGGTTTGAATTGGGTTCTGGAACTTAATTTTTAAAAAGCACCAAGCAGATCAGACCACTTTCCTTTTTCTTGCCCCAGGCTGCCCTCAGTCACCTAAACCCATCTCACCAGTGCAGGCATTTGGTATCAAGTCAGGCCAGAGAGGGGAAGTGGAGGGATAAGGGCAGAATCTCAGCTACCACTGTCTCACCTGCAGGAATTTGTGTAACAGACCTCTTTTGTTTTTTCAAGATAAGATTCCTTACGGGAGCTTCCCATGTGGCTCAGTAGGTGAAGAATCTGCCTGTAATGCAGGAGATGCAGGAGTCGTGGGTTGGATTCCTGGGTCGGGGACATGCCCTGGAGGAGGGCATGGCAATCCACTCCAGTATTCTTGCCTGGAGAATCCCATGGACAGAGGAGCCTGGTGAGCTCCAGTCCATGGCATCATGAAGAGTTGGACATTTAAAAACTTTTAAAAATTAATATTTATTTTTGGCTGTGCTAGGTCTTCTTTACTGCTTTCAGGCCTTCTCTAGCTGTGGTGAGCAGGACTAGTCTCTAATTGTGTTGCATGGGCTTCTCAGCTGGATTCTTTGAGAAGGATGAGTAAGGCTCAGAAACATGTCTCAGGAGTGAGATGTGTGTGATATTGTCCAGCCCTGCCAGGCCATCATTCAGAATGGGCCAGGAAAGGCCAAAGCCCCCCCCCCCCCCACCCCCTCAACTACTCACACACACAGATGGGCTGAGAGGAATGGACGGAACATCTAAATTATACATGGATCCATCCTGCGTTGGGTTCTGATGATAACCTGAGACAGTGTGGACAGCCGTGCTACAGCGGTGTGGGCACTGGGTCCACCCCACCCTCTCTCTGCAAAGAGAAACCCTGTAGATGTAATAAACACTTGATTTTTAAATTACAACTTGCTCTCCAATTGGAGGCTTTTCCCTATACTCATAATATTGGGCAGTATTGTCAATGTTGGATAAAGTGTTATGTCTTTTTCCCATGCAAATAGAAAGAATATTCAAAGCACAGGTTTAATAAAACTCATTAGTCTGGAAAAAACAAATAAAATTAGATGATGAAATAATGCAATGATAATTAAAAACAGTCCTAGACATTGATTCAAATAACATTGGGGAATGAGGGGATACTTGGTTTTAACAATTATTTTACCCACAAGATTTGTTAATGTACAAAGTTTTATCCATCAACCAAATATAAATTATCATAAAATCTGACTGTGTCCTAAAATATGATGATTAATGATGAATGAACTTTGCCTGGTGGAAATATGAAGGGCACACCAGGCTGAGAGAAGTGCTTGTGGAAAAATGCTTGGAGGCTCCAGAGGCTCCTGGTGCAGGGCTGGGGTCAGGAAGGGGCCAGCCTGAGTCCCAGGAGGATTTGCAGAGGGAGCTGTGGGCAGTGATGTTGCAGAAGAAAGAAGGGCCAGAATAGGAGGATTTTAAAGGTGAATAAGGAGGTTAGATTTGTGTAGTAGGGAAGGGAGGATGAATTTCCATAAGCCAAGGAGCATGTGATGAAACAGGATTTAGGGGTGATAAGACAGGTAACCTCTGAGGGTGTGGAGAGGACTGAATCACAGAAAACAGTTGGAAGGAGGTTGGATGAATCTTTGATGAGAGTCAGACACAGATGCTCCCTGGAAGCCTAAGTGGTAACAGATACGTGAGAGACAGTTAAAGAAGCAAACCCCATTGAGGGTGTGGAGGTATAAGGAGGGGATGGGAGGAGAGCCCCACATCAAGGTGGAGCAGTTCTGGGGGCTGTGACCCCACCTGAGCCTGACCCAGACTGGATGAGGGTACTTCATGTCTTAGGTAAGCCCACGTTCTGAGAATATGTACTCATTTCACAGTAGACATATAAACATTTGATTAGGAGCATTGTCTAGTCCCCACTGGAGGGGCTTGTAATATAAGGACTGCACTTTGTGTTATCTCTCTGAAGAGAGACAAAGAGGGTTCCAATAAGGGACTCAGGCCTCTAATCCCCTACTCCTAGCTGCTAATACTGTCCATCTGTCCGTCCCCACTCTTCCCCATGTGGGAACAGAATATATACATGTATGAGTGAATGGAAGGGCAGACAAACATTTCAAGCAAGGAAGTTCAAAAAGCTCCAGAATATACAGTAGTTTCTCAACTCCCTTTTCTAGTAGTATCTAAAGCCTGTATGCTGTATGTCTCCCATAGTTCTTTTTTTCTGATGGGTAGATTCAACAACTCTTTCCCCCTATACCTAGAGGCCTGTCTAGAACCTTCTTTCTCTCTAGGCTGCAGGACTAAGGTTAATAACAGAATAAGAACCCTGACTTCCTATGCCACCCAAAACCCTCTAGACTCAAGTGGGTGATTGCTCATTTCAAGGACACTGCAGCCCAGCACCTGCCTTCTCAGCACCCCAGTCACAGCCATAAATATGACATCTTCACATTGATGTCTGCCTTTGCTGTCCGGGTTATTGGGTTTTACTCATGGGCAGGGATATCAGAAATGGGTATCTGGTAGGGCTTAGCAAGAAAAAAACTTCCATTGGTCCTACTGAACCCTCTTTTTCTTTTGGGTGACACCTGGGAGGACTGTCACTGGGGGCCTGTGAGTTTCCCAGGGTCAGAGGTGCCAACTTCACAAGCACAGCTTCAGAAAAGCACCCACGTGACTGATAGTCGGCACCGGCAGCTGGACCAGCATTTCGACTGTGGTGACAGCAAAGCCATGCTTGGTCTTTCCTCCACCATCTGGGGCTTTACCAGCAACCCTGATTGTGGAAACCAAGGACCACTCTCTCTAGGTAAGAAAGAAAAGGGGATTAGGAAGCGCTGGTTGTCACAGGGCTGTGTGTGGAGGAGGCAGAGGGCCTCTCCCATGCCTGCTGTCGGCCCAGTTGAAACCTCTGATGCTCTAACAGAGTGAGGTGATCAAAAGCCTGGGACTTAGGACCAGCTCAGCCTCAGGCCCTGGTTCTGCAAATTCCTGCTTGTTTAAGTGAGCCAAGTTATTTATCTTTCTAGGTCTTTGCCTCTCTCGTCCCTCATCTGAACTCTTGAAAAATTCTATCTCCTTTCCATAATTGTTGGGAGTCTTAAGCAACATAATGCTCAGAGTGTCTGATTCACTAAAAATTGATGATAACCTTTATGAATATGTAATATCTAAGCATTGTGTCTTTCTGGTGCTTTAACACTTATAAAATGATTGCACAATGGTTGTTTCTTCTGAGATGGCATAATTTTTATGGTCCACTTTCTCTAGACCCCATCTTCCCTTGCTTTCTCAGAAAGGCAACTTGGCTAGTATTTTTCTCTCCTTTCAACATCCATCATCAAATCAATTTACCCCAAATTAGGTGCTCTCAGTAACAGCGTATTAGTAACATTCAATAGCAATGTAAATACTGGCCAAACACAGGGTCATGTTTGCTTTTCATATCCAGTTTATTTTCCCTTGTTTTCCCCTCTTTCCACCTTCATCCATGAAGTGCACTGATCAGTCTCTTTTACAGCACTCCATTTAATTCATTCTCTCCAGTCATCTTCATGTCCGTCTCCTAGTTTTCCTCTCCTCTGGGTCCACCTATGCTCAAATTTCCTTAAAAGAGCTTTCAGACCCTCACATCCATTTCATCTGGAATGTAATCATCCTTACCCTCCATCGCTCTCCACATCCTCCCCTGGAGCCTAGGGCTGCCCGGTGCTCATCCCTCAGGCTGTGGCCTCATCTGAGGAGTGAGGAGAGACCCACGTCCTCAGGCGGAGCTGAGATGAGAAGGAGCCCCCTTGTGGCAGCATGGAGAGTCTCAAGGAAAGTGCTCAGGGAGGCAGGGTTGCAGACCTGACAAGAGCCACTAGGTCTTGTAGTATTTATTGTCTTCTACTCTTGCCTGGAAAATCCCATGGACGGAGGAGCCTGGTGGGCTGCAGTCCATGGGGTCGCTGAGCGTCGGACACGACTGAGTGACTTCGCTTTCACTTTTCACTTTCATGCATTGGAGAAGGAAATGGCAACCCACTCCAGTGTTCTTGCCTGGAGAATCCCAGGGACGGAGGAGCCTGGTGGGCTGCTGTCTATGGGGTCGCAGAGTCAGACATAACTGAAGCGACTTAGCAGCAGCAGCAGCTTCCCTCTAGTCTCTCCTTTTCTTGTCCTTGGCTTCCCACATTCCCAGCCCAGACCGACCCCCACTTCCTCAGTAACTGTTTCCTGGTCATATTCCATGGAAACATGAGCAGGAATCCAGGCTTCACAGCAGATTTTGCAGCAAAGGGTAATTTTAATACCCTTTATTTTCATACCCCTCCACTCTGTGACTCCCATCCCCCATAACTCCTAGTTCCTGTCACCCACCAAACCTTTTCTCTCCTTATTTTTCTTTTTTCTTTTCCAAATTCAGCTCATCAAGAAGCCATTAGAATGATCCATTCCGTATCTTGACTCCTTCATTCATTTGTTGCATTACACAAACACAGACACATTTGAGAGTATTGTTGCGTTTTTATTATGTTGTCCATGCCTCAGATTATGTATAAATATTATATATACTGTGTATATATGTGTGAAGTCTATATTGATGCACATTTAAAAATTTTCCAATTTAGACTTCCTCACTTCTTTTCTCTTATGAGGTTTTCCTTCAACTTTGACTTTGCTTCATCTCTTCGATCTCTTCCCTCTCAACAGTACAATCTGTGTCCTGCAGGAATTTATTGCCTTTGTCTTTTCTACCTAGGAAAGAAGTTGTCATCAATTTTATTTCTTTATTCTATTTTGGCATTTGGAAACACGTTTGCCCTGTGGCAGTCTTACCAATATTGGCTAGTGTAAGGAAGATCAACAAAAAAGAAAATATATAAAGTTTCTCCATTGGATTCACTTCACCATGGACTTTCAGATAGCCTTTCCTGTTCTTGGACAGTTTCTGTACTTGATGTCCTTCCTGGGTGAAGAAGTAAGTCATAGAAACATCCTAAATAACAGTGGATCCTATTGACTGTGGTTTTATCTTCAGAGCTGAGTTTGGATGCTTCCATCAGAATGAAGAACCCTCCCAAGCTGGAGGATAAGGGTTCCACAGCAAGAATGTGTAAGTGTTCAGTCTGTAGCAAGATTAAGGGCCCAAGTGTCCTGAAACAGAAGATTATCAGAAGAAAACTGCTCTTCAGCAAATGGAGACTAGCTTGCGATTCCCTAGCCTTCAAGCTTAGGGTACAGAGGTAATCCCATGTACTTCTTCCTTATGCTCCTTATCTAAGGTTATGGCTCAATCTCCCACTGAGTTTTTTCTTCCTCACTTGTTCACTTAATAGCTGACACTACCTCTGTGTGGTCTTTCCTCTGCTTTCCATGGGGGCTGCCACCCTGCAGGGCCCTTCCATCTCAATCTCCTGTTTGCACTCTGAGCTCTGCTGTGTTCCTGCTGCTACTGTCTTCTATTCCCTCTGACCTTTCCTATTAGCCAAAGGGAAGCCCGGATCTGTGGTCCTCTCTATCGTAAGAGTGTTGTTTAGCATGTACCATGCTGAACACGTGGAACAAAAATCACACACTTTCTTGGTTTCCTCACCTTCCTTTACTTGCACCCCACCCACCCCTGCTCCCTAACAAACTCTTTCTTCCAGGATCATGTTTTAATGAATTACTTGCTTGTGGGTTGACTTTTGGAGAATCTAACCTAGGAAAATACTTAACCTCAACTTTTCCACCTGAATAAGAAGTGCTGAAATTGAGGAAAAAGAGGCCTGATTACAAAAAGTAAATAAGAACCTGGGTCATAGGTAGAAGTGCTGGACTGACCTGAGTTTTGTTTCCCCTCAGGCCTTGGTGGGCAGAACTTTGCTAATGTGCAGGGGGCTTCCAGGAACTCACTGGAACTGGCATTAGATAGAGGACAGTAGATGGATCCTCAAAGGGACATTGGCCAAATGGAGATACAGAGGCCAGCTTTTCGATCTTCATAAAGCATGAGATGCACAGGCATTCAGACCTCTTCCCTTCTTTGTTTTGAAATTACTCCTTCTACACATTCAGTAAAAATTCCAAAAAATGAACTGAGTTGGAATCAGAGGGCAGGGAATGTAGGACAGCATTGTAGTGAATTAACTTTGGGCCACATTTATGAAGACCCAGGGAGATAAACAAGATAATCATTGTTTCAGTCAAATCTAGTTGATAAGACAAGTTATTTATATGAGAGGGTCTGAGAAAGATAAAAAAATCTTTAGGGCCAGGGGGAAATAAGTGCACGCTAGACTCAATGAAGAGAGAAAAAAAGAGTGATATGAAATATATAGATCTAGTGAGTAGTTCTAAATCATGCCATTATAAAATAAAAACTGGGTGAGTTTTGATCTAATATGAATACTTAACCCAAACCATTGAAATTATGATTTTAATGTTCTGGGGTGAGGTTTGGGTGTCAATATCTTTCAAAACTCTGCTAATATGCATCAGGGATTAGAAGGTCTGTGGATTTGGAAGGATATCAGTAACTTATGGCAGTGGCCAGTATGTGGCTGTCTCATAAAAAAGCTGAATATCAGCCATTAATAAATTAGCATTTTTCTCTCAACTGTAAAACCTAGAGAAGAGAAATGAGAGAAAAAAATATAGATGAGTTAGATATATAATCTCTCTGTTTGAATCCAAGTTTCTCACAATTTCTGTAGTACAAGATAAATTTTAAAATAAACATTACATGCAAACATTACCCAGAGTATAAAATATTACCTTCCACTTCAAAAAAAAAAAAAATACTACCTCATCTTACCATAAGAATTAAATTCAGTGTTTTCATTTCTACTGTTAATGCAACTGCAACTTGTAGTTCACTATTCAGCAAATTTGGAAAACAGCAGTGGCCACAAGATTGGAAAAGGTCAGTTTTCATCCCAATCCCAAAGAAAGGCAATGCCAAAGAATGCTCAAGATCAGATCAGATCAGATCAGTTGCTCAGTCGTGTCCGACTCTCTGCGACCCCATGAACTGCAGCACGCCAGGCCTCCCTATCCATCACCAGCTCCCGGAGGTCACTTAGACTCACATTCATTGAGTCAGTGATGCCATCCAGCCATCTCATCCTCTGTCGTCCCCTTCTTCTCCTGCCCTCAATCCCTCCCAGCATCAGAGTCTTCTCCAATGAGTCAATTCTTCGCATGAGGTGGCCAAAATACTGGAGTTTCAGCTTTAGCATCATTCCTTCCAAAGAAATCCCAGGGCTGATCTCCTTCAGAATGGACGGGTTGAATCTCCTTGCAGTCCAAGGGACACTCAAGAGTCTTCTCCAACACCACGGTTCAAAAGCATCAATTCTTCGGCGCTCAGCCTTCTTCACAGTCCAGCTCTCACATCCATACATGACCACAGGAAAGACCATAGCCTTGACTAGGCGAACCTTTGTTGGCAAAGTGATGTCTCTGCTTTTGAATATACTATCTAGGTTGGTCATAACTTTCCTTCCAAGGAGTAAGCGTCTTTTAATTTCATGGCTGCAGTCACCATCTGCAGTGATTTTGGAGCCCAGAAAAATAAAGTCTGACACTGTTTCCACTGTTTCTCCATCTATTTCCCATGTAGTGATGGGATCAGATGCCATGATCTTCGTTTTCTGAATGTTGAGCTTTAAGCCAACCTTTTCACTCTCCACTTTCACTTCCATCAAGAGGCTTTTAGCCCCTCTTCACTTTCTGCCATAAGGATGATATCATCTGCATATCTGAGGTTATTAATATTTCTCCTGGCAATCTTGATTCCAACTTGTGTTTCTTCCAGTCCAGCATTTCTCATGATGTACTCTGCATATAAGTTAAATAAACATGGTGACAATATAGAGCCTTGACGTACTCCTTTTCCTATTTGGAACCAGTCTGTTGTTCCATGACCAGTTCTAACTGTTGCTTCCTGACCTGCATACAGATTTCTCAAGAGGCAGATCAGGTGGTCTGGTATTCCCATCTCTCTCAGAATTTTCCACAGTTTATTGTGATCTACACAGTCAAAAGCTTTGGCATAGTCAATAAAGCAGAAATAGATGTTTTTCTGGAACTCTCTTGCTTTTTCCATGATCCAGCGGATGTTGGCAATTTGATCTCTGGTTCCTCTGCCTTTTCTAAATCCAGCTTGAACATCAGGAAGTTCACGGTTCACATATTGCTGAAGCCTGGCTTGGAGAATTTTGAGCATTACTTTACTAGCGTGTGAGATGAGTGCAATTGTGCGGTAGTTTGAGCACTCTTTGGCATTGCCTTTCTTTGGGATTGGGATGAAAACTGACCTTTTCCAATCTTGTGGCCACCGCTGAGTTTTCCAGATTTGCTGGCATATTGAGGGCAGCACTTTCACAGCATCATCTTTCAGGATTTGAAATAGCTCCACTGGAATTCCATCACCTCCACTAGCTTTGTTCCTAGTGATGCTTTCTAAGGCCCACTTGACTTCACATTCCAGGATGTCTGGCTCTAAGTCAGTGATCACACCATCATGATTATCTGGGTCGTGAAGCTCTTTTTTGTACAGTTCTTCTGTGTATTCTTGCCACCTCTTCTTAATATCTTCTGCTTCTGTTAGGTCCATACCATTTCTGTCCTTTATCGAGCCCATCTTTGCATGAAATGTTCCTTTGGTATTTCTGATTTTCTTGAAGAGATCCCTAGTCTTTCCCATTCTGTTGTTTTCCTCTATTTCTTTGCATTGATCACTGAAGAAGGCTTTCTTATCTCTTCTTGCTATTCTTTGGAACTCTGCATTCAGATGTTTATATCTTTCCTTTTCTCCTTTGCTTTTCGCTTCTCTTCTTTTCACAGCTATTTGTAAGGCCTCCCCAGACAGCCATTTTGCTTTTTTGCATTTCTTTTCCATGGGGATGGTCTTGATCCCTGTCTCCTGTACAATGTCACGAACCTCATTCCATAGTTCATCAGGCACTCTATCTATCAGATCTAGGCCCTTAAATCTATTTCTCACTTACACTGTATAATCATAAGGGATTTGATTTAGGTCATACCTGAATGGTCTAGTGGTTTCCCCTACTTTCTTCAATTTCAGTCTGAATTTGGCAATAAGGAGTTCATGGTCCGAGCCACAGTCAGCTCCTGGTCTTGTTTTTGCTGATTGTATAGAGCTTCTCCATCTTTGGCTGCAAAGAATATAATCAATCTGATTTCGGTGTTGACCATCTGGTGATGTCCATGTATAGAGTCTTCTCTTGTGTTGTTGGAAGAGGGTATTTGCTATGACTAGTGCATTTTCTTGGCAAAACTCTGTTAGTCTTTGCCCTGCTTCAATCCGTATTCCAAGGCCAAATTTGCCTGTTACTCCAGGTGTTTCTTGACTTCCTACCTTTGCATTCCAGTCTCCTATAATGAAAAGGACATCTTTTTTGGGTGTTAGTTCTAAAAGGTCTTGTAGGTCTTCATAGAACCGTTCAACTTCAGCTTCTTCAGTGTTACTGGTTGGGGCATAGACTTGGATTACTGTGATATTGAATGGTTTGCCTTGGAAACGAACAGAGATCATTCTGTCGTTTTTGAGATTGCATCCAAGTACTGCATTTCAGACTGTTTTGTTGACCATGATGGCCACTCCGTTTCTTCTGAGGGATTCCTGCCCACAGTAGTAGATATAATGGTCCTCTGAGTTAAATTCACCCATTCCAGTCCATTTTAGTTCGCTAATTCCTAGAATATCAACATTCACTCTTGCCATCTCTTATTTGACCACTTCCAATTTGCCTTGATTCATGGACCTGACATTCCAGGTTCCTATGCAATATTGTTCTTTACAGCATCAGACTTTACTTCTATCACCAGACACATCTACAGCTGGGTATTCTTTCTGCTTTGGTTCCATCCCTTCATTCTTTCTGGAGTTATTTCTCCACTGACCTCCAGCAGCATATCGGGCCCCTACTGACCTGGGGAGTTTCTCTTTCATGAACAGTATGAAAGAATGCTCAAACTACTGCACAATTGCACTCTTCCCCACCCAGGGATCAAACCCGGGTCTCCCGCATTGTGGGCAGACACTTTACTGTCTGAGCCACCAGGGAAGCTTTGACTAGATGGACCATTATTGGCAGAGTAATGTTTCTGCTTTTCAATATACTGTCTACGTTTGTCATAGCTTTTCTTCCAAGGAGCAAGCGTCTTTTAATTTCATGGCTGTAGTCACCATCTGTAGTGATTTTGGAGCCCAAGAAAATAAAGTCTGTGACTGTTTCCACTGTTTCCCCATCTATTTTGTCATGAAGTGATGGGACCGGATGCCATGATCTTAGTTTTCTGAATGCTTTTTTAAGGCAGCTTTTTCACTCTCCTCTTTCAACAAGAGGCTCTTTGCTTTCTGCCATAAGGGTGGTTATGATATTTATGAGGTTATGGTTATGAGGTTACTGATATTTCTCACAGCAATGTTGATTCCACCTCGTGCTTCATCCAGCATGGCATTTCATATGATGTACTCTGCATATAAGTTAAATAAGCAGAGTGACAATATACAGCCTTGAAGTATTCCTTTCCCAATTTGGAACCAGTCAGTTGTTCCATGTCTGGTTCTAACTGTTGCTTCTTGACCTGTATACAGATTGCTCAGGAGGCAGGTCAGGTGGTCTGGTATTCCTGTCTCTTTCAAAATTTTGCACTGTTTGTGTGATCTACATAGTCAAAGGCTTTGACATAGTCAATAAAGCAAAAGTAGATGTTTTTCTGGCACTCTTTTGATTTTTCTATGATTTAATGAATGTTGGATATTTGATCTCTGGTTCCTCTGCCTTTTCTAAAACCAGCTTGAACATCTGGAAGTTCTCAATTCACGTACTGTTGAAGGCTGGCTTCGAGAATTTTGAGCATTACTTTGCTAGTGTGTGAAATGAGTACAATTCTGTGGTAGTTTGAACATTCTTTGGCATTGCCTTTCTTTGGGATTGGAATGAAAACTGACCTTTTCCAGTCCTGTGGCCACTGCTGAGTTTTCCAAATTTGCGGGTATTTGGGGTGCAGCACTTTCACAGCATCTTCTTTTAGGATTTGAAGTAGCTCAGCTGGAATTCCATCAGCTCCACTAACTTTCTTCATTTTGATGCTTTCTAAGGCCCACTTGACTTTGTGCTCCAGGTTGTCTGGCTCTAGGGATCACATCATTTTTGTTATCTGGGTCATGAAGATCTTTTTTGTATAGTTCTTCTGTGTATTCTTCCCACCTCTTTTTAACATCTGCTACTTCTGTTAGGTCCATACCATTTTTGTCCTTTTTTTGTGTCCATCTTTGCATGAAATGTTTCCTTGGTATCTCTAATTTTCTTGACGAGATCTCTAGTCTTTCCCGTTCTATTGTTTTCCTCTATTTCTTTGCAATGATCACTTAGGAAGGCTTTCTTATCTCTCTGCATTCAGATGGATATATCTTTCCTTTTCTCCTTTGCCTTCAGCTTCTCTTCTCAGCTATTTATAAGTCATCCTCAAACAACCATTTTGCCTTTTTGCATTTCTTTTTTGGATGATCTTGATCACTGCCTCCTGTACAATGTCACAAACCTCTGCCTGTAGTTTTCCAGGTACTCTATCAGATTTAATCCCTTGAATCTATTTATCAGTTCCACTGTAAAATCATAGTGGTTTGATTTAGGTCATACCTGAATGGTCTAGTGGTTTTCCCTACTTTCTTCAATTTAAGTCTGAATGAACACCTTCAGTTCAGTCACTCAGTCTTGTCTGACTCTTTGCAACCCCATGAATCACAGTACACCAGGCCTCCTTGTCCATCACCAACTCCCGGAGTTCACTCAGACTCACGTCCATCGAGTCAGTGATGCCATCCATTCATCTCATCCTCTGTCATCCTCTTCTCCTCCTGCCCCCAATCCTTCCCAGCATCAGAGTCTTTTCCAATGAGTCAACTCTTCTCATGAGGTGGCCAAAGTACTGGAGTTTCAGCTTTAACATCATTCCTTCCAAAGAAATCCCAGGGCTGATCTCCTTCAGAATGGACTAGTTGGATCTCCTTGCAGTCCAAGGGACTCTCAAGAGTTTTCTCCAACACCACAGTTCAAAAGCATCAATTCTTCGGTGCTCAGCTTTCTTCACAGTCCAGCTCTCACATCCATACGTGATCACAGGAAAAACCATAGCCTTGGCTAGACGGACCTTTGTTGGCAAAGTAAGGTCTCTGCTTTTCAATATGCTGTCTAGGTTGGTCATAACTTTTCTTCCAAGGAGTAAGCGTCTTTTTAATTTCATAGCTGCAGTCATCATCTGCAGTGATTTTGGAGTCCAAAAAAATAAAGTCAGCCACTGTGTCCACTGTTTTCCCATCTATTTCCCATGAAGTGATGGGACCAGATGCCATGATCTTTGTTTTTCTGAATGTTGAGCTTTAAGCCAACTTTTTCACTCTCCACTTTCACTTTCATCAAGAGGCTTTTTAGTTCCTCTTCACTTTCTGCCATAAGGGTGGTGTCATCTGCATATTGAGGTTATTGATATAAATGACTTGTCCACAATGAATTTATTGATTTTTTAAAAAACCATCTTGCTTTGTATGTTGTGTTGAGATGTAGAATGTAAATTGATTTTCTTTCCACTGAGGGCAAAGGGAGACCTGGGGTTTCACAGGAAAATTTTTTTTTAAAATCTCTTAGCTTCTACTGGAATAGGTCTTAAAGCTGACTATTCCAGTTCTCTTTCTCCCAGGTCTTTATGACTTTCTCCCTGATCCTTTCTCATTATCTTTTATTCATTTCTATTCTGTTTGATCTTTCACTTTTTTTAGTTCATTGTCCCTTATAATTTTAGACAAATATGATCCCTTAGGTACCTTGTCATTTAGCCTCTTTTTCAGAGAATTTTATTTTCTTCATTTTTTTTCTAATTTCTGGCAATTCTCATTTCTTCTTTATTGTCTACTTCTATCTTGTGTATTTCTTATTTGAAGTTTTGGGGTTTTTTCCCATGTGTGTGTTTGTGTGCTTCTACAGATGTTTTGTTCAGAAACAATTCAGATACAGATGTTATTTTACATTTATCCTATGTTTTGTGGGTGATTTTGAAGGGAATCTTTTCAAGAACTAAAATTTTGACTCTTTGTGTATGTTTTTGTGGATTTTTTTGTCACCTTGGAATAAGTGTCTGCTGCATGATTAGTTCTAGGTAGGAACAAACTAGTGCTTTGACTGGCATACTTGATTCCTTAGTTCTTGGTCTGTCTTGTGCAATTACTCTAGCAGAGGTAAGGTTTTTGTGAAAGGTATCATATGTCTCCTGATTCTGGGATTCTGTTTCTTTCAGTGGGAACTTAAATTTCTGCCAGTTACACCATTCTTTTTCTTCACTACAAGCATCCAAAGGATGCTCCCTTCTGCTAGGTCTCACACTTGATCCCAGTAATTGGGCCTCTTCAAGATTGCCACCCTCTGGTCCTCTGCACTGTCAAACTCGTTCCTGTCAATTCCCTAATCACCAGAGCTATAGCCAACCAGGTCTCAGACATCTTATGAGTTTATCCACATGCTCTTTCTGTGAGTAACTTTACCTGAGTTCCCTCCCGAGTACTCTCTCCCTGCTGTCCTCTCGTCTATGTGCAAAGTCTTTGCTGGTCCTGCTACTGCTGTGTGGCTCCCACACCTAGCTGAATACAAGCCAATTGGAATCTGTAGTGTTCTCTGGCCCCTGGTTGTTCGGGGCAGGGTTTTGAGCGGTGTCCTTGACTCTCTACGTTAGTCCCTAGCCCTCTGAATTTCATGTTGAGAGATTCAGCTGCGATTATTCCAGGTAGACCTGTGCTCTCCTATCATTCTTTTTCAAATGTAGGATTTCAATAGTACATAAAAGTAGACATAACAGAACAATTATCAACCTATGGCTGAACTTGTTTTACTATAGTCCACCCACTTACCTATTCCTATATCATGTAAAGCAAATCTCAGACATCATATTTCATCTGTGATTATGCCAGTGTGTGTTCAGTCATGTCCAATTGCTTGCGACACCATGGACTATAGCCCACGAGGCTCCTCTGTCCATGGAATTTTCCAGGCAAGAATACTGGAGTGGATTGCCATTTCCTTCTCCAGGGGATCTTCCTGTCCCAGAGATCAAACTGCCACTCTTGTGTCTCCTACATTGACAGGCAGATTCTTTACCGCTGCGCCACCTAGGAAGCCCCAATTACATCAGTGAAAGAAAGTGAAGTCACTTAGTCGTGCCTGACTCTTTGCAACCCCATAGATATGTTTCTTTAAATGAGAACTATTTTTCAAAGTATTATCCTCATAGCAATAAATTTATTCATAAGTTAATTAAACATCTTTAATATCATAAAATGTTGTTCAAAGTTGTTTCAATTATTGTTTTTAAGTTAGTATCCTTTCTTGGTACCAAAATCCACAAACTGTAATCAGTAGGATATGTGTTTAAGTCTTTACATATATGTTTACCCTTGGTTTCTTCCTTCCTTCCTTCCTTTCTCTTTCTTGCTCTTACTCTCTCGCTCTAGCTCTCTCTTGGTCTCTTACACGCCTTTTTTTTTTTTAATCATTTGTTGAAGAAACTGAGTTCTGTAGCATTACGGCAATCTAAATTGTATACCTGAGTGTAATTTAAGAAATTCTTCTATCCTCTATGTTTCCTTTTTGGTGGTAAAATCTAGAGCCATGCTATAAAAAAAAAAAAAAAAAAGAAAATGCAAGCCACATACGTAATGTAAATTTTTCTAGTAGTCCCACTGAAAACTAAAAAAGTATAGGCAGCATAAGCAAGTGCCTGCACGCTAAGTCACTTTAGCCGTGTCCGACTCTTTGCCACACTATGGACTGTAGGCTCCTCTGTCCATGTGGTTCTCCAGGCAAGAATACTGGAGCAGGTTGCCATGCCCTCCTCCAGGGCATCTTCCCAACCCTGAGATCAAACCAGCAGCTCCTGCACTCCAGGAGGATGCTTCACTGCTGAGCCACTGGGGAAGCCCCTTTATAAGGACACACTAATACAAATATCACCTTCTACATGCTAATTAATACTACACAGTAAAGGAAATTAAAAGACGCTTACTCCTTGGAAGAAAAGTTATGACCAACCTAGATAGCATATTGAAAAGCAGAGACAGTACTTTGCCAACAAAAGTCCGTCTAGTCAAGGCTATGGTTTTTCCAGTGGTCATGTATGGATGTGAGAGCTGGACTGTGAAGAAGGCTGAGAGCCAAAGAATTGCTGCTTTTGAACTGTGGTGTTGGAGAAGACTGTTGAGAGTCCCTTGGACTGCAAGGAGATCCAACCAGTCCATTCTGAAGGAGATCAGCCCTGGGATTTCTTTGGAAGGAATGACACTAAAGCTGAAACTCCAGTACTCTGGCCACCTCATGCGAAGAGTTGACTCATTGGAAAAGACTCTGATGCTGGGAGGGATTGGGGGCAGGAGGAGAAGGGGACGACAGAGGATGAGATGACTGGATAGCATCACTGACTCGATGGACGTGAGTCTGAGTGAACTCCGGGAGTTGGTGATGGACAGGGAGGCCTGGTGTGCTGCAATTCATGGGGTTGCAAAGAGCTGGACACGACTGAGCAACTGAACTGAACCAAAAGGAAATGTAATTCTACCAGAGTTTTAAAGCTATGTTAATAAAAAAATATTGTGCATGTCTTCAGTTTTTAACTTTACTTTCACATGAATTATAAATTAAATATAATTAAAATCCAGTTCCTCGGTCCTGCTTGTTGTTCAGTCACTAAGTCTAGTCTACCTCTTTGTGACCCCCATGAACTGCAGCATGCCAGGCTTCCCTGTCCTTTAACATCAGTTTCATTTGCTGAAACTCATATCCATTGAATCAGTGATGCCATCTAACCCCCTTATCCTCTGTTGTCCCCTTCTCCTCCTGCCTTCAATCTTTCCCAGCATCAGGGTCTTTTCCAATGAGTTGATTCTTTGCATCAGGTGGCCAAAGTATTGGTGCTTCAGCTTCAGCATCAGTCCTTCCAATGAATATTCAGGGTTGATTTCCTTTAGGATTGACTAATTTGATCTCCTTGCTGTCCAAGGAACTTTCAAGAGTCTTCTCCAGTACCCCAGTTAGAAAGCATCAACCTTATTTATGACAAACTATCATATCCATACATGACTACTGGAAAAACCATAGCTTTGACTTTATGGACCTTTGTTGGCAAAGTAATATCTCTGCTTTTTAATACACTGTCTAGTTTATTATAGCTTTCCTTCCAAGGAGCAAGTGTCTTTTAATTTCATGGCTGTGGTCACCTTACACAGTGATTTTGGAGCCCAAGAAAATCAAATCTGTTATTGCTTCCATGTTTCTCCTTATTTGTCATAGAGGCTGAGGAGATTCATGTTTAATATCTTGCCAAGACTGCCTCAGAAGTGGTATGTGCTCTCTGATCAGGAGACACATCAAGTCCCGCGTGTTTCTTCAAATAATATTAGCAATTCTTCAAGTTCAAGCTCTATGCCCATTAATTGATTATGTGGAGCAAAATGGTGATATTCCATCATTATATGTTATTTACTGGAACAACTGTATAAAAAGAAACTTCCTCTAAATACTGTTTACTTACTCAGTGGTACGTTCTGTAAAGAAAACTGCAACTTAATGAACAATTTCCCAAGCATTCTCTGTGGTCACCAATAAGCTTATTTGTGCCCCCCTCCCCACCCACCCCCACCCACCCCGTGCTAATATGAATTTGAAGTTTAAAGCATATTAAAATAATTCAATTCAATGCAATATAGTCCTTACTGATACTCCAATTACCTTCTCTTTCAGTAGTGAAAGTGACTTTAAGTTGGCTCCTTCATCCTTTTGATAACATTCTAATTCTCTTTGAGACCTTTCTTGATATCAGTATGACAAGGTGCTTCTGTCTCATCTTGACTATTTTCTGACTTGGAGTCAATCATTTCTCTAAGAATCTCTGGTTTCTCTTGGTGCAAAACATTATTTCCAAATCAAATTGTTTAACCTAAAGATATCCATTAGAACTGTTTTATTTCTACATCTTTCCAGTGGACAGAGGTAGCAAATATATATTCATACTTGTACCTTTTCATGCTGCTAAGTCACTTCAGTCGTGTCCGACTCTGTGAGACCCCATAGATGGCAGCCCACCAGGCTCCCCCATCCCTGGGATTCTCCAGGCAAGAACACTGGAGTGGGTTGCCATTTCCTTCTCCAATGCAGGAAAGTGAAAAGTGAAAGTGAAGTTGCTCAGAGGTGTCTGACTCTCAGCGACCTCTTGGACTGCAGCCTTCCAGGCTCCTCCGTCCATGGGATTTTCCAGGCACGAGTACTGGAGTGGGGTGCCATTGCCTTCTCTGGTACCTATTCATGTATGTTCATAATTCAAATTCAGAACTACAGGTTTTTAAAATTGAATGTCTATCTTTCAGCTGAATCTCTTTCCACTAATATCAGTAGTTTCATTTTTAATGAAACTGGAAGTAATAGAAATATGGTATCTCATATAGTCTCCTTTACTTTTCTGTGCATTATAGACAAAAAAATAAATAAATACCAACAATGCCAATAACAATATAATTGAGGAAAGCAGTTTTATTTTGTCACTGTTCTGGGGGTACATATAAATTATTGTGTTTTATAGTCTCTTGGGATAGTTCTTATCCATATGCTTGTTCCACAAAAGGCTTTAAACAGATTAATTTTTACACTGTGTTCTCAATGTCCAGAGGTGACACCTTAGAAATTCATTTTATAACGATAACAAAATCAATGTGGTTTCCAACTCACATGTAACCAAACAAAGTGTATTCCTTATAGTCTAGCCTTGACTATAAGATCAGCGGGTGTCTCAAAGGCCTGGGTGGAGGTGGGTCAGGGACCCCTGGTTTCCCCAGATGCTGGATCCTTGAACTTTCTCTTCTTCCTGGCTAAACTTGAGAAGAAAGGACGAAATTTCCTGGAGTTAAGCTTCAAATCTTAGCCTAACAGTGGCTTTCCACATCCAATGGAGACCTAGGAACGAGAATTTCTAAATAAAATTGAACTAAACTGGAATAGCATCAATTAAAATTCCTAATAATAGGACACCTGAATAAAATACAGTTCTTCCTATTCAGGTCTGGAACCCTCTACCTGAAAGCTGCCATCCTGGCTGATCAGAGACATCGCAGCCTCCTCCACCCCCTGCCACCATTTACTCACAAGGACAGCCTTGCAGTTACAAGACGTGCGGTGCGAATCCCCCTGGGGAGGCAGGACTCTGTGGTCTCTGTCTCTGCCCTTTACCCGCGAGACCCAAGGGACCCGACAGGGCTACGGCAATAGTTGCGTCGCTTCGCCCCCTGGCGGCAGGGCCGGGCCTCGGACTGCCAGTGACGGGCAGAGCCGCCCAGGTCCAGCGGGGACGCCCGGGATGATCTCACACCTGCCTGCCAAATCCGTGCGCACCGCGCTGGTCGCGGATGCGGGAGCCGGAAAACAGGTTCTATTAGGGGAGTAAAAAGTCTTCTAGTTAAACAGAAATATCCCACCGAGATTTGAACGTGGATCGCTGCATTCAGAGCCCAGAGCGCTCACCACTACACCACGGAACCACGACTAGGTGTACTATCCCACAGCTGATCCGGGCCGTACTCAGCTGGGAGGGCCCAGGACTCGCCTCCCGCCCCTCCTCTCATCACCCGGACCCGAGCCGCTTCCTCCGTGACGCCAGGGGGGCGCCGGCCCGCGGCCGTCTCTTCAGGTTTGGACGTCGTAGAAAGAGTTGAAATCCGTTTGGAGTGAGCGACAGGCAGGGACTTTTAGGCCTCCCCTAAATGCACCCGCTCTCCCTGCATTTCTAGAGTTCTCTGCCCTGAGGTAAAATTCCCGCCAGGGGAAAAAAAAAAAAAAAAAAAGGTCCCTTTCCTCTTTGCAATCGTCCTCTTCCCGCTGCCCTGGGAACTCTGAACGTCCCCAGATGAGCCCTTGGGACTTCGTGGGATGTCCCTTCCCTGGGACCCCAGGGTAGAATGGGGAGAAGGCGCTGCCGGCTTCGTTGGGGGTGGAAATCGAAGCGACCACCGTGCCCCACTTCACACTATGTGCACCCATGCCCTTCAGGCTCTGCTGGATTGTGTAACAGGAGTTTGTGTGCTGGAGACACAGTAAGGCCAAAGAAAAGGAAATTCAGGAGTCTGAAGCAGAGAAAGGCTTATTTGCAGGGCTGCAAGGAGAAAGGGGACTCCTGCCTGTTCAAAAGGCTCAGACTGCCTGATAAGTTTTGGGGGAGAGTTTTTATAGGCAGTATTTAGGGGGAGAGCTGCAGGGTATGTAATCTTCCTGGACTGGTTGGTGGTGAGGTAACAGGGTCCTGTTCCAGGAATCTCAGTCAGTCTTCCGGTTCTAACTAATCTGGGGTTCCGGTGCCTGTGTTCTGCCTGAATGTACCATCCTCCCACCATCCTTCCCACGTGGGTGAGGCCCTAGTTCCTGAAGAAATTAAGAGATATGTATCAGATAGTTATGTTCGTTCCTTGAGTTGGAACCTGGACCCTGCCCTATGGCTGCATTATTGTTTCTTTCTTTCCAATAGTGGAAAGAATTGGGGAAGTGAAAGCTCAGGAGGGAAGTTGTTGAGTAGCTCAGTCCTGTCCACTCAGGAGAGAAGCTGAAGAGTCAACAAACCTGTCAATCCAACAGTCCGAGTGCTTCCAGCTACCAAAGTGAAGCTTAGGGAGGTCTGTGGAAAGGTGTGTCATAGTATAGCTGTCACCTCTTGGCACCTGCTTCTAAGTGTCTGTAGGGCTTGTGACTGTGGTGATCTAGTATCTGCTGGATACTGTGAACAACCTTCAGAGAACAACAGCTGCTTCACCTCCATGTCTAAATGTTGGCCATATTCCCCTTTTGGCTAACATTAGCTCAGAACATGTATTATTATTTCTTGACCGTCTTTGTCTCTGCATTCCCTCACTCTTAATTAGTTTGAATCTGCCCTTTGAAACCCAGTGAAGGTCTAGGAAGCTGAAACTTTTCCCCAACAAATATGAAATGAGGGACATGGAAAGGCTTTTGTAAATAGGAGAGCCCCACAGGGTCCTGCTTCATGTCAGTGGCCCACTTTTCTTTGATACTCAGTCTTCAGAGGATCAGGTGTTGGACAAGAAAAGGAATAATTTTTTTTTTTTTAATAGATAATTTAAAAATAAACTCCCAGAGGAACTTGGCTTTCAGGGTACTTGGTTTCAAGGTGTGGTTGAGTGTAATCCTATTATAGGATTTGGACTTGGTTGGGTGATTTGTGATTTGGGAAAAGACTGGAGAAAACAGGGTTTGCTCCATATTGAATACTGTTAGTGTGCACAATTCTATGATTGGAGTAAGGAAGTAGCAGTTATTTCCTTATGAAAACAGGAAGATGTTTTAGATTTTGTAGGTTGCCCAGTGACCTTGTTTTTCTCTGGGCAAAATTATGAGGGTGCCTTCTTTTATTGATTTTATAAAGGTCTCATAAAAACCTTGTCTTAAGTTGATATTGTGTATCTGAGATTGTTTATTTCCAACAAGAGAAGAAATCAGTCAGACTGTAAGTGTCAGGCCATCTCAGGGCATCAGAGGCTGGTATTTTTCTTTCTCAATGGAAATCTCTATAACGAGAAATCAGAGCATTCTGGTATCTCAAGCTGTAGGTTCAAACTTGACTGAGTTACAGTGTGACTTTGACTAAGTTTCTGGAATATTCTGTGGCTCAATTTGTCACTTAAAAATGAGACAAATAGGAGTTCTTCCTACATGGGTTGCCCAGGGTTTTAAATAAGTTGTGCAGGTAAAGCATTTAGTCCAGTGCCTAGCATGTAGTAAACACTTGATACATGGTAGCTTGTATCAGTCCTTCACTGGCAGCATTTTTATCATCTGTTTTGTTCTTTTAAACAACCGCAGACCCTTTCAGAATATGAATGGATTATTATAAATAAATGGTCTCCAATTAATAGACATGGAATTGGATCTAGTGTTTATTTATATAGCTAATACTTCAGAGGATATCTTTATCTAATCCAGTCATATCTCAGTATACTCCTGGGATTGGCTTCAGCACCCTCCACTAATAGTAAAATCTGCAGATGTTCAAGTTCACTATATAAAGTGGTATAACATTTGCATATAACCTATCCTCCTGTACACTTTAAATCATCTCAGGTTACTTAAACACCTAATACAATGTAAATTCTATGCAAATATGCCCAACAGATATAAGTTTTGCTTTTGGAACTTTCTGGGACATTTTTTCTGAATATTTTAATCTGCAGTTGAATTTTTGGATGCCTAACCCATGAATATGTTGCAGGAAGGGGAATCTCTTCCAGGGCCCAAGAGTGGGCTCTTGTCTAACACTTAGAAATTAATTGTCTGAGGAGACACAGAAAGCAAGAGACTTTATAGGAAGTGGCCCCTGGGCAGAGAGCAGCAGGGTATGGGAACCCTGGAAAATTGCTGTGCCATGTGACTCAAAGTCTTAGATTTTATGGTGATGGGATTAGTTTTCAGGTTGTCTCCAGCCACTAAGTCTTAGGGTCCTAACTGGTGGCATGCACATCACTCAACCAAGATGGATCCAGCCAGAAGGATTCTTGGAGGTTGGTAGGGCATACGGCTGGGAGTCTCCTTTCTCTTTTTGACTGTTCCCAAATTCTGGCTAGTGATATTATTACTGAAATGTATGCGTGAGGGGTCCAGCTGCTCACTGCTCAATAGCCAGTAAGCAGGCCAGGTTGATGGAAAGGAAAGTTTATTTTACTTCAGATGCCAGCAACTGGGGGAGAGGGTGGGAGACATCTGTCCAAAGGTTGCCCCCCCACACAAGTAATGGGTGAGAGCTTTTATAGATGGGGGTGGGGGGTTGGGTGGGGGGAGGTAACATGCAGAACAGTCATCTCACAGTCAACTTCAACTGGTCATCAGTGGTGTTACCAGCATCATCTTGGTTGTTTTAGGTACAGTTAATCTTCAGTTCCATGGTACACTTGTTCCCATTTCTTTGCAGTTGATTCTTGAAATTATGGCAGCTTAAGTCCTTGGTATAGTCTGGTCATCAATACAGTTAACTTCTCTGCTTGATGTTTTGGTATCTATAAGACAGCTCACTAGACATGGCTCAGAATATCATCTTTTAAGATAATATTATCTATTGAGCACATGAGAAAGAACTAAAGTTCCTCGACTATGTTTAATGACTACATTATTATTATTTAGTCTCCTTAGACTGCTCTCCTTTGTTTCAGCATGCCTCTGATAAACTTATTCTTTGACTGAAGTTTCCCACAGGCAAAAGGCAGGCAGAGGACATGGTTGGAGGGCAAGGACCATATATGATCCTGCTCTGTTTCAGTCCCCCCTTTTCTTTGATACTCCTCAGTCTTGAGGAGGGACAGGTACAGAGCAAGAAAGGCAATAAACTTTCATAGTTCCTGGACAAACATTTGAAAATTACTGGATATATTACAACAATGAGGATAATAATCAAAATGTACTTTTGTACTACTTTTTATCTTAATGATTAAAGCAGATAGACAGTATATGTTTAGTAGGCCACAGATAGGCTGTTTGGTTAGCTTAAAGTTCAGATTAAATCATGTATAGTCCAGAATGACTTCCCCATACCTCAATATGTGAATATTTTTTCCATCATTTTTCATTTTTAAGTTGCAACTCTTTATATTTATATATTTGCCTAGTTGTCCACATTGGGGTAAAACTAATCCGATATCATGAACAGGCTCAGAGGTTAATAGGGAAATGCTCTATAGGCCATACATTTGATCATTCATACCCAACTGTCACACGAACATTGTACATGTGCTTTAAGTAGTACACTTAAAATCAGCAGTGCTACACATCATGAGCAGCCATACTCAGTGACAACTTTATTGAACAGTTTTCCCATTCTGAACATTGGGGGTCAAAAGTATGATTATAAAACAAACAATTACTTTCCATTAGAAGTCTCTGTTAACCAAAATCAGTTCAATATTCCAGGAGAACTTTGCTTTCTTAACAGAGAGAAAACCTAACTTCAGGCTTGCATCAGTTTACTGTTAGTAACAAAATTCATTTACCTAATTAAAGTCAGTCTAATCTTAATCTTGACAACATATGAATTTTTTTCAAAATTCCTTTTTCACAGACCTTTTGTCGGTTTCTATATCCAAACAAATTTGTCCTATATTTTTTCACCCAGAAACAAACAACTGTAGGGCAAAATTATTACCATCATTTTTCCTCAACAAATTATCTCCATTCTGTATATGTTTTCTTTGTTGACAACATATATCCTACTTGCTTTATGTACCAAAATGCTTCACTTATCATTTTTACATAGTTTTACTTATCATATTTACATATTTTACAGTTTTTAACCATTGAAAGTTTTTACAAAACCAAGAAACAAGTCATTGAAATGTTACAACAGCATTTTCTGATTGGCAAACTTAAGAACATATTTTATAACCTCAAAAAACATACAATTTTTATAGCATAATTTTTCTTCAGTGGTACAACATATGTGTTTAATAAACCCAAACATCTTTAGTTTCCCTCTTGATCTTACAAGGAGACAAAAGTAGGTAAATTTAGATTTGTTTGATTTGTAAGTACTTATTTTTTTAAGGCCAGTTAGAGTTCTTTTACAAATTAACCTCAGAGATATTATCCAAAGACAAAAAGACATACTGAGACATACAGACATCCAGACAGAGACCTAATTCTTTCATCATTTTACATTTCATGAATTGAGTATTGCAGTTAAACTTATCAGTTTATGGATTATAATCAGAATAGCCAAATTACACACTCAATTTTAAAAGGCTTTCCTCTCCCCCGCCCCCAACCCCCTCAACTTGAAGTTTTACAGTTAACCAAAAACTGGAGTTCCAGGCACTGTGGAATGTTTATTTCAAGGACATGATAAATGTTAACTTTAAGTTTTCTCCTAGGCATGTTTTCGGTTTCTCAGGGTCTGAAAAAAATGTTTTATCAAGTCAACTTTCCCTAACTGCATATGCAAAAAGAACCAGTTTTTTGAATTTCAAGACTTTCATCTTAACCAATCTTCTCTGGAGTCTGAAGAATACTGTAGCCATACATTGTCCAAAAAAATTCTTTTTTAGTCTTAAATTCACAGCTAGATTTTTTCTTAATGAACTGAACCTGAATTTCCCATTTTACATAAGGTAACAAGAGTACCAGTTATACAAATGGAACATAAGGTCACATACCATACGACAGATCTATCATAAACCCTCTCCAAGGGTGACCAGTACGGAGTCCCAAACAAACACTTTCCCAACACAAATGGTCTGTTGCTGCTGCTAAGTCACTTCAGTTGTGTCCAACTCTGTGCGACCCCATAGACAGCAGCCCACCAGGCTCCCCTGTCCTTGGGATTCTCCAGGCAAGAACTGCTAAGTCACTTCAGTCGTGTCTGACTCTCTGCGACCCCATAGATGGCAGCCCACCAGGGTCCCCTGTCCCTGGGATTCTCCAGGAAAGAACACTGGAGTGGGTTGCCATTTCTTTCTCCAATGCATGAAAGTGAAAAGTGAAAGTGAAGTCGCTTAGTCATGTCTGACTCTAGTGACCCCATGGACTGCAGCCTACCAGGCTCCCCCGTCCCTAGGATTCTTCAAGCAAGAACACTGGAGTGCATATAAATGGTCCACAGTGGTAGTCAAAGGTCAGAATCCCAACACAAATGATCTGCAGTGGTAGTCAAATGTCAGAACCAATTGGCAAAATACCCAAATGACACTGGTGCTCACAAATGGTCCTCAACAGTGGTCAGATGTCAGGATCAATTGGCAAGAATGCCCAAAAGCACTTCATGTTCACAAATGGTCCTCAACAGCAGACTGACATCAGAACCAATTGGCAAAAATGCCCAAATAGCAATCAGTGCTCATAAATGATCCTCAACATCATTCATGTCAGAACCAATTGGGAAAAAGACCAAATAGCACTTCATGTGCCAGACAGTTCTCAACATGACACACATCAGAACCAACTGGCAAGAATGCCCAAATAGCAATGAAAGTGAAAGTGAAGTCGCTCAGTCGTGTCCAACTCTTTGTGACCCTGTGGACTGTAGCCCATGAGGCTCCTCCATCCATGGGATTCTCCAGGCAAGAATACTGAAGTGGGTTGCCATTTCCTTCAGTAGTACTCACAAATAGGAAGGTTGCCTGTGTGCACATTGGTAGATTTACCCGGTCTTGGGGCTTGTCAGCTCATCCCAAATGCAAGTTTTCATTCCACCAAGAAAAGTGTAAGTTGGCAGCCAATGCCTAGCAGGGGAAAAATGGAGGATCCTCAACACAAATAGTTTTGGCAGCTGCTAGGAATGTCCCCCAAGTCCCCTACCTCGGGCTAGCTAGCTACGAGCAGCAGTCTAATACACTGTCATAGCCGCTGGGTCTCCTGGAAGGCCCAGGAGAGTCAGGTGTCATGAACACCCAGGTGCCAGCAGTAGCCAGCCTTAGCCAGTTGTAGCCAGCAGTAGCCAGCCCCACATTGGACATCAAAATCTGTCACTGAAAAGGTATGTGTAGGGGGTCCAGCTTCTTGCCACTGAAAAGCTAATAAGCAGGCCAGGTTGGTGGAAAGGAAAGTTTGTTTTACTTGAGATGCCAGCAACTGGGGGTGGGGTGCGGGTGGAGGACATGTGTACAAAGGCCGACTTCCCCTCCAACCCCCGACAAGCAGCGGGTGAGAGATTTTATAGACAGTGGCGGGGGAGGTAACATGCAGAAACAGCACAGTCATCTCTAACAGTCATCTTCAATTGGTCATCAGTGGTCTGACCAGCATCATCTTGGTTTTTTAGGTAAGTTAATCTTTAGTTCCAGGGTACACTTGTTCCCATTTTTGCAGTCAATTGTCGAAATTGTGGCAGCTTAAGTTTGGGTTTGCCATTCCCTTCTCCAATATTTTGCCTTGAGAACTCCATGAACAGTATGAAAAGGCAAAATGATAGGATACTGAAAGAGGAACTCCCCAGGTCAGTAGGTAACCCAATATGCTACTGGAGATCAGTGGAGAAATAACTCCAGAAAGAATGAAGGGATGGAGCCAAAGCAAAAACAATACCCAGTTGTGGATGTGACTGGTGATAGAAGCAAGGTCCGATACTGTAAAGAGCAATATTGCATAGGAACCTGGAATGTCAGTCCATGCTGCTGCTGCTGCTGCTGCTAAGTCGCTTCAGTCGTGTCCAACTCTGTGCGACCCCATAGACAGCAGCCCAGCAGGCTCCCCCGTCCCTGGGATTCTCCAGGCAAGAACACTGGAGTGGGCTGCCATTTCCTTCTCCAATGCATGAAAGTAAAAAGTGAAAGTGAAGTCGCTCAGTCGTGTCTGACTCTCAGCGACCCCAATGACTGCAGCCTACCAGGCTCTTCCATCCATGGGATTTGCCAGGCAAGAGTACTGGAGTGGGGTGCCATTGCCTGAATCAAGGCAAATTGGAAGTGGTCAAACAAGAGATGGCAAGAGTGAACGTTGACATTCTAGGAATCAGCGAACTAAAATGGACTGGAATGGATGATTTTAACTCAGATGACCATAATATCTACTACTGCGGACAGGAATCCCTTAGAAGAAATGGAGTAGCCATCACGGTCAACAAAAGAGTCTGAAATGCAGTACTTGCAGGGGAAAAACGGAGGATCCTCAACACAGATAGTTTTGGCAGCTTCTAGGTATGTCCCCCAAGTCCCCTACCTTGGGCTAGCTAGCTACGAGCAGCAGGCTAATACACTGTCATAGCTGCTGGGTCTCCTGGAAGGCCCAGGAGAGTCATGTGTCATGAACACACAGGTGCCAGCAGTAGCCAGCCATAGCCAGTTGTAGCCAGCAGTAGCCAGCCCCACACTGGGGGACAAAATCTGTCACTGAAAAGGTATGCAATCTCAAAAATGACAGAATGATCTCTGTTCATTTCCAAGGCAAACCATTCAATATCACAGTAATCCAAGTCTATGCCCCAACCAGTAACACTGAAGAAGCTGAAGTTGAACAGTTCTATGAAGACCTACAAGACCTTTTAGAACTAACATCCATAAAATATGTCCTTTTCATTATAGGGGACTGGAATGCAAAAGTAGGAAGAAACACCTGGGGTAACAGGCAAATTTGGCCTTGGAATATGGAATGAAGCAGGGCAAAGGCTAATAGAATTTTGCCAAGAGAACACAGTGGTCATAGCAAACACCCTCTTCCAACAACACAAGAGAAGACTCTACACATGGACATCACCAGATGGTCAACATCAAAATCAGATCGATTATATTCCTTGCAGCCAAAGATGGAGAAGCTCTATATAGTCAGCAAAAATAAGACCAGGAGCTGACTGTGGCTCGGATCATGAACTCCTTATTGCCAAATTTAGACTTAAATTGAAGAAAGTAGGGAAAACCACTAGACCTTTCAGGTATAACCTAAATCAAATCCCTTATGATGGTACAGTGTAAGTGAGAAATAGATTTAAGGGACTAGATCTGATAGATGGAGTGCCTGATGAACTATGGACGGAGGTTTGTGACATTGTACAGGAGACAGGGATCAAGACCATCCCCATGGAAAAGAAATGCAAAAAAGCAAAATGGCTGTCTGGGGAGGCCTTACAAATAGCTGTGAAAAGAAGAGAAGCGAAAAGCAAAGGAGAAAAGGAAAGATATAAGCATCTGAATGCAGAGTTCCAAAGAATAGCAAGAAGAGATAAGAAAGCCTTTCTCAGCGATCAGTGCAAAGAAATAGAGGAAAACAACAGAATGGGAAAGGCTAGAGATCTCTTCAAGAAAACTAGAGATACCAAGGGAATATTTCATGCAAAGATGGGCTCAATAAAGGACAGAAATGGTATGGACCTAACAGAAGCAGAAGATATTAAGAAGAGATGGCAAGAATACACAGAAGAACTGTACAAAAAAGATCTTCACCACCCAGATAATCACGATGGTGTGATCTCTGACCTAGAGCCAGACATCCTGGAATGTGAAGTCAAGTGGGCCTTAGAAAACATCACTACGAACAAAGCTAGTGGAGGTGATGGAATTCCAGTGGAGCTATTTCAAATCCTGAAAGATGATGCTGTGAAAGTGCTGCACTCAATATGCCAGCACATTTGAAAAATTCAGCAGTGGCTACAGAACTGGAAAAGGTCAGTTTTCATTCCAATCCCAAAGAAAGGCAATGCTAAAGAATGCTCAAACTACCGCACAATTGCACTCATCTCACACGCCAGTAAAGTAATGCTCAAAATTCTCCAAGCCAGGCTTTAGCAATATGTGAACTGTGAACTTCCAGATGTTCAAGCTGGTTTTAAAAAAGGCAGAGGAACCAGAGATCAAATTGCCAACATCCGCTGGATCACTGAAAAAGTAAGAGAGTTCCAGAAAAACATCTACTTCTGCTTTGTTGACTATGCCAAAGCCTTTGACTGTGTGGATCACAACAAACTGTGGAAAATTCTGAAACAGATGGGAATACCAGACCACCAGACCGGCCTCTTGAGAAACCAATATGCAGGTCAGGAAGCAACAGTTAGAATTGGACATGGAACAACAGACTGGTTCCAAATAGGAAAAGGAGTACATCAAGGCTGTATATTGTCACCCTGCTTATTTAACTTATATGCAGAGTACATCATGAGAAATGCTGGACTGGAAGAAACACAAGCTGGAATCAAGATTGCCAGGAGAAATATCAATAACCTCAGATATGCAATGACACCACCCTTGCAGCAGAAAGTGAAGAACTAAAGAGCCTCTTGATGAAAGTGAAAGTGGAGACTGAAAAAGTTGGCTTAAAGCTCAATATTCAGAAAATGAAGATCATGGCATCTGGTCCCATGACTTCATGGGAAATAGATGTGGAAACAGTGGGAAAAGTGTCAGACTTTATTTTTCTGGGCTCCAAAATCATTGCAGATGGTGATTACAGCCATGAAATTAAAAGACACTTACTCCTTGGAAGAAAAGTTATGACAACCTAGATAGCATATTGAAAAGCAGAGACATTACTTTGCCAACAAAGGTCCATCTAGTCAAGGCTATGGTTTTTCCAGTAGTCATGTATGGATGTGAGAGTTGGACTGTGAAGAAGGCTGAGTGCCGAAGAATTGATGCTTTTGAACTATTGTGTTGGAGAAGACTCCTGAGAGCTCCTTGGACTGCAAGAAGATCCAACCAGTCCATTCTGAAGAAGATCAGCCCTGGGTGTTCTTTGGAGGGAATGATGCTGAAGCTGAAACTCCAATACTTAGGCCACCTCATGCAAAGAGTTGACTCACTGGGAAAGACTCTGATGCTGGGAGGGATTTGGGGGCAGGAGAAGAAAGGAGGACAGAGGATGAGATGGCTGGATGGCATCACCAACTTGACGGACATGAGTTTGAGTGAACTCCGGGAGATGGTGATGGACAGGGAGGCCTGGTGTGCTGCAGTTCATGGGGTCGCAGAGTCAGACATGACTGAGCGACTGAACAGAACTGAAGTCCTGGGTATAGTCTGATCATCATGCAGTTAACTTCTCCACCTGGTGTCTTGGTATCTATGACAGCTCACAGCATATGACTCAGAATATCATCTATTGAGATAATATTATCTATTGAGCACTTGAGAAAGAGCTAAAGGTCCTTGCCTGTGTTTAATGACTACATTATTGTTATTTAACCTCCTTAGACTTCTTCGTTTCAGCATTTCTCATTTCTCTGATTAAATTTATTCTTTGACTGAAGTTTTCCACAGGCAAAAGGCAGGCAGAGAACATGGTTGGGGGGCAAGGACCATATGGTCCTGCTCCGTTTCAGTATCTTGTTATTAATAGTTCCACATTGCTTACTAGAACCTCCTGTTTAAGAGAACTCACACAAGTGGCTAGATATGGTGCCTGGGGAGGGTGGGTAGTTCCAGTCAACAGTTTCCCTAACAGAGTCACTAAGAGTTGGATAAGACTGAGTGACTTCACTTTCACTTTTCACTTCATGCATTGGAGAAGGAAATGGCAACCCACTCCAGTGTTCTTGCCTGGAGAATCCCAGGGACAGGGGAGCCTGGTGGGCTGCCATCTATGGGGCTGCATAGAGTCGGACACAACTGAAGCGACTTAGCAGCAGCAGCAGCTGCAGCAGCAACAGATATAGAGGGCCAAATATTTCTCCATCTTTGTCTGTGTAATTATTTATCTAGTATATATTCCTGTAAAGGGAATTGCTCAGTTTAGAAGTATACTTGTAGATGCATATCTAATTTTGCTAATGCCTGCCCTATTTCCTTGAAAAGATGCTTTATCAGCTCATATTTCCAATCATTTATAAGAATACTCTTTTTCTCCACACTCTTACCACACTGAATAGCTTCTGAACCCACCGTTTATCTTTGCCAACAGCTAACCCCTTACTGAGAGATTTCTTCTAGTTCACACTCATTGACTAAAGCGATATCCTGGAAAAGTTTAAATCATATGATTTTCCTCTATTCTCTTCTATTTTTTGACTACTCTATTTTCTCATGTAATCTCAGCCAGATGCAGTTGCAGATATATCACTTGCGTGGTGGGTGCTGCTGCCTATTTGGTTCACTCATTGTTCTGAATTTTGAGGGTAAGGAGCTGATTCACAGAAGAGATTTGAGGTTGGATTGACTTGACTTCCTTTGACAAAGATTCCAGACTGTACCAAATTGGGAACTCAGTTACCCGGGTCTCCATGACCAGGCTTGAGCAGAATAAAAATTGGAGAGCAGAGACTTTTAATTTTCATTCTAAAAATAGATCTTTTATTTATTTCAGTCAAAATGAGGGAAAGATTGCATTCAGAGTACTTTGGGAGAACTTAGTAACAGTAGCTGTTCCTTTGCTCTTCTTGTTCACCCTATGCTAATAACTGGTTCTTGATATTAAAACCTTGCCTGTTGGGCTCAGAACAAGAAGCTAAAAAAAAAAATCTGCCATTGGAAATAGAAATAGATGATGAATTCTTGGATAATGTTATGTGGAATTAAGTACTGTACTCTCTATATTCTTTCGAGGTTTGGTTCATAACATTAAAGAGACATTCCTTCAACATTCCCTTCCTGGTGTCCTTGACATTACTAGGGCTTGAAAACAGTCACATAAAGGTGAGCACAAGATTTTTACCATGATTCTTTGATCATTTATGGGTTCTCTGCTTACATAGTTGTTCAGCTTGTCCTCCCCATCTTAATAGGGCTGATATTGACCATGTCATTGTTCTGACCATCTCTAATGAGGGGCTGCCCTCATGGTCTCATGCTCCTCTGGGACACTCTTTCAGTTCAGTTCAGTTTAGTTCAGTTGCTCAGTCGTGTCCGACTCTTTGCAACCCCATGAATCGCAGCACACCAGGCCTCCCTGTCCATCACCAACTCCTGGAGGTCACTCAGACTCAAGACCATCGAGTCAGTGATGCCATCCAGCCATCTCATCCTCTGTCCTCCCCTTCTCCTCCTGCCCCCAATCCCTCCCGGCATCAGAGTCTTTTCCAATGAGTCAACTCTTCGCATGAGGTGGCCAAAGTACTGGAGTTTCAGCTTTAGCATCATTCCCTCCAAAGAAATCCCAGGGCTGATCTCCTTCAGAATGGACTGGTTGGATCTCCTTGCAGTCCAAGGGACTCTCAAGAGTCTTCTCCAACACCTCAGTTCAAAAGCATCAATTCTTCAGCACTCAGCCTTCTTCACAGTCCAACTCTCACATCCATACATGACCACAGGAAAAACCATTGCCTTGACTAAACGGACCTTTGTTGGCAAAGTAATGTCTCTGCTTTTGAATATGTTATCTAGGTTGGTCATAACTTTCCTTCCAAGGAGTAAGTGTCTTTTAATTTCATGGCTGCAGTCACCATCTGCTATTGACCCGAGTTCTGTCAGTCACGATTTCTTTCAACTCCTCTGAAGAAAAGTCACTTAAGAGAAAGCCTAGAACTGTGGAGCCCAAGAACTGACCTCTGCCATCTCTTTTCCAAGATGAGAATAAAATAACTGAGGTCTTTTTTCCTTGTGTTTCTTTATTTTGTTTACATATTTTAAGATTTTATTTACTTTTGGCTGCACTGGGTCTTTGTTCTGTTCTGGTCTCTCTCTAGTTGTAGCAACTGGGGGCTACTCTCTACTTGCAGTGCATGGACTTCTCATTGTGGTGACTTCTCTTGATGTGGAGCATGGGCTCTAGGCATGGGAACTTCAGTAGTTGTGGTACATGGGCTTAGTTGCTCAGAGGCATGTGGAATCTTCTCGGACAAGGGATCAAACTGTGTCCCCTGCATTGGCAGGTGGATTCTTAACCACTAGACCACTAGGGAAGTCCTCTTATGTCTCTTCAGAGCAGTGGCCTTCCTGTTCTTGCTCTCCACAGCTTGCAGCCATAGGCACTGCAGACCACTTAACCCACCTGTTCCCATTTGCTTTCCTGCTGGTCTCTGAGGGTCTCCTGGAGCAGTAGAGGTGCTGCAGCTCACCCTAGGGACACAGCCAGTAGCAGCAGCCATATTTGGGAGCCACAGAGATCTTGATAAAGAAATGACCCATACGAGGGCTGAGACACCCCACCAATTAGAGCAGAGTCTTTTAAGACAATGGAGGCACTAAAAGCTCAGACTGGGGAAGCGGGGTCCTCTTTGTGTCCCACCTCAGGTAGGTACCCTTCCTGGAAAAGGAGACATTTTTCCTTGAGAGGCCACCTTGACAAAGGTCTTGCTTTGCTTAATCTGAGTCATTCTTGTTGCCACTAGGGCTTTGGGGATTTCCATTCTAGACTGTTTAGTCTAGAATGGACTTTTCTAGACTAAACCTTTTCCTTACATGACAGTCTCCTTGGAAATTTTGTCTGAAATGCAGTTTCTTGAACCTCATCTCCAGAGAATTTTAGGAAGCACCACAGTGACTATGACATAGATATTCTTTACCTGTATAGCTAATGCTCAGTAATTGGAGCCTCTCTGCTGCATGATTACATTTACTCATGCAAAGTAAATGCTGTCTTCTCTATTACATTATGTGTTCTTCTCTGTTGTATATAAGATCAATCTGCTCAAAGAGGGTAATGAAATCACCATGTAAAGCAGACTTGGTACACGGTGTGTTGGTATTTGCCTCTTGTACTGCTTTACTTACTGCTGTGCTTTTATTGCTTCTGCACAGTCCTGGGACAGGATCTGAATGGGAATATGATAGGGACTAGAACACTAGTAAAAGTTAGTTATTCCTGGTAACTGTTACTTATCTACTTGGTATTTACTGAATATTCCATCTGGCAGGATTTTTTTTTTTTATATATATTGCAGGCTCTTGAGGGGGGTTGGGTGAATAAGGCAGGCAGAGCTCCTGCTCTCAGGAAGTTGATCTTTTAACACAGAAGTCAGATATTTTACAGAGACTCACATAAATATTATTTAATTATGGCTTTGATAAATTTTATTTGTATTCATGCGTTCCTTTGTCCCATTGTTGGCCAGGATTGAAAATTGACTGAGTATAAATAATAGGACTAAGGGACTGTAGTAAAAGAATTGTCTCAGAAAAGGTCTTTCAGATATTTTTGTTTTAACAGTGGAAATACTGATGTTTGATCCAATGTCCATTGAAATTCAGCTGTGCATTCCTAAAGGGTGTATCATGTGCTTTGGACAGAGAAGCTTGTGTCCACAGCTTTGTTGTGGCTTTCTTGCCACCAAAGGGTTGGAGATTTGCATGGTTGGAGCTTGGGAAAATCCCCTAATCTATTTGGGCCTCAGTTTCATCAGTAAAATAAACTTGTTATTCACGTTCTCTGAATTCCATCCTGTTCAGTTTTCTTAGAGTTGCATGAGGGGCTGAGATGCATGTTTAAATGTGCCCTGGGAATACAGCCAAGATCTGACCTTGGTCCTTTCTGTGTTTCCTGCAGGAGCCTCAACTGAGCCCACACAATAAAATTAAAGAAAATCAGCAAGTTTGGAAGATGAGAGTAACCCAAATAAGGCCAAGGAAATGGTGCTAACTAAAGGAAGTGACAAGCTGAGTTCAGGAAAGTCAAGGTAAACAGAGGACTACATACAGCATCATCCAACTCTTCATGGAGCAGTCTGAGCTGAGCAGGAAGAACTGGGAGAGTAACTTAATCCACAGGGAACTTGTGCACCTGCACACATGCTGGGTCAGGGTTGGTTTATACTGCTGGGAGCACCAATTTCAGAAGGAGGAGGATGGGACCTTGAGGCTCTGCCCTAGACCTGCCCCGTCTAGACCTTGGAGCTGCTCTCGCAGTGGAAGCCTTCCAAGTAAGTGTGGGCCAAGATGGATAAATGATATTTAGAGAAGAATTGGAGATGTCCATTTTTACTTTAGTCCTGCCCTGCTGCCAGAAGGGGCCAAGGGAAGGAGAGGACATTTATATCTGAAGCAGAGATATTAATAATATTCTTTTGCATTTAGAATTTTAAAGGCTTTACACACAATATCTCTTAAATATTTGTTGAGTGCTTTTTTTTTTTTTTTTTTAATGCTGTATTTCTCTGAGAAAATCAAAACCATGAGAGAAAGAGTACATGTGGATATTTTCAACAAAATGTGCTTGCTTTCCTCAGGTGGGGTGTTATAGCAGCCAAGAGGCTGGGAGGGTAGATCAAGGACATCTGTTCCTAATGGCACTGTGAACCATTGAGGAATCCTGAGAACAGTTGTATCTTCCTCAGAGTCACACTGGTGAGTGTTGTATGGCAAGGATAGTGTAGGGCAGACTCCTCTCTAAGGAAAGGGCTTTGTTACATAGTGGGAGAAAGCAGAGCATCCCTGACAGTACAAGTGGAATGCAGTTGAGCTGGTTGGAGATTTGCAAACACTTTTATTCAAACTGTGACTGATAATTGCTGAGAACCTCCTCAGTACTTGACTCAGCACCAGGAATCATGAATGCAGAGATGAATAAAGTATTGTCTCAACTTCTTCCCTGATAGCTCAGTTGGTAAAGAATCTGCCCACAATGGAGGAGACCTGGGTTGGAAAGATCCCTTTGAGAAGGGAAAGGCTATGCACTCCAGTATTCTGGCCTGGAGAATTTCATGGACTGTACAGTCCATGGGGTTGCAAAATGTTGGACTCAACTGAGCAAATTTCACTTCACTTCAGTCCAGTAACCAGGAAGTCACGAAAAATGTAGTGGTGATGGGTTCATCGGAAGAAGTGACAAATGACGCCTAGGGATTACTACAGAAGGGTCCTGGTTTTCCTCCCCCGCCCGCCCCCAAGCTGTATGGTCTTTCCTGGCTCAGTAACCCTGGTTCTCAGCCAGATTTCAGCCTCTGGTGGTGCATTATGAAAAATGAAGAGGGAAAGCCAGGTGACATATCAGAAACATTTGTTCTTCCTCAGCTGGGAGAGGTAGTCACTTGGCCACACAGGTCTTGCTGAGTTCAAAATCTCTGGCATTTCTGCAGTGAAGGAGTAACCTGATCCATTCTAGTCCCAGTGGAATGAGATCCAAAAGGAAGTATACCCAGTTGGTTGATTAGGGCCTTAATCCTCATTACATCTTGCTGGTCCTCAATTCACAGCCTGGCATTTGAAAGGAATGCAGCCGCAGTCTATTTTCCCAAACGATTTAGAAGGGGAGTCAGAAGGTTTATCTTCCAGGGAACCACGTCCCAGAAATACCCTCCAAGAACTTGCCAAAACTCCTGAATATACTGAATTGTCCTCTTATTAAGCATTAATTGTCAGGGGAGAGTGAGGATGCAGTTCCCTACTACCACAAATTACGCAGTCATGTTTCCCACACTGTGGAAATCAGGTCAGCACTACAGAGTGCAATGGCCAAGCCTCACACTGGGAATACCACCTGCTGGCTCATGGTATTTCCACTGTCCTGTATTTACTAATACAGAATACTAATAATAGGGGAAATTGTGTGAGGGAGAATAGACCATAAGTGAGAGAACTCTGTACTAGCTGCTCAGTTTATCTGTAAACCTAAAGCTGTTCTAAGAAGTAATGTGTATTAATGTTTTTAAAGGACGTAACACTTTTAAATCATAGTTTTGGTGGCATTCTGTAACTGCTATTTATTACTGAGTGTTGAGGGGCACCGATCTGGAGTCTGACCAGTTGGTGATTTCCATGCCTGGGCCTTCAACCTTTGCCAGCCGAGCAGTTCCTCTGGAATCTGGATGGGAAATCATGTAGATCAGGGTGGCCCCAGTGCTCCAGATGGTCCAGATAGAAGACTAGCATGTAATGAAGGCTGGGAGAAACCATCGCAGGACAGAACTATGTGAAGATACAGGAGGAATGAGATTCTGCAGCTGCCCCACCTGTGCACACAGAGCAAAAGAGAGTATGGACACGATATGAGAGCTACAGGATAATGTAGCTGCCTCCTGTGCTGAAAACACAGAGTGCTGAGTCTTAACATGCGGACGTCTGGGCACTGACACCAGTGCGTGGCCCTCCACACCCCAACGTAGGGCGCATGGCCCTGGCCGCCTGCTCCTCGCCGCCTCAGGAGCCCCCACCCAGGTGACAGGTGACTCTTGGGCCGGAGTTGGACATGTGCCCTTCTTTCTTGCGCATTCCTTTCTGCAGAGTGGGTGTGAAAGGCTTTCCAAAGTGGCCGATTTTCAAATCTTTAAAACTGGCCCTTGAAACATATAAAAGCCCAGAGAGTGAAAATGTCTAGAGAGACGCCCAAGGGCTGCGCTGAGCTTCCCTCTCAGGATGGAGCGACTGCCGCAGTCTTGGGGACGCGGATGGGTGGGGAGTGGATGAACCTGGAATGAAGAAGAGAGAAGGAAGGTGAGGGAGGAAACAGCCCAGAAGAAACACCGTCAGCTGCTCACACCCAATCACACCCCGCGGGGCGCCAGCAGCGTGGAGGCCGCTTTCGCTTTGGCTCCCATCGCATTCCCAACACAGAGAACGCTCTGCTCACCCACTCCAATGAAGCCGGCAGAGCCCCACGATTAAACCCTTGGACATGAGGTCCTAGGGAGGGGACATTCCACCAAGTCCTAAGGGCTCTTCTGAGGATGTTCAGAGCTCCCAGGGCAGCGGGAAGAGGACAACTGCAAACAGGAAAGGGACTTTTTCCCTGGGGAGGATTTTACTTCAGGGCAGAAAACTCTAGAAATGCTGGTAGAACAGGTGCATTTGGGGGAAGTCTAGTAACCTTTTCCTAATAACTTTCCTAGTAACAGGAAAAAGTTACTAATCCACCCCAAATGGATTTCAACTCTTTCCACAAAGTCCAAACCTGAAGAGACGGCCGCGGGCCGGAGAGTCAGGTGCCCCCCTGGCGTCGCGGAGGAAGCCACTAGAGGCGGGGTGACTAGAGCGCCCAGAGGGAGGCGAGTCCTGGGCCCGCGGCGCTGTGTGCCACCTGGCTTAGCAGTGGAAGAATGAGCCAACAGATTGGTCATGGCTCCATGATGTAATGGTGAGCACTCTGGACTTTGAATCCAGTGATCTGAGTTTGAGTCTCGGTGGGACCTTTCTCTTTAGAAAGCCTCTTTTACTTGTGCCCCCTACCCTGGTAGGGAAGAGTCCTAACCATTCTAAGACCAGAGAATTCCCTGAGCTAGGGCAGTTCGCTGGGATACAGAAAGAAGGGATATCTTCTCCATGAGGCAGAGGAAAAAAATCCAGGCATGAGGTAGGGAGACCACCAGGAGACCTCCACAGAGACTGAACCAGCCTGCCTTTGAGTGTCTCCTGCGGAGGTCCTTGTCAGCAGTGGCCTGCTGCAGGGGCAGGGACTCTGGGTGCAGTAGACCTAGGTGTGGCATAAGCCCTCTTCGAGGAGGTCACCATTAACTCCACCATAGAGCCGCTAGAACTTACACAGGACTAGGGAAACACACTCGGAGGGCACAGACAAAACCTTGGGACCCAGAAGAAAGGAGCAGTGACCCACAAGAGATTGACCCAGACTTGCCTATGAGTATCCAGGAGTCTCCAGCGGAGGCATGGGTTGGCAATGGCCTGCTGCAGGGTCAGGGGCACTGAGTGTTGCAGTGCCTGCATGGGACCTTTTGAAGGAGTTCACCATTATCTTCATTACCTCCACGATAGTTTGGTCTCGGGTCAAACAACAGAGAGGGAACACAGCCCCACCAATCAACAGAAAATTGGATTAAAGATTGACGGAGCATGGCCCCGCCCATCAGAACAAGACCCAGTTTCCCCCACAGTCAGTCTCTCTCATCAGGAAACTTCCATAAGCCTTTTATCTTTATCCCTCATAGGGCAGACAGAATGAAAACCACAATCACAGAAAACTAATCAAACATCACATGGACCACAGCCTTGGATAACTCAATGAAACTATGAGCCATGCCGTGTAGGGCCATCTAAGACAGACGGGTCATGGTGGAGAGTGCTGATAAAACGTCATCCACTAGAGAAGGGAATAGCAAATCACTTCAGCACTCTTGCCTTGAGACCACCATGAACAGTATAAAAAGGCAAAAGGATATGACACTGAAAGATGAACTCCCCAGGTCGGTAGGTGCCCAATATGCTACTGGAGAAGAGTGGAGAATAAACTCCAGAAAGAATGAAGAGGTGGAGCCAAAGCAAAAACAATGCCTAGGTGTGGATGTGACTGGTAATGGAAGTAAAATCCAATGCTGTAAATAACAATATTGCATAGGAACCTGGAATGTTAGGTCCACGAATCAAGATAAATTGGAAGTGGTCAAACAGGAGATGGCAAAAGTGAACATCAACATTTTAGGAATCAGTGAACTAAAATGGACAGGAATGAGTGAATTTAACTCAGTTGACCATTATATCTACTACTGTGCACAAGAATCCCTTAGAAGAAATGGAGTAGCCTTCATAGTCAACAAAAGAGTCTGAAATGAAGTACTTGGGTGCAATCTCAAAAATGACAGAATGATCTCTGTTCATTTCCAAGGCAAACCATTCAATATCACAGTAATCCAAGACTATGACCCAACCAGTAATGCTGAAGAAGCCAAAGGTGAACGGTTTTATTAAGACCTACAAGACCTTCTAGAATACCCAAAAAACAATGTCCTTTTCAGTATAGGGTACTGGAATGCGAAAGTAGGAAGCCAAGGAATACCTGAAATAACAGGCAATTTTGGCCTTGGAATACAAACTGAAGCAGGGCAAAGGCTAACAGAGTTTTGCCAAGAGAACACACTGGTCATAGCAAAACCTTCCTCTAACAACTCATGAGAAGACTTTACACATGGACATCACCAGATGGTCAATACCAAAATCATACTGATTATATTCTTTGCAGCCAAAGATTGAGAAGCTCTGTACAGTCAGCAAAAACGAGACCAGGAGCTGACTGTGGCTCAGATCATGAACTTCTTATTGCCAAATTCAGACTTAAATTGTAGAAAGTAGGAAAACACACTAAACCATTCAGGTATGACCTAATCAAACCCCTTATGATTATACAGTGGAAGTGACAAATAGATTCAAGGGATTAGATCTGATAGAGTGTCAGAGAACGATGGATGGAGGTTCATGACATTGTACAGGAGGCAGTGATGAAGACCATCCCAAGAAAAAGAAATGCAAAAAGGCAAAATGATTGTATGAGGAGGGCTTACAAATAGCTGAGAAAAGAAGAGAAGCTAAAGAAAGGCAAAGGATAAAAGGAAAGACATACCCATAGCTTGCAGAGTTCCAAAGGATAGCAAGGAGAGATAAGAAAGCCTTCCTCAGTGATCAGTGCAAAGAAATAGAGGAAAACAATAGAATGAGAAAGACTAGAGATCTCTTCAAGAAAATTAGAGATAGCAAGGGAATATTTCATGCAAGTTCAATTCAGTTCAGCCACTCAGTTGTATCTGACTCTTCACAACCCCATGGACTGTAGCACGCCAGGCCTCCCTGTCCATCACCAACTCTTGGAGTTTATTCAAATGCAAGTCCATTGAGTCAGTGATGCCATCCAACCATCTCATCCCCTGTTGTCCCCCTCTCCTTCTGCCTTCAATCTTTCCCAGCATCAGGGTCTTTTCCAACAAGTCAGTTCTTCACATCAGATGGCCAAAGTATTGATAGAGTTTCAGCTTCAACATCAGTTCTTCCGATGAATATTCAGGACTGATTTCCTTTAGGATGGACTGGTTTGATCTCCTTGCAGTGCAAGGGACTCTCAAGAGTCTTCTCCAACACCACAGTTCAAGCATCAATTCTTCGGTACTCAGCTTTCTTTATCATCCATCTCTCACACCCATACATGACTACTGGAAAAATCATAGCCTTGACGAGACAGACCTTTGTTGGCAAAGCAGTGTCTCTGCTTTTTAATATGCTTTCTAGGTTGGTCATAACTTTTCTTCCAAGGAGTAAGTGTCTTTTAATTTTATGGCTGCAGTCATCATCTGCAGTGATTTTGGAGCCCCCTAAAATAAAGTCTGTCACTGTTTCCACTGTTTCCCTATCTATTTGCCATGAAGTGATGGGACCAGATGCCATGATCTCAGTTTTTTGAATGTTGAGCTTTAAGCCAACTTTTTCACTCTCCTCTTTCACTTTCATCAAAAGGCTCTTTAGTTTTTCTTCACTTTCTTCCCTAAGGATAGTGTTATCTGCATAACTAAGGTTATTGATATTTCTCCCAGAAATCCTAAGTCTAGCTTGTGCTTCATCCAGCCCAGCATTTCTCATGACGTACTCTGCATATAAGTTAAATAAGCAGGGTGACAATATATAGCCTTGACACATTCCATTCTCTATTTGGAACCAGTATGTTGTTTCATGTCCAGTTCTAACTGTTGCTTCCTGACCTGCATACAGATTTCTTAAAAGGCAGGTCAGGTGGTCTGGCATTCCCATCTCTTTAAGAATTTTCCAGTTTGTGGTGATCCACACAGTCAAGGGCTTTGACATAGTTAATAAAGCAGAAACAGATGTTTTTCTGGAACTCTCTTGCTTTTTCAATGATCCAACAGATGTTGGCAATTTGATCTCTGGTTCCTCCTGCCTTTTCTAAAACCAGCTTAAACATCTGGAATTTCACGATTTATGTACTTCATGCAAAGATGGGCACAATAAAGGACAGAAATGGTATGGACCTAACAGAAGCAGATGATATTAAGAAGAGGTGGCAAGAACTGTACAAAAAAGATCTTCATGACCCAGATAACCACAATGGTGTGATCATTTACCAGAGCCAGACATCCTGGAGCACAAAGTTAAGTGGGCCTTAGGAAGTATCACTACGAACAAAGCTAGTGGAGGTGATGGAATTCCAGTTGAGCTATTTCAAATCCTGAAAGATTTGCTGTGAAAGTGCTGCACTCAATATGCCAGCACATTTGGAAAACTCAGTAATGGCCACAGGACTGGAAAAGGTCAGTTTTCATTCCAATCCCAAAGAAAGGCAATGCCAAAGAATGCTCAAACTACCACACAATTACACTATCTCACATGCTAGCGAAGTAATGCTCAAAATTATCCAAGCCAGGCTTCAGCAGTATGTGAATTGAGAAATTCCAGATGTTCAAGCTGGATTTAGAAAAGGCAGAGGAACCAGAGATCAAATTGCCAATATCTGCTGGATCATTGAAAAAGCAAGAGAGTTCCAGAGAAACATTTCTGCTTTATTGACTATGCCAAAGCCTTTGACTGTGTGGATCACAAGAGATTGTGGAAAATTCTTAAAGAGATGGGAATACCAGACCACCTTACCTGCCTCCTGAGAAATCTATATGCAGGTCAAGAAGCAACAGTTAGAACTGGACACAGAACAACAGACTAGTTCCTAATTGGGAAAAGAGTATGTCAAGGCTGTATATTGTCATCCTACTTATTTAACTTAGATGAAGAAATGTAAACATCATGTGAAATGCCAGGCTGGATGAACACAAGCTGGAATCAAGATTGCCAGGAGAAATATCAATAACCTCAGATACGCAGATGACACCACCCTTACGGCAAAAAGTGATGAAGAACTGAAGAGCCTCTTGATGAAGTGAAAGAGAATGAAAATGCTGGCTTAAAACTCAACATGCAAAAAACTAAGATCATGGTATCTGGTCCCATCACTTCCTGTCAAATAGATGGGGAAACAATGGAAACAGTGGCAGACTTTATTTTCTTGGGCTCAAAAATCACTGCAGATGTTGACTTCAGCCATGAAATTAAAAAACGCTTACTCCTTGGAAGAAAAGCTATGTCCAACCTAGACAGCATATTACAAAGCAGAGACATTACTTTGCCAACAAATATCCATTTAGTCAAAGCTATGTTTTTTCCAGTAATTATGTATGGATGTTCAAGCTGGACTTAGAAAAGGCAGAGATCAAATTGCCAATATCCACTGGATCACTGAAAAAGCAAGAGAGTTCCAGATAAACATCTACTTCTCCTTTATTGACTACGCCAAAGCCTTTGACTGTATGAATCACAACAGACTGTGGAAAATTCTTAAAGAGATGGAATACCAGACCACCTTACCTGCCTCCTGAGAAATCTATATGCAGGTCAAGAAGCAACAGTTGGAACTGGACACGAAACAACAGACTGGTTCCAAATTGGGAAAGGAGTATGTCAAAGTTGAGTGCCGAAGAATTGATGCTTTTTAACTGTGGTTTTGGAGACCTGAGAGTCCCTTGGACTGCAAGGAGATCAAACCAGTCAATCCTAAAGATCAGTCCTGGGTGTTCACTGAAAAGACTGATGCTGAAGCTGAAACTCTAATACTTGGCCACCTAATGGGAAGAACTGACTCCTTGGAAAAGACCCTGATGTTGGGGAAGATTGAAAGCAGGAGAAGAAGGGGACAAAAGAGGATGAGATAGTTGTATGGCATCACAGACTCAATGGACATGAGTTTGAGAAAGCTCTGGGAGTTGGTGATAGACAGGGCATTCTGTTGTGCTGCAGTCCATGGGGTCACAAAGGCTCAGATAGGACTAAGCGACTGAACTGAACTGAACTGGACTCATCAGGTACGGAGAGATGCAGGATGCCTACTGTATTGACTGCTGGAAATGGCTGACGGATATAGATGGGAGAACAGGCCTATTTAGAACTTGACATTTCATGTAAAAAATAAAGATTAAATAAAGATTAAATGTTCCTCAAGTAGAGGAGGGAGGGCCTGAATGAAGAGTTAGGTAGAAATGTGTGTATTGCTGAGGAGAAACCTGCTGATCACCTCCATGAAATTTTCCTTTATACAATCTACTGAATAGACCTCGAATCCCTGGATCTGCACATCACTGGCCATGGAATCTCCAGCCTGTAGTCCTTTACTTGTGGTCTCAGGTGTCCTGAACCTCCTCAGGTCCTGCAAGATAAGAGAAGAGAAAGTTGGGAGGAGAGGGTAACTGCCAGTCAACTTTAAGGAAGCCAACAGGATGCCTAAATTAGCAGCCACATACATTACAAAGGATTTACCTAATCTACAGTATCCCCACAAAAAGCAAAAGGAAATAGAGCAAAAATAAACATGGAGCAACTTTCAGGCTTTCTGGGCAGAAACCATTCTTGAGTAGATCAGTGTTCTTGGTGGTAGAAGACAGTTTAACTCGGTGAGAGGGTCCTTCAAAAGTTTCAAAGTAAATTCCTCTATGAATAGAAGGAAAAGGTCATGGCCTTGTCAATGGTGTCTTATTGGAGCAGAGTCCAGCAGGTTGAAGTGGGGCCTAACGGGGTCCGGGACTCGGCCCTCAAAGCTTCGTGCTGCACGAGTAAAAAGGACACTGGGCGCGGCCTAAAGGTAAAAGGCCCACTGCAACTCAAACTCGGATCACTGGATTCAGAGTCCAGAGTGCTCACCATTACCCATGGCCGCCTCTTTCTCCCAAGGCTGAGCCAGGCCACACGCAACCTTGCGGGCCTAGGACCCGCCTCCCCTGCCGGGGCTCTCGTCATTCCGTCACGAGCCGCTTCCTCCGCGAAGCCCGGGGGCGCCCGCGGCCGTCTCTTCAGGTTGGGACGTCGTCGAATGGAGAGGAAATCCATTCTGGGTGAGTGACAGGGAAAGGCTTCTAGGCCTCCTCCAAATGCACCTGCTCTACCGGCATTCCTAGAGTTTTCTGCCCCGAGGTAAAATTCCGCCGTGAGGGGGGAATAAAAGTCCCTTTCCCCTTTGAAGTTGTCCTCTTCCCGCTGGCCGGGGAGCTCTGAACTCCCCCAGAACAGTTCTTAGGACTCCGTGGGATTGTCCCATCCTCGGCCTCCACCTACCATTCTGTTCTCTACAACCCCTCTCTCTCCTCTCCGCGTTCCTTGCAGTCTTCCCCCTCGTTCCGCCCGCTTCCTTTATCTGCTACGTTGCCTACCACTCGTCCTCAGTTTTCTTGCTCCCGGCCCGGTACAAAGCACAGGCTGTCAGAACATGGGGAAGAGCGGCTACAGTCTGACAGGAAGGTGAGGAACTGTTTCCTCATGGGAGAAGCCCGATTGCTTTTCGGGTCAGGATCCTTTGGGGGTCTTTGCTGGACAGAGTGGCTAAGCGTCCTTAGCCAGTGTTCGAGGCCTGGGCAGCGCTGGCCTTTAGCCCGCCTGGGACCATCCTGGAACTAGAGTGGCTTCAAAATTAAGAACCTTGGGTTCGGTGCAGCTTCTGTCTGATTTGTCAAATTCCACGAAAGTGAACCGCCAGCACTCTTGTCATTCATTTACGGCTTACATTGAGAAAAATCAGGGGCTCCTCGTTTCTCCCCCTCGTGGCTATGTCTGGTACAGCGCACAGTGATGGAGTACTGTAGAAGCCGGAAATGCAAAGAACTGGGTGATTTTTAGGACCTTGAAATTGAAAGTCCGACAAACTACCGACTGAAATAGATGCATGGAGGGGGAAAAAGTATGCTCCTCCCTTTTGACTACAAGCGGGGGTTGAAAAAGCAACTTTCTAGCTTTAGAATTCAGGCAGAAGAAGGATGAATAGATCATAGAACTTCCAACCTTCCTCAGCCAACCGTCTCATTTTAAAATTTACAGTGGCCCAGAGACTCTGTCAAAGATCTCCTGCCACCATCTTTGCACAACCCAACATCTGAGCATCTAGACGCCCATAAGTCTTGACTAGAAGCTGGGATCTTATACTTTGTGGGGGAAGGGAGGGAAGAGAAAAGAGGTTTTGCCCCTCCAGTTCAGTTGCTCAGTCCTGTCCCACTCTTTGCGACTCCATGGACTGCAGCCCGCCAGGCTTCCCTGTTCATCACACCGACTTCCCAGGGCTTGCTCAAACTCATGTCCATGGAGTTGGTGATGCCATCCAACCATCTCATCCTCTGTCATCCCCTTCTTCTCCCGCCTTCAATCTTTCCCAGCATCAGGGTCATTTCCAATGAGTCAGTTCTTCGCATCAGGTAGCCAAACTACTGGAGTCCCTTAGACCGAAGTATCGGAGAAGGCAATGGCACCCCACTCCAGTACTCTTGCCTGGAAAATCCCATGGATGGAGGAGCCTGGTGGGCTGCAGTCCATGGGATCGCTGAGGGTTGGACATGACTGAGCGACTTCACTTTCACTTTTCACTTTCATGCATTGGAGAAGGAAATGACAACCCACTCCGGTGTTCTTGCCTGGAGAATCCCAGGGATGGGGAAGCCTGGTGGGCTGCCGTCTATGGGGTTGCACAGAGTCGGACACGACTGAAGCGACTTAGCACTTAGCAGACCAAAGTATATTCATCAGATTCAATTGGGAGTTATAAATAAGCCAGAGCTGTGGTTTATGTCCTGTTAACAGTGGTTATTCTTAGGAAAGTTAGTGTTGAGAAGAACTGACTTTTTTCCTTATACATTCTATTATGTAACTTACAAAGAGAATATATACACGTGTTGCTTTTGTCTAAAAAAGAAAGGAAAATTAAAAAATAAAGATGCTTCAGATGCCAGTGCAGAGGCAATTTAATTGGGGAGGAAAGGAGAGCCTCTTCGGGGAGAAAACTTGGAGAAGGTGCCAGAATTCTGTGAGGATCCCTGGGGATGAAGCTGGAGCTTCACTAGGACCAAGTGGGGCAGAGGAAGGTTTGGTTAGTGAGCTGAGCAGCAATCTCCTACAGGTGTGTTCTTCTGGAATCTATCCTCATCCTCATACTATCCTCTAAATGGCTCTCAAAACTACCTTCCCCCTACTAACACTATCTGTGCTTTTGAAATGAGTGTGATCGTAAAGGTTGATAATTTCATAATGATTGGTCCCCACTTCCCATATTTAAGAATGACCAATTAATGCATACACACCTGGAGTACTTTGAAGCCATAAATGTGAGGAATATCTCTATGAATCAGTACAGAGTTATTTCCAGAATGTGTTTTTATGAGGGAAAAAAGGCAAGGTACAAAAGAGCAGGTACACAGTGTTATCGATCCCAGTCCTTAGACTCTTAAGTCAATAGAAACTGATAAGAGGTCAGATGAGAATTTCAGATAAAGCTTTACGGGTGCTTGTGCTACAATACAAGGGAGTGAAAGCAAGAAACAGGTGCCCTGGCTTGCTCCCAGAGAGAAACTGCTTGGGTTGTTAAAAGGATTAACAATGTGGGTGGCCATGAGTTGGTCTGGGGATCTAGCTTAGAGGTGGTCTTTCCACCCCTTTGGTGGTGTTGTGTGCAGGGGACAGGTACAGTACCCTCCTTTTGTTCCAGACACCTCAAAAATGGCAGTTGGTTTGTGGCCTTTTTGTATGTTATTGTTCATAATTGCCCCAACTGTGAAGGTGTGCAGTTATGTTTAGTATGTTATAGTTTCTTTGTATTCTATGGCTCTAGGAGATATTTGTCCAGGTGAAAGCACTGCAGTAAAGCATCCCAGGTCCCAACCTATCGAAACAGGATACTATTTTTTGTGTAAGGAGAAGGGGAAATGGATGACTTCCCAGGTAGCTTGGCTGGTAAAGAAGCCACCTGCAATGCAGGAGACTCCAATTCAATTTCTGTGTCAGGAAGTTCCCCTGGAGAAGGGATAGGCTACCCACTCCAGTATTCTTGGGCTTTCTTGGTGGCTCAGATGGTAAAGAATCTGCCTACAATGTGGAAGACCTCGGTTTGATCCCAGGTTGGGAAGATCCTCTGGAGGAGGGCATGGCAACCCACTCCAGTATTCTTTGTGCTCACTTCAGCAGCACATATATAGATCAGAAAATAGGGGAAATGTTTTTATCTAGGGTTACATGGAAATGGAGTCTGAGATATGGAGATGGGTGAGGCTTTTTTCTAAGTTTAATCTTAATACAGTTTTCATTTTTTAACCATGTCACTGTTTTACATATTCTGAAAGAGGATAAAAAAGCTAATCTTAAAACTAAAAAATAAAAGCAGAATAAATGAATTTAATTATGCATTAAATGATAATATAACCACATATAATATAATTAATTCAAGTAAAATTTGAAAGCATTCTTGTCTATAAACTCATAGTGGGGTATATCCTAAGGACATCGTAAACTTATACTTGATACGTTTAAGGTTGGTCATTGTTGTGGTTGTTCAGTTGCTAAGTTATGTCCAGCTCTTTGCGACCCCATGAAGTGAAGCTCAACACGCTTCCCTGTCCTTCACTATCTCCCGAAGATTGCTGCAGCTCATGTCCATTGAATCAGTAATGCCATCCAACCATCTCATCCTCTGTCACCCACTTCTCTTGCCCTCAATCTTTCCCAGCATCAGGGTCTTTTCCAATGAGTCAGCTCTTTGCATCATGTGTCCAAAGTATTGGAGCTTCAGCGTCAATCCTTCCAATGACTATTCAGAGTTGACTTCCTTCAGGATTGACCGCTTTGATCTCCTTACTGTCCAAGGGACTCTTAAGAGGTTGGTTGCAGAACTGGTATAATAAGTCTGAAGGTGTCTTGTGTAGTGAGATAGAGAAATTAGTAAAAATGTTGATATTACCCAATCAAAAAATGGGCCAAAGAACTAAATAGACATTTCTCCAAAGAAGACATACAGATGGCTAACAAACACATGAAAAGATGCTCAACATCACTCATTATCAGAGAAATGCAAATCAAAACCACTATGAGATACCATTTCACGCCAATCAGAATGGCTGCTATCCAAAAGTCCACAAGCAATAAATGCTGGAGAGGGTGCGGAGAGAAGGGAACCCTCTTGCACTATTGGTGGGAATGCAAACTGGTACAGCCTAGTGGAGAACAGTCTGGAGATTCCTCAAAAAACTGGGAATAGAACTGCCTTATGATCCAGCAATCCCACTGCTGGGCATATACACTGAGAAAACCAGAATTGAAAGAGACACGTGTACCCCAATGTTCATAGCAGCACTGTTTGCAATAGCCAGAACGTGGAAGCAACCTAGATGTCCATCCACAGATGAATGGATAAGCAAGCTGTGGTACATATACACGATGGAGTATTACTCAGCCATTAAAAAGAATACATTTGAATCAGTTCTAAGGAGGTGGATGGAACTGGAGCCTATTATACAGAGTGAAGTAAGCCAGAAACAAAAACACGAATACAGTATACTAACGCATATATATGGAATTTAGAAAGATGGTAAAAATAACCCTATTTACGAGACAGCAAAAGAGACACGGATGTATAGACCAGACTTTTGGACTCTGGGACCGGGAGAGGGTGGGATGATTGGGGAGAATAACATTGAAATATGTATAATATTATATCTGAAATGTATTAATTGTTCAAACTAAATACTGTCATGTTACAAAAATAAATAAATAAATAAATTAATTAATTAAAAAAATGTTGATATTGTCAGGAATCAAGGTTATCAACTTGGAAGAAGGAGGACAAATTTATGAAATGGGAAGAGTTGAGGAAGAACCTTATGGTTTTCGATTGAAATTGGAGATAGTCACATCAAGTAATTGCTAACCAGTCCAAGCTCTGCTACTGCATGCTGCACCAGTCAGTTCAGATCATTTGCTCAGTCATGTTCGACTCTTTGTGACCCCATGGATTGCAGCACGCCAAGCTTCCCTGTCCACCACCAACTCCTGGAACTTGCTCAAACTCATGTCCATTGAGTCGATGATGCCATCCAACATCTCATCCTCTGTCGTCCCCTTCTCCTCCTGCCTTCAATCTTTCCCAGCATCAGGATCTTTTCTAATGAGTCAGTACTTCACATCAGGTGGCCAAAGTATTGGAGTTTCAGCTTCAGCATCAGTTCTTCCAGTGAATACCCAGGACTGATCTCCTTTAGGATGGACTGGTTGGATCCCCTTGCAGTCCAAGGGACTCTCAAGAGTCTTCTCCAACACCACAGTTCAAAAACATCAATCTTCAGTGCTCAGCTTTTTTTATGATCCAACTCTCACATCCATACACGACTATGGGAAAAACCATAGCTTTGATTAGATGGACCTTTGTTGGCAAAGTAATATCTCTGCTTTGTAATATGCTGTTAGGTTTGTCATAGCTTTTCTTCCAAGGAGCAAGCGTCTTTTAATTTCATGGCTGCAGTCACCATCTGCAGTGATTTTGGAGCCCCCGCAAAATAAAGTCTCTCACTGTTTCCATTGTTTCCTCATGTATTTGCCACGAAGTGATGGGACCGAATACCACGATCTTAGTTTTCTGAATGTTGAGTTTTAAGCCAATTTTTTCACTTTCTTCTTTCACTTTCATCAAGAGGCTCTTTAGTTCTTCTTCACTTGCTGCCATAAGGGTGGTGTCATCTGTGTATCTGAGGTTATTGATATTTCTCCCAGCAATATTGATTCTAGCTTGTGCTTCATCCAGTCTGGCATTTCTAATGATGTTTATATTTCTGCACATAAGTTAAACAAGCAGGATGACAATATATAGCCTTGACATACTCCTTTCCCAGTTTGGAAACAGTCTGTTCCATGTCCAGTTTTAACTGTTGCTTCTTGACCTGCATATAGATTTCTCAGGAGGCATGTAAGGTGGTCTGGTATTCCCATCTCTTTAAGAATTTCCCACAGTCTGTTGTGATCCACACAGTTAAAGGCTTTGGTGTAGTCAATGAAGCAGAAGTCGATGTTTTTTTTGAATTCTCTTGATTTTTCTATGATCCAACAGATATTGGCAATTTGATCTCTGGTTCCTCTGCCTTTTCTAAATCCACTTGTACACCTGGAAGTTCTCAATTCATGTACTGTTGAAGCCTAGCTTGAAGGATTTTGAGCACCTTGTTAGCATGTGAAATGAGTGCAATTGTGTGGCAGTTTGAACATTCTTTAGTATCACCCTTCTTTGGGATTGGAATGAAAACTGGAATTTCCAGTCCTGTGGCCACTGCTGAGTTTTCCAAATTTGCTGGCATATTGAGTGCAGCACTTTCACAGCATCATCTTTTAGGATTTGAAATAGCTCAGCTGGGATTCTATCACCTCCACTAGCTTTGTTCTTCATAGTGCTTCCTAAGGCCCACTTGACTTCACACTCTGGGATGTCTGGCTCTAGGAGAGTGATCACACCATCATGGTTATCTGGGTCATTAAGACCTTTTTTGTACCGTTCTTCTGTGTATTCTTGCCACCTCTTCTTAATATCTTCTGCTTCTGTTAGGTCCATACCATTTCTGTCCTTTATTGTGCCTATCTTTGCATGAAATGTTCTTTTGATATCTCTAATTTTCTTGAAGAGATTGCTAGTCTTTCCCATTCTATTGTTTTCCTCTATTTCTTGACTTAAGATGGCTGTCTTACCTCTCCTTGCTATTCTTTGGAATTCTGCATACAAGTGGATATATCTTTCCTGTTCTCCTTTGCCTTTTGCTTATCTTTTCTCAGCTATTTATAAGTCCTCCTCAGACAACCATTTTGCCTTTTTGCATCTACTTTGCTCAAAACTCTGTCTCCAAGATTTGATTTGGTACTGATGTACAGAGAAGCTGAGCTTTCAGTGTCAGAGCCAATTATGACTCCATGCTGGATGTGTTTCTTTTGCTTCCCACTGCTTTTGTTCACTTAAAGGATACTGTTTATCCATAATGGACTGCCTTGCGGAATGCTGCCTCAGCTGCATGAATATTAAGCCAATGTGCCTTTGATCAGGACCCTTCCCACTTTTGGGTGGCTACAGGATGGAAGAAGTTAACACATCCCCTCCCTGAGTCTTGCCATTCTAGAAGATATTTGCAAGATTAGTACCGTTTTTACTTTATTTCCTCACCTCTCCCAACTCTGTGCTCTATAAAAGAACCTGGCATCCAGACCCCAATAAGATGGTTGTTTTGAGACAATCTGCTATCTTCTCAGTCTGCCAGCTTTCCAAATGAAGTTGTATTTCTTGCCTGAATACCATGTCTTTTGGATTTATTGCTCTGTCATGCAGTGAACAGAGTGAGCTTGGACTCAGTAACACACACATCCACACACACACACACACACACACACATATCAAAAAATAATCTAAAAGATCTATATGTAGTGTTATATTCTCTATTTTGTAAAATGGGATAATGAGGCTCAAAAAGATTGTATATTTAAAGTAGTGGATTTGGTATTCAAATCCAATAAAATCTTTTTCAAATCCATGACTTTGTTTCTTCAATCTAGGCCCAGTAAACGATTTTGTGAGGAATACACTTGGGCTTCCTAGGTTGTGCTAGTCATAAAGAACCAGCCTGCCAATGCAGGAGACATAAAAGACCCGGGTTTGATCCCTGGGTCAGTAAGATCCCCTGGAGGAGGAAATGGCAATCCACTCCAGCACTTTTGCCTGGAGAATCCTGTGGAATCCTGTAGCCTGGCGGGCTACAGTCCATAGGGTTGCAACAAGTTGAACACAACTGAAGCAACTTAGCATACATACTTGGAACTAAGGAATATTGGTTGTTTGTAATGTAATGTAAAAATTATCTGTTTATAATGATTTTTATTCATCCATTCAACAAGTATTTATTGACTATTCTATGTGGCAAGGACTTGTATAGTAAGGAGGCAAAAACAAGGCAGGTCTTACTCTCACAAAGATTATCTTCTAATAGTCAAACGTTCTATAGATAATTACTAAATATATTGCAATTGTGATGAATGTTAATTATTATTTATGTGTTCCTTTGTCTAATTTCGTCAGCTAGGGATTGAAAGGTGACTGAGCATGAAAAATACACCATGAAATCCATGAGGGTATATTTTTCCTGGACAGGAATCTTCTGATTTTTTCATTTTAAACGTGAGAAGTTCAGTTCAGTCACTCAGTCGTGTCCGACTCTTCACAACCCCATGGACTGCAGCATGCTAGGCCTCCCTGTCCATCACCAACTCCTGGAGTTTACCCAAACTCATGTCCATTGAGTCAGTGATACCATCCAACCATCTCATCCTCTGTCATGAAGATCATGGTTTATTCCACTCTGATATTCCAATATGTGGCTGTGTGGCTAGAGTGCAAAGAGCACTGGCCTAGAAGTCTTAAGGCTCCTAGATTTATAAAGATAGCAATGCCACCAACAAGCTGTGGGAGCTCTAGCATGTTTCTTAATAATTTTTGTAAGCCTCAGTTTCTTCATCTATAAAATTAGGTTGTTATCTTTAATTTTTCCAGTTTTCCAAGTTTCCTGCAGAGGAACACCCCTGCCCTGGAGACTGTCTTTTTATTCACATAGGTCACACAGGCTTAAATTTCAGCTAATCTGAGCTTTGGCAGAATCCCTTTTTATCCTTTGGAACATGAGAGGACAGGGGGCTTGAAGATCCCACTTGGCTTGAAGATCCTGCAGTTACCTTGAACATCCCACTTGCCTCTGTGTTTCCCCTGATAGTCTCTCATGAGATAGGTTATCAATGCCTACCAAGTTTTGATGAGAAATGATGCTTTCTGCCTGCTTTTCTCAGGGCATAGCTGAGATGGTAAAAGCATTTAGTTCCAGTCTAGAATTGGCTCCTCAGCAGTGAGTATCCTACAACTCACATGGCAGTCATAGTCCCCTTTTGTTTTGGTGGTGACTTTTTGTGTGCAGGACAATGGCCCAGGGAGCTGGTACATTTGACTACTCTTTTTTCACTGCTTATGTAAGTAATAAACTGCATGTAAAAGTGGTTCATTGTATTTTTGCCAGCTGAGTCAGTCAGGCCTTGGTCTTATCTTGTGTGCCTGATAGTTTCTTTCTGCTCTAGTGTTCTCTTTGAACTGTGATGAACTTTGTGTGTGTTAAACAGCCACTAGGCACTTCAGCCAAAGCCGGGGCATAGTCCTCAGTGTATGTATTTGTTGAATAAACATTATACTTAGCCTATGCCCTGACAACATATAATTGAGGAACTAGTTGGGAGAAAGTATTTGCAGGGCTAGAGAATTATCAAAGCATGTGTTATAGAAGGATGAGCGGATGGCAGTCTTTTGGTAGCCATAGAGGATAAGAATAAGGACAGTCTTCAGGCTAGGTTAGGAAAGCTTGAGGGGAAAATAAAAATTGCCTACAACAATATCCAACTCCTTAAGCGGCAGCCCGTGCTGAGCAGTGAGGTCTAAGAGAGTACTTACCCCATAATGAATTGTGCACCTGGCCAAGAAGGTCCACAGGATGGACCCCAGGCTTATGTATACTGCTAGGAAGCATCACCTCCAAGGGGAGGAGTATATCATCATGAGACTCTGCTGGACACTCCAGAATTCAACATTGGGGCTGTCCTCATAGTAGATGCCTACCAAATAACTTTTGGATTAGCAGGAATGAAAGATGCTTGAATAAGTGTTAACAAATTTTACCTTAATGGTTCTTCTTCCTAGGATCAGGAGGGGCTAAGGAAAAAAGGATCATTGTGTATAAAGAAATTTTAATAATTATTGTCTTCTGTACTTTCAGTTTACAAAGGATTTTATACACATTATTTCATGAATATTCAATGAGTAATTCATTTTCCTGACACCATACTAGGCATTGGAGTCACAGAGTCAGTCAAGTTCTCCTTGAGAACATCAAATTTGTAAGACATAAATGCTCAAAACAGGTACTTTTATCAGAATGTGGCAACTGTACTAACCTTTGGATAGTCTGACAGCGTACAGGAGGGGCATAGAGTACAGGACAAAAACATGTCTTGCCACTGGGAAGGTGAAACAGTGAAAATTTTCAAGAATAATCCTATACTCATTAGAGCTCACCACAGGAGAATGTTGCTGGGAATGGATGGTATAAGGCTGAGTCTTCCTAAGAAGGTTCTTTCCTACGTCTTTGGAGAGTGTAGAGAATCTCTCAGAAGATTCTTGGGATAAGAAGGTAGGAAGCTAAAAGCCATCTAATTTGGAAACGAAGTAAATTATCTCTGTTCACATATGACATGATGTCATATAAGAAACTGTAAAGATTCCACACACACAAGTTAGAAATAATAAATGAATTCAGCAAAATAGCAGGATACAAAATCAACACACAAAAATCAGTTGCGATTCTGTATCCTAACAATGAACAACTGGAAAAGGAAATTAATAAAACAATTTTATTTGTCTCAAAAAGAATAGCATATTTGGGAATCAACGAAGGGGGCTGAAAGACTTAGACAGTGAAACTACAAAACACTGCTTAAAGGAATTAAAGAAGGCAAAAATAAATGGATGGCCAATGTTCATGAATTAGAAGACAATATTGCTAAGATGCCCATACTGCCCCAAATGATCTACAGATCCAATGCATTCCATATCAGAATTCTAACTTTTTTTTGCAAAAATAGAAAAATCCACCTTAAAATTCTTAAATGGAATTTCAAGGACTCCTGAATATCCAAAACAATTTTGAAAATTAAGAACAAAGTTGGAAAACACATTTCCTGATTTTAAAACCTACTGCAAAGAGACAGTACTCAAAACAATGTGGTACTGGCATAATGACAGACATAGACCAGTGGAATAGTATAGAGTCCAGAAATAAACTCTTACTTATACGGTCAAATGATTTTCAACAAGAGGTGCCAAGATCATTCAGTGAATGAAAGGACAGCCTTTTCAACAAAAAGTTCTGAGGGAAATGGATATCTACCTGCACTAGAATAAAGTTGAACTCTTATTTAACACCATACACATTTGTTGTTGTTGTTCAGTCATTCAGTCATGTCCGACTCTTTGCAACCCTATGGACTGTAGCATGCCAGGCTTCCCTGTCCTTCACTATCTCCCGGACCATGCTCAAACTCATGTCCTGTGAATCAGTGATGCCATCCAACCATCTCATCCTCGGTCATCCCCTTCTCTACCTGCCTTCAATTTTTCCCAGGATCAGAGTCTTTTCTAATGAGTCGGCTCTTCCCATCAGGTGGCCAAAGTATTGGGGCTTCCGCTTCAGCATCAATCCTTCCAATGAATATTCAGTGTTGATTTCCTTTAGGATTGACTGGTTTGATCTCCTTGCAGTGCAAGGGCCTCTCAAGAGTCTTCTCCAACACCACAGTTCAAAAGCATTAATTCTTTGGCACTCAGCCTTCTTTATGGTCCCACTGTCACATCCATATGTGACTACTGGAAAATTGATCAAAGACCTAAATGTAAGAGCTAAAACTATAAAACTCTTAGAATAAAACATAGGGGGAAAGCTTCATGACGTTGAATTTGGCAATGATTTCTTGTATATAACATCAAAGGCACAGGCAACAAAAGAAACAAATAGATAAGTTGGGCTTTATCAAAATGAAAAATTTTTGTACATCAAAGGGCTTCTATCATCAGAGATAGAAGCCTCGCCTTCCAGCCACCGGTGCACATTAAGAGCGCCTCGCCTTCCCGCGACCGGCGCACAATTAAGAGCGCCCCGCCAGCTGCAGCTGCGCACTAAGAGCGCAGCCGAGAGCAGCTACCCCACGACCCAGGAAGGACGGTGGTGAGGGCCAGCGCACTAAGCACGGCCGAGAAGAGCTACCCCACGACCGAGGTCAAGAAGAGCGGCGGTGAGGAGAGACACCTCGTCCAAGGTAAGGTGCGATGGCTGTGCTTCGCTGGATCAGCCAAGACGAGATACCCCACGCCCAAGGTAAGAGAAACCCAAGTAAGACAGTAGGTCTTGAAAGAGGGCATCAGAGGGCAAATGCACTGAAACCATTCTCACAGAAAACTAGTCAATCTAATCACACCAGGACCACACCCTAACTCAATGAAATTAAGCCATGCCCATGGGGCAACCCGGGATGGGCGGGTCATGGTGGAGGGATATGACAGGGTGTGGTCCGCTGGAGAAGGGAATGGCAAACCACTTCAGTATTCTTGCCTTGAGAACCCCATGAACAGTATGAAAAGACAAAATGATAGGATACTGAAAGAGAAACTCCCCAGGTCAGTAGGGGCCCAATATGCTACTGGAGATCAGTGGAGAAATAGCTCCAGAAAGAATGAAGGGATGCAGCCAAATCAAAAAGAATACAAATCAAAAGAATGTGTCTGGTGATAGAAGCAAAGTCCGATGCTGTAAAGAGCAATATTGCATAGGAACCTGGAATGTTAGGTCCATGAATCAAGGCAAATTGGAAGTGGTCAAACAAGAGATGGCAAGAGTGAATGTCGACATTCTAGGAATCAGCGAACTCAAATGGACTGGAATGGGTGAATTTAACTCAGATGACCATTATATCTACTACTGTGGGCAGGAATCCCTCAGAAGAAATGGAGTGGCCATCATGGTCAACAAGAGTCCAAAATGCAGTACTTGGATGCAATCTCAAAAATGACAGAATGATCTCTGTTCGTTTCCAAGGCAAACCATTCAATGTCACAGTAATCCAAATCTATGCCCCAACCAGTAACGCTGAAGAAGCTGAAGTTGAACGGTTCTATGAAGAGCTACAAGATCTTTTAGAACTAACACCCAAAAAGGATGTCTTTTCATTATAGGGGACTGGAATGCAAAAGTAGGAAGTCAAGAAACACCTGGAGTAACAGGCAAATTTGGCCTTGAAACACAGAATGAAGCAGGGCAAAGACTAACAGAGTTTTGCCAAGAAAATGCACTGGTCATAGCAAATACCCTCTCCCAACAACACAAGAGAAGACTCTATACATGGACATCACCAGATGGTCAACACTGAAATCAGATCAATTATATTCTTTGCAGCCAAAGATGGAGAAGCTCTATACAATCAGCAAAAACAAGACCAGGAGCTGACTGTGGCTCAGACCATGAACTGCTTATTGCCAAATTCAGACTGAAATTGAAGAAAGTAGGGAAAACTACTAGACCAATCAGGTATGACCTAAATCAAATCCCTTATGATGGTACAGTGGAAGTGAGAAATAGATTTAAGGGCCTAGATCTGATAGCTAGAGTGCCTGATGAACTATGGAATGAGGTTCGTGACATTGTACAGGAGACAGGGATCAAGACCATCCCCATGGAAAAGAAATGCAAAAAAGCAAAATGGCTGTCTGGGGAGGCCTTGCAAATAGCTGCGAAAAGAAGAGAAGCGAAAAGCAAAGGAGAAAAGGAAAGACATAAACATCTAAATGCAGAGTTCCAAAGAATAGCAAGAAGAGATAAGAAAGCTTTCTTCAGTGATCAATGCAAAGAAATAGAGGAAAACAACAGAATGGGAAAGACTAGGGATCTCTTCAAGAAAATCAGAGATACCAAAGGAACATTTCATGCAAAGATGGGCTCGATAAAGGACAGAAATGGTGTGGACCTAACAGAAGCAGAAGATATTAAGAAGAGGTGGCAAGAATACACAGAAGAACTGTACAAAAAGATCTTCACGACCCAGATAATCATGATGGTGTGATCACTGACCTAGAGCCAGACATCCTGGAATGTGAAGTCAAGTGGGCCTTAGAAAGCATCACTAGGAACAAAGCTAGTGGAGGTGATGGAATTCCAGTGGAGTTATTCCAAATCGTGAAAGATGATGCTGTGAAAGTGCTGCACTCAATATGCCAGCAAATTTGGAAAACTCAGCAGTGGCCACAAGATTGGAAAAGGTCAGTTTTCATCCCAATCCCAAAGAAAGGCAATGCCAAAGAGTGCTCAAACTACTGCACAATTGCACTCATCTCACATGCTAGCAAAGTAATGCTCAAAATTCTCCAAGCCAGGCTTCCGCAATATGTGAACCGTGAACTTCCTGATGTTCAAGCTGGTTTTAGAAAAGGCAGAGGAACCAGAGATCAAATTGCCAACATCCGCTGGATCATCGAAAAAGCAAGAGTCCCCAAAAAACATCTATTTCTGCTTTATTGACTATGCCAAAGCCTTTGACTGTGTAGATCACAATAAACTATGGAAAATTCTGAAAGAGATGGGAATACCAGACCATCTGATCTGCCTCTTGAGAAATCTGTATGCAGGACAGGAAGCAACAGTTAGAACTGGTCATGGAACAACAGACTGGTTCCAAATAGGGAAAGGAGTACGTCAAGGCTGTATATTGTCACCATGTTTATTTAACTTATATGCAGAGTACATCATGAGAAATGCTGGACTGGAAGAAACACAAGTTGTAATCAAGATTGCTGGGAGAAATATCAATAACCTCAGATATGCAGATGATATCATCCTTATGGCAGAAAGTGAAGAGGGGCTAAAAAGCCTCTTGATGAAAGTGAAAGTGGAGAGTGAAAAGGTTGGCTTAAAGCTCAACATTCAGAAAACGAAGATCACGGCCTCTGGTCCCATCACTGCATGGGAAATAGATGGAGAAACAGTGGAAACAGTGTCAGACTTTATTTTTCTGGGCTCCAAAATCACTGCAGATGGTGACTGCAGCCATGAAATTAAAACACGCTTACTCCTTGGAAGGAAAGTTATGACCAACCTAGATAGCATATTCAAAAGCAGAGACATTACTTTACCAACAAAGGTTCGCCTAGTCAAGGCTTTGGTCTTTTCTGTGGTCATGTATGGATGTGAGAGCTGGACTGTGAAGAAGGCTGAGTGCTGAAGAATTGATGCTTTTGAACTGTGGTGTTGGAGAAGACTCTTGAGAGTCCCTTGGACTGCAAGAAGATCCAACCAGTCCATTCTGAAGGAGATCAATCCTGGAATTTCTTTGGAAGGAATGATGCTAAAGCTGAAAGTCCAGTATTTTGGCCACCTCATGCGAAGAGTTGACTCATTGGAGAAGACTCTGATGCTGGGAGGGATTGAGGGCAGGAGGAGAAGGGGCCGACAGAGGATGAGATGGCTGGATAGCATCACTGACTTGATGGATGTGAGTCTGAGTGACCTCCGGGAGCTGGTGATGGACAGGGTGGCCTGGCGTGCTACGGTTCATGGGGTTGCAAAGAGTCGGACACGACTGAGCGACTGATCTGATCTGTTCATCAGAGTAAAAAAGAGCCCACAGAAAAGGAGAAAATATTTGCAAATCAAGTATCTGACATGGGATTGATATTCAAAAAGCATATAAAACTCTTTCAACAACAAAAAGGAAACAATTTAGAAATGGGCAAAGGACTTAAATGAACGTTTCTTCAAAGAAGATACACGAATGGCCAATAAGCATATGAAAGATGTCAATGTGAATGATTATTAGTGCAGTGCAAATTAAAAGCTCAGGTTTCACTTCACTCATTAGGATGGCTGTTATTAACGTAACAATTAGAAAATCTCCAAACAAGAAAACAAAACAATTTCTAATACCAAGGTTGAGAGTGTTTCCAGGAAAATCATGTACTCTGTAATATCCCCTGTCTTCCTGAGCATGTATATGAAGTTACTTTCTTACCTTCAAATTAAAAATCTTCACATTCTCAAGGACAGGACTTTTTTTCTTACTAAGTCTGTCAATCTTAATCTTTTAGTTCATTGAAATTTAATATAATTACTATTATAGCTGGGTATATGTCTACTACTTTATTGCTTGGTTTTTACATTTACCATATTTTTTTAATGGCCCGAAGCCATGATTTGCACACAAGTTGCTGTAACACAATCAAGGTTTAAAAAGGAACCACTAAACCATATGTTTTATGTTCCACTTTACCCTTCTTCTGGAGAAGGCAATGGCACCCCACTCCAGTACTCTTGCCTGGAAAATCCCATGGATGGAGGAGCCTGGTGGGCTGCAATCCATGGGGTCGCTAAGAGTCGGACATGACTAAGTGACTTCACTTTCACTTTTTACTTTTATGCATTGGAGAAGGAAATGGCAATCCACTCCAGTGTTCTTGCCTGGAGAATCCCAGGGACGGGGGAGCCTGGTGGGCTGCCGTCTGTGGGGTCGCTCAGAGTCGGACACAACTGAAGCGACTTAGCAGCAGCAGCAGCAGTTACCCTTCTTTGCTTTCTTTTTGATTAGACAAATATTTTATGTTATTACATTTTCTCCTATTAACTTGCTTTACCATTCTTTGAGATTTTACCTTAGAAATATCAACATGCAACATTTATGATTTAGAATATTTTTATGCAAATAATTACTTGCACAATACTTCTAGGATTCTTGGAAAACTATAACTCCCTTTACCAAATTTTACTTTTGCTTTGCTCTTGATAAACTATTGTAAATTCCTGAAGTCATTAAATATTTTTTGCCCACACATCTACCATTTTCATTATTCTTTATTCCATTCTAAATTGCCATGTTTCTAACTAGGATTACTTTCATTCTTTCATTAAAAAGTACTTTTAGTATATTTGTAATATCCTTTGCTGATGCTGAGTTTCCTCAGCTTTTGTTTTCTAAAAATATATGTATTTCACCATTTTTTACTTCTTAACATTTTTTTTTATTTACTGGGGTATAATTAACATATAATAACTAAACATATTTAAAGTACACACTTGATCTTTCCGTATATATACATACATATGTTTGTGTGTGTATGTATGGTGGCCTGTCGTTCAATCGCTTTTGACTGTTTGTGACCCTATGGACTGTACCTCACCAGACTTCTCTGTCAATGGGGTTCTTTCAACACGAGTACTGGAGTGGGTTGCCATTTCCTCCTCCAGTGGATCTTCCCAACCCGGGGATATATACCTGTGATATATACATACTTGTGAAGCCTCACTAATGAACATAACCAGCATCCCGCATGGTTTCCTCCTGCTCTTTTGTAATCTCTTCCTCTCTCCTATCCTTACCATTGATAACTCCATCCTTAGATAATCACTGATTTGATTTCTGGATAATATGGTGTATACTCTTTTCTGTTGAGTTCTCTTGCTAAGCTTAGTGTTTTTGAGATTTAACCACATTATTGTATTGTGAAGGTTTATGTGTCAGTTTGACTTGCCCAAATTGGATGCTCAAATAAGTAACAAAACATTATTTCTATGTGTCGATGAGAGTGTTTCTGGAAGCAATTAGCCTGTTTATACTCTATCTCTGTACCGCTTTCTCCCCTGTGGTATTCTACCCTGTGCATTCTGCATTGTTGGTATTTGCAGAGTTACCAAACTGGAAATTCTCAAAGTATCCAACCTGGGAAATTCTTAAAGTATTCAGCCTAAATTCATTTCCTGTATTTCACGGATTAAAGTCCTTTATTGCTTGGTTTTTAATATCTAAAAGTCATTATTTAATATATTTTGTCTGGGCCTTTGGTTGTTTTTGATGGGAGGATAAATCTAGTCCTTGTTATTCTATTTTGACCAGAAATAAAAGTCTGGTAATTTTTGATTGGGTGTCAAAATTGTGACTATGTGCTGGATATTTTTGTATTGATAGGTTTTTTTTCAAAAAGGTGTATTTGTGTATCTCTGACTGGATCTTCATTGCTGCACACAGGCTTTCTCTAATTGTGATGAGAGGGACTACTCTTTGTTGTGGCGCACAGGCTTCTGATTGCAGTGACTTCTCTTGTTGCAGAGCACAGGCTCTAGGTGTGTGGGCTTCAGAGTTGTGAAACATGGGCTGAGTAGTTGTGGCTCAGAGGCTTAGTTGTTCCATGGCATGTGGAATCTTCCCGGACGCCCTGTGTCCCCTACATTGGAAGGCAGATGCTTAACCTCTAGAACACCAGGGAAGCCCTTCTATAGGTATTCTTGAGCTTTGTTTTGGAATGCAATTATTTGGAAACCACTTGGCCTTTTAAGAATTTTTAGGATAGTTCTTTTGTGTCCTATCCCACATTAGACCAATACTTGACAAATGTCTTGGGACCATGTGCTTCAAACAAGTTCCTTTTCTCTAGCTGGTTTTATTACCACAGAACCAGGGGTTTTGGGATATTTTGCTCTTCTTTTTATGAGCTTTTATGGTAGCTCTTAAGCCTCCTATGCAGTCCAAACTTCAATAAGTGTCCTTTAGAGAAAAATAGCTGTGCATTGATGCCCTTCAAGTTTTCAACTCATCCCTCCATCACCACATACCACTAATGGCTTTGTTGGTTTCACTTTACCCCCATCAGATACCTTCTGCCTGGGCAAAGCTCAGTCTTCAGCCCATGCTCAGAATCAGCAAACAGCTACAGGGAGTAAGATGGCTAGTGATCTCAGTTTGCCTTGGACGGTTCTACTTTCCCTCTTGGATGTTAGTTCATTCAGTCCTGGTTGCAGCCACAGTTCCCTGTTAATCTAAAAACAAGATGCCACTCTCAGAATCCATTCTGTGCTCGGACTGGCTGTTGATCAGATAGATCCCTGGATTCCTTTACTCTCCCTAGATTTCCTAACTCTAGGTCACTCTCCCAGACTACCTCCAGGAGCCAGTTCTGCCAACTTGGGGAGAAAGAGAAACACTATCTTCATGTTTCCATTTGTGGATACAACAAAAGACCAAACATTCAAAATATCCCTAGTCTGTTCCCTCACTCCCAGAAATAGTTTCTGAGATCCTGTTGAATACAACAGCCATTCCACTACCTAATCCCAACACCTAACATGTAATCGTGACCCAGAACTTGTAATCAATGACAAATATCCCTGAAAACAAGAACTAAGTTAGGTCTGTAGTCAGAGTTTTGATCAGTCAGCTGGGAATTAAGATTTTTACCCCCAAGATCCAGGTATACTGGTCTGCAGTAATCTTTGTGGCTCTTTCAGGTGTTTAGAATTCTCACCTGATGTTCTCATCACAAGCTAGCACTAGCAGAGGGCTTTGGAAGTTGTAGTCAAGGGAAATTAATTCTAGAGTAGCTAAGAATTTGGAGAAAACCCATTTTTGTTTTAAAATATCATTGCATGTGGACCTTCTGACAGAGAACCTTGCCCTCCTCCCTAGAAAGTCAATGAAGAGAATACTCTCAAGACAGAAGTCTTCTTCAGAGTATGACTGAGTGCCTGAAGAATTCTAACAGAGAAGTTCATCGCCAATGTAAGTGCCCTGGAGCCGGGGGATGGATTAGAGAAAGGGAGGTAGTACTCGAGATCTCCATATGTGCTGCTGAATGGTGACCAAATAGGGCCATGGAGAGACTCACAAGGTCTCCAAACCACCTGTGTCATGGGTAATTGTTGATGTGGGAGAGGAGAGGAGTTTGGAAGAGATACAAGACTCCAGATCAACTGGGCCAGAAGGAAGTACTTTAGAAAATACATGTCAATGAAAGTTTGAGCCTTGATAGAATTCTGGTGCCATTTTGTTGTTTCAGTGACCAAGGTACATGTTTAGGAGACTATTCTGCTAGAGGCTGAGCCCCCATTACACCCACCACTCTCTACCTCTAGTCTGCATGCAGTCTCCTGACTTATTGTTGAGATTTGGGGATAACTGTTTTGGTCCATTTCTACTATCCTGGTTCTTCATTACCTGTCCTTGTACATCTCCACTTCTCCAACCCTTTCTGTTCTCACCCTCTAGTCACTCCCACCAAGTCATTCCCCTCTTTCCTTTGAGGAAATTTAACTCAGATGACTTCAGAGCAGCAAATACAGAGTAGCCTGATTGTGTTCTTTGAAGAAAAGTCCAGATACATAAAAATGCCATGAAATAAAGGAATGGAAAATAAAAAGGATATTATACTCATGGCCCTGGGCAAAGCTATCTGAGGGAAGTGATTGCTGTCAGAATGAAGTATATAACCTGCTTTCACATACAAGTACATATCTGACAGAGAAAGAATAAGTAGGGAAGTTCCAGGATAATGGTCCTCATTTCTGAATATATGTTAGAATCATCTGGAGAGCTTAAAAAATACAGATACTTGGACCCCATGGAAGAGATTTTCATTGAATTGTAGTTTAGGGGCTTCCCTCAAGGCTCAGACAGTAAAGAATCTGCCTGCAATGCAGGGGACTTGGGTTCGATCCCTGGGTTGGGAAGATCCCCTGGAGAAGGGACTGGCTACCACTCCAGTATTCTTGGCTGGAGAATTCCATGAATAGATGAACCTGGCAGTCTATGTCCATGGGGTCACAAAGAGTCGGACTCGACTGAGCAACTAACATTTTCACTTTTTTCCAGTGCCTCAGTGGTAAAGAACCTGCCTGCTAATGCAGGAGACACAAGTTTGGTCCCTGAGTTGGGAAGATCCCCCTGAAGGAAATGGCAACCCACTCCATTTTTCTTGCCTAAGAAATCCCATGAACAGAGGAGCCTAGTGGGCTGCAGTCCACGGGGCCACAAAAGAGTCAGACCCAACATAGCAACTGAACAAGAAACAAAGTAGTAGGCTGGGCATCAGTATTTTTATAGCATCTGAACAGGTAATATTAATGTGTGGCCAGGGATGAAAACCATTAGGCTAATCCAGGACAGGATGATAGCTAAGTGTGCAGTTTACAGAAAGTGCTAAAAATCAAATCAGAGTTTGCATTCCTCTAGTTAATGTTGGCTGGAGAAGGCAATGGCAACCCACTCCAGTACTCTTGCCTGGAAAATCCCATGGGCGGAGGAGCCTGGTAGGCTGCAGTCCATGGAGTTGCGAAGAGTCGGACACGACTGAGCGACTTCCCTTTCACTTTTCACTTTCATGCATTGGAGGAGGAAATGGCAACCCACTCCAGTATTCTTGCCTGGAGAATCCCAGGGATGGGGGGGCCTGGTGGGCTGCCGTCTATGGGATTGCACAGAGTCAGACACGACTGAATCGACTTAGCAGCAGCAGCAGCAGTTAATGTTGGCAGAGCCTGGTTCAAAAAGAAGAGGAATGATATCATGTGTCCCATATACCTATTACATTTCTATTTAAAAATATCCATGAAGCAGGTCAAAGACTAACACAGTTTTGCCAAGAAAATGCACTGGTCATAGCAAATACCTTCTTCCAACAACACAAGAGAAGACTCTATACATGGACATCACCAGATGGTCAACACCGAAATCAGATCAATTATATTCTTTGCAGCCAAAGATGGAGAAGCTCTATACAATCAGCAAAAACAAGACCAGGAGCTGACTGTGGCTCAGACCATGAACTCCTTATTGCCAAATTCAGACTGAAATTGAAGAAAGTAGGGAAAACTACTAGACCAATCAGGTATGACCTAAATCAAATCCCTTATGATTATACAGTGGAAGTGAGAAATAGATTTAAGGGCCTAGATCTAATAGATAGAGTGCCTGATGAACTATGGAATGAGGTTCATGACATTGTACAGGAGACAGGGATCAAGACCATCCCCATGGAAAAGAAATGCAAAAAAGCAAAATGGCTGTCTGGGGAGGCCTTACAAATAGCTGCGAAAAGAAGAGAAGCGAAAAGCAAGGGAGAAAAGGAAAGATATAAACATCTAAATGCAGAGTTCCAAAGAATAGCAAGAAGAGATAAGAAAGCCTTCTTCAGTGATCAATGCAAAGAAAGAGAGGAAAACAACAGAATGGGAAAGACTAGGGATCTCTTCAAGAAAATCAGAGATACCAAAGGAACATTTCATGCAAAGATGGGCACGATAAAGGACAGAGATGGTGTGGACCTAACAGAAGCAGAAGATATTAAGAAGAGGTGGCAAGAATACACAGAAGAACTGTACAAAAAAGAGCTTCAAGACCCAGATAATCATGATGATGTGATCACTGACCTAGAGCCAGACATCTTGGAATGTGAAGTCAAATGAGCCTTAGAAAGCATCACTAGGAACAAAGCTAGTGGAGGTGATGGAATTCCAGTGGAGCTATTCCAAATCCTGAAAGATGATGCTGTGAAAGTGCTGCACTCAATATGCCAGCAAATTTGGAAAACTCAGCAGTGGCCACAAGATTGGAAAAGGTCAGTTTTCATCCCAATCCCAAAGAAAGGCAATGCCAAAGAATGCTCAATCAGATCAGATCAGTCGCTCAGTCGTGTCCGACTCTTTGCGACCCCATGAACTGCAGCACGCCAGGCCTCCCGATCCATCACCAGCTCTCGGAGGTCACTCAGACTCACATTCATCGAGTCAGTGATGCCATCCAGCCATTTCATCCTCTGTCGTCCCCTTCTCCTCCTGCCCTCAATCCCTCCCAGCATCAGAGTCTTTTCCAATGAGTCAACTCTTCGCATGAGGTGGCCAAAGTACTGGAGTTTCAGCTTTACCATCAGTCCTTCCAATGAACACCCAGGGCTGATCTCCTTCAGAATGCACTGGTTGGATCTCCTTGCAGTCCAAGGCACTCTCAAGAGTCTTCTCCAACACCACAGTTCAAAAGCATCTATTCTTCGGCGCTCAGCCTTCTTCACAGTCCAGCTCTCACATCCATACATGACCACAGGAAAGACCATAGCCTTGACTAGGCGAACCTTTGTTGGCAAAGTGATGTCTCTGCTTTTGAATATGCTATCTAGGTTGGTCATAACCTTCCTTCCAAGGAGTAAGCGTCTTTTAATTTCATGGCTGCAGTCACCATCTGCAGTGATTTTGGAGCCCAGAAAAATCAAGTCTGACACTGTTTCCACTGTTTCTCCATCTATTTCCCATGTAGTGATGGGACCAGATGCCATGATCTTCGTTTTCTGAATGTTGAGCTTTAAGCCAACCTTTTCACTCTCCACTTTCACTTTCATCAAGAGGCTTTTTAGTTCCTCTTCACTTTCTGCCATAAGGGTGGTATCATCTGCATATCTGAGGTTATTGATATTTCTCCCAGCAATCTTGATTCCAGCTTGTGTTTCCTCCAGTCCAGCATTTCTCATGATGTACTCTGCATATAAGTTAAATAAACATGGTGACAATATACAGCCTTGACGTACTCCTTTCCCTATTTGGAACCAGTCTGTTGTTCCATGACCAGTTCTAACTGTTGCTTCCTGACCTGCATACAGATTTCTCAAGAGGCAGATCAGATGGTCTGATATTCCCATCTCTTTCAGAATTTTCCACAGTTTATTGTGATTTACACAGTCAAAGGCTTTGGCATAGTCAATAAAGCAGAAATAGATGTTTTTCTGGAACTCTCTTGCTTTTTCGATAATCCAGCGGATGTTGGCAATTTGATCTCTGGTTCCTCTGCCTTTTCTAAAACCAGCTTGAACATCAGGAAGTTCACAGTTCACATATTGCTGAAGCCTGGCTTGGAGAATTTTGAGCATTACTTTACTAGCGTGTGAGATGAGTGCAATTGTGCGGTAGTTTGAGCACTCTTTAGCATTGCCTTTCTTTGGGATTGGGATGAAAACTGACCTTTTCCAATCTTGTGGCCACTGCTGAGTTTTCCAAATTTGCTGGCATATTGAGTGCAGCACTTTCACAGCATCATCTTTCAGGATTTGGAATAGCTCCACTGGAATTCCATCACCTCCACTAGCTTTGTTCCTAGTGATGCTTTCTAAGGCCCACTTGACTTCACATTCCAGGATGTCTGGCTCTAGGTCAGTGATCACACCATCATGATTATCTGGGTCGTGAAGATCTTTTTTGTACAGTTCTTCTGTGTATTCTTGCCACCTCTTCTTAATATCTTCTGCTTCTGTTAGGTCCACACGATTTCTGTCCTTTATCGAGCCCATCTTTGCATGAAATGTTCCTTTGGTATCTCTGATTTTCTTGAAGAGATCCTTAGTCTTTCCCATTCTGTTGTTTTCCTCTATTTCTTTGCATTGATCGCTGAAGCAGGCTTTCTTATCCCTTCTTGCTATTCTTTAGAACTCTGCATTCAGATGTTTATATCTTTCCTTTTCTCCTTTGCTTTTTGCTTCTCTTCTTTTTGCAGCTATTTGCAAGGCCTCCCCAGACAGCCATTTTGCTTTTTTGCATTTCTTTTCCATGGGGATGGTCTTGATCCCTGTCTCCTGTACAATGTCACAAACCTCATTCCATAGTTCATCAGGCACTCTATCTATCAGATCTAGGCCCTTAAATCTATTTCTCACTTCCACTGTATAATCATAAGGGATTTGATTTAGGTCATACCTGAATGGTCTAGTGGTTTTCCGTACTTTCTTCAATTTCAGTCTGAATTTGGCAATAAGGAGTTCATGGTCTGAGCCACAGTCAGCTCCTGGTCTTGTTTTTGCTGATTGTATAGAGCTTCTCCATCTTTGGCTGCAAAGAATATAATCGATCTGATTTCGGTGTTGACCATCTGGTGATGTCCATGTATAAAGTCTTCTCTTGTGTTGTTGGAAGAGGGTATTTGCTATGACCAGTGCATTTTCTTGGCAAAACTCTGTTAGTCTTTGCCCTGCTTCATTCTGTATTCCAAGGCCAAATTTGCCTGTTTGAGAATGCTCAAACTACCGAACAATTGCACTCATTTCACACGCTAGTAAAGTAATGCTCAAAATTCTCCAAGCCAGGCTTCAGCAATATGTGAACTGTGAACTTCCTGATGTTCAAGCTGGTTTTAGAAAAGGCAGAGGAACCAGAGATCAAATTGCCAACATCCGCTGGATCATCGAAAAAGCAAGAGAGTTCCAGAAAAACATCTATTTCTGCTTTATTGACTATGCCAAAGCCTTTCACTGTGTAGATCACAATAAACTATGGAAAACTCTGAAAGAGCTGCGAATACCAGACCACCTGATCTGCCTCTTAAGAAATCTGTATGCAGGTCAGGAAGCAACAGTTAGAACTGGTCATGGAACAACAGACTGGTTCCAAATAGGAAAAGGAGTACGTCAAGGCTGCATATTGTCACCATGTTTATTTAACTTATATGCAGAGTACATCATGAGAAATGCTGGACTGGAAGAAACACAAGTTGGAATCAAGATTGCTGGGAGAAATATCAATAACCTCAGATATGCAGATGACACAACTCTTACGGCAGAAAGTGAAGAGGGGCTGAAGAGCCTCTTGATGAAGGTGAAAGTGGAGAGTGAAAAGGTTGGCTTAAAGCTCAACATTCAGAAAACGAAGATCATGGCCTCTGGTCCCATCACTACATGGGAAATAGATGGAGAAACAGTGGAAACAGTGTCAGACTTTATTTTTCTGGGCTCCAAAATCACTGCAGATGGTGACTGCAGCCATGAAATTAAAAGACTCTTACTCCTTGGAAGGAAAGTTATGAGCAACCTAGATAGCATATTCAAAAGCAGAGACATTACTTTGCCAACAAAGGTTCGCCTAGTCAAGGCTATGGTCTTTCCTGTGGTCGTGTATGGATGTGAGAGCTGGACTGTGAAGAAGGCTGAGCGCCGAAGAATTGATGCTTTTGAACTGTGGTGTTGGAGAAGACTCTTTAGAGTCCCTTGGACTGCAAGAAGATCCAACCAATCCATTCTGAAGGAGATCAATCCTGGAATTTCTTTGGAGGGAATGATGCTGAAGCTGAAAGTCCAGTATTTTGGCCACCTCATGCGAAGAGTTGACTCATTGGAGAAGACTCTGATGCTGGGAGGGATTGAGGGCAGGAGGAGAAGGGGACGACAGAGGATGAGATGGCTGGATGGCATCACTGACTTGATGGGTGTGAGTCTGGGTGACCTCCGGGAGCTGGTGATGGACAGGGAGGCCTGGCGTGCTGCAGTTCATGGGGTCGCGAAGAGTCGGACATGACTGAGCGACTGATCTCTGATCTGATGTGGCAATTTACATTCTTTAGGTCCTGAGGCTACCTGGACAGATACATCTTGATGGTATAATCAGTAACTGATGAAGAACTCAAATATTATTGCTGTATAATACTTTTATTCAACAGTTTTATGGGGAAAAAACTCACATTTCAATATGTGTTACATCACAGAATTTTCAGACACATGTCAGAATCCAGTGACAAATTACATTTGCAGAAAAGCTTTAAAATCCATTATTCTTGTAAGCCACTCCTTTGTGAAATGTTGAAAAGCAGCTTTGTCCCTCAGCACTAAAGATTACAAAAAGCAGCATTTAAAGGAGGACTGACATATTTAATTCCCTTCAAATTATAGTCTTATTCCCCCTTTATAACAGAGCTGTATTCATTCACAATGCTTTGGTGAAGGAACAACCAACATTCTAAAATTTACCAAAATTTACAAGTTTCACATATGAGGCCAGTGTGGAGATTAAAACTAATCAACATTAGTGAGCTTTGGCTGCACTAAAACCACAACCTGGGTAGGTGTTCTGTAGATGGGAACAGAAAAGAAGTTAGATGACCAGTACATAATACTTAGGGTAGGTACTCCTCAGTCATTTAACCTGACTACAAAATCCACAGAATATTCAGTATTTCACACCAATCATACTGCAAAAGCACTGTGCTACATAAAATTCAACTCCACTCAACGTTAGAATACAAAATTTAACTTTTAAATAATTTATTCAATTCAAAGCACAACTGAGTAAAGCAATCAAGACAAAGCCCAAATTTGAATCCTGGAGGGATTCCATTGCCAAGAACTGGATTTCTTAAGTAACAGACTCTTAGAGCCTTTTCCTCGGCTTTTCTTATAATTTTTAAAGATTTGGCCTTTTTATTCTGAAAGTTCCAGTTCATTGCAGAAATGACAGCCCTTCAACCTCCAGTTGTGATTGATGCTTAAGGAGACACAAATGCTAGATCCAGAGTTTTAAAAGACCCTAACTCCTATCCCTCCCAGGTCCTTCATCCCATGGGTAACCAGAGTCAGCAGTTCCTAGTAAAAGACAGCAAGGACTTAGCTTTCACATGAGTCAGAATAATGCAGGAACCAATGGTGTATCTGCTCTTAAGTCTATGCCCCAAATCACTAGAACATGAAGATTTAGAGATCTCTGAGAATAGAACATATTGCAAACATACACAAACAAAGACTATTGCATATAATTTTTAGTTGAGGTCAAAAATTTAAAAGCCCTATTTCCCCAATTAAAAGCAGGGGAGTCTATCATTAATATGTCTCCTTCATTTATACCCAGATTAATATAAGCCCAGTCTAGAAGTAAAACTTCTTCCTTAACTTCATTTTAGCAGCATACATGGAGTACCAACACTTTTCAAAAATTTTTTTATCTCAGATCCATTAGGTACAAGAGACTAGAAATAATCAGAGTGAAGTGACTGGGCCTGGGTTTATAGGATCCTGTCAGAAACTTCTCTTGAATTCTTCTATAGGGTTTCTCTACCATATATAAGCATTGTTTTTTTTTTTTTTTTTTTTAAAGCCAACACTCTTGAGGCCAGATACCCTTCAAGGGTTTTGCCTAGTGATTAAATCCCATTCAACTCTAATCTTAAAGCAAGCTAATAATCCTGACACAGATGCTCTTCCTTCCATGACACATCTTCCTTAACAGCAAGATGACTAATATTTGCTTTAGGTAACCTTTGACTTTAGACCCTTGTAAAGTTTGCCTGACACATGAAGTTAAAGCACAATATAGAACAAAGTGTAGAAAACAGAAACAAGAGACAAAGGGAAGATTTTTTTATATGACAAATTCTATACAATGGGATCCAAAGACACCAGGATGTGTCTGAATTAATTTTAAAAAGGGCATTTCTAATTCTGGGTTACTTAAGCCTTAATTTTCCTAGTATCACTCCTCGGCTCAGTTACTCTGCTTCCCACAACTCCTATACCATGATACAGTTCTTCAATAGTCAGCCCCCTCAAAGAGTTACATTCTTACTTATTGACTCTGTGAAACTCTTATAGGCAAAAGCTAACCAACCAACCAACCAAAAAAAAAAGCCCCCAATTTTTTACTCTTTATTCATTTTGAAGCTCTGTCAAATTCTTTTGCAGAAAATAAACTATCCCTTTAACCAATATAAAAGAATGAGTGAGCTATACTTTGGGGTACTTTCCTCCTTCCCTTTAAGCCTAGAACAGTTTCTTGGAGGCAGACTGAGGAGAGTATGATTAGAATTATCAAGGCCATGGGATATTATCAGCAGCACAGAGAAGGGACAGGGCTGCATAAGTCATCATCCAATTCCTCTTATTTGTCCCTTTCCAAAACTGCTGGTAGGCTCCAATTTCCTATCTGGCTGAAAGATTGATTACCTCAGAATTTGGAAAACTGACACCTTCTGCACATTTCCAGATTAGAAAGACTGGAAGGTCACCAACACCAAAACCTGCTGTTGCTGAAGACAGACTCATTAATTTCATAGAAGCCTCTGGCCTGAGAAAAATGGGAGGAATCTCTTTTCCTACCCCACGCTAATGATATATCTGTGCAGAATAGAAATTTTAATATATGAACACATGGATGATTACATAATACCGCTGACAAGACATGTAAGTACAACAAAATCTTCCATGTAGCAAGCAAGATTTTAAATCCTAAGTGACTCACTTGTTTACTGGGTATTATAAAAATACAAAATTCTAGTGTAACTGGAGACAGTGTAGATCCTGACAGTTGGTTCTAACAGAATTTTAGAATGGCACACCATTCTAAATGTGACTAGAACCATAAAACGTTCTCCACAAAAGCATTTTGCTGTAGAGAGTGGCCTCGAGTGGCTAGAGCAGTATTTACTCTCAGGAATTAACCACCAAAGCACTTAGCAATTTGCATTCTCAGCAAGACAGCAATCCCATACCATACTGCTCACACAGATGATCTAAGAGTTCTACATACCCAAAGACAACTATTTCATCAGCTTTACATGGGAAAGAGAGGAGGTAGCTAATTGACATGTGGGTACCCTTTCAGTGAGACTGGGCTCATTTCAAGGAGCCTCTCAAGCATCAAATCTGGCCTCCTTCAGTACTGAATGTTCGGCTTGCATTTATTTGTAATGCAAGAGCAACAGAAACTTAGGGGAAAATATCTTATCTCTGAATCTCAAAAGTGGATTGAATAGAAACTTTTAACTCCACAAATGAAAATCACTGACCCCTCTTTATCATCAAACACTTTTTGGGAAAAGATACAGAAGAGCAAGATGACTGTTAGCATTTAGCACATTAAAGCAATACTTTTCATTGCTGAGACTACCAAGGGTAATTTCTTACTTTTTGGTATAATGAATCTTTAAGTTGACGGAAACTTTTAGGTGCACAAAATGAGCCTGAATGGGCCTGTATCTAGAACAATGTTTACTGTAATGATGTACATAGAGTCAGCCTCATTAATGTACGATTGTAGAGGGCTAAAGAAAATAGTGAGCTATTTATCAAAAGCTTAAGTTCTCCAAAAGCAGTCTCTTTAGACCAATGAAAAGGCATTTTTTGGAGAAAAGAAAAATGTAGGCACATAAAAATCTTCCAAGGACAAAAGACATGAAAGTTTTGACTAGTTTTACTCTTACCTTCAAAGCTGTCTGTGAAAGAAAACATGGAAGCAGGGCCAAACCAGGTGGGAAAAATTATGGGAATGTGCCAATACAGCCTTAACTGTGGCACCAAACAAAAAAAAGGAAGCAGACCTTTTGCATTCTGCCTTTCATATCATACTAAGCCAGAATTTCTTTAGTAGAAGTTAAGGTAAGTGATAACAAAGTGTCATGGGCCTGTGCTGGCTTAAAAAGGAGACATTCTGGCAGCCCTAGTCTGTGAGGTGGGTCAGGTCTCACAAAGCCTTTAAAAAGGGTCACTTACCTACTAAGTTCTGTGCTGGGGAAGGGTCAGGTATAGGATTTGAAGGAGGCTAACAGAGCAAGAATGTGAAATGAAAGGGAAAAGGGTTCTTATGGGGCATCTGGTATCATTTAAAAAAGCACAGATTGTGCCACATTCTCTGGGAATACAGAGAACCCATGCAAGAAAAGCTGCTCCTGCAAGGAGGCAGCTGTAAGTAGGGCAGCAGTCTGGCACAAGTCCATTCCTTGGAGAGACAAGGTAGTAGCAGTGATAGAATCTCCACCCAACAAGGATCCTGAGAGTTTGTTCTTCATTCACTTTAGGAAAAAAGATTCCTGTAATGGCTCTTCCTGAAGCTCTCCCAAACAGGTCTTGGTGAGTTCCCATAGGCAGGGAGAATATATCTAGCTAGGAGGCTTCCATTAACTTTCCCTTCAAATGTATATATATATATATATATTATATATATAGTGTTAAAATAAATTCCATAAACTCATAAAGCTCTCATCTGCAATCAAATGCAAAAGCAGAGCATCCTACTCAGGCACTGAAACACACATATTAGCCTCAAAGCAAATCAGCCTTCCAGTCCCAGCTAAGACTGGTCCAGTCCAGAAAGGCAAGGGAGATGCTTCTCCTGAATCCTTGGAGGCAGGAAGGGATCTCTCAGATGGGCTTGTACAGAAGAGTAGTGACATACTTCTTCTTGTAGCGATGGGTGGCACTAAGGACCATCACACTGTCCTGCAAGGGAAATAAACACATGCAGTTAATTCACTAGTTCAGGATGGAAACAGCTGTTACCAGCCATTAATCCCTCATAGTTGCTTACTTTAAACAGAGTTACTTTGATATTATAAAAAAAAAAAAAAAAAGGTGGTCTGGGAGTCAAATCAATTTGTTTTGATCCTGACACCTACTGTTACACTCTGTGACCCTGAGTAATTACTTTGTTGTTCAGTTGCTAAGCTGTGTCCGACTCCTATCTCCAAGTCTTTTTTCCTCATCATTACAAAGTTTAATATCCACCATTAAGATGGCTCCAATGATTACATGAACATATCTGACACAGAAACTGACAGAAAATAGGTGCTAAAGAAATATTAGTGTTATACCTCACTTCCTTTTCCACCTCAAATTCAAATACTGGGCTTAAAACTATCACGGGAAAAAAGAAATACTGTGATATCTGTTTCTAGAAGGAAGTCTTAAAAGCAATGAGAAGGATCACAGCAGTGATCCTTTTGAAAAACCATTTCCAAGCCCCAAAACAGGTCTAATTTCCATTGAGTATCTGGGGCTGGACTTAAAAAACATCCTCTTTGATCAAGAGGGGACTCAGGAATCATCTATCCTTGAACAAAGTAGACCCTAAAATCCTCCTTGGAAAGACACTCCATCCAATGAAGCAATTCCAAACAGCTTAAACCATCTTGAGAGAACCAGGGACAGGTATCATCCACAATGAATACTTACCAGATTGACATTCTGTGACCACAGTATACAGATCACAGTCTAAACATGACAGCAGCAAGGCAAGTAAAAATTTTAACTCCAGAAGGAGTTTGGTAGAAATGAGGAGCAGGTGATAAAAAGACCTACTTGGAAAAACCAGCACCATAATCTCTAGGAAAGAACATGGAATGAGGATAGGACAGGACCTCAGTCCTCTCTGGTCCTTACTGGCAATATGACCTTCTCTGAGCCTTAGTTTCTTTATCTCTAAAACAGGAGTTAAAAATAATACTTATCTCACAAGCTTATTAGGAAAATTAAATTCAACAGTATATAAGTACCTTGTAATCTGTTACAGACAGCTGTATAAGTGATTTCCCTAATCTGGTTGCATATCTAAGAAACATAAGCAACTTAAAAAATTTACTCAGGCCCATCCTAGACGGACTTATTCAGAATCCATGGGGACAGAGCTTCTGAATCTGTATTTTCACAAACTTCCCCCAAATAATTCTGTTGATGCTCAGCTTAGTTTGGTAACTATAGAACTATATAAAATATCCCAATAGCCAGACCACAAAGACATTACAGGACTGAACAGATATTTTCAATCCAGAATCTAAAGCAGCAGAGAAATCAAGAAGCATTCTAAGAAACCAAGAAGCATTCTAAGAGCGGGGGAGTGGCAGGGTGGGGGTAGGAGTGGGGTTGGCGGTGCACAGGGCAAGTCTGGTCACATTTCTCCTTTAAGTAGTGTATAGGAAAGATGCAAGCACTGGCGTATATACGACTCAGGCACCTTAAAGCAGTTCATGTCCACCTTTAAACACTTGAGGCCTTAATATCAGATTTAAACATTCTTTGAACTGGAAAGTAAACTTGTTTTTTCTGCAAATGAAATCCTAGTACTTACTATGAACTCACACTTAATTAAGTAGGTGGTGCAAAGGTTATAGCTACCCAAAAAGAAACCAAGAAACAAAAAACTCCATTTAATCACAGGGCAATTCAGCTAGCCAGAACTCAGATATCAAGACTAAGATTTAGAATAAACAAACTCACCCTTTGGTTAAAAAAAAGAAAGTTCTTCTCCTATAATTGGACCATTACTGCCAGCTTCAGCAAACCACTAGAGAACATGTGTTCAACTCTTGCCCTCCTGTTTTTGGGAGCTATGTGAAGAAGCAGGCCCACCATTTACCTTAATGGACAATGCATAGAGATGGTTCAGCATAACATGATTGGGCTCAGGGAGCAAGGCTGGGTCACACTGTTTAAAAAAAAAAAAAAAAAAAAGACTACATGGGGTTAAATGTACAATCTTAAACCAAACAGTTTATTCTTCCTCAAAGATCTTTGGAACTGTTGAGAAACTCAAAACTAGAAGGTATTATTTCTTTTAAATAATTCACTTATTCTAGTATACATCAATAATATATTCTCATCACAGAAAATTACAAAAATTCTGAGTCCAGGGCAGAAACTTCAGTATCTATTCATCCTCTTTTTAATAGACCTTATCCACACACATATGGAAGGTTTGTGTTAAGAGGCAAAAATAATCTTAGTGGGAATCAAGTGAACTGACTAGAAATATAAATTTATGAAAAATATGCTTCTTTTGGATATCGCCAAATGATAAATACTTCTTATCTTATGTTGGAATAAAAGTCTTAGAAACTGTTTCTAGCAATCCACAGCTCTGAGCTGATACATTAGGACCAGAAGAAAACTATGAATTTTGATATCAGTACTTGGAAAAGTCACAACACAGCCCTAGAAAAAGGAACCTGTAATGCTACTGATACATACATGATTCATATTCAACAGACCTTTATAATAATCCCAACCTCTAAGATTACTACACTTTGGCTCAAATGATCCTAGTAACCCTCAGATGCCCCAGCAATATTTTTAGAATACTCACAGATATGTTAGTGTCCTTGTTAAGAATAACTTGGAGAAGGTGAGGAGGCAGGATGGGTGGGGATTTAAATCTCTCCTCTGATCGAAACACATACATTTCTTGACCATAAGGTCCTGGAGGTGAGCTGGAAAGGTCTGGAAGATATTTATTCAAATATAAAGGAAAGTTGGACAGCTAGTAAAGATGCATGAAAGAACTGTCAATACATGGCAGGTAATATTAAATATGGTAGAAGTCAAGAATCATAAACTTGTGACTTGTTGGGTCTACAACTATAAGGCAAAGAAAAAGTCTGGGTCATCCTGAACATAAACCATGAGGTTCTTCATGGCAACATGATGTGGAGGATAGGCGAAGAGATAAGGATGTAGGTTCAGGGGAGAGCTACTCCATTTATTAACTGTATGACTTGGGACAAATCTCTCTACTATAGTCAGTTTCTTCATTCATAAAATGAAAACAACAATTTCTGCCCTATTTCACAGTGTTTTTATAGGAATCAAATGAGACAACAGTTGTGACAATGCCTTAAAAACTATTAACATGAAAATATTAGATTTTTCTTTTTCCCACCCAAGCAACAATAAAGGTTATAAACTCTAGGACTATTGATACTACAATGACTGTAACAACGAGGAAAAATGACTAACAATGTAGTAGTCATTAGGGAAATACAAGTTAAAACCATGATAAGGTACCACATCACACTCATTAATTTGGCTATAATAAAAAAGACAGACAATAATAATTTTGGCGATGATGTGGAGAAACAAGAACCTATTCCCATTGCTGGCTGGAATGCAAAATGGTGCAGCCACTCTGGAAAACAGTCCAGCAGTTCCTCAAGAAGTTAAGCACAAAGTTACCATATGACCCGCAATTATACTCCTGGGCACATACCCAAGAGAAATGAAAACAGATGTCCACAAAAGAACTTGAACATAAATGTTTATAACATCATCATTTGTAACATACAAAAAGTAGAAACAGTCTAAGTGTCATCAGCTAAATGAATGGATCAACAAAATGGTATACCCATAAAATGGAATCTAATTCAGTCGTAAGGAATGAAGTACTTAAACATATTAAAACATGGATGAGCCCTCAAAACAGTATGCTAAGTTAAAGAAGCCACACACAAAAGACCACAAAGTGTATAATCCTATTTATAGGAAATGTCCAAAATAGGAAAATCCATAGAGACACAAAATAATTTAGGGATGCCAGAGGTGGAGAGAAGCAAGGAATGGGAAGTAACTGCTAATGGGAATGGAGTTTCTTCTAGGGGTGATTAAAATGGTCTGGAATTAGACAGTGATAATGGTTGCACAACTCGGTGAATACACTAAAAATTATCTAAGTATACAACTTAAAAGAGTGAATTTTATGGCATATGAAATTAAATCTTTAAAAAATGGGAAAAGTATATACAGATAAGAACAGAAATACACAAAAATTAGAACTATAATTTTTTGCTTAATATTTTTTACAGTTCCTAGTAAGAAGGATTTTTAAACCAATTCAACATAAGGACTCAGAATTCAATTATATGTGGGGCAAAAGAAGAGTAGCAAAAATACTGTTATATTAAACAATATCTTAAAAACATATAGAACTTGATACTTTTCAAAGTACTCTGTTATTTTGTCATGTGAACTATAAAATTACTCTTGGCAAGTACACAGAACAGTGTTTTTTCCCTTTTCATTAAAAAAAATGGTAAAGTCATTTCGCTAGTCACATACATGGCAAGATGGTCACAGAGTGCAGATTAAAGCTCAAGATTCCTAATAAAATGTATTCTAAACCTTACCTCAGAGGATCAGGAAATTGGGTGAAAGAAGGAAAGGAAGAATATCAACAGTATGCTAGTCTTCTCTATATACAATTATACATCTATTTTTCACTGGTTGCTTTGTTAGAATCATATAATGCAAAAATTTAGTCATAGTGGCCTCGACATTTAATTTGGTATTTTTTAATTTCTTTTTAATTTCTACCCCACCAGTTAAGAACAATGTCCAGCCTTACTTTTTGACCTTATATAATGAAAACAATATCTGGAATTTTTCTAAGCAGACAATATTATACTATTGATTATTCTCTTAGAAATTATTCTGCATAAGCTACGCTTGTGTCCTGAGATTCTAATATGTCTCACTACAGGCACTGTGTCTCCTCAGCTGAGAATCACTGAGAGCTTAAACCTTTGATTTTACTGATAAGAAACTTTGAAAACTAAAAATGTTGAAGGACTTATGCATAATGGAAAAGCTAGTTAGTAGCAGAGGCAGGTTTTGAACTCAAAAGGGAGAAGTTTGCTTACTGGGAACACAGTTCTTTAGACACTCACAGTCTTTACTGTAAAGTAACAAAACTGATAACTGAATGTGGATGGCAAATCACTTTTCTGGTGCTATAGCCAATGTAAGTAGAGATGAAGGCCTTGGAAAAAATACTGGGAGAAACAAAAGGATATAGGTCTATTCCTCTATCGAGGATTTTTTTTTTTAACCCAAAACTTTAAAAATTTCAGTTAACATATACACAAAAGAAATTTGAGGTTTATATAACTCTTTTTCCCCCAAAGACTGCCATATGTGTAGGGTCTATTAAATATACAACTGCCAACTAAGCTATCAACCTGGCAGGATTAAGTTGAGGCAGCTAAACAAGGCAAAGGAGACATAAGTAGCTCCTGCAAGTTGATACTGTCAAAGGTCAATGAAAAAACTGAAATATTATTAGAAATAGCTTTTTAACTATAGATCACAGCACATTAGTCGTTTATAAAAAGAGGAATACAGTAGAAAATAAAGTGCTTTACATGTAATAAAGGCAAACATTATAGTGCAAGACATGTTACTGGTTTGTGTGATGTGTGTGTTGGGTTACAAAGTAAATTTAATGTAGATCAAATATATTTATTTTCACTTACTGTGAAATCAAATACATTACACAGATTTCATTCTCAGAGAATATGACCTAAATGTTTATAGGAGAAACATACATACAATTTGGAAGATTCCTAAGTCGAAAATGAAAAAAAACAAAAACCACTCTTGGGAAGAAACATGCATTATAAGAAAGGAAAGATCAAGAAAGAGCAAATACTAGAAAATTACCTCGACAAGATGTCTCTGAGCTTTCCATTGAATCTAGCTTTAAAGCATCAAACACCTCAAAATCAGATTTCTTGACATGGATCAAATTGTTAATTGTGCCAAGCTGACTGGTAACCACAGGCTGAAACAGTGAATGGAAAAAAAAAATCATGAATCCCCATTTCAAATACATCTCATCCATTCAACTCTCCTCTTTTTAGAAGGGATTATACTTGGCACCACCATCTTTTATCAACAGGGAAGTCCAACAGCAGTGATATGTGACACCCAGTGGGATAATAGCTAAAAGGAGACTGTTAAGCCAGTGGTTACCCTCGGAGGTCAAGGTCTTACCTCTGATGGATCATGAACCCACTGTCCATCCACAAAAAACTTGTACTGGTGCTCTCCCTCAGGGAGGTCCAGGATGGCAACAAAGTCATTATGGCTACAGAAGAAAACAGAAAGTTAAACAGGCCAAATTCTTATAAGACAGAAGATAAATGTAAAAGCCATGAGGCAATCACAGTATCATACCAGTGATCTCCCACATTCCTAAGTGATTACACCCCCTGGAGTAAAAAATAATTTATAAACCCATTCTCCTTTTCTATATCCCCTTGAGCATGTATTTGCTATCCCTCCTAGTAACTTTAATTTTTAACTAATATCTGGAAAAGAACAATAAAGATATTAATCCCCCAGAATGTTTCACCTTAGTACAACTATTTTGCTTCAGCAGAACAGATCCCTCAGGAGTGTAAAAAAGATAGTGAGTAGGTTCAGGATAAGAAGTGCCTCAAGGTACTCTTTCTACATTTTGGTGAGCATTTTCTAGAAAATTACCTACATACAAAGGGCCATAGTCAGTTACATAACTCATTGTTGCTCTGCAAGCAACAAATAACATTACTACCTATAACTTTACAACATGTTTTGTTTTAATGCAGAAGTCAGGGTAACTGGACTCAGGCAGTTATGGGAGACTTCCCACAAGCATTGAAAGGACTTCTATTAACACAATGCTAAAGAACATACCTACAAAACTGTTATAAGTCCCTCTGAGGCAATGACATTCTAAGTGGTAAAACACCTCTGACTCACTATAAGGTTAAAAAAAAATGTCACAGATATAGTTACTGGTCACAAAAAATGTTCTGGAGAAAGTCCCTAGCAGGTGGAGAGTAGTAGTCCAGCCAAGTCTCTCTCCTGAAAAAGGAAATTGGGTCTCTACTCCTGGACCCAGCAGACTCAACCAAGACACTTGTCTTCACCTCTTAATCAGTGGAATCTTGGTGCTCCAATTGTTGAAGGACCCAGAGATGAAGACCTCCTTGCCTCCTTCAGACCAGCGGATAACAGTGGGCCGGGCCTGCTGTGTGGGCTTTACGGAGTCCTCCAAATCCTGCTGCCATGATACAAACTCTTTGTCCCCAGGGAGCTGTAAGAAGGATTAGGTCATCCCTAAATTGTGACCCTGGAATTCTGAAAAGGTCACTCTCCTCCTTAGGGCACAGAGGGGTGCTACATTTCTGATAAGGATTAATAAGTCTTGAAATGAGCAACTACATCAAATTTTGAACAAAACTATAGAAAAGAAACTCATCTAGGACCCAAATGGTCAAATGGCTTATGCTCAAAGTCTGCCCAAATCATAGCTTAATTTCTGAGTCTGCATGAATCACTCATCCTTTCAGAGCCTTAGGATTTCCCTTAAAATACAAACAAACAAAAAATCTTACTTCCTGTTACTAGATTAACTCATAGGCAGACAATCATGATATGATTATCTCTTAAGAGAAAAAATATGATAATAAAGCATGGTTCTACACAAAATAATTAAGTTAGTCATCTATTTTTTTTTTCTTTTGCTGTGCCATGCAGCATGCAGGATCTTAGTTCCCCAACCAAGGAGTCAAACCCTCACCCCTGCAGCAGAAGCACAGAGTTTTAATCACTGGACCACCAAGGAAGTCCTAAGCCATGTATTTTTCATATGTAAATATAAGCATCTCAATTATCAGTTGTAATAGAAATTAGAGATACTAAAATTCTTAAATAATTCATAATTTCCTCTTTAGTTAACAGGTTATAAAAGGACATTAAATATATAAAAATCAGATCATTGGTTTCCTAAATTTTGAGAAATAGTTATGAAATCTTACTTATTCATCTATGCCAGGCTTATACTAGTAATTTTCAGGAGTAGGGATGAAAATTGTGGAGCTACAAGAAGTATCAGATCAAAAACACAGTTTCCTTTAAAAAAGTGGTTCCAATATCAAATGAGGTATGTAGGGTTGCAGAAGAAAACTGACTCCTTAAGTCAAGTTTCTTTTCATTACCATCTTTTAGAACAGAAACTGCCAAACTGTGGCCAGTGAGACAGATGCTTTTATAAATAAAGTTTTACTGGAAAATAGCCACACTCATTCACTTACTCATTTTCTATAGCTGCTTTCATGCTGCAATGGCAGAACTGAGTATCAGTGACAGAGACTGTATGGTCTGCCACAAAGTCTAAAATATTTACTATATGGCCCTTTACAGAAAAAGTTTGTTGACACACACTTTAGAGTGGCTTAAATGACTTTGGTAATAAGTCTTCATGGTATCAAGCCAAAATATTATTAATACCAAATAAAATAATGTGGGATAAAAAAAAGACTAGTTTATTCACTTGCGCTTTACTTTCAAAATGGCTGAGGCAGTCTACCTTCCATACTGTCTCTGAATATTCCTCAAAACTACAGTATGAGACGTTAGTGGCAACATAATCCTTAGTAAACAAAGAGAACTGAAGGAACTTTCACATTATATAAGGAAATGACTTAAGAGAAAAACCTGATCTCCATTTTCTCAAACCAATGAACTCGTTTGACAGTCTGGATTAGAATTATAGAAATTTTTACATTCCTAACCATTACATATGCCTCAGATTCTGATTTAGATATAAGACCTGGGAATCTATTTTTAACAAGCTTCCCAGACAATAATACTAAAATTTAATGTTGAAAATAAATAAAGAAATATCATCATTAGAGATACATCCTAAAATACTTATAGATAAAGTAATATTTGATATGATAGTCTGGGATTTGCTTAAAAATAATTGGTGGGGGTAGAGTGGATTGGGGTAGATGATATGAATTCATTCATGATTTGATCATTGTTTAAACTGGATGACAGTGATATAGGATTCATTACACTGCTCTCCTGACTTTGAAACATGGAAAATGTTTCAGATTTTCCATGAAATGTTTAAATAAATCCCAGGTAAGTCTAATGTGAAAATAGGACTGAAAACCACTGAACTAGTCCACTGAAGAATGGTGGCATTTGAAGCAATATGGGCCCTTCTGCCACTGTTTCTATCATTTACTTGTATGCTTTATTATTTTAGAATTTGAAAGCTACAAACTATTAATATGCCTAGCTTTGGAAGAAAGCCCTTCCACATATGATATGATATTTTTGTGGTAGGCATCAGTGCAGCTGACAAGCAGGAAGATTGTTTACTCCAAGTTAAATAGTCAGCAAAATCATCAGGAAAAGAGGCAACACAACTAGAATAACAATTGAAAACTGTTTAAGTGAAACACTGAGGAAAGCAACAGAATAGACTGAGCAACTGTAAAATCTTAGATTTGGAAATGACCTTGGGAATTATTTGAACCAATCTTATTTCACAAATGGCAAGACTGAGGTAAGGGAAAGAATGATCCAAAATAGGCTCCATTTCAGACAGAGCAACCTGGCTTTTATTCAGGACACTGATTACTGCAGTCACAGTTTGACAAGTACACAGTACTTAAATCCTGAGTCATTAGTGTAGGAAATGGATAAAAATACAATCACCTTGAGAAAGCTTTGAAGAAGTAAATTCAGATGGCTGGGGAGACAGCCCAGTTGTTGAGGAAGAAGTCCTGAAGTGGAAGAAGCAAGAAAGGAACAGAGAAGAAACCCCAAGAAATCACCTTCACTTCTCTTTGTGATTATGTTTTCAATTGGGATCCAAGAAAATAAACAGAATCCACATTTCATGTATTACCAACCCAGCAAAATTACTCTCTCTTTACCCTGGTGGCTCAGACGGTAAAGCATCTGCCTGCAATTCAGGAGACCCAGGTTCAAACCCTGGATTGGGAAAATCCCCTGGAAAGGGAATGGCAACCCACTTCAGTATTCTTGCCTGGAGAATCCCATGGACGTGGGGTTGCAAAGAGTCGGAGACGACTGAATGACTAACACACACACATTTACAAGAGTAAATAAAATAAAACCTCAGATGTATGGCAAGGGATGAGTGATAACATCAAACACACCCCAATCTCCTCAATCCCTCCATTTTTCTACTTCATCCCAGTCAGACTACCAGGTGGAATTACTGTATTTAATGCAGACAGCTCTAAAAGTGATTAGAAACATTTGGATGTAATTTTATTGCTGCCAGCTCCATCTATCCTTTCTGTAGGGTGAACACAAGTTGCCACTTTCCTCAAAGTCCTAGACTGACAGCCAGGTCTTCAGGGAAACTGCGGGTTGTCCCTTTTCAGCTTGGTAATATGAAGTACTACCGGAAAGTGAAGAAATCCTAAACTTATTTGCTCTCCCACTTAAGAAGTAGCTGGGCATGAAAAAAAGCATCTCAGCCACAACTACGAAGTTTGAGATGAAAACTAAGCAGTCAACCAAATGATGTCCTTTACTGATCCCCAAGACTAGGAAAAAGTATTCATATAAGCAAGGTGTTGTTGCTCACAGTCATGCCAAAGGGAAAGAGGATCTGAAGTGCTGATCTCTTAGAAGGGCAAAAATGAGACTAATACAAAGAAGTAGAAGTGTTCAGGGAAAAGAAAGTTACTTACCTACTGCTACTGCTAAGTCACTTCAGTCGCGTCCGACTCTGTGTGACCCCATAGACGGCAGCCCACCAAGCTTCCCCGTCCCTGGGATTCTCCAGGCAAGAACACTGGAGTGGGTTGCCATTTCCTTCTCCAATGCATGAAAGTGAAAAGGGAAAGTGAAGTCGCTCAGTCGTGTCTGACTCCTAGCGACCCCATGGACTGCAGCCTACCAGGCTCCTCCGTCCATGGGATTTTCTAGGCAAAAGTACTGGAGTGGGGTGCCATTGCCTTCTCCGAGTCACTTATCTACCTTAGGGCAAATGTGAGAAATGCCGCCTATGGTCAGCAACTCAGGTAACCTGCAGTCTGAAGTTTTTCACAACCTACAAATTCATCAATACTCTAGAAGAGGCACTCGTGCCGGTCAGGAGAACCAAGGGTGGAGGTTGGGGGCGGGGGGAGGGGGGTGTTGGCCTCATCCTAAAAATGTGGCAAACAGAGGAGTCCAGTAATAAGAACTCCACCTCTATCCTATTTTGAGGCAGCACCGCAAAAAGAATTACCACTCAGTATCTCCGTCCCCAGAAAAAAACCTTTAATTCTAAAAGCCTTAATTCGGGTCAGCGTGGTAAGAAAAAAACAAAAGAGGGAGGAGGAGCCCTGACACCCAGCCTGCTGCAGGACCGCCACCAACTGGGGTCGTGGGGACGCTCACCTTGGAGTCCGGCAGGCTGAAGACGCTGGGGTCGTCGGTGCTCCCCACCATGATCTTATGTTCCTTACCCGGAGCATGGCCGCCGGCGCCCTCGGCGCGCGCAGCCTTGGCTCCGTGGCGCTCCCCGGCCACTCGATCGCTGGTGGTGTTTCCCATGGCTGTGCAGCTCGAGTCGGGGGCCACCTGCCGTAGGGAACAGCATGGGGCAAGGGACACCCCGGCAGTCTTGTCAGGGGAGCCCCCGGCCCCGCCCCTGCGTCTGGGGACCCGGGCTAGGGAATCCCCGCCCCAGGGAAGCCGTGCCTGGGGGACCTCTTCCTCTCTGGCCTCCAAGAACACCCGGAACCCCCAAACCCTCCAGAGGCCGGCTGCTCAAGAAACCCCTTTTCGGGAACTCCCCCGCATCCCCCGAGCTCACGGTCCAGGGGCGCCCCCCACCCCAATCACCTCCCGCGATGCTCTCCCTTCCGGGACCAGTGGTGCGATGGCTGTTCTGCGGATAAAGCCACCAATAAAGTTATCGAAATTGAAGCCTCGCCTGGGGCTAGCGAGCCGGGTTTCCTCCTAAAATGGCTACAAGATCAGTGGCGTGGGGCCCGCCCCGCGCGCGTTCCCTGCGGCCGTGCGGCTACGGCTCCCGGGGCCAGCCGGCCTCTCTAGCCGCCGCTGGCTCGGTGGTGGGCCGCCACGCGCAGCCTCCAGCGCCAGGCGGGGGCGCCCGTGCCACAGTCAGCGGAGTGCTGGGCCAGGACCGCTTCCCTGGCAAGCCTGCGCCTGAATCTTAGGTTTAGTTCAGTTCGGTTCAGTCGCTCGGTCGTGTCCGACTCTTTGCGACCTCATGGACTTCCGCACGCCAGGCCTCCCTGTCCATCACCAACTCCCGGAGTTTACTTAAACTCATGTCCGTTGAGCCGGTGATGCCATCCAACCGTCTCATCCTCTGTCGTCCCCCACTTCTCCTCTCGCCTTCAATCTTTCCCAGCATCAGGGTCTTCAAATGAGTCAGCTCTTCCCTTCCCATTAGGTGGCCAAAGTATTGAAGTTTCAGCTTCAATATCAGTCCTTCCAATGAACACCCAGGACTGATCTCCTTTAGAATGGACTGGTTGGATCTCCTTGCAGTCCAAGGGACCCTCAAGAGTCTTCTCCAACACCACAGTTCAAAAGCATCAATTCTTCTTCTCTTTATAGTCCAACTCTCACATCCATATATGACCACTGGAAAAACCATAGCCTTGACTAGACGGACCTTTGTTGGCAAAGTAATGTCTCTGCTTTTGAATATGCTATCTAGGTTGGTCATAACTTTCCTTCCAAGGAGTAAGCGTCTTTTAATTTCATGGCTGCAGTCACATGCAGTGATTTTGGAGCCCCCCAAAATAAAGTCTGCCACTATTTCCACTGTTTCTCCATCTATTTGCCATGGACCGGATGCCATGATCTTTGTTTTCTAAATGTTGAGCTTTAAGCCAACTTTTTCACTCTCCTCTTTCACTTTCTTCTGGAGGTTGGTTGAGCCCAAAGACCTGCCATGTTCCCAAAATATTCTTGGGGTCCCTTCCCGGGCTCTGGTGCGCCATACCCAGAGGAGCTGCGTTGATTTCTTCTCGGCCTCCTTAACTGCCCTCAGGTTTGCCAAATGTTTTCATTTTGTAGCATCTTTTCGTCAAGCTTTCCAGAGAGGTGAGTTTCTGTAAGGAATAACAAAACGGACTTGCAGTTGAAAGCTAAGGAAATAATGGTAATTGCTGGGGGTTAAAACTAAATGTTATGGGGAGTACTTAGCAGTCAGAGTGGGGCCCCAGGGAAGAGGGAATATTTAGACAAATCTTGACAGATTGTAAAAATTAGAAGGAGAAAGCTATTCTAGGCTAAGAAACAGTATTTGCAGTGAGCAACCTCAGAAGAAATAAAATATAAGTAAGAAAGCAACAGAAACATCAGAAGGAACACTTAAGGCAGAAAAGGGCAACGACGGCCCTTAGGTTGGGATAAATTCAGCTTTCTACTGATAATTAATGGGATATCTGTGGTATTTACTAATTCTTACTCTGTATTATGATTAGGAAGCAACAGTTAGAACTGGTCATGGAACAACAGACTGGTTCCAAGTAGGAAAAGGAGTACGTCAAGGCTGTATATTGTCACCATGTTTATTTAACTTATATGCAGAGTACATCATGAGAAATGCTGGACTGGAAGAAACACAGGCTGGAATCAAGATTGCCGGGAGAAATATCAATAACCTCAGATATGCAGATGATACCACCCTTATGGCAGAAAGTGAAGAGGAACTAAAAAGCCTCTTGATGAAAGTGAAAGTGGAGAGTGAAAAGGTTGGCTTAAAGCTCAACATTCAGAAAACAAAGATCATGGCATCTGGTCCCATCACTACATGGGAAATAGATGGAGAAACAGTGGAAACAGTGTCAGACTTGATTTTTCTGGGCTCCAAAATCACTGCAGATGGTGACTGCAGCCATGAAATTAAAAGACGCTTGCTCCTTGGAAGGAAAGTTATGAGCAACCTAGATAGCATATTCAAAAGCAGAGACATCACTTTGCCAACAAAGTTTCGCCTAGTCAAAGCTATGGTCTTTCCTGTGATCATGTATGAATGTGAGAGCTGGACTGTGAAGAAGGCTGAGCGCCGAAGAATTGATGCTTTTGAACTGTGGTGTTGGAGAAGACTCTTGGGAGTCCCTTGGACTGCAAGGAGATCCAACCGGTCCATTCTGAAGGAGATCAGCCCTGGGATTTCTTTGGAAGGACTGATGCTAAAGCTGAAACTCCAGTATTTTGGCCACCTCATGCGAAGAGTTGACTTATTGGAGAAGACTCTGATGCTGGGAGGGATTGAGGGCAGGAGGAGAAGGGGACGACAGAGGATGAGATGGCTGGATGGCATCACTGACTCGATGGATGTGAGTCTGAGTGACCTCCGAGAGCTGGTGATGGATAGGGAGGCCTGGCGTGCTGCAGTTCATGGGGTCGCAAGGAGTCGGACACGACTGAGCGACTGATCTGATCTGATTATGATTATATGCATGTCTAATAACCTACTAGAAACCCTTGTCACTCAGTGTGTGTTACAGTGACCAGCAGCATTGCCATCATCTGGGAGCTTGTTAGAAATGCTGAATCAGAGGCCCCATCTGTTCTCTTTCTGTGCATGGATGCTTCAGGGATCAGATCAGTCGCTCAGTCGTGTCTGACTCTTTGCGACCCCATGAATCGCAGCACACCAGGCCTCCTTGTCCATCACCAACTCCCAGAGTTCACTCAGACTCATGTCCATCGAGTCATTGATGCCATCCAGCCATCTCATCCTCTGTTGTCCCCTTCTCCTCTTGCCCCCAATCCCTCCCAGCATCAGAGTCTTTCCCAATGAGTCAACTCTTCACATGAGGTGGCCAAAATATTGGAGTTTCAGTTTTAGCATCATTACTTCCAAAGAAATCCCAGGGCTGATCTCCTTCAGAATAGACTGGTTGGATCTCCTTGCAGTCCAAGGGACCCTCAAGAGTCTTCTCCAACACCACAGTTGCAAAGCATCAATTCTTTGGTGCTCAGCCTTCTTCACAGTGCAACTCTCACATCCATACATGACCACAGGAAAAACCATAGCCTTGACTAGACGGACCTTTGTTGGCAAAGTAATGTCTCTGCTTTTCAATATGCTCTCTAGGTAGGTCAGAACTTTCCTTCCAAGGAGTAAGCGTCTTTTAATTTCATGGCTGCAGTCACCATCTGTAGTGATTTTTGAGCCCAGAAAAATCAAGTCTGACACTGTTTCCACTCTTTCCCCATCTCTTTCCCATGAAGTGATGGGACCAGATGCCATGATCTTCCTTTTCTGAATGTTGAGCTTTAAGCCAACTTTTCACTCTCCACTTTTACTTTCATCAAGAGGCTTTTGAGTTCCTCTTCACTTTCTGCCATAAGGGTGGTGTCATCTGCATATCTGAGGTTATTGAGATTTCTCCCGACAATCTTAATTCCAGCTTGTGTTTCTTCCAGTCCAGCGTTTCTCATGATGTACTCTGCATATAAGTTAAATAAGCAGGGTGACAATATACAGCCTTGATGTACTCCTTTTTCTATTTGGAACCAGTCTGTTGTTCCATGTCCAGTTCTAGCTGTTGCTTTCTGACCTGCATACACGTTTCTAAGCATGGATGCCTAGCCCTGTCCAACTCTTTGCAACCCCATGGACTGTAGTCCACCAGGCTCCTCTGTCCATGGGATTTTCCAGGCAAGAATACTGGAATGAGTGGCCATTTCCTTCTCCAGGGGATCTTCCTGACCCAGGAATCAAACTCACCTCTGCCGTCTCAAAAGCAGATTCTGCATTTTAACAAGATCCCCCAGGGGAATGTGAATACACCTAAAGGATAAGAACCACTGCACTGACAATAGGCAGAGAGAAAAACTAGGTTTGATTCTTTTTCATATTCTTGCATGCACCTGTACAGAGTAAACTTTTAATAAAAATTTGTAGAATGAAGGGTACATGAATTCTGCTTACCACATTTATAACAGGATAATTCCACCTGGTGGCTCAGTGGTAAAGAATCCACGTGCCAGTGCAGGAAAAGCAGGAGACTCAGGTTGGACCCCTGGGCTGGGAAGATCCCCCTGGAGGAGGAAATGGCAACCTTCTCCAATATTCTTGTCTGGAAAATCTCATGGATAGAGGAGCCTGGTGGGCTATTGTTCATAGGGTTGCAAAGAGTCAGACACAACTCAGCAACCATGCAGAAATTCCACTTAGTCTTAAATACAGACAGTCATGGGGGACCCCAAGTCACACAAGGCCACCCTTTCTGAATGAGCAGAAAGGTTGAAAAGTTCATTTTTATAATAAGTTGAATACCCAGCCACTTAAGTCCAACAAATCCACTGCTTCCACTTATGTTTTTACTCTGCCCCTAAGAAACTCAGTTATTCTGTGGCTCCTCACCAAAGACAGTTTGAAGGAAGAAAAAGTTACATATTTTACTTCAACCTTTTGGTTACCCCTCCAAAATCTTTACAGCCTAGTTACCTGCTACTTGGATAACCTTATACCACCCCCACTTCCCCTTCCCCACCTCTCTTTTATTCTGAGTTCCTTTTAATCTTTCTATAGGACTCTGAAGTAAGGGCCTTGAAGGACAAATATATTAAATCTTAATTTATTTACTATTCAGCTTTCTAACCCAGGGTGGTTTCTGCATGCCAAATAATTTGTCCCTTGTCTGTATTTCTTTATAAGCATCAGATCACCATAGGTGAGACAAATCTGGTTTGGAGGATTATCCATGTTACCGTTCTGCTCTAATAGCATTTATGAATCAGTCAGTAGTTAATAATAAAAGTCAACTTTGCATATTGCATATTTTAGACATAAGGCAAAAGTAATTTCACACTGTAGGAAGGATTAACTTCTTATCCCCAGTCTCATGTCTATTTGTTTTTTCCTTCTACTCAGGAATGACTAGGTAAAGAAACATGACCTCTCAACTAATACTAGTATAATTTTATCTCTTTAGACTTAATACTGTTGCCCCAGTGTCCTATCTTTCCTTCTAGAGGGAAGGAAAAGAAGGTGGTAATAGGCAAAATAATTAGGAGGTTCTCTTGATATTACTGTATCTCAGATGTCATTGCCGCTGTTCTCCTCAGATAAGCCATTCTGCCTAATAAACTGAGGAGAATAAAGGAGAGCTTGGGAGACTTCATAGCACAGTATGCTTTTATGTGTGCTGCTAAAGGTATCCTGCTTCCTCTGAGAAATGAGGATGAGGAAAAAAATCTGTTGATTTTATGGAACTGGATGACAGGTTAAATTTGCATCTGGAGCTTTACTGTCTCCACTCCCCAGGTTGCATCCCCATTTATGATCAGGAATGAGTATGACATCTCATCTTGGGTCATTTCCATTTCCAAAACAATTTGATCTTTTTCTATAAAGTTAAACATACACCTAACATGCAATTTAGTAATACCACTCCCAGATATTTATTCAAATGAAATAAAGACAGGTTCACACAAAACCCTGTATATAAATATTTATTTGTACAATATGTGGATTTGTTCACATTCACCCCAAAATGGAAAGAACACAAGTGTCTTTCACTTGGTAAATTCATAAGAAAAATGTGATATAGCCATAAATGGAATGTGCTCAGTCATGTCTGACTTTTTGCAAGTCCATGGACTGTAGCCCACCAGGCTCTTCTGTCCATGGAATTTTCCAGGCAAGAATACTGGAGTGGGTTGCCATTTTCTTCTCCAGGGGGTCTTCCTGACCCAGGGATCAAACTCGGCAGTTAAAGAGATTAAATTCTTGATATACACATCACGGACAAACTTGAAATTCATCGTGGGACGTGAAAGCCAGAGTCTATTTACATGACATTCTGGAAAAAGCAAGACTTAGAGTTGGAAAACAGATCAGTATTTTCTAGGAGCTGAAGGTGGGAAGAGGGGTATACAAACGTGACTGAGAAACTTTGAGTTATAGAATAAGTTTACATTATAGAATACTACTGTATCTTGAATGTAATGTATCTGTCAAAATTTACAGAACTGTACTAAAAAGGGTGATTTATTGTATGAACATTATGCCACAATGAAAATAAAAACAATTTAATTCTATTTAAAATCAGCTTTAGGAAGAGTAAAGATACAAATTTATACATAAAAGAGACTACTCAACCACTGTGGAAGCTATTTTTAGAAATAAATAACATCAATAGTAATGGTTTTCAACTTTATTGAGGTATGCTGCTGCTGCTGCTAAGTCGCTTCAGTCGTGTCCGACTCTGTGCGACCCCATAGACGGCAGCCCACCAGGCTCCCCCATCCCTGGGATTCTCCAGGCAAGAATACTGGAGTGGGTTTACATTATATATACTTAAAGTGTGCAGTGTAAGGATTTGATCTATGTATGCACTGTGAAATGATTCCCACAATAAAGGGAATTCATACCTATCACTTCACACTTTTGTGTGTTTGTGTGGGAAAATGCTTAAGATTTACTCTCTTAACAAATTTCAAGTATACAACACAGTATTATTAACTTTAGTCATCATGCTGTTCTTATTCAGATTATAACTGAAAGCTTATACCTTTTGACCAACATCTTCCCATTTCCTCTAGCTCCCAACCCCTGGCAACCATCATTCTGCCCTCTATTTCTCTGAGTTTAACTTTTTTTTTTTTAGATTCCAGGTATAAGTGATTCAATACAGTATTTGTGGTTCTCTGACTGATTTATTTCACTTCATATAATGCCCTCAAGTTCTGTCTATGATGTTGGACATGGCAGGATTTTCTTCTTTCTCATAGCTAAGTAGTATTCCATTGTGTGTATGTATGCTACTTCTTCTTTATCCATTCATCTTTAGACAGACACTTAGGTTGTTTCCATGCCTTGGCTATTGGGAATAATACCGCAGTGAACATGGGAGTGCAAATATATTTTCAAGATCCTGATTTCATTTCCTTTGGATGCATACATGTAAGTAGGATTACTGGATCATGTGGTAGTCCTGTTTTTTAATTTTTGAGGAATCGCCATACTGTTTTCCATAGCGGCTGTACCAATTTACATTCCCACCAACAGCATACAAGTATTTCCTTTCCTCTGTGTCCTTGCCAACACTTAGTCGCTTTTTGATAATAGCGGTTCTAACAGATGAGGTGATGATATCTCATTGTAGTTTTGATTTACATTTCTGTGATGATTATCAGTGTTGAGTGCCTTTTCATGTATCTGTTGGCCTTTTGTATACTTTCTTTGGAGAAATGCCTATTCAGGTCTATTCAGGTGATGTCATGATTTATAATAGGAAACATGTATTTGATCTTTGTCTCTATTTCTGGCACAGAGCTCTCAAAATCCTTGGCATTTTCTAAGTGATGAGAACATTAAAGGTGTCTCTTGTTAAGTTAATGATGTGACTTTTGTACTAAACCTAAGGATGGGGCTGCTTGCCAGGAAAACCAAACACTATTTAGAGGGTTGAACTTTGAGTCCCATACCCCTGACCTCTGGGGAAGGGTGAGGAGCTGGAGGTTGAGACAGTGGCCAGTGGCCAGTGCTTTAGTCAGTCGTAATTATGTACTGAGGCTTTCATAAAAACCTCAAAAGGACAGGGATTTGGAGAGCTTCCAGACTGGTGAATACATGGACATTCACAGAGAGTGGTTTACTTGGAGAGGGCCTGCAAACTCTGAGTCCTTTCACCACACCTTGCCTTATGCATCTCTTCCTTCTGGTTCCTGAGTAATATACTTTTATAATAAACCAATAATCTAGATAGTAAATGGGTTTCCAGAGTTCTGTGAGGTACTCTAGCAAATTAATAAAACCTGAGGAGGAGGCCTGGGAAACTGATCTATAGCCCATCTCTCAGAAGCTCAGATGACAGGCTGGACTTGTGGTTGGTGTCTGAAGTGCATGTTTTTGTAGTGGGGTAGGACAGTCTTGTAGGACTGAGCCCTTAACTTGTGAGATCTGACACCATCTTCAGATACATAAGACAGGTATTCGGTTTCATTCTTTTGCATGTGGATATTCAGTTTTCCCAATCTCTTACTAAAGAGACTCTCCCCATTTTGCATTCTTGGTGCCTTCCTCAAAGATTTGTTGACTGTACATACGTTTGTTTATTTCTGTGCTATCTACCCTCTTCCATTAGTCTATGTGTCTTTTTTTTATGCCAGTACCATACCATTTTGACTATTATTATTTAAAATCAGAAAGTGTAATACCTCCAGTTTTGTTCCTCTTTATCAAGATATCTTTGGCTATTGAGTCTTTGTGGCTTCTTATTTTTACTTTATTCATTTTGGCCACACTGCACAGTTTGTTGGATCTTAGTTCCCTGACCAGCAATTGACCCTGGGCCCATGGCAGTGAGAGCACTGAGTCTAACCACTGGACAGCCAGGGGATTCATTCCTGTTTTGATTTTATTTGTAATAATTTTATACAGGCTGAGAAGCAGTAGTGAAGTTCATATATTCTGTCTACCAGCAGGAAGAAGGACCAAATTCAAGGGTCCAGAATTTTCCCACATATTATCATAATTCTTTCAGGCTTCAAAGGATTTCCATATGAATTGTGTTGTGTGATCCTCGAAACCACTTGTGAGGATAGGTGGAACATCTAGATGATCATTGGATAAAAGAGGTTCAGGTTAACTACTTGGCCAGCTATTTCCTGAAATGATACGTATTATCTGTTATTTTAACAAACCTTTATAAAGGGCCTAGTACTTGCTGGTCTTAGCTAAAGGCACTTGCTCTGGACCTACTCACAATCTTGAAATCTCCATAGAAACCACTATGACCCCAAATAGATATTATTCCTAATCTGACCCTTATAAACCCATAAATGTCTCTAATGACACATATAACTTAAATGTTCACTGAAAATGTCCTCCAAATATAATATAGATTATATTATTGGAAGAATTAGTATCTTAATTAGCATCTTAATTAAAATGCATTGATTTAGCACCTAGCATATACTCAGCATCCAGAGAAGGCAATGGCACCCTACTCCAGTACTCTTGCCTAGAAAATCCCATGGATGGAGAAGCCTGGTAGGCTGCAGTCCATGGGGTCGTGAAGAGTCAGACACAACTGAGTGACTTCACTTTCACTTTTCACTTTCATGCATTGGAGAAGGAAATGGCAATCCACTCCAGTGTTCTTGCCTGGAGAACGCCAGGGACGAGGGAGCCTGGTGGGCTGTCGTCTATGGGGTCGCACAGAGTCAGAAACGAGTGAAGTGACTTAGCAGCAGCAGCATATACACAGTATCACCACGTAAGTATTGCTATGCTATGCTATGCTAAGTCGCTTCAGTCGTGTCCGACTCTGTGCGACCCCATAGACAGAAGCTCACCAGGCGGGTCCCACATCCCTGGGATTCTCCAGGCAAGAACACTGGAGTGGGTTGCCATTTCCTTCTCCAATGCATGAAAGTGAAAAGTGAAAGTGAAGTCGCTCAGTCGTGTCAGACTCTTAGCGACCCCATGGACTGGAGCCTACCAGGATCCTCTGTCCATGGGATTTTCCAGGCAAAAGTATTGGGGTGGGGTGCCATTGCCTTCCCCACGTAAGTATTGATTTGGTGCAAATAGACTGCTAACTGCAAGTTGTTTGACTAGGGGAAGTAGCTTTATCTTTCTAGTTGTAAATTTTCTCCTATATCAAGTAAGAGGATTAGGCATGGGATCACTAAATCCTAGATTAGACTTGAAGACATTAGTGATGGCTTAGGTGGTTGGAGAAGGAAATGGCAACCCACTCCAGTACTCTTGCCTGGAAAATCCCATGGACGGAGGAGTGTGGTAGGCTACAGTCCATGGGGTCACCAAGAGTAGGACACGAATGAGTGACTTCACTTTCACTTTCACTTATGGTGGTTGGTGTCAGGTTTGTGGCCTCCGAAGGAGAAGATTTCACTCTGGGACCAAAGACACAGTCTCAGTCACTCAGCTTCATGCAGCAGAAATTTTGTTAAAGTGAAAGGATAGGGAAAGCTTCCAGCATAAGCAACTGGAGGGAGGTAGAACAGTACCCACTTTACTAGTATGAGCTGAGCATTATATACTTTTCAATTGGCTGCTGAGAATAGATAAAAAGAAAACTTCAAGTCTGTAAAAGTTTTACCGGACCCTTCTCCCACAATATACATCTTGAGACAACATCAGCAAAAGATTAGCCAGGAGGAACATGTTCCAGGCAACATGTCTCTGGGCTTCAGTAGTGCCAGTTCTGAGAAAGAACAAAATCCCAGTCAAGATATATTGTTATAATTACAGTTATAATTATGTTATAATTAACTCAGAGCCTGAGAAAAGCATTCCCATGAGTAAGATATATCATTGTAATATTTATATAGGGCTTATGGGGAAGATGCTGGCATATTGAGTGCAACACTTTCACAGCATCATCTTTCAGGATTTGGAATAGCGCCACTGGAATTCCATCACCTCCACTAGCTTTGTTCATAGTGATGCTTTCTAAGGCCCACTTGACTTCACATTCCAGGATGTCTGGCTCTAGGTCAGTGATCACGCCATCATGATTATCTGGGTCGTGAAGATCTTTTTTGTACAGTTCTTCTGTGTATTCTTGCCACCTCTTCTTCATATCTTCTGCTTCTGTTAGGTCCATACCATTTCTGTCCTTTATCGAGCCCATTTTTGCATGAAATGTTCCTTTGGTATCTCTTATTTCCTTGAAGAGATCCTTAGTCTTTCCCATTCTGTTGTTTTCCTCTATTTCTTTGCATTGATCGCTGAAGAAGGCTTTCTTATCTCTTCTTGCTATTCTTTGGAACTCTGCATTCAGATGTTTATATCTTTCCTTTTCTCCTTTGCTTTTCGCTTCTCTTCTTTTCACAGCTATTTGTAAGGCCTCCCCAGACAGCCATTTTGCTTTTTTGCATTTCTTTTCCCTGGGGATGGTCTTGATCCCTGTCTCCTGTACAATGTCACGAACCTCATTCCATAGTTCATCAGGCACTCTATCTATCAGATCTAGGCCTTTAAATCTATTTCTCACTTCCACTGTATAATCATAAAGGATTTGATTTAGGTCATACCTGAATGGTCTAGTAGTTTTCTCTACTTTCTTCAATTTCAGTCTGAATTTGGCAATAAGGAATTCATGGTCTGAGCCACAGTCAGCTCCTGGTCTTGTTTTTGCTGATTGTATAGAGCTTCTCCATCTTTGGCTGCAAAGAATATAATCGATCTGATTTCGGTGTTGACCATCTAGTGATGTCCATGTATAGAGTCTTCTCTTGTGTTGTTGGAAGAGGGTATTTGCTATGACCAGTGCATTTTCTTGGCAAAACTCTGTTAGTCTTTGCCCTGCTTCATTCAGTATTCCAAGGCCAAATTTGCCTGTTACTCCAGGTGTTACTTGACTTCCTACTTTTGCATTCCAGTCCCCTATAATGAAAAGGACATCTTTTTTAGGTGTTAGTTCTAAAAGATCGGTCTTGTAGGTCTTGTAGGTCTTCATAGAACCGTTCAACTTGAGCTTCTTCAGCAAATTTGGAAAACTCAGCAGTGGCCACAAGATTGGAAAAGGTCAGTTTTCATCCCAATCTCAAAGAAAGGCAATGCCAAAGAGTGCTCAAACTACAGCACAATTGCACTCATCTCACACGCTAGTAAAGTAATGCTCAAAATTCTCCAAGCCAGGCTTCAGCAATATGTGAACTGTGAACTTCCTGATGTTCAAGCTGGATTTAGAAAAGGCAGAGGAACCAGAGATCAAATTGCCAACATTTGCTGGATCATAGAAAAAGCAAGAGAGTTCCAGAAAAACATCTATTTCTGCTTTATTGACTGTGCCAAAGCTTTTGACTGTGTAGATCACAATAAACTGTGGAAAATTCTGAAAGAGATGGGAATACCAGACCACCTGATCTGCCTCTTGAGAAATCTGTATGCAGGTCAGGAAGCAACAGTTAGAACTGGTCATGGAACAACAGACTGGTTCCAAGTAGGAAAAGGAGTACGTCAAGGCTGTATATTGTCACCATGTTTATTTAACTTATATGCAGAGTACATCATGAGAAATGCTGGACTGGAAGAAACACAGGCTGGAATCAAGATTGCCGGGAGAAATATCAATAACCTCAGATATGCAGATGACACCACCCTTATGGCAGAAAGTGAAGAGGGGCTAAAAAGCCTCTTGATGAAACTGAAAGTGGAGAGTGAAAAGGTTGGCTTAAAGCTCAACATTCAGAAAACAAAGATCATGGCATCTGGTCCCATCACTACATGGGAAATAGATGGAGAAACAGTGTCAGACTTGATTTTTCTGGGCTCCAAAATCACTGCAGATGTTGACTGCAGCCATGAAATTAAAAGACGCTTACTCCTTGGAAGGAAAGTTATGAGCAACCTAGATAGCATATTCAAATGCAGAGACATCACTTTGCCAACAAAGGTTCACCTAGTCAAGGCTATGGTCTTTCCTGTGGTCATGTATGGATGTGAGAGCTGGACTGTGAAGAAGGCTGAGTGCTGAAGAATTGATGTTTTTGAACTGTGGTGTTGGAGAAGACTCTTGAGAGTCCCTTGGACTGCAAGGAGATCCAACCAGTGCATTCTGAAGGAGATCAGCCCTGGGATTTCTTTGGAAGGAATGATGCTAAAGCTGAAAGTCCAGTATTTTGGCCACCTCATGCGAAGAGTTGACTCATTGGAGAAGACTCTGATGCTGGGAGGGATTGTGGGCAGGAGGAGAAGGGGACGACAGAGGATGAGATGGCTGGATGGCATCACTGACTCGATGAATGTGAGTCTGAGTGACCTCCGGGAGTTGATGATGGACGGGGAGGCCTGGCGTGGTGCGGTTCATGGGGTTGCAAAGAGTCGGAGATGTCTGAGTGACTGATCTGATCTAAAGGGAAGATGTCCTACGTGACTAAGGCAAAAGAATATCTGAAAGAATGCTTGCCTCCTCCTCAAGGGGCCTTGGACTCCCTATCAATCCGCATAAGCTTTAACTCTCTCATTAGTATGAAGTCATATTTAGCTTAGTGTAGAAATAGATGGATAAGTATAGAAATAATTGTGGATTCATGAGTTAGTTTACACATATTTCCAAGCTCTGTCCTCTGAAGGGCCTGAAAGCATTGAGCACACTTAGCACCAAGTTTTTGATTTCTAATACCATTCTCTAGTGAGAGTAACCAGGACTCCTGGGAGAAACGGCTGCTCCTAAAACTGGGACAGGGAATGTACAAGATGAGTTTGGAACATCTTGTAGTGCCAGAAAGTGAAGAAGTGCTTTAAAAAAACTAATGAGGGTTCAGAGGCACCAGTGCAACAGCTCCAAATGGCTAAAGCTGGAATAATTTGAGCAATGGAATAAATAATGTAGTATTGGATTATAAACCATGTTATGAAATAAATATCCATGAATCCATACTGATATAAATAATTGAATAAACCAATACATGGGGGAGGATTCTTCCCATACAGAAGAATTATAAAAAATTTATGTAGATACTCTGCCCTCAAGGACATGGATCATAACTCTTCAACCCTTAAGTATGGGCGGAGCCTAGTAACTTCCTTCCAAAGAATACAATTTGGAAAAAAGGAAAAAAGAATAAGTTTAGAGTGGAGAAACTTAACAAACACAAGCTCAGCAGGTTAGCATCACTAGTGGTAAGTGATTAATAGTACCCTTGGTATGATGTCATGAGGAAACCTCTGTAGTTTTCCTCCTGACAATGCAAAACCCTAGCCTAATCATAAGGGGAAAATATCAGACAATCACAAATTAAGGGATAGTCTATAAAATACTTAACTAGTACTCCTCAAAACTGTCAAGTTCATCGAAAACAAGGAAAGTGTAAGAGACTGTCACAGTCTAAAGCAGTCTAATAATAAAGGGCATGTGATATACTAAGTGGGATCCTGCAATAGAAAAACAACATTAGGTATAAAGTAAATAAATCAGAAATAAAGTATGGAACTTAGGTCTTTCAAATTGTCAAGGTCCTGAAAGACAACAAAACATTGAAGAATTGACAAATATTAGAGGAGATTAAGGATATATAACTACTAAATATAATATAGGATCCTGGAACAAAAAAGAGAAGTTGGTGGAAAAAGTGGTGACTGTTGAATAAGTCGTTTAGTTAACAATGTTGCTGCTGCTGCTAAGTCACTTCAGTCGTGTCCAACTCTGTGTGATTTGTTCCTTTGTTGGTATGTAAAGTCTTGCCTTTAGGGAATTTGGGCAAAATTATGTAAGAAACCTTTGTTTTAGTTTTTCAACTTTTATGAAAGAATGAAATCTGTTCCCCCACCTCAAAAAAAAAAAAAAAAAAACATAAAAAATTACTAAAGCAATCCAAATAGTAAAACACAGACATCCAGTACCATGATCTTTCGTAAGAAGACTCTTCAAATGAGAGAATTTGCCCCCAAGGAAATCAAGAAAAAGAATGCTCTGAAGAGAGCTTTAACATGAGTTTATTTACAGTCCACAAGGAAGGGAAGATGCTAGTTTGAATATACCCTGACTCCACACCACTCCCATCCTAACCCACTTTCATCTGTTGGTTCTGCAGATAGTGGAGATCTCAGGATCAGTTTGAGGCCCGACAGAAAGAGCAGGTACAGATCTTCCTCAGGATCTGGCTAAACCAGTGGTTCTTAAACTTTCCCATGCATCAGGAGGACTTACTAAAATTTCTGACTCAGTAAGTCTGGGGTGGGATTTGAGAATTTCTGCCACATTCCAGATGATACTGATATTTCTGGCTCAGGAGCCAAATTTCGAGAAACATTGGGCCAGGCAAGAGTCTGGAGACCAGTATTGGAGGCTCCTAATAAAAGGCACAAGTTGGAATCAAGATTGCCGGGAGAAATATCAATAACCTCAGATATGCAGATGACACCACTCTTATGGCAGAAAGTGAAGAGGGGCTAAAAAGCCTCTTGATGAAAGTGAAAGTGGAGAGTGAAAAATTTGGCTTAAAGCTCAACATTCAGAAAACGAAGATCATGGCATCTGGTCCCATCACTGCATGGGAAATAGATGGGGAAACAGTGGAAACAGTGTCAGACTTTGTTTTTCTGGGCTCCAAAATCACTGCAGATGGTGACTGCAGCCATGAAATTAAAAGACGCTTACTCCTTGGAAGGAAAGTTATGAGCAACCTAGATAGCATATTCAAAAGCAGAGACATTACTTTACCAACAAAGGTTTGCCTAGTCAAGGCTATGGTCTTTCCTGTGGTCATGTATGGATGTGAGAGCTGGACTGTGAAGAAGGCTGAGCGTCGACGAATTGATGCTTTTGAACTGTGGTGTTGGAGAAGACTCTTGAGAGTCCCTTGAACTGCAAGAAGGTCCAACCAGTCCATTCTGAAGGAGATCAACCCTGGGATTTCTTTAGAAGGAATGATGCTAAAGCTGAAACTCCAGTATTTTGGCCACCTCATGCGAAGAGTTGACTCATTGGAGAAGACTCTGATGCTGGGAGGGATTGGGGGCAGGAGGAGAAGGGGACAACAGAGGATGAGATGGCTGGAAGGCATCACTGACTTGATGGGTGTGAGTCTGGGTGACCTCCGAGAGCTGGTGATGGACAGGGAGGCCTGGCGTGCTGTAATTCATGGGGTCGCAAAGAGTCGGACACGACTGAGCGACTGATCTGATCTGATCTGAATAAAAGGCAATGTGCAGGAAAGGGTTAGCTGACTCTTGTAACCATGATAGTGCTTCCCATATCCCCCAAAATAAAGAATTTAAACCAACCAGAATGTGGGGAACAAATCTTCTGTACAGAAAAATTCCAAATAATTTATGTATGTATTGCCCTCTCAAGGAGGGCATGACTCCAGGCCTGAGACTATTTATCCTCAGGAAGGTCAGCTTGCATCCTTAACCCATGTCTGGTGCCTGAGAATTTAGAATTTGGGAGGGTTCTTACCACCCTGATAAGAGTAGCTCTCTGAGACTAAACTGAATAACCATGTGGTTTATTTTATAAAATTATGCTTGTAAAGGAATTTACCCACTTCCTGAAAATTATGGAGTCTATTATCTTATATTTATTTATTTTTATTTTTGACTGTGCTGGGTCTTCACTGCTATGTCCAGGCTTTCTTTAGTTATGGTGGGTGAGGACTACTCTCAAGGTGCAGGGCACGGGTTTCTCATTATGGTGGCTTCTCATTGCAGAGCATGGGCTCTTGAGTGCAGGCTCAGTAGTCATGGTACATGGGTTTTGTTGCCCCGTGGCAGGTGGAATATTCCTAGACGAGGAATTGAACCTATGTCCCCTTCATTATCAACTGGATTCTTAACCACTGAAGTCTAACCATGTGTTTTATACTGAACACCTGCTTTCCTTTTGGGAGCCTGGACTTTTGATATATGCTAAGCAGAGGGTGCCTATATAACTAGCCCTCATTACAAACCTCAGGCACTGAGTGGAAAGATGTGAAAATCTTCTGATTGCTTCTATCTTAGAGAAAAAAGAAGCAAGGTTTAGTAATCATGAATTTAAGATGTCAGGTGGTATTTTTCTCTCGCCATATTTGAGTGTTTTAGTGAAGACACGTAACAAAGGTAATACCCAAGCAAGTGTGGGGGAAAGGGCAAAGGAATGGAGAGTGCATGGTAGGGTATGCATATAATGTTGGACCATGGGTTTTAGACCAGGTGGGTTAAGAAGTGAAGACAGAGCAGGTTGATGGAGCTTCCCTGGTGGTCCAATGGTTAAGAATCTGCCTGCTAATGCAGGGGACATGGGTTCAGCCCCTGATATGGGAATATCCCACATGCCGCAGAGCAGCTGAGCCCATGTGCCACAGCCTGCTGAAGCCTGCGTGCCTAGAGCCTGTGCTCTGCAACAAAAGAAGCCATTGCAGTGAGAGGCTTGCACGCTGAAACCAAGAGTAGCCCACCCCCTGCTTGAAGCAACTAGAGACAAAAAAAAAAAAAAAAAAAACCCACACAAAGCAACACAGACCCAGCACAAAACACACCCCCTCCCAAAAAAAAAGAGAGGAGGTTGATGGAGAGCACACAGGGGAGTCAAAAAACTGTTGGAGTTAGAGTACTGGAGTGAGTGTACTGGAAAGATAAGAGATGTTTTCAGAGAGTAAGATGCTTGAAATCAAGGTTTTGATGATAATGACATAGGTAGATTATAAGATCATTGGGGTGAGAAGGTCATTGAACTGAGAGGCCAGGTGGTAAAGGTCTACCTCAACACTTATTCTCCCTTCCTCCTTAATATCAGAATCTTGATTTTTACCTGGCACATTGCCTCTTTGTATAAGGACACATTTCCTAGCCTCTCTGGTAGCTAGATATTTGTGGCTAAATACTCCCAATGAGCTCCAAGTGGCAATGTTCTGTGGAAGGCAATATTCTCCTAGGAAGTTGCCTTAAGAGAAAAGGAAACTATATTTTTCTTTCCTTTTGTGTAGAATGTCCATATAATGGCTGGAGCTCCATTAGCCATCTTGGACCATAAGACAGAGCCATATGCTGATGGTGGAGCAGAAAGAGATGCTGTGGAGCTGCTATACCATTTCAGGACTATCTTCCTCCAGACTGTTTAATATGAGAAGGAAATAAATTGACCCACTGTTACTTTGGGTTACTGTTACTAATGCTAACTAATACATTGGATGGGTGAAAGTGTTACTTACATAACTGTGGAAATCAACTACAGAATAAGGTTTACACATCCATGTTCATAGCAGCATTATGTACAATAGCCAAAAACATGGAAACAACCAAACTGTCCATTCGTGGAGAAATAAAGAATATGTGGTATATATACACAATGGTATATCATTTAGCAATAAAAACAAAGGAAATCCTGCCTCTGCGACATCATGGATGGACCTTGAAGTCATGCTAAATGAAATAAGACAGAGAAATAGCATATGATCTCAGTTATATGTGGAATCTAGAAAACAAAACACCCACCAGGCTCCCCCATCCCTGGGATTCTCCAGGCAAGAACACTGGAGTGGGTGTCCATTTCCTTGTCCAATGCATGAAAGTGAAAAGTGAAAGTGAAGTCACTCAGTCATGTCCAACTCTTCACGACCCCATGGACTGTAGCCCACCAGGCCCCTCCGTCCATGGGATTTTCCAGGCAAGAGTACTAGAGTGGGTTGCCATAGGAACATACAAACTAATTATAAAGTATCTTCCTCAAAGGAATTTACTAGTTCAAAGAAGAACTAGGTGAGAGAAACAATTGATATGTCATGTGACTGTGATATTCATCATGTGTAATTGAGCAAAATACCAAGTGTAGTGCAGTCACCTGTTTCATCCTGGAAATCTAGAGGAGATTTCTGGAAGAGATAACAGATACAGTGAATCTTGAAGGTGAAATATGAAATAGGCTTGAACATGTAACAAGAGGAGGGTACAGCATGAGAGTGTATACAGAAGCATGGTAAAAACACAGCACTTTGGTAAATTCCAATAGGCAGTCTAGAGGATGTTTATATAGTATGTTTTATATTACTATTGATAAAATGAACAATGTAGAGATCCAATATTGAGTAAAATTACCTTATTCATGAATATACTTGTCATTAATATATCATACAATTTGCCAGTGGAGATGACTGTCTTAATATACTCAGCTACAAGAAAGAAATTAACTGAGTATTTTAATAAAATGTATCTTTTGACCTTATATTACCATTTTCTCCTCTCTACAACTGTAGCCTATACTTATTCAGCAAAGGGAAAGAAAAGCTATAGTAAGTTATAGTGTGCCTTATTAAAACAGATTAATTTGTAGACTAATCAAGGGAAAAGATAGTAATTTAAATGAATGGTACTGTCCAATATAACTTCTCCTCTGAGAAAATTCCACTAGATTATGGCTCTGGGTCAAATCCTGAACCAAAGGAATATGTGTCTTTTTTATTTAATAATTTAAAATTTTTAGAATACTTTTAAGAAAAATTTGGGAAGATAATATAGGGTCCCTGTATATCCCACATCAAATTTATTTTATTGTTAACATTTTACATTACTGTGGTACATTTGTCACAACTAATAAACTAATCAGTACACTGTTATTAACCAAAATCCATAGTTTATTAACACTAATTCCATTTTCTTTTACTTATTGTCCGTTTCATTTTCTAAGACCCGTCCAAGATTCATTACATTTAGACAACAGGTCTCCTTAGGCTCCTCTATACTACAGCAGTTTCAGACCTTCCTTTTTCTTTGATGAGCTTGACAGTTTTGAGATGGTCAGGAATTCTGTAAGATATTCTTGAACTTGGGTTTGTCTGATGTTTTTCTCATGGGTAGACTGGCTTATGGTTTTAGGGAGGAAGACCATAGATGTAAAGTACCTTTCTCATCACATCATATCAAGAGTACATACTGTCAGCATGACTTCACTGTTGATGTTAATCTTGATCACCCAGTTGAAGTAGTGCTTGTCTGATTTCTCCACTGCAAAGTTAATTCTCCCCCTTTTCATATTGTTCACTTTGGAAGGAAGTCACTCTCTGTAGCCTATATTTAAGGAGTACGGAATTGTGATTCAATTCCTTGAGGGTAGTGTAGTTATGTAAATGTTCAAAATTCTTCCTATGGGAGTTTTGTCTGTTCTGCCCTATTTATTACTCAATCACTTATTTATATCAGTATGGACTCATGGGCATTTTTTTATACTTTATATTATAATCCAGTACTAGTGAGGCAGGCAGAGAAGGCAATGGCACCCCACTCCAGTACTCTTGCCTGGAGAATCCCATGGATGGAGGAGCCTGGTGGGCTACAGTCCATGGGGTCGCTGGGAGTCGGACACGACTGAGCGACTTCACTTTCACTTTTCACTTTCATGCGTTGGAGAAGGAAATGGCAACCCACTCCAGTGTGCTTGCCTTGAGAATCCTGGGGATGGGGGAGCCTGGTGGGCTGCCATCTATGGGGTCGCACAGAGTCAGACACGACTGAAGTGACTTAGCAGCAGCAGCAGTGAGGCAGGATGTAGATTATCACGCCCCCACCCCACCCAGTGAAGTGATTGGAGATTTCTTCCCTGTGGACTGAAACTCCAAAAGAAGATATCTTGTCAAGGGAGGAGGCTGAGCCCTGCCCAGGCCATGCATTTCTCATTCTTGAAGTCAGGAGACCTCCCTGACCACACATTCACAGAAAGTCCCCTAGAAGGGGAGTGCTAAGGGATGCTTTACCCATAGGCCTTTTCCATAGACTCCATCTTGGCACACACGGGACGATCCTGAGATATACCAGATATGAACACCGAACCAGGCAAATCAAAATGATTGGCCAAAAGAAACTGGAAGAAATGCCCCATAAAAATGATTCAAATTGCCACGAAAGTACAATTTGGACTGTCTCTCCGAGTATGTCCATGTATTTATCCACACATACGGTACCCCTTTCCTTCCTAATAAATACTTCACTCGTTTCACTCCTTTCTCTCTTTGTGGGAATTCTTCTCTGCAAAGCTGAAGAGCCAAGGCCTTGTCACTGATGACTGGCCTAGTGGCTGGGATTTGGTGCTTTCGCCATCATGATCCAGCTTCAATCTCTGGCTGAGAACCAAAACCCCGCTTCAAGCTGCTGCAGGCCTAGGCCACTTGACATCGCTAGATTATTTATACTGTTATTCGGCTTTGGCCGCTGGGACCATTTTCAGTTGGTTCCTGTGTCCCTATGACATACTCCCACCAGTTTGCTTTTTGAGCACTTCCTTATTTTCTGGTACTACATAAAAGCTTTCTCTCTCTTTTTTATTTTTTTGTATAATATAATTAGGAAAATAATATTACTTTTTAATATAATTACAAAAGAAAGATGTGGTAACTTGATGAGTATTAATCAGTAACTGGGGCTTCCAGGTGACTCAGCAGTAAAGAATTCACCTGCAATCCAGGAGACACTGGACATGTGGATTTCATCCCTGGTTGGAAGATCCCCTGGAGAGGGAAATGGCAACCCACTCCAGTATTCTTGCCTGGGGAATCCAGGCAAGACAGAGAAGCCTGGTGGGTTACAGTCCATCGGTTCAAAAGAGTCAGACATGACTTGGCGATTCAACAACAGCGATGACAAAATCAGTAACTAGGGCTTTCTATTTTGAGTTTGTATTGAGTTCATTTTCCTATTCACATCTGACTTTTACCTTGGTTTACGATGATGGGTTTTTTTGGGTAAACCTTCATATTATACATAAAGTGAGAGAGTCAATGAACTTAGAATTAAATGCTTTTTATTTAAAGAGAAAAGTGCAATATTTATTACTGATAACTAGAAATTATGTTGTCAAAGGACTATTAATTCAACAAGCTTACATTCTCAAAGAGGAAAATGTATATGTTAAAAGAAGGAAATGAAAAAGAAGTGGCTTTTCATTTGCTCTTGCACTAGAATAGTCTGCAGATTAGAGAATGCTAGGTCCATTTTAGAGAACTTACTGTATAGCAAAAGGAATTCTATTCAGTGCTCCGTGGTGACGAAATGGGGAAGAAAATCCAAAAACAGAGGGGATATATGTATACATATAGCTGATTCACTTTGCAGTATAATAGAAACTAACAAAACATTGTAAAGCAACTACTCCAATTAAAAAAAAAGATACTAAGTCCATTTAAATAGAAGATAAATCCCAAATATCACAAGAATTACGGAAGGCAAAAGACCTTCTCATTCTCAAAAAGTTTTTCCACAGGGAAAATAGCAGGGAATTGTACAAATATTAATAGTTATATGATTAAGAAGAAGTTGTAGTTCTCACATTTATGGTTCTCTTATTTATATTGGGAAAGAAAATAATTTCTAATATTGTTTCTTCAGTTGTTCAGCTTCTTCTTTTGTTAAGTAATAGATGGCAATCCCAAAATGTATTACACAACAGCATCTTTATGAACACACATCTGATTGGTACATCCAGTACCTTTCTTCATGAAATTCAGTGTGCCCAACAATTAACAGTTAACTTCTCTGAGGCACAAAAACGGAGCAACACATCTATGGATGAGAAAACAGAATCAACAGCAGCTCTTGGACATAAACTGGAGTCCCTGGATTTCATTTCATTTGCTTTGTTTTTCACAACTTGCAATTTCTCACATACCTGTTAAAAGTAGAATACCCCCCTATATTTAATTATCATCAATTTTAATTTATTACATAACTGACCTCTTTGAATTCCCTTGACTTTCTGTGTGTGGGAGGGTATGGAGGTGAGACAGTGGGAGTTGGGGGTGGGGGAGGAAATCCAGTCACATTTGTACGCCATACTACAGCAGTTGATGGCTACTTATCACAGTTCCTAAGATAAAGTCTTGTATCCTAATCTGAGACCTGAGAGATCAAAAAGGACTGGGCCGCTAATTTGAAATCCCGGTTTTTCCAGTCAGGTTGAGGCTGTTGGCGGCTGCTAGATTGTTAGAACGATCCATGAGCCTAGATAGTTGAAGGTAGTTCTCATTGAGGAAATAGAGATGTGTTACTTAGTGGAAAATAACAAAAATGACCAGATATCAGATATAGTAGTGAATAGATAGTGAAGCAAAATGTTTAAGTATCTATGTATCTTATCTTAGGTGTGTACAACAGTTGTAAGACAATTTTTTTCTCTTATCTCTCAGGAAAAATACATTTAGTTATATATTAAAAACAACAAAAGATTCAGCTTCTAGTAGAAAATACTGTCAGAAGCACAGTTACATGGAGTCACCCATTTCTTATGTAGATATTGGCTTATGTTCCCCACCATCATATTTGATAAATGACGGCACACATTTATTAAGCACCTGCCACATGCCAGGAACTCTGCTAAGGAGAAACAAAGATGACTAAGAGTATCTAAGCTCATGGTCCGGGAATTACTGGAAGGAAAAAGTAATGAGTCATAAGAGTAAGGGAAGTAAGGCAATACAAATGAAATGCGGAGATTTCACTGTAGGGAAAAGAGGGAAAAGAATGAATGCTTTGAAAAGAGAAAGAAAAGTCGATTTCTGGGCAATATGAAATATCTCTTTTTGGGCAATGAACGTTGTTCAATCTTGTCAGGCTCCAAAGACGTCCGTAGATTCAGCTTTCAAAGAAAACTGGGACCATGACAATGGAACAGCTACAGATAGGGCATAACCATGGCAAAGAAAACAACAGCCAACATAAACTTGACCATTGTTATTGATGAAGTGTTAGAATTATCGGTGTCAACTACTCTTGTCATTAGTGGCTTCTTGATCCGATCTTGTGTGGTGAGGATCACTTTTCGAGCTCCATCCCACTTTCCAGGACCCTGTAGACGATACTGGACTGGAGTACAGGGTCCCCAAAATAACTGGAATGCCAGTTTGGGATCAGTGAAGACCAGGGACAGAAGATTGGGCTTGACGCCCAGCAGATCGGCAAGCTCATCCATGGTACCTATATAGTCTCCCTGAATGGTATGGCGTTGGCCTTCCACAAACCTGAAGCAGAGAAGACAGAAACCATGACCTATTAACAATTCAATCAATCAGTGCTTTCTGGGTATCTGCTATTGGCTCACTATTGGGATAGGAACTATAGAAAACAGAGAAGAAAGAAAAGACACTGTCTCTATCCTTAGATCAGATCAGATCAGATCAGTTGCTCAGTCGTGTCCGACTCTTTGCGACCCCATGAACCACAGCACGCCAGGACTCCCTGTCCATCACCAACTCCCGGAGGTCACTCAGACTCACATTCATCGAGTCAGTGATGCCATCCAGCCATCTCATCCTCTGTCGTCCCCTTTTCCTCCTGCCCCGAATCCCTCCCAGCATCAGAGTCTTCTCCAATGAGTCAACTCTTCACATGAGGTGGCCAAAATACTGGAGTTTCAGCTTTAGCATCATTCCTTCCAAAGAAATCCCAGGGCTGATCTCCTTCAGAATGGACTGGGTGGATCTCCTTGCAGTCCAAGGGACTCTCAAGTGTCTTCTCCAACACCACACTTCAAAAGCATCAGTTCTTCAGCGCTCAGCCTTCTTCACAGTCCAGCTCTCACATCCATACATGACCACAGGAAAGACCATAGCCTTGACTAGACGGACCTTTGTTGGCAAAGTGATGTCTCTGCTTTTGAATATGCTATCTAGGTTGGTCATAACTTTCCTTCCAAGGAGTAAGCGTCTTTTAATTTCATGGCTGCAGTCACCATCTGCAGTGATTTTGGAGCCCAGAAAAATAAATTCTGACATTGTTTCCACTGTTTCTCCATCTATTTCCCATGTAGTGATGGGACCAGATGCCATGATCTTCGTTTTCTGAATGTTGAGCTTTAAGCCAATGTTTTCACTCTTCCTTAAGGACCTTATAATCTACTGGAGTACATAGGTACACATGAAACAGAGAAGAATTCAAGCCTTTGTTAAATCATGTGGTTTTAGGCTGATAGATATAGAAATGTAGAGGAGGGTAGTTGAAACAGAGCTATGATAAGTTCTTGAAGGATGTGGAAGAAATAAAGTGAGAACATAGAGGAAAGCATTACAAGTCAAGGGAAGGGCACAGTGAAGGAAGAGGGCAAGAATGAGTATAGGATGTAAGCACAGAATATTCGTGGGCACGACCTACAGTAGAGGAAGAATGTTTCAGAAAATAAGGGTGGATATATGGAAGCAAACATAGCAGATCAAGATACAGAGGACTCTGATGTTGTCAGAAAGAACCCACCACAAAAATTCTCAAGTTTGGGATCCTCTATTGTTTCATGAGGGAGGTGATGGTAGAGTCCAAAGGGCAGGACTTCCTAGGACCAACAGTAATTTGGAATCCTGAAAGGAAGGGGAGGATGACTTATCCTACAAGGTTCCTCCAAATGGAACCAGATGGAATGATTACACCAAGTGCAGATTTGAAGAGCAAAATGGGCTTTGGGGAGAGAAAACGTGGTACCAGTACAATACCTACGTGAAAAGTGCATACTAAGTCGCTTCAGTCATGTCTGACTCTTTGCAACCCTAGGGACTGTAGCCCACCAGGCTCCTCTGTCCATGGGGTGCTCCAGGCAAGAATACTGGAGTGGGTGGCCATTCCCTTCTTCAAGACATCTTTCCAACCCAGGGATGGAACTCAAGTTGGAACCATAGGGTTGTCATGCCCTCCTCCAGGGGATCTTCTCAACCCAGGGATTGAACCCACATCTCTTATACCTCCTGCACTGGCAGGTGTTTTCTTTACCACTAGTGGAATCGGGGAAGCCAGTGGGATTTAAAGAATTAACTGATGACTTTCTCATTTTACTTTCTATTAAAAAAAATAAAGAAAGAAAGAACAGTGGGACAGAAAAGAAATAAGAGAAAAGTCAAGTCAGGTTAACAGATTAGATGGGCTTACTAGAAATCCAATAAGGACAGGAAAAGGGACTTCCCTGGCAGCCCAGTGGTTAAAACTCTGCACTTCCAATGCAGGGGGAGGAGGGTTGGGGGAAGGAGAATATGGGTTCAATTACTGGTCAGAAAACTAAGATCCCACATGCTGTACTGCCAAGAAAAAAAAAAAAAAAAAAAAAATAGAAATGCCAAAAGAAACTATGAAAAACAGGGCAGACAAAATGATAGAAAATAAATTTGAAATAGACCTGGTAAGATAGAATTCCTGAGGAACTGATAGATAGGCAAAGGAATTTATGAAATGGGACTAAAGTTTAGAAGAGAAGAAGGTAAGACAGGAAAGAATTTGAGAGCCTTTCTTATGGGTGTGATGTTAGCTCATGGGTTTACCGGCATGTAGTGGGTCAACAGCTGTGGTGTTCAGGAAGACGTCACAGAGATACACTAGTGCCTGCTTTGTAGGATTGTTTCGAGAATTAAATAAACTCATGTATGTAAAAAACTTAGTATTTTCAAAAAGTTGACCATCAATATAAATTAAATATTATCCTTAGAAACTGCTCACAGTCAGAAGGTAAGTCAAAGGAAAGAAAGGAGGAAAATTGAAATGGGGTAATAATAAATCTATTTAAGTAATATATAAATATATTACATGATATAAATATAACAATTGATAACAAATACATACTAAATAATAAATATAATAAATTATTTAAATAATATAATATTGTGACCCCATGGACTGTAGCCCACCAGGCTCCTCTGTCCATGGAATTCTCCAGGCAAAAATACTGGAGTGGGTGGCCATTCCCTTCTCCAGGGCATCTTTCCAACCCAGGGATGGAACTCAAGTCTCCTGCACTGTAGGCAGATTCTTCCCCATCTGAGCCACCTAGGAAGCCCAATAATAAATATAATTAATAATACAAATAATAAATAGTGTGAGGGAAAGAAAGCACTCCAAGAAGGAAGAGGTGTTAAAAAGCACCAATCTGAGTAGTGAAAGAAAAATCAAGTTGTTCATGGATGACTCTTAAGAGAGCAATTTCAGGAATAAGGATGGAAGTTACAATGGAGAAAAGGGTGCCAATTTAGAACATGTAATACAGAATGTTTATATTGTTGAAGTTTGGCAGTGAAAGGAAGGAGGAAAACAGGAGGGCACCTAGAAAGGGCATCAGGGTTAAGTAAAAACTTTCTCTCCCTCCCAGAAGGGAGAGTTACACTGGTACAATCACATAACTGAAGAAAACCACATCTTTGGGCATGGGGTGATTGTGTCTCTGACTTTTAGAACTTGATCAACATCAACTTCGTTCAAATAAAAATCCCCCCGTGAATAAGTTTAAGTTCTGAAATTCAGATTGCTAAATAAGCAATTCAATGTCACAGTAATCCAAGTCTATGCCCCAACGAGTAACGCCGAAGAAGCTGAAGTTGAAAGGTTCTATGAAGACCTACAAGACCTTTTAGAACTAACACCCAAAAAAGATGTCCTTTTCATTATAGGGGACTGGAATGCAAAAGTAGGAAGTCAAGAAACACCTGGAGTAACAGGCAAATTTGGCCTTGGAATACGGAATGAAGCAGGGCAAAGACTAATAGAGTTTTGCCAAGAAAATGCACTGGTCATAGCAAATACCCTCTTCCAACAACACAAGAGAAGACTCTATACATGGACATCACCAGATGGTCAACACCGAAATCAGATCGATTATATTCTTTGCAGCCAAAGATGGAGCTCTATACAATCAGCAAAAACAAGACCAGGAGCTGACTGTGGCTCAGACCATGAACTCCTTATTGCCAAATTCAGACTGAAATTGAAGAAAGTAGAGAAAACTACTAGACCATTCAGGTATGACCTAAATCAAATCCCTTTTTTTTTTAAAGGGGAGGTGGAAATAATTTTTAGGGGCTTAGTTTTATAGATTGTAGGGGGTGGTGTAGTTTATGATGTTGGTTTGGAGATTGTAGAGAGGGAAGGGAGAACAACCCCCCACAAAAAAAAAAAAAAAAAAAAAAAAAAGGGTCTGGGGGGGGGAGGCCTTACAAATAGCTGTGAAAAGAAGAGAAGTGAAAAGCAAAGGAGAAAAGGAAAGTTATAAACATCTAAATGCAGAGTTCCAAAGACTAGCAAGAAGAGATAAGAAAGCCTTCTTCAGTGATCAATGCAAAGAAATAGAGGAAAACAGCAGAATGGGAAAGACTAGGGATCTCTTCAAGAAAATGAGAGATACCAAAGGAACATTTCATGCAAAGATGGGCACGATAAAGGACAGAGATAGTGTGGACCTAACAGAAGCAGAAGATATTAAGAAGAGGTGGCAAGAATACACAGAAGAACTGTACAAAAAAGAGCTTCAAGACCCAGATAATCATGATGATGTGATCACTGACCTAGAGCCAGACATCTTGGAATGTGAAGTCAAGTGGGCCTTAGAAAGCATCACTATGAACAAAGCTAGTGGAGGTGATGGAATTCCAGTGGAGCTATTCCAAGTCCTGAATGATGATGCTGTGAAAGTGCTACACTCAATATGCCAGCACATTTGGAAAACTCAGCAGTGGCCACAAGATTGGAAAAGGTCAGTTTTCATCCCAATCCCAAAGAAAGGCAATGCCAAGGAGTGCTCAAACTACCGAACAATTGCACTCATCTCACACGCTAGTAAAGTAATGCTCAAAATTCTCCAAGCCAGGCTTCAGCAATATGTGAACTGTGAACTTCCTGATGTTCAAGCTGGTTTTAGAAAAGGCAGAGGAACCAGAGATCAAATTGCCAACATCCGCTGGATCATGGAAAAAGCAAGAGAGTTCCAGAAAAACATCTATTTCTGCTTTATTGACTATGCCAAAGCCTTTCACTGTGTGGATCACAATAATCTATGGAAAATTCTGAAAGAGATGGGAATACCAGACCACCTGATCTGCCTCTTAAGAAATCTGTATGCAGGTCAGGAAGCAACAGTTAGAACTGGTCATGGAACAACAGACTGGTTCCAAATAGCAAAAGGAGTACATCAAGGCTACATATTGTCACCATGTTTATTTAACTATATGCAGAGAATATGAGATTGTGGTTGGGAAATTTGTTTTTTGGGAATTTTTTTGGGGGGACAGGGAGGCCTGGCGTGCTGCGGTTCATGGGGTCGCAAAGAGTCGGACACGACTGAGCGACTGATCTGATCTGATCTGATCTGAAATAAGCACTAAGCAGCTAGCTGATGGTACCCGCTTCCCAGATCATATAGACTGTTCACACCAAAAGCTACTGGGGCCTGAGTATGCTGTCACAGGCCAGCCAGCAAATGTCCTCTGCAGATCCGCAAGTCTACCTACAGATTTGTAATTTGACCATATCTGCTAGTGGAGGTGATGGAATTCCAGTGGAGCTATTCCAAGTCCTGAATGATGATGCTGTGAAAGTGCTGCACTCAATATGCCAGCACATTTGGAAAACTCAGCAGTGGCCACAAGATTGGAAAAGGTCAGTTTTCATCCCAATCCCACAGAAAGGCAATGCCAAAGAATGCTCAAACTACCGAACAATTGCACTCATTTCACACGCTAGTAAAGTAATGCTCAAAATTCTCCAAGCCAGGCTTCAGCAATATGTGAACCGTGAACTTCCTGATGTTCAAGCTGGTTTTAGAAAAGGCAGAGGAACCAGAGATCAAATTGCCAACATCCGCTGGATCATGGAAAAAGCAAGAGAGTTCCAGAAAAACATCTATTTCTGCTTTATTGACTATGCCAAAGCCTTTCACTGTGTAGATCACAATAAACTATGGAAAATTCTGAAAGAGCTGGGAATACCAGACCACCTGATCTGCCTCTTAAGAAATCTGTATGCAGGTCAGGAAGCAACAGTTAGAACTGGTCATGGAACAACAGACTGGTTCCAAATAGCAAAAGGAGTACGTCAAGGCTGCATATTGTCACCATGTTTATTTAACTTATATACAGAGTACATCATGAGAAATGCTGGACTGGAAGAAACACAAGTTGGAATCAAGATTGCTGGGAGAAATATCAATAACCTCAGATATGCAGATGACACCACCCTTATGGCAGAAAGTGAAGAGGGGCTAAAAAGCCTCTTGATGAAAGTGAAAGTGGAGAGTGAAAAGGTTGGCTTAAAGCTCAACATTCAGAAAACAAAGATCATGGCATCTGGTCCCATCACTTCATGGGAAATAGATGGGGAAACAGTAGAAACAGTGTCAGACTTTGTTTTTCTGGGCTCCAAAATCACTGCAGATGGTGACTGCAGTCATGAAATTAAAAGACGCTTACTCCTTGGAAGGAAAGTTATGACCAACCTAGATAGCATATTCAAAAGCAGAGACATTACTTTACCAACAAAGGTTCGCCTAGTCAAGGCTATGGTCTTTCCTGTGGTCATGTATGGATGTGAGAGCTGGACTGTGAAGAAAGCTGAGCGCCGAAGAATTGATGCTTTTGAACTGTGGTGTTGGAGAAGACTCTTGAGAGTCCCTTGGACTGCAAGAAGATCCAACCAGTCCATTCTGAAGGAGATCAATCCTGGAATTTCTTTAGAAGGAATGATGCTAAAGCTGAAAATCCAGTATTTTGGCCACCTCATGCGAAGAGTTGACTCATTGGAGAAGACTCTGATGCTGGGAGGGATTGAGGGCAGGAGGAGAAGGGGACGGCAGAGGATGAGATGGCTGGATGGCATCACTGACTCGATGGGTATGAGTCTGGGTGACCTCCGGGAGCTGGTGATGGACAGGGAGGCCTGGCGTGCTGTGGTTCATGGGGTCGCAAGGAGTCGGACACGACTGAGCGACTGATGTGATCTGATCTGATCTGACCCCTCATTAACTCATTGCTGTCCCTCCTTTCTCTGGCAGCTCTAGCAGCCCTTCAAGTAATTCTTGTCAAAATAACATATCTGGTTTTCCCTCCATGTGCTTTTTCCTACCTGACTTTTCTTTGAGGCCCTACACATAGGAGTCTCTTAGGCTCTTCTCTCCTTTCTCATCCATACTCAAATCACTTGGTGGTATTTCTCTATTCTGTTGTGACAAACTATTATTTCCTTTCCTTCAAAATATCTAAATCCTTAAATGAACACAAGGACAATAAATAAAGAACAACATTGCTCTTATTAAGAATTGAGTGGGAAAAATTGGAGAATTCTTACTGTTTTGCCATATCCTCTTGAACCTTAGCTATTTCTGTCATCATTTCATTTTGTGGGGGCAATGTCTTTAACCCTGAAGAGAAAAAAAATCAAAAATTTAAGTGTCAAATTACCTCAGTATGAATAATAATCCTATTAAAAATGACCATGCTGTGGAGATTTCAAAGGAATACAGGCTAGTTTTCTGTACCAAGGAAGTTACACATTCAGTTGATCATCTTACCCTTCCACCACCAGAATATAACCACATTAACTTTCGGTAGCTTACACTTTCCCACCTTGTCTTTGGAAGAAGTGTCTCTTAATCTGCTTTCCAACTGATATCTGCCTCCTCCCTAGGAGGAGGATGGGAAACACATCTGTACTTGTACTCAACTCCAAAGGGGCTTTATACCACAGACAGAAGGAAGTAAAAATAAACTGTCAATCTGTTTTATGCCTTAAGTTCCTTGGGAAATAAACCTTACCTTATATACTTCTTTATTTGGTGAGAGTGAGGGCCAAGGTCAAAGGCAACTCATAATACCCAGTCTTAACAAATAATTTCATGCACCAATGCACAAAGAGTTCCAGTAGCAGGAATTTAACACCAACATCAAGGACATGGCTAGACAAAATAGGAGAGTACTTAACATGGAAACTCTCAATTTCAGTGATTAGCTTTATGCCCAGAATTTATAGGCACTATGCCATAGAGAAAATTTGAGCCAACTCTAAAGGTACTCATACCTTATGCCTTTGCTTCTGCTGTGTTCTCTGTCTTGTATGCCTTCCCCTTTACTCCTTATTTGTGTAGAAAAAGCCTGTTCATTTCCTCCGTTGGTTGTATCCAACTCTAAACCCAACTCTAAAGTGGAGCCCAGCGTGCTACAGTCCATGGGGTTGCAAAGAGTCAGACATGACTCAGGGACTGAACAACAACTGCAGAGTTTAGAAAACCATCAAAGCTGAACTTGCATTCACTGAATAGAGACTTATTAGCTGCCTCCCATGTGCTAGGCATTGGTCTGGTCTTGGAAGACAAAGGCAAATAAACTTGACTCTTGTGTTTCAAGAACTTTCAGGGGACTTCCCTGGTGGTCTAGTGGTTCAGAATCTGTCTTCCAATGCAGGGGATGTGGGTTCAATCCTAAGTTAGGGAACTCAGAACCCACATGCAGCAGAGCAGCTAAGCCCTCGCACCACAACTAGAGAAACCTGTGCCGTGCAAGGAGGACCCAGTTTGCAGCCAGAAACACAAAGAGCTTTCAGCATATTACCTGCTGTGTTTGCTGCTTAGTGGGTAAGTCAGCTAGAAGATCTGGAAGATGATAGGATCTAGATAGGATCTAGAAGATGATAGGATATATGGCAAAAGAAGTGAAAGATAGGCCTGAAAAAGCAGCCTGTATCTAATTTGTGAAGGAACTTGAATGCCATGCTATGACATAATGCCTCCTTGTGATCCAGAGAATGGTATCATTTCATATGGTTTGCAAGGGAAGAAAGTTACTAAATGAAAGTGGAATCCTTGCAAGGGCTCTTGAGAGGTTACAAAAGAGACAAAGATAAAAGAAAACTAGATTTTGGTCAAGGCAAGCAAGTAGACTTCAGTTCAGTTCCGTTCAGTCGCTCAGTAATGTCCGACTCTTTGCCACCCCATGAATCACAGCACGCCAGGCCTCCCTGTCCACCACCAACTCCCGCAGTTCACTCAGACTCACGTCCATCAAATCAGTGATGCCATCCAGACATCTCATCCTCTGTCTTCCTCTTCTCCTCCTGCCCCCAATCCCTCCTAGCATAAGAGTTTTTCCACTGAGTCAACTCTTCGCACAAGGTGGCCAAAGTACTGGAGTTTCAGCTTTAGCATCATTCCTTCCAATAAATCCCAGGGCTGATCTCCTTCAGAATGGACTGGTTGTATCTCCTTGCAGTCCAAGGGACTCTTAAGAGTCTTCTCCAACACCACAATTTAAAAGCATCAATTCTTCGGCACTCAGTCTTCTTCACAGTCCAACTCTCCTATCCATTCATGACCACAGGAAAAACCATAGCCTTGACTAGACGGACCTTTGTTGGCAAAGTAATGTCTCTGATTTTCAATATGCTATCTAGAGTGTACATAACTTTCCTCCCAAGGAATAAGTGTCTTTTCATTTCATGGCTGCAGTCACCATCTGCAGTGATTTTGGAGCCCAGAAAAATTAAGTCTGACACTGTTTCCACTCTTTCCCCATCTATTTCCCATGAAGTGATGGGACCGGATGTCATTATCTTCGTTTTCTGAATGTTGAGCTTTAAGCCAACTTTTTCACTCTCCACTTTCACTTTCATCAAGAGGCTTTTAGTTCCTCTTCACTTTCTGCGATCAGGGTGGTGTCATCTGCGTGTATCAGGTCATTGATGTTTCTCTGGGCAATCTTGATTCCAGCGTGTGCTTCTTCCAGCCCAGTGTTTCTCATGATATACTCTGCATATAAGTTAAATAATCAGGGTGACAGTATACAGCCTTGACGTACTCCTTTTCCTATTTGGAACCAGTCTGTTGTTCCATGCCCAGTTCTAACTGTTGCTTCTTGCCCTGCATACAGGCTTCTCAAGAGGCAGGTCAGGTGGTCTGGTATTCCCATCTCTTTCAGAATTTTCCACAGTTTATTGTGATCCACACAGTCAAAGGCTTTGGCAAAGTCAATAAAGCAGAAATAGATGTTTTTCTGGAGCTCTCTTGCTTTTTCCATGATCCAGAGCATGTTGGCAATTTGATCTCTGGTTCCTCTGCCTTTTCGAAATCCAGCTTGAACATCAGGAACTTTAAGGCTCACATATTGCTCAAGCCTGGCTTGGAGAATTTTGAACATTACTTTTACTTTACTAGCGTGTTAGATGAGGGCAATTTTGTGGTAGCTTGAGCATTCTTTGGCATTGCCTTTCTTTGGGATTGGAATGAAAACTGACTTTTTCAGTCCTGTGGCCTCTGCTGAGTTTTCCAAATGTGCTGGCATATTGAGTGCAGCACTTTCACAGCATCACCTTTCAGGATTTGAAATAGCTGCACTAGAATTCCATCACCTCCACTAGCTTTGTTCATAGTGATGCTTTCTAAGGCCCACTTGACTTCACCTTCCAGGATGTCTGGGTCTAGGTCAGTTATCACACCATCGTGATTATCTTGGTCATGAAGGTCTTTTTTGTACAGTTCTTCTGTGTATTCTTGCCACCTCTTCTTAATATCTTCTGCTTCTGTTAGGTCCATACAATTAGAGATAACCAATGCCTTTTTCTTATGGAAATGTTTGTCTTAAGCTATGCTAATGTACTATGCATTTACCCCAAACTCTGTCTTCAAGTCTGTTCTTCCTTTTGGCTCTGAACCTACTTGACAAACCAGTATGTTATACTCAGATATTGTTCCCCTAATCTATGTAAATAAAACTATTTGTATGGTGATCTGGCCTTCTTCAAGATTCAAGTTAATCATTTTATGGCCCAGGATGAACCATTTGGTGCCAAGATTATCCCCAAATGCATCTTATGGGTGAGGGGCCTGGTGCCATTCTGAATTTTAAGAGATTCCTTTCTTTCATTAACAGACTCTAGTGACTATATAACATCCAGCTGAAGACTAGAAAGGGGATACTCTTTCTGCCGCCTTCTGATGCCTGTGTCAGAAGCTTTCTCTATCTCCTTATACTTTAATAAAACTTTACTACACAAAAGTTCTGAGCGATCAAGCCTCCTCTCTGGCCCAGGTTTGAATTCCCAGGGTCTTTGCGTGATTCACCACCAACTCTCAGTAATACTTCAGTACATAGTTTAGTAAAACTTTATTACACAAAAGCTCTGAGCCATCTAGCCTCGTCTCTGGCCCGGGATTGAATCCCGGCGTCTTTGCGTGATTCAACAACAACCTTTCAGTATGTTTATATTACTATTGATAAAATTAACAATTTCAGAGATCCAATATTAAGTAAAATTATCTCATTCATGAATGTACTTGTCATTAATATATCATACAGTTTGCTAGTGGAGATGACTGTCTTACTATACTCAGCTACAAGCAAAAAATTAACTGAGTATTTTAAGAAAATGTATCTTTTGACCTTATATTACCATTTTCTCCTCTCTACAACTGTAGCCTATACTTACTCAGCAAAGGAAAATAATTGCTATCGTAAGTTATAGTGTGCCTTATTAAAACAGCTTAATTTGTACATTAATCAAGGGAAAAGACAGATAGTAATTTAAATGAATGGTACTGTCCAATATAACTTCTCCTCTGAGAAAATTCCACTAGATTATGGCTCTGGGTCAAATCCTGAACCAAAGGAATATGTGTCTTTTTTATTTAATAATTTAAAATTTTTAGAATAGTTTTAAGAAAAACTTGGGAAGATAGTATCAGATCTGATCAGATCAGTCGCTCAGTTGTTTCCGACTCTTTGTGACCCCTTGAATCTCAGCACAGCAGGCCTCCCTTTTCATCACCAACTCCTGGAGTTCACTCAGACTCACGTCCATTGAGTCAGTGATGCCATCCAGCCATCTCATCCTCTGTTGTCCCCTTTTTCTCTTGCCCCAATCCCTCCCAGCATCAGACTCTTCTCCAATGAGTCAACTCTTCGCATGAGGTGGCAAAGTACTTGAGTCTCAGCCTAAGCATCATTCCTTTGAAAGAAATCCCAGGGCTGATCTCCTTCAGAATGGACTGGTTAAATCTCCTTGCAGTCCAAGGGACTCTCCAGAGTCTATTCCAACAGCACAGTTCAAAAGCATCAAATAGGATCTCTGAATATCCCACATCCAATGTATTTCATTGTTAACATTGTACATTACTGTGGTACATTTGTCACGACCAGTAAACCAATCAGTACACTGTTATTAACCAAAACCCATAGTTTATTAACACTAATTCCATTTTCTTTTACTTGTTGTCCTTTTTACTTTCCACGACCCATCCAAGATACATTACATTTAGACATCAGGTTTCCTTAGGCTCCTCTATACTACAGCCGTTTCAGACCTTCCTTTTTCTTTGATGAGCTTGACAGTTTTGAGATCGTCTCGTTTTTTGTAAGATATTCTTGAACGTGGGTTTGTTTGATGTTTTTGTCATGGGTAGACTGGCTTATGGCTTTAGGGAGGAAGACCATAGATGTAAACTACCTTTCTCATCACATCATATCAAGAGTACATACTGTCAGCATGACTTCACTGTTGATGTTAATCTTGATCACCCAGTTCAGGTAGTGTTTATCACATTTCTCCTATGCAAAGTTAATTCTCCCCCCTTTTCATACTGTTCTCTTTGGAAGAAAGTCAGTCTCTGCAGCCTATACTTAAGGAGTGGGGAATTATGATTCAGCTCCTTGAGGGTAGTGTAGTTATGTAAATGTTCGAAATTCTTCCTATGGGAGTTTTGTCTATTCTGCCCTATTTATTACTCAATCACTTATTTATATCAGTATGGACTCATGGGCATTTTCTAGTGAGGCAGGAGGTAGATTACCACGGCCCTGCCTCAGCCAGTGAAGTGATTGGAGATTTCTTCCCTGTGGACTGAAACTCCAAAAGAAGAATATCTTGTCAAGGGAGGAGGCTGAGCCCTGCCCAGGCCATGTATTTCTCATTCTTGAAGTCAGGAGACCTCCCTGACCACACATTCACAGAAAGTCTCCTCGAAGGGGAGTGCTAAGGGATGCTTTACCCATAGGCTTTTTCCAAAGAATCCATCTTGGCACACACGGGACGATCCTGAGATATACCAGATATGAGCACCGAACCAGGAAAATCAAAATGATTGGCCAAAAGAAACTGGAAGAAATGCCCCATAAAAATGATTCAAATTGCCACAAAGGCACAACTCAGGGACTGTTTCTCTGAGTGTGTCCATGTATTTATCCACACATATGGTACCCCTTTCCTTCCTAAAAAATACTTCACTCGTTTCACTCCTTTCTCTCTTTGTGGGAATTCTTCTCTGCAAAGCTGAAGAGCCAGGGCCTTGTCACTGACGACTGGCCTAGTGGCTGGGATTTGGTGTTTTCACCATCATGATCCAGCTTCAATCTCTGGCTGAGAACCAAAACCCCGCTTCAAGCGGCTGCAGGCCTAGGCCACTCGAGATCGCTAGATTATTTATACTGTTATTCAGCTTTGGCCACTGGGACCATTTTCAGTTGGTTCCTGTGTCCCTATGACATACTCCCACCAGTTTGCTTTTTGAGCACTTCCTTACTTTCTGGTACTACAAAAAGCTTTCTCTCTCTCTATATATATATTTTTAATGATATAATTGAGAAAATGTTACTTTTTGATATAATTACAAAAGAAAGATGTGGTAACTTGATGAGTATTAATCAGTAACTGGGGCTTCCCAGGTGACTCAGCAGTAAAGAATTCACCTGCAATCCAGGAGACACTGGATATGTGGATTTCATCCCTGGTTGGAAGATCCCCTGGAGAGGGAAATGGCAACCCACTCCAGTATTCTTGCCTGGGGAATCCCATGGACAGAGAAGCCTGGTGGGTTATAGTCCATCGGGTCAAAAGAGTCAGACATGACTTGGCGATTCAACAACAACGATGACAAAATCAGTAACTAGGGCTTTCTATTTTGAGTTTGTTTTGAGTTCATTTTCCTATTCACATCTGACTTTTACCTTGGTTTACGATGATGGGTTTTTTTGGGTAAACTTTCATATTATACATAAAGTGAGAGAGTCAATGAATTTAGAATTACATGCTTTTTATTTAAAGAGAAAAGTGGAGTATTTATTACCGATAACTAGGAATTATATTGTCAAAGGACTATTAATTCAAGAAATTATATTCTCAAAGAGGAAAATGTGTATGTTAAAAGGAGGAAATGAAAAAGAAGTGGCTTTTCATTTACTCTTGCACTAGAATAGTCTGCAGATTAGAAAATGCTAGGTCCATTTTAGAGAACTTACTGTATAGCAAAAGGAATTCTATTCAGTGCTCTGTGGTCACGAAATGGGGAAGAAAATCCAAAAACAGAGTGGATATATGTATATAGCTGATTCACCTTGCCTATAGTAGAAAGTAACAAAACTTTGTAAAGCAACTACTCCAATTAAAAAAAAAAGATACTAGGTCCATTTTAATAGAAGATAAATCCCAAGTATCACAAGAATTATGGGAGATAAAAGACCTTCTCATTCTCAAAAAGTTTCCACAGGCAAAATAGCAGGGAATTGTACAAATATTAATAGTTATATGATTAAGAAGAAGTTGTACTTCTCACATTTCTGGTTCTCTTGTTTATATTGGGAAAGAAAATAATTTCTAATATTATTTCTTCAGTTGTTCAACTTCTTCTTTTGTTAAGTAATAGACAGCAATCCCAAAATGTATTACACAACAGCATCTTTATGAACACACATCTGATTGGTACATCCAGTACCTTTCTTCATGAAATTCAGTGTGCCCAACAATTAACAGTTAACTTCTCTGAGGCACAAAAACAGAGCAACACGTCTATGGATGAGAAAACAGAATCAAGAGCAGCTCTTGGACATAAACTGGACTCCCTGGATTTCATTTCATTTGCTTTGTTTTTCACAACTTGCAATTTCTCACATACCTGTTAAAAGTAGAATACCCCCCTATATTTAGTTATCATCAATTTTAATTTATTACATAACTGACCTCTTTGAATTCCCTTGACTTTCTGTGTGTGGGAGGGTATGGAGGTGAGACAGTGGGAGTTGGGGGTGGGGGAGGAAATCCAGTCACATTTGTACGCCATACTACAGCAGTTGATGGCTACTTATCACAGTTCCTAAGATAAAGTCTTGTATCCTAATATGAGAGCTGAGAGATCAAAAAGAAGTGGGCCCCTAATTTGAAATCCAAGTTTTTCCAGTCAGGTTGAGGCTGTTGGCAGCTGCTAGATTGTTAGAACGATCCATGAGCCTAGATAGTTGAAGGTAGTTCTCATTGAGGAAATAGAGATGTGTTACTTAGCGGAAAAGAACAAAAATGACCAGGTATCAGATACACTAGTGAATATATAGTGAAGCAAGATGTTTAAGTATCTATGTATCTTATCTTAGGTGTGTACAACAGTTGTAAGACAATTTTTTTCTCTTATCTCTCAGGAAAAATACATTTAGTTATATAGTAAAAATAACAAAAGATTCAACTTCTAGTAGAAAATACTGTCAGAAGCACAGTTACATGGAGTCACCCATTTCTTATGTAGTTATTGGCTTATGTTCCCCACCATCATATTTGATAAATGATGGCACACATTTATTAAGCACCTGCCACATGCCAGGAATTCTGCTAAGGAGAAACAAAGATGACTAAGAGTATCTAAGCTCATGGTCCAGGAATTACTGGAAGGAAAAAGTAATGAGTCATAAGAGTAAGGGAAGTAAGGCAATACAAATGAAATGCCGAGATTTCACTGTAGGGAAAAGAGGGAAAAGAATGAATGCTTTGAAAAGAGAAAGAAAAGTCGATTTCTGGGCAATATAAAATATCTCTTTTTGGGCAATGAACGTTGTTCAATCTTGTCAGGCTCCAAAGGCGTCCGTAGATTCAGCTTTCAAAGAAAATTGGGACCATGACAATGGAACAGCTACAGATAGGTCATAACCATGGCAAAGAGAACAACAGCCAACATAATCTTGACCATTGTTATTGACGAAGTGTTAGAATTATCGGTGTCAAGTACTCTTGTCATTAGTGGCTTCTTGATCCGATCTTGTGTGGTGAGGATCACTTTTTGAGCTCCATCCCACTTTCCAGGACCCTGTAGACGATACTGGACTGGAGTACAGGGTCCCCAAAATATGTGGAATGCCAGTTTGGGGTCAGTGAAGGCCAGGGACAGAAGATTGGGCTTGACGCCCACCGGATCAGCAAGCTCATCCATGGTACCTATATAGTCTCCCTGAATGGTATGGCGTTGGCTTTCCACAAACCTGAAGCAGAGAAGACAGAAACCATGGCCTAGTAACAATTCAGTCAATCAGTGCTTTCTGGGTATCTGCTATTGGCTCACTATTGGGATAGGAACTATAGAAAACGAAAAGAAAGAAAAGACACTGTCTCTATTCTTAAGGACCTTATAATCTACTGGACTAGATAGTACACATGAAACAGAAAAATTCAAGCCTTTGTTAAATCATGTTGTTTTAGGCTGATAGATACAGAAATGTAGAGGAGGGTAGTTGAAACAGAGCTATGATAAGTTCTTGAAGGATGTGGAAGAAATAGATAAAGTGAGAACATTGAGGAGAGCATTACAAGTCAAGGGAAGGGCACAGTGAAGGAAGAAGGCAAGAATGAGTTTAGAATGTAAGCACAGAATATTCGTGGGCACGACCTACAGTAGCGGAAAAATGTTGCAGAAAATAAGGGTGGATATATGGAAGCAAACATAGCAGATCGAGATACAGAGGACTCTGACGTTGTCAGAAGGAACATGAATGTGAAGTCGGTCAGTCGTGTCCGACCTTGCGACCCCATGGACTGTAGCCTACTAGGCTCCTCTGTCCATGGGATTGTCCAGGCAATAGTACTGGAGTGGATTGCCATTTCCTTCTCCAAGAACCCACCACAAAAATTCTTAGGTTTGGGATCCTCAATTGTTTCATGAGGGAGGTGGTGGTAGAGTCCAAAGGGCAGGACCTCCCAGGACCAACATTAATTTGGAATCCTGAAAGGAGGGGGAGGATGACTTATCCTACAAGGTTCCTCCAAATGGAACCAGATGGGATGATTACACCAAGTGCAGATTTGAAGAGCAAAATGGGCTTTGGGGAGAGAAAATGTGGTAACAGTCCAATACCTATGTGAAAAGTGCATGCTAAGTCCCTTCAGTCATGTCCGACTCTTTGCGACCCTAGGGAATGTAGCCCACCAGGCTCCTCTGTCCATGGGGTTCTCCAGGCAAGAATACTGAAGTGGGTAGTCATGCCCTCCTCCAAGGGATCTTCTCAACCCGGGCCCAGGGAATGAGCCCACCAGGCTCCTCTGTCCATAGGGTTCTCCAGGCAAGAATACTGGAGTGGGTAGTCATGCCCTCCTCCAAGGGATCTTCTCAACCCAGGGATTGAACCCACGTCTGTTACATCTCCTGCATTGGCAGGTGGGTTCTTTACCACTAGTGGGATTGGGGAAGCCAGTGGGATTTAAAGAATTAACTGATGACTGTCTCTTTTTACTTTGTATTAAAAAAGAAAAAAAAAGAAAACAGAGCAGTGGGACAGAAAAGAAATTAGGGAAAAGTCAAGTCAGGTTAACTGAGATTAGATGGGCTTACTAGAAATCCAAAAAGGACAGGAAAAGGGACTTCCCTGGCAGCACAGTGGTTAAAACTCTGCACTTCCAATGCAGGAGGAAGAGGGTTGGGGGAAGGAGAATACGGGTTCAATTCCTGGTCAGGGAACTAAGATCCCACATGCTGTAAAGCCAACAAATTTTTTTAAAAAATAAAAATAGAAATGCCAAAAGAAACTACAAAAAACAAGGCAGACAAAATGATAGAAAAAGAATTTGACATAGAACTGGTAAGTTAGAAATCCTGAGGAACTGATAGATAGGCAAAGGAATTTATGAAATGGGACTAAAGTTTAGAAGAGAAGAAGGTAAGACAGGAAAGAATTTGAGAGCCTTCCCTTATGGGTGTGATGTCAGCTCATGGGTTTATAGGCATGTAGTGGGTCAACAGCTGTGGTGTTCAGGAAGACGTCACAGAGATAAACTAGTACCTGCTTTTGTAGGATTGTTTTGAGAATTAAATCAACTCATATATATAAAACACTTAGTATTTGCAAAAAGTTGACCCTCAGTAAAAGTTAAATATTATTCTTAGGAACTGCTCACAGTTGAAAGGTAAGTTAAAGGAAAGAAAGGAGGAAAATTGAAATGGGGTAATAATAAATCTATTTAAGTAATATATAAATATATTACATGATATAAATATAACAATTGATAACAAATACATACTAAATAATAAATATAAAAAGTATTTAAATAATATAATATTGTGACCCCATGGACTGTAGCCCACCAGGCTCCTCTGTCCATGGAATTCTCCAGGCAAAAATACTGGAGTGGGTGGCCATTCCCTTCTCCAGGGCATCTTTCCAACCCAGGGATGGATCTCAAGTCTCCTGCACTGCAGGCAGATTCTTCCCCATCTGAGCCACCTAGGAAGCCCAATAATAAATATAATTAATAATACAAATAATAAATAGTGCGAGGGAAAGAAAGCACTCCAAGAAGGAAGAGGTGTTAAAAAGCACCAATCTGAGTAGTGAAAGAAAAATCAAGTTGTTCATGGATGGCTCTTAAGAGAGCAATTTCAGGAATAAGGATGGAAGTTACAATGGAGAAAAGGGTGCCAATTTAGAACATGTAATACAGAATGTTTATATTGTTGAAGTTTGGCAGTGAAAGGAAGGAGGAAAAGAGGAGGGCACCTAGAAAGGGTATCAGGGTTAAGTAAAAACTTTCTCTCCCTCCCAGAAGGGAGAGTTACACTGGTACAATCACATAACTGAAGAAAACCACATCTTTGGGCAGGGGGTGATTGTGTCTCTGACTTTTAGGACTTGATCAACATCAACTTCGTTCAAATAAAAATCCCCCCGTGAATAAGTTTAAGTTCTGAAATTCAGATTGCTAAATAAGCACTTAGCAGCTAGCTGATGGTACCCCCTTCCCAGATCATATAGACTGTTCACACCAAAAGCTACTGGGGCCTGAGTATGCTGTCACAGGCCAGCCAGCAAATGTCCTCTGCAGATCCGCAAGTCTACCTACAGATTTGTAATTTGACCATATCTACCCCTCATTAACTCATTGCTGTCCCTCCTTTCTCTGGCAGCTCTAGCAGCCCTTCAAGTAATTCTTGCCAAAACAACATACCTGGTTTTCCCTCCATGTGCTTTTTCCTACCTGACTTTTCTTTGAGGCCCTACACATAGGAGTCTCTTAAGGTCTTCTCTCCTTTCCCATCCATACTCAAATCACTTGGTGGTATTTCTCTATTCTGTTGTGACAAACTATTATTTCCTTTCCTTCAAAATATCTAAATCCTTAAATGAACACAAGGAAAATAAATAAAGAATAACATTGCTCTTATTAAGAATTGTGTGGGAAAAATTGGAGAATTCTTACTGTTTTGCCATATCCTCTTGAACCTTAGCTATTTCTGTCATCATTTCACTTTGTGGGGGCAATGTCTTTAACCCTGAAGAGAAAAAAAAAAATCAAAAATTTAAGTGTCAAATTACCTCAGTATGAATAATAATCCTATTAACAATGACCATGCTGTGGAGATTTCAAAGGAATACAGGCTAGTTTTCTGTACCAAGGAAGTTACACATTCAGTTGATCACCTTACCCTTCCACCACCAGAATATAACCATATTAACTTTGGGTAGCTTACTCTTTCCCACTTTGTCTTTGGAAGAAATGTCTCCTAATCTGCTTTCCAACCGATATCTGCCTCCTCCCTAAAATAGTCTTTCAACTGGGAAATGAGATATGGACATGAGAAAATGACAAAAAGTATATGAAAAATTAGGTTCAAAGTAAAAGGGTAGGAGGAGGATGGGAAACACATCTGTACTTGTACTCAATTCCAAAGGGGCTCTATACCACAGACAGAAGAAAGTAAAAATAAACTGTCAATCTGTTTTATGCCTTAAGTTCCTTGGGAAATAAACCTTACCTTATAAACTTCTTTATTTGGTGAGAGTGAGGGCCAAGGTCAAAGGCAACTCATAATACCCAGTCTTAACATATAAACTTATGCACCAATGCACAAAGAGTTCCAGTAGCAGGAATTTAACACCAACATCAAGGACATGGCTAGACAAAGGTAGGAGAGTACTTAACATGGAAACTCTCAATTTCAGTGATTAGCTTTATGCCCAGAATTTATAGGCACTATGCCATAGAGAAAATTTGAGCCAACTCTAAAGGTACTCATACCTTATGCCTTTGCTTCTGCTGTGTTCTCTGTCTTGTATGCCTTCCCCTTTACTCCTTATTTGTGTAGAAAAAGCCTGTTCATTTCCTCCGTTGGTTGTATCCAACTCTAAACCCAACTCTAAAGTGGAGCCCAGCGTGCTACAGTCCATGGGGTTGCAAAGAGTCAGACATGACTCAGGGACTGAACAACAACTGCAGAGTTTAGAAAACCATCAAAGCTGAACTTGCATTCATTGAATAGAGATTTATTAGCTGCCTCCCATGTGCTAGGCATTGGTCTGGTCTTGGAAGACAAAGGCAAATAAACTTGACTCTTGTGTTTCAAGAACTTTCAGGGGACTTCCCTGGTGGTCTAGTGGTTCAGAATCTGTCTTCCAATGCAGGAGATGTGGGTTCAATCCTAGTTAGGGAACTCAGAACCCACATGCAGCAGAGCAGCTAAGCCCTCGCATCACAACTAGAGAAGCCTGTGCCCTGCAAGGAGGACCCAGTTTGTAGCCAGAAACACAAAGAGCTTTCAGCATATTGCCTGCTGTGTTTGCTGCTTAGTGGGTAAGTCAGCTAGAAGATCTGGAAGATGATAGGATCTAGATAGGATCTAGAAGATGATAGGATATATGGCAAAAGAAGTGAAAGATAGGCGTGAAAAAGCAGCCTGTATCTAATTTGTGAAGGAACTTGAATGCCCCGCTATTACATAATGCCTCCTTGTGATCCAGAGAATTGTATCATTTCATATGGTTTGCAAGGGAAGAAAGTTACTAAATGAAAGTGGAATCCTTGCAAGGGCTCTTGAGAGGTTACAAAAGAGACAAAGATAAAAGAAAACTAGATTTTGGTCAAGGCAAGCAAGTAGACTTCAGTTCAGTTCAGTCGCTCAGTAATGTCCGACTCTTTGCCACCCCATGAATCACAGCACGCCAGGCCTCCCTGTCCACCACCAACTCCCGGAGTTCACTCAGACTCACGTCCATCAAGTCAATGATGCCATCCAGACATCTCATCCTCTGTCTTCCCCTTCTCCTCCTGCCCCCAATCCCTCCCAGCATCAGAGTTTTTCCACTGAGTCAACTCTTCGCACGAGGTGGCCAAAGTACTGGAGTTTCAGCTTTGGCATCATTCCTTCTAAAGAAATCCCAGGGCTGATCTCCTTCAGAATGGACTGGGTGGATCTCCTTGCAGTCCAAGGGACTCTCAAGAGTCTTGTCCAACATCACAGTTTAAAAGCATCAATTCTTTGGCGCTCAGCCTTCTTCACAGTCCACCTCTCACATCCATACATGACCACAGGAAAAACCATAGCCTTGACTAGACAGACCTTTGTTCGCAAAGTAATGTCTCTGCTTTTCAATATGCTAACTAGGTTGGACATAACTTTCCTCCCAAAGAGTAAGCGTGTCTTAATTTCATGGCTGCAGTCACCATCTGCAGTGATTTTGGAGCCCAGAAAAATCAAGTCTGACACTGTTTCCACTGTTTCCACATGTATTTCCCATGAAGTGATGGGACCAGATGCCATGATCTTCATTTTCTGAACGTTGAGCTTTAAGCCAACTTTTTCACTCTCCACTTTCACTTTCATCAAGAGGCTTTTTAGTTCCTCTTCACTTTCTGCCATAAGGGTGATGTCATCTGCATATCTGAGGTTATTGATATTTCTCCAGGCAAATAGACTTAGTGTTCTACAAAAGGGTGGAACATTTCCTTAACAAGAGAATAGTAATTCTGGAGAACAAAGGAAGAAGGGAAATGGGACTTGGTAGGAAAGAACACATCAGGCAAGAAGATAGGCTCCGCTGGCAATGTGTGAAATTAGCTGATTCTAAAGGCTTAAAACCAGCACAGTGAGGGCAGAATTCAGATGAGAAAGGCAAGAATTTGGTAGGTAGAGTGTAGGGGTATGAGTATTAGAAAACACTCAGGGTTTCTTTTGGAAGTTTGATAAATTTATAGGGATTCTTTGATGATTCCTTCCTTCCGAGTGTTAAAAGAAAGCTGGAGGAGTTAGCACTAAGCTCTGCTAGCATAGAAAACTGGGCTTTTTATACAATTCCCCTAAAATCCCCTAATCCCATGGCCATAATGCAGAATCTTCCAAATGCTTTTTCCCTAATCCTCTCAATACTTTACATGTTCTGGAAGAGTCTCAGTTGTTTGTTCAAAGTATATTAAGGTGCTGTGGCCTATTTTAATGCAACTTTTTCCAACTACTTAATTGACCACTTAAAAGATTCACTTAATATGACTGGAATTTGCCAACTTAATGGGTTGCTTGCATTGGATTGCTGGTCCAGTGCTCAAGGAGTACACAGTCTACTGGATGGAATTAAAGAAGTAAGAAAGGAAAGAACTCTGGGACGATCCTGGTAGTCCCTGTGGTTAGGACTCCATGCTTCCAATGCAGGGGGCACGGGTCTGATCCCTGGTTGAGGAACTATTATCCTATGTGCCCCGTGGTGTAGCCAAAAAATTAAAAGAAAAAGAAAAGAAATGAAAGAACTTTGGGCAAATCTGGAAAAGCTTTTTTTTTTTTTGCTAATCTTTTTTATAATTTTTATTTATTTTAATTGGAAGCTAATTACTTCACAATATTGTGGTGGTTTTTGCCATATATTGTCACGAATCAGCCATGGGTGTACATGTGTCCCACCATCCTGAACCCTGCGCCCACCTCTCTCCCACCCATTCCTCTGGGTTGTCCCAGATCACCAGCTTTGAGTGCCCTGCTTCATGCATCGAACTTGCACTGGTCATCTATTTTACATATGGTAATATACATTTTCAATGCCATTCTCTCATATGGTCCTACCCTTTCCTTCTCCCACGTAGTCCAAAGTCTGATCTTTACATCTATGTCTCATTTACTGTCTTGCATATAGGGTCATCTTTACTGTCTTTCTAAACTTTCTACATATATATATATATGTGTGTGTTAATATACTTTATTGGTGTTTCTTTTTCTGGCTGACTTCACTCTGTATAAGAGGCTCCAGTTTCATCCACCTCATCAGAACTGACTCAAATGCATTTTTTTTTTATAGCTGAGTAATATTGCATTGTGTATAGGTACCAAAACTTCCTTATCCATTCTTCTACCAATGGATATCTAGGTTGCTTCCATGTCCTAGCTATTGTAAACAGTGCTACAATGAACACTGGGGTACACGTGTCTCTTTCAATTCTGGCTTTCTCAGTGTGTATGCTCAGTAGTGGGATTGCTAGGTTGTGTGGCAGTTCTATTTCCAGTTTTTTAAGGGATCTCTACATTGTTCTCCATAGTGGCTGTATTAGTTTTCACTCCCATCTATCACCATTGTTTCTTTCTCTCTACTACCATGAAGTATTCTTAGGGAAGAAGCTGTAATTTTTATAAGAACTCTGAATCCGTTCAGTTTAGTCACTCAGTCATGTCCGATCTTTGTGACCCCATGAACTGCAGCATGCCAGGCTGCCCTGTCCATCACCAATTCCCGGAGCTTAGTCAAACTCATGTCCACTGAGTCAGCGATGCCATCCAACCATCTCATCTTCTGTTATCCCCTTCTCCTCCTGTCTTCAATCTTTCCCCAGTATCAAGCTCTTTTCCAGCGGGTCACTTCTTCACATCAGGTGGCCAAGGTATTGGAACTTCAGCTTCAGCATCAGTCCTTCCAACGAATATTCAGAACTAATTTCCCCTAGGATGGACTGATTGCATCTCCTTACAGGCCAAGGGACTCTCAACAGTCTTCTCCAACACCACAGTAAAAAGTAACACTTCTTGGGCACTCAGCCTTCTTTATGGTCTCTCACAGCCACACATGACTACTGGAAAAACAATAGCTTTGACTAGATGGAACTTTGTCAGCAAAATAATGTCTCTGCTTTTGATTACGCTGTCTAGGTTTGTCATGCCTTTTCTCCCACCGAGCAAGGGTCTTTTAATTTCATCACTGCAGTCACCATCTGCAGTGATTTTGGAGTCCAAGAAAATAAAGTTTGTCACTGTTTCCATTGTTTCCCCATCTATTTGCCATGAAGCGATGGGACCAGATGCCATGATCTTAGTTTTTTGAATGTTGAGTTTTAAGCCAACTTTTTCACTCTCCTCTTTCACTTTCATCAAGAGGCTCTTTAGTTTTTCACTTTCTGCCATTGGGGAAGTATCATCTGCATATCTGAGGTTACTGATATTTCTCCCAGCAATCTTGATTTCAGCTTGTGCTTCATCCAGGCCGGCATTTTGCATGATGTACTCTGCATATAAGTTAAATAAGCAGGATGACAATATACAGCCTTGAAATACTCCTTTCCCAATTTGGAACCAGTCTGTTGTTCCATGTCTGGTTCTCACAATTGCTTCTTGACCTGCCTACAGATTTCTCAGGAGGCAGGAGAGGTGGTCTGGTATTTCCATCTCTTTAAGAATTTTTCACAGATAGTCGTGATCCACACAGTCAAAGGGGCTTGCCTGGTGGCTCAGCTGGTAAAGAATCCACCTGCAATGTGGGAGAGCTAGCTTTGATCCCTGGCTTTGAAAGATCCCCTGGAGAAGGAAAAGGCTACCCCCTCCAGTATTCTGGCCTGGAGAATTTCATAGGGTCACAAAGAGTCGGACACAACTGAGCACTTTCACTTTTCACACAGTCAAAGGCTTTTGCATAGTCAATAAAGCAGAAGTACATGTTTTTCTGGGATTCTTTTGCTCTTTCTGTGATCCAACAGATGTTGGCAATTTGATCTCTGGTTTCTCTGCCTTTGCTAAATCCAGCTCCTACATCTGGAATTTCTTGGTTCACACATGAAGCCTAGCTTGAAGGATGTTGAGCATTACCTAGCTAGCATGTGAAATGAGTACAACTGTGTGGTACTTTGAACATTCTTTGGCATTTCTCTTCTTTGGAATTGGAACAAAAACAGAACTTTTTCAGTCCTGTGGCCACTGCTGAGTTTTCCAAATTTGCTGGCATTTTGAGTGCAGCACTTTCACAGCACCATCTTTTAGGATTTGAAATAGCTCAGCTGGAATTCCATCACCTCCACTACCCTTATTTGTTGTGATGTTTCTTAAGGCCCACTTGACTTCACACTCCAGGATGTCTGGCTCTAGGTGAGTGATAACACCATCGTGGTTGTCTAGATCATTAAGATCTTTTTTGTGTAGTTTTCCTGTGTATTCTTGCCACCTCTTCTGAGTATCTTCTGCTTCTGTTAGGTCCATAATGTTTCTGTCCTTTATTATGCCCATCTTTGCATGAAATATGCTTTTGGTATCTCTAGTCTTCTTGAAGTGATCTCTAGTCTTTCCGATTCTTATTTTCCTCTATTTCTTTGTATTGTTCACTTAGGATGGTTTTCTTATCTCTCCTTGCTATTCTTTGGAACTCTGCATGCTGCTGCTGCTGCTAAGTCGCTTCAGTCGTGTCCGACTCTGTGGGACCCCATAGACCGGCAGCCCAACAGGCTCCCCCGTCCCTGGGATTCTCCAGGCAAGAACACTGGAGTGGGTTGCCATTTTCTTCTCCAATGCATGAAAGTGAAGAGTGAAAGTGAAGTTGCTCAGTCATGTCCGACCCTTAGCGACCCCATGGACTGCAGCCTACCAGGCTCATCCATCCATGGGATTTTCCTGGCAGGGTATATCTTTCCTTTTCTCCTTTGCCTTTCACTTCTCTTCTTTTCTCAGCGATTTTTAGGGCCTCCTGAGACAACCATTTTGCCTTTTTGCATTTCTTTTTCTTAGGGATGGTTTTGATCACTGCTTCCCATACAATGTTATGAACCTTCATCCTTAGCTCTTCAGGTACTCTGTCTATCAGATCTGATCCCTGACTCTATATGTCAGCTCCTTTGTAGTACTTCAAATGGCACATTTTCAAATCCCTTAACCATTCTTATCTCTCTCCTTTTAATGTACTCCAGTTTGACTTTTAAAATTTCTTTAGGTGTGGTCTGACCACAGTGTGGTCTGACTTAGAGAAGAATGTTGTAAATTCCAGGATATTATAGATTTTTAATGATGTCAGGTATAATTAAGTCTTTTAGAAGCCACATTATTCTACTAATTCATACTGAACCTACTGTCCCAAACCCTACAGTTTTTTCTCATGTTCTCATAGCCCAAACTTTCTGAAAAAGGGAATATAAAGGGGGAAATTGAGAATTTGAGTGGCTGAATCTTCTATATTCTGAACTAGTCTTTACCAGGTCTTAATTTTTTGCTGAAATCAAGTCACAGCACTTCTATATTTGACTTTCTCTAACTATAATAAAAGAAGACTGCTTCACAAATATGTATCCCTTTTTTAAAATCTAGAAGAGTGGATTTTAAACTGGAGTGCACATTATACTCACCTGGGGAACATTTTCTCACTGATCTTATATCAGCTCCATCTCGGACTTATGTACTAAATACCACCAGCAAAACATTCCTATTTTGGGAAAATTTCCCAGGAGATTTTGCTATAGGTCCATGGTTATAAATTACTACTTTATATTCCCTCAACAATTAATTTTTAAGCACTAACTTTGTGCCACGCACTGTTACAATCATACATACTATTTGACTATTTATAAGCAAGAATATAAACATAATTAAACATACTGCTAAGTAATCAGGTAATCATCTTACATGGTCACTTACCTTTAAAAACTCGAGTGGCCCAGCGTCCTTGGAGCTCTGAAATGGGCATAATGGCACCCAAGGGCTGGATCAAGCCTATGATTGCAAGAGTTGGCTTTTCAAGGTTAGGAGGGAAGACCTTTTTATACAGGGATATCTTGTTTTTGACTACTTTGACACAATCTTCAAGAAAAGGAAATGCAAAGCTATAGCCTGTAGCAAAGATAACAGCATCAATGTCATCCTTCCTGGAGCCATCCTCAAATATGGCTGCTGTCTCTGTGAACTCCTTCACATTTGTTTTTACCTTCACAAAGCCAGAAATTATACGATTTGGCAGGTCATCATTTATTGTTGGCTGTTGACTGAAAACTCTGTGAATGATGATAAAGAAGGAGAAATGAGAGAGATCATGAGAGAGAGAGAGAGAGAGAAATCATTACCATGTAAGTAAAATTCCGCTTTGATTGAGGTGGTTAATCAATATGCCAATAGTCTCCCTTTATTCATGAAATTTGGGAATTTGGGAATTTCTAATATATACCAGCTTGATAAAGATAAGGATGATCTCAGAGTAGATGTTGGACTGTGGAAGGCATTGAAAGGGAAGATGTTGGAGAAGTAAGGGAAGAATGGTCTCATTTGAAAAGTACATGTATGGTTTCTCAAGGAATAATAATGCTCTTGGTGACATAATAAGGCCACAGTCTAGTGCTTTCTATCCATATGTCAGAAAGTCTGCAGAACCGTATTATCAGCATCCTACTGAGCCTCCTTTTAGTTTCCAAGGCCCAGGAGGTAGACTTGAACCACTATTTTCCAAACTGTATAATGAACTACATGTGTATAGTAATTTACATTTATAAATTGATTTTACATCCATTAACATAAACCTAATGAAGGAGGCAGGACAGTTACCATTATCCAGGTTTTATAGATGAGGAAACTGAGGACTAAAGAAGTTAAGTGACTTGCCTAAAGGTCCTGCAGCCTAGGACTTTAGGATTTATATCAGAATGGTTTTTTATGAACTCCCTTGAGATCCTCTGGACATGGTAAGTAGTGTTTCCTAGATATAGCATAGAATAAGGTGACAAAAAAATGACAGGTTTGCAGAATTTGGACTTTTCTAAAAACAGTCTGAATCCTTGGATACTGTGTTAACAGGCTCTGAGAATCCTCAGCCTGTGAAGTTCGGACAGACCTGGCCTCTTCCCAGGAATGGTCTGTTTAAACAGTATTTCCGGCTTGTTACATTAGTAATTCTTTGACTCAAGCCTTTAGGTTTGTGATTCTCTTCTCATTCCAACCTCATCATTTCATCTTTCTCTCCAAACTTACTCCTTTTCACTAACAGTACCACAGTTCCACACTGTTGCCCAAATCACAGAACTGTGAGTCTTACATCTGGTTACCAAGGCCACCCTTTCTCCTTAAACATCTTCAGAATCATTTTACTCATTCTCTGTTTCACCTGGACTGTTATAGTTTGCTTCAGGGTCTCCTGCTCCATCTCCCTTCAATCTATGTTCTAGATTATTTGGGGAGTGATTGTTCAAAAATGTATTTATTATTATTATTATGTCACTCACTTGCTTAAAACCTTTCGATGATGGCTCTGGACTGTCTTCATTCTAAACTTTTTATTTTATTTATCTCCAGCCTGGAGATGTACTCAGGCACTCTTCTGTCTCTGCCTAATAGTCCAGCCCAACGAAACTATGTGCAGGTCTTACAGCATAATATATTTTTGCTATTCTAAGACCTTGTATTTATAATTACAATGCTACTTCCTTACCCTATTTGTTTGACTATCTCCTAGTATTTCATAAAGACTTCGTTTATTTTTGTGATTCCCAAAGTTTTGGATGCTACAGTTTCCATAATTGGGTGGGTCAAATAAATGGCTGAAAGTTTGTTGGGAAACACACTCTCCAAGTTTCATCCCACTGATTACTTTCAAAGGAAAAAAATATCTTTACAGAAGAGAAACCTGGTAGCTACTACCAAATCCATGTGATCAAATTTAACATCATTAATATGTAATAAACTGCTGTCATTTGGTTCCTGATGTGATCCACCAAGAAGGCACAAGATAACCTATGAGTATTTGCACCAGAACCATTTAATCTACATGTAATAGAGGAAGAACAACTATGAAAGTCCAAATTTAGAGACTTTCTGTAAAACAAATGGCTTCAATTCTTAAAAAAAAATACAAAAATCCATGTAAAAAATAGAGAATTATTTCAGATTAAGAGAGACAAGAGAGAGATGACAACTGAATGCAATGGTGTAATACCTGACAGAATCCTAGATTTTAAAAATAAAAAAGGTATGAAGAATTCCCTGGTGATCCAGTGGTTAGGACTCTGCACTTTAAGCCACACAGTGTGGCCCCAAAATAAAAAGCTACAAATATTATTGAAAAAATTTGGGAAATTTGAATATGCAATATATTATCAAGAGATAATGGTACTTTACCAATATTCAGTTTGCTAAGTCTGGTAATTATATTATGTTTATGTAGAAGAATGCCCTTTTTCTTAGGCAATGTATGCTAAAGAATGTAGGGTAAAGTGTCTTATTGACTACAAGTAGTTGCTCAGAGTCAGACACGGCTGAGCTACTTCACTTTCACTTTTCATTTTCATGCATTGGAGAAGGAAATGACAACCCACTTCAGTGTTCTTGCCTGGAGAATCCCAGAGACGGGGGAGCTTGGTGGGCTGCCCTCTATGGGGTCGCATAGAGTTGGACACGACTGAAGCAACTTAGCAGCAGCAGCAGCACCAGCAGTTACTCTCAAATAGTTCAGGGAAAAAAATGTATGAATGCATGCATGGATATATAGATACTATATATGTATGAATCTATATACCTCCAGAAAGAGAGAGAAAGGAAATATAGTGAGATGTTAATAATAGGTCAATCTAAATGAAGGGTATATGGGTGTTCATTGTACTTACTATTTTAAAGCAAGTAAATCTAAACATTAACAAAATTAAAAGTTGGAGGGAGTAAAAGCATTTAAAATCACCCTCTGGAAATGCTATCACAGTCCACTTCTGTGTGAAGACTTCTGTCCTTCATAAACTCCATGCATTTCTCTTATAACATCATGTTCTACCACCTGTCTTCTTGATAGAGTATTTAAAGAACTAGCCATTTCTCATTTATTGCTTACGTGATCTTGGGCAAGTTAGTTTTTCTAATTGTCAATTTTTATATTTGCAAAATGGAGATCAAAATAGTACCAACCTATAGGGCTACTGTGAGGACTAAATGAGATCATGCATGTAACACATTAGCACCGTGTTTGTCTTATATTAAGTCTTCAAAAAGGTACGATGCTAGTATTACTATTAGGTCTTGAGTCTCAGTATTCTCAAGCCAGTTTACTGCTTGGCTCAGATGCTCAGTTGTTGGATGAATGAAGGATGCCCTGCCCTCTACTACCCTTTTATTGTTGCTGTTGGGCATCATGTAAAAAGAACTCGTACCTTGGAGAATGATAAAATGATTAATGCCAAGGAGAATTCTAGATGGAAAATTACAGACCAGTAGATCTTGGACTTCTGTGGGGCAAGGTAGAAATCTGTTTTGATTCTGTGCATGTGTTTCATGTACAGGCAGAGGTAAGCTCTACTGTTAGCCTGTGGGCACAGCCTTTATACTTTGCTTTGGCCATCCCTGCCAACTCCAAGCCTTGGAACATACCTGTGTTTAGGCTTCAGGCCAAACATTTCATGATTAAACCTTTGGTTAAGCTTTTGTTCCCAATATCTATTTGCTGCTGATTCACCAGTAATCTTCTTCAGCAAATGATTAAATCGAGATGATAAAAGTGTATCAAAAGGATATCCATAGTCTCCAACACGATTGATGATCCAAGCCCCTCTTCTGGTGCTGAGGAAAACCTGAGGGAAGGGGAAAAAAATAATTTTTGCTTTTGCCATTCTCTGAAGAAATGGGAGCCCATTTTTTCAAGATGAAGTTCAAACTCATTAATCTGGCTTTTTATTCCCTGCCTATCTCTTTATTTAAATTTCCTGCCATTTTCTTCTCAAACACTAAGCTTACAATTAAATTGGTATATTCACTGAACAAGAGTATATCTTGCTAACCTACCACTATATTTCTGTTTAATGTCATTATGCCTCCCTAAAAAGCCCCCTATTCCCTAAATTCTCCAAAACTTGTTCCTTTTTGAGATCCAGAATCAAGTCTCCCTCCTCCATAAGATACCACTGATCATTCTGGCTGATAATTTTCTCTCCATTTTCTGAACTTCTCTAGCACTTATCACCTGTCCAACTCATTTAAAATAAGAGGACAGGGACTTCCCTGGTGATTCAGTGGTTAAAGAATCCACCTGCCAATGCAGGGCACACAGGCTCATTCCCTGGTCTGGGAAGGTCCCACATGCCGAGGGGCAATTAAGCCAGTGTGCCACGACTACTGAGCCTGGGAGCTGCAACTATGAAGACCCAGCACAGCCAAAAAATAAATTTAAAATATATATTTTTTTAAATAATAAAATAAAATCAGGAGATAGTAAAGCTGATAGCAAGTGGACATCATTTAATCTAAAACCTTCAATCTTTTCTTGGACTTTGACATTGTTTGCATTATTACAAAAAAACATCAATTATACTGATATTTAACATTGTGTATTCTGATTTTTGTCTTTCCAAATGTATTTTCTCCAAGGTAGAAAGTATAAAAGATACATCTACTTCCCAACATACCATCATCACCATTTCAATTTATTGAGAATTATAACCCATAAGTCACTGTACTAGGTCCTTTATCTGTATTTTTATTTGATCAATAAATAAATACCTCTTGAGTTAGGTAATGTTATGTCCATTTGATGGATGAGAAACATGGAGAAGATGAATAATTTGCCTGAACTCATATAGCTACTAAGTGGTAGACCTGAATTTCTAACCTAAGTCTTACCTATGCCAAAGCTTATGCTTAAAAAATGTTTTAGTTATTTAAGGGAAAACTGAAAGTTGCAAATAGAACAACATGGGAGCTGGTCACTCATTCTGTGTCATCTGCTGGCTCAAGTCCACATTCAGAGCTAATAAAAGTTTGGTATTCAGCTACTTGTCAAAAGCATCACTTTGTCTATGTTATAACACTCTCTAGAGATAGTTTCCAGGGTTGTAAGCTATTTACGTGGAGAAGGCAATAGCATCCCACTCCAGTACTCTTGCCTGGAAAATCCCATGAATGGAGGAGGCTGGTGGGCTACAGTCCATGGGGTCGCTAAGAGTCGGACACGACTGAATTACTTCATTTTCAATTTTCACTTTCCTGCATTGGAGAAGGAAATGGCAACCCACTCCAGTGTTTTTGCCTTGAGAATCCCAGAGCCTGGGGAGCCTGGTGGGCTGCCGTGTATGGGGTTGCACAGAGTCAGACACGACTGAAGAGACTTAGCAGCAGCAGCAGCAGCAAGTTATTTAAGTACAATGCTTTGTGAGTTTTCTTTTTCTTTTATCCATGCCATGCAGCAAGTGGGATCTTGGTTCCCCAACCAGGGATTGAACATGCACCCTCTGCACTGGAGTCTTAACCACTGTACTCTCAGGGAAGTCCTTGTGTTATGGTTTTTTGTTTAAGTCCTCCTGTTAAAAGGTGACCTGTCTACAGAGGGATGATCATATACTTCAAACATGTATTCTCACCAATGGTGCCCTTCAGCACTATCATAATTAAGCACTTTATGTGTCACAGTTGAAAGAGCATGCATGGTCTTAGGAATCAAATGATTTTGTGTGCAGTCTAGGTAACTTTTTAAATATAGGTTATAAGTAATGTAAATGCTCAGAACTTCAGTTAAAAGTTCTCAACCAATACATTATAAAGCAATTATCCTCTATTTAAAAAATAGTTAAAACTTCTCTATGTATAAAATACTGACAATAATACATATGTCACAAACCTTTATCAGAAACATATCCACCTTACTTCTACCTACTCTTGCTGCCTTGTTCTTTGGCAATTTATGGTTCCTCAGAGCTTGTAAAGAAATAGAGGAAAAACCAGAATGGGAAAGACTAGAGATCTCTTCAAGAAAATTAGATATACCAAGGGAAAATTTCATGCAAAGATGGGCATGAAAAAGGACAGAAATGGTATGGACCTAACAGAAGCAGAAGATATTAAGAAGAGATGGCAAGAATACACAGAAGAACTGTACAAAAAAAGATCTTCATGACCAAGATAATCCCAGTGGTGTGATCACTGACCTAGAGCCAGACATCCTGGATTGTGAAGTCAAGTGGGCCTTAGAAAGCATCACTATGAACAAAGCTAGTGGAGGTGATGGAATTCCAGTGGAGCTATTTCAGATCCTGAAAGATGATGCTGTGAAAGTGCTGCACTCAATATGCCAGCACATTTGGAAACTCAGCAGTGGCCACAAGACTGGAAAAGGTCAGTTTTCATTCCAATCCCATAGAAAGGCAATGCCAAAGAATGCTCAAACTACTGCACAATTGCCCTCATCTCACACGCTAGTAAAGTAATGCTCAACATTCTCCAAGCCAGGTTTCAGCAATACGTAAACTATGAACTTCCAGAAGTTCAAGCTGGTTTTAGAAGAGGCAGAGGAACCAGAGATCAAATTGCTAACATCTGCTGGATCATGGAAAAAGCAAGAGAGTTCCAGAATAACATCTATTTCTGCTTTCTTGACTATGCCAAAGCCTTTGACTGTGTGGATCACAACAAACTGTGGAAAATTCTGAAAGAGATGGGAATACCAGAGCACCTGATCTGCCTCTTGAGAAACCTGTATGCAGGGCAGGAAGCAACAGTTAGAACTGGACATGGAACAGAGTGGTTCCAAATTGGAAAAGGAGTACATTAAGGCTGTATATTGTCACCCTGCTTATTTAACTTATATGCAGAGTACATCATGAGAAACACTGGGCTGGATGAAGCACAAGCTGGAATCAAGATTGCCGGGAGAAATATCAATGACATCCAATATGCAGATGACACCATCCTTATGGCAGAAAGTGAAGAGGAACTAAAAAGCCTCTTGATGAAAGTGAAAGAGGAGAGTGAAAATGTTGGCTTAGAGCTCAACATTCAGAAAACGAAGATCATGGCATCTGGTCCCATCACTACATGGGAAATAGATGCGGAAACAGTGTCAGACTTTCTTTTGGGGCTCCACAATCACTGCAGATGGAGACTGTAGCCATGAAATTAAAAGACACTTACTCCTTGGAAGGAAAGTTATGACCAACCTAGATAGCATATTCAAAAGCAGAGAGAGACATTACTTTGCCAACAAAGGTCTGTCTAGTCAAGGCTATGGTTTTTCCAGTAGTCATGTATGGATGTGAGAGTTGGACTGAGAAGAAAGCTGAGCACTGAGGAATTGATGCTTTTGAACTGTGGTGTTGGAGAAGACTCTTGAGAGTCCCTTGGACTACAAGGAGATTCAACCAGTCCATTCTAAAGGAGTTCAGCCTGGGTGTTCATTGGAAGGACTGCATGCGAAGAGTTGACTCATTGGAAAAGACTCTGATGCTGGGAGGGATTTGGGGCAGGCGTAGAAGGGGACAACAGAGGATGAGATGGCTAGATGACATCACTGACTCGATGGACGTGAGTCTGAGTGAACTCCGGGAGTTGGTGATGGACAGGGAGGCCTGGTGTGCTGTGATTCATGGGGTCGCAAAGAGTTGGACACAACTGAGTGACTGAACTGAACTGAGTGCTTGTAAGGCTAAGCTTCTCTATAGTTGATACTTTAACAAGCCAATGGTATTAAAGAAAGCTCCTGCCTTGGGTCCCTACCACATACTTTGAACATTCTTTTATCACATCCCCCACATACATTTTTACCCTTTATTATTTACATAACTGTTTCCTAATAAATGCTTATTGAATTAATTCATGGAGTAACATATAAAATCAGTTTTGTGGCAATAGATGGGGATAAACTTGAGAAGAACTGTTATTGAATGGAATTTCTGGGTAAAGGTTATTTAACAAAGTTGTGGCATTAAACTTCTATTTTTAAAAGTAATTTTTAAAAAGTGTTTAAAAATTATGTTTAATTAAAGTTACTGAAGAACAACCAGGCATTTAACTACGCCAAAAAAGTTATGATTGCATAAAGACACGAATCTTTATGATTCCAGAAAGACAATGATGTCTTTTTCTAGGAATTTATAATGAAAATACTTTCTTCCCAGTTCAAAATCTATGATACAATAAAATAAAAAACAATCCAAAAACCCTCAAGGACATAGAAATGGCTTTACTGTGGATGTAATTCTATGTTAACTAATTGTACACAGAAGCTGGGGAGAGTTGCTTGCACGTGCTTCAATGTGGATGCTTTTCATACTGATGTCCATGTTGTCTTTAGAGGATTAGACTGCTTTTTTTTTTTTTTTTTTTTTCATTTGGGGAGTGAAGAAGAGTGAAGGGGAAAATTCCCCTACCAGCCTATGAGTGAAAAGCTTTCAATGACCCAGTACACTTTCCTTCAAAATAAGAGCATAGCACTTCTGCTGGCCAACAGGTGGTCCACACTGTGGATTTTGCATTCTAACAAGCTCTCCCAGCAATCACTGGGTCTTCTTCAAGCCAGAAGCACCCTCTGAAGAGACAGCTGAGAGCCATTATGGGCACAGTCCTTGGTCATAACTGAATTTTTTAGAGTGAGGCCAAATGAATGATGGAAATCTTAACTAGTAACCTGGCTCAGTCACATCATCAATCATGATGTTGCCAATTGAGGCAACAAAACCAATCCCTACATTTGCCGTTGGCACTGATGGGCTGTGTGCAGGTATAAACACTCCGTTGGGTCCTGCAGCTTCCTTGGTGAAGCAAAGCAAATAATTTTACTAATTCAAACCTGTTTGGCCCTGTGGCTAATTTCCACTGCCAGGTCCCCTCCAGAATTCCCAATGCCAATTATAATGACTCTCTTTCCAGTGAAACTGTCTGGATTCTTATAATCTCGACTATGGAAGTATCGTCCTTTGAACCTCTCAATTCCTACAAGAGAAGGAAAAATAATTAATGGGTAATGGTCATTCAATGTTTTTGCAGTGTGTAGAGTTTAAGCACACATTCTTCATGTGTTCTCCTTGTATTCAGGCACACTGTCACCTTTTAAAATATGTTGGCCTGTTTTCTTTTCCCATAGCCCCAGGTCAAACCTTGTGATTTCTTATCAAAAGTAGTCTGCTTAACTCAGGATCTGTTTGTGTTTTGGACTTGTGGACTCACAAATCCAAACTACTTCAGAAAACTTTCTCTTGTCTTTTTCTTCTTCTTCTTCTTCTTTTTTTGTTTTGTAGTTGACTTATATCAGTAACACTCCTCCAAGGTAGATGCGATGGCTGTGCTTTGCTGGAGCAGCCGGGAAGGGATACCCCATGCGCAAGGTAACAGAAACCCAAGTGGGATGGTGGGTGTTGCAGGAGAGCATCAGAGGGCAAACACACTGAAACCATACTCACAGAAAACTAGTCATTCTAATCACACTAGGACCACAGCCTTGTCTAACTCAATGAAATGAAGCCATGCCCGTGGGGCAACCCAGGATGGGCGGGTCATGATGGAGAGATCGGACAGGGTGTGGTCCGCTGGACAAGGGAATGGCAAACCACTTCAGTATTCTTGCCTTGAGAACCCCAAGAACAGTATGAAAAGGCAAAATGATAGGATACTGAAAGAGAAACTCCCCAGGTCAGTAGGGTCCAAATATGCTACTGGAGATCAGTGGAGAAATAAATCCAGAAATAATGAAGGGATGGAGCCAAAGCAAAAAGAATACCCAGCTGTGGATGTATCTGGTGATAGAAGCAAAGTCCGATGCTGTAAAGAGCAATATTGCATAGGAACCTGGAATGTCAGGTCCATGAATCAAGGCAAATTGGAAGTGGTCAAACAAGAAATGGCAAGAGTGAATGTTGACATTCTAGGAATCAGCAAACTCAAATGGACTGGAATGTGTGAATTTAACTCAGAGGACCATTATGTCTACTACTGTGGGCAGGAATCCCTCAGAAGAAATGGAGTGGCCATCATGGTCAACAAAAGAGTCTGAAATGCAGTACTTGGATGCAATCTCAAAAATGACAGAATGATCTCTGTTCATTTCCAAGGCAAACCATTCAATGTCACAGTAATCCAAGTCTATGTCCCAACCAGTATCGCTGAAGAAGCTGAAGTTGAATGGTTCTATGAAGACCTACAAGACCTTTTAGAACTAACACCCAAAAAAGATGTCCTTTTCATTATCGCAGACTGCAATGCAAAAGTAGGAAGTTAAGAAACACCTGGAGTAACAGCCAAATTTGGCCTTGGAATACGGAATGAAGCAGGGCAAAGACTAATAGAGTTTTGCCAAGAAAATGCACTGGTCGTAGCAAATACCCTCTCCCAACAACACAAGAGAAGGCTCTATACATGGACATCACCAGATGGTCAACACCAAAATCAGATCGATTATATTCTTTGCAGCCAAAGATGGAGAAGCTCTATACAATCAGCAAGAACAAGACCAGGAGCTGACTGTGGCTCAGACCATGAACTGCTTATTGCCAAATTCAGACTGAAATTGAAGAAAGTAGGGAAAACCACTAGACCATTCAGGTATGACCTAAATCAAATCCCTTATGATTATACAGTGGAAGTGAGAAATAGATTTAAGGGCCTAGATCTGATAGGTAGAGTGCCTGATGAACTATGGAATGAGGTTTGTGACATTGTACAGGAGACAGGGATCAAGACCATCCCCATGGAAAAGAAATGCAAAAAAGCAAAATGGCTGTCTGGGGAGGCCTTACAAATAGCTGTGAAAAGAAGAGAAGCGAAAAGCAAAGGAGAAAAGGAAAGATATAAACATTTGAATGCAGAGTTCCAAAGAATAGCAAGAAGAGATAAGAAAGCCTTCTTCAGCGATCAATGCAAAGAAATAGAGGAAAACAACAGAATGGGAAAGACTAGGGATCTCTTCAAGAAAATCAGAGATACCAAAGGAACATTTCATGCAAAAATGGGCTCGATAAAGGACAGAAATGGTGTGGACCTAACAGAAGCAGAAGATATGAAGAAGAGGTGGCAAGAATACACAGAAGAACTGTACAAAAAAGAGCTTCACGACCCAGATAATCATGATGGTGTGATCACTGACCTAGAGCCAGACATCCTGGAATGTGAAGTCAAGTGGGCCTTAGAAAGTATCACTAGGAACAAAGCTAGTGGAGGTGATGGAATTCCAGTGGAGCTATTCCAAATCCTGAAAGATGATGCTGTGAAAGTGCTGCACTCAATATGCCAGAAAATCTGAAAAACTCAGCAGTGGCCACAAGATTGGAAAAGGTCAGTTTCCATCCCAATCCCAAAGAAAGGCTATGCCAAAGAATGCTGAAACTACCGGAAAATTGCACTCATCTCACACGCTAGTAAAGTAATGCTCAAAATTCTCCAAGCCAGGCTTCAGCAATATGTGAACCGTGAACTTCCTGATGTTCAAGCTGGATTTAGAAAAGGCAGAGGAACCAGAGATCAAATTGCCAACATCCGCTGGATCATTGAGAGAGCAAGAGAGTTCAAGAAAAACATCTATTTCTGCTTTATTGACTATGCCAAAGCCTTTGACTGTGTAGATCACAATAAACTGGAAAATTCTGAAACAGATGGGAATACCAGAACACCTGATCTGCCTCTTGAGAAATTTGTATGCAGGTCAGGAAGCAACAGTTAGAACTGTACATGGAACAACAGACTGGTTCCAAATAGGAAAAGGAGTACGTCAAGGCTGTATATTGTCACCATGTTTATTTAACTATATGCAGAGTACATCATGAGAAATGCTGGACTGGAAGAAACACAAGTTGGAATCTAGATTGCTGGGAGAAATATCAATAACCTCAGATATGCAGATGACACCACCCTTATGGCAGAAAGTGAAGAGGGGCTAAAAAGCCTCTTGATGAAAGTGAAAGTGGAGAGTGAAAAGGTTGGCTTAAAGCTCAACATTCAGAAAACGAAGATCCAGGCATCTGGTCCCATCACTACATGGGAAATAGATGGGGAAACAGTGGAAACAGTGTCAGACTTTGTTTTTCTGGGCTCCAAAATCACTGCAGATGGTGACTGCAGCCTTGAAATTAAAAGATGCTTACTCCTTGGAATGAAAGTTCTGACCAACCTAGATAGCATATTCAAAAGCAGAGACATTACTTTGCCAACAAAGGTTCGCCTAGTCAAGGCTATAGTCTTTCCTGTGGTCATGTATGGATGTGAGAGCTGGACTGTGAAGAAGGCTGAGCACCAAAGAATTGATGCTTTTGAACTGTGGTGTTGGAGAAGACTCTTGAGAGTCCCTTGGACTGCAAGGAGTTCCAACCAGTCCATTCTGAAGCAGATCAGTCCTGGGATTTCTTTAGACGGAATGATGCTAAAGCTGAAACTCCAGTATTTTGGCCATCTCATGCGAAGAGTTGACTCATTGGAAAAGACTCTGATGCTGGGAGGGATTGGGGGCAGGAGGAAAAGGGGACGACAGAGGATGAGATGGCTGGATGGCATCACTGACTCGATGGATGTGAGTCTGAGTTAACTCCGGGAATTGGTGATGGACAGGGAGGCCTGGCGTGCTGCAGTTCATGGGGTCGCAAATAGTCGGACACGACTGAGTGACTGATCTGATCTAATCTATATCAGTTCCAGATGTATAACATAGTAACTTGATATTTTATAGGTTATGCAACATTCAAACTTATTAGAATATTATAGTGGTTTAGATGCTCAGTTGTGTCAGACTCCTTTTGACCCTCCGGACTGCAGCATACCAGGCTCCTCTGTCCTTTGGATTCTTCTGGGCAACAACCCTGGAGTGGGTTGCCATTTTCTCCTTCAACAATATTATAGTATTTTGACTACATTCTTTGTGCTGTATATTATATTACTTGTGACTTATTTTATAATTAGTAGTTTGTATTTCTTAATCCCCTTTACCTATTTTGCCCACCCCACACTCTCTTCATCTTCTGTAAATACCTACTTCCATTTCAACTGTAGTATATATGTTTTTATATACTCTAGAGTATACATAGAATCCATGTGCAGTGCAGGAAGACATGAGTTCAATCCCTAGGTTGGGAAGATCCCCTGGAGGAGGAAATGGCAACCCACTCCAGTGGTAACACAAAGAGTTGAAAACTGAGCAACTGAGCACATACATACTATTATTTTTCCCCTCAAAATGAAAATCAAAGCCAAAGATAGTAATTTAACTCTTTCCTTAAGCTTTATTTTCTTGCTTAGAAACTCAATATTTCTGTTTGTTTCCTCCATTGCTAAAAAAAAAAAAAAAAGCCTTCATTCAGGATAAAGAGATGTGGTACATTTATACAATGAGATATTACTCAGCTATGCAAAAGAACAAAATAATATCATTTGCAGCAACAGGGATGCCCCTAAAAGTTTTCAAACTGAGTGAAGTAAGTCAGAGAAAGACAAATATATGGTATCTCTTATATGTGGAGTCTAAAAAAATTGCACACACAAACTTATTTACAAAACAGAAAGAGTTATAGAAAACAAACTTTTCTATAGGGAGGAAAAGTGGAGGAGGGATAAACTGGGACACAGAAATTAGCATATACACACTACTGTATATAGACAACTCATCAGGGGTCTCTGGTGGCTCAGTGGTAAAGAATTCACCTGCCAATGCAGGAAACATGGGTTCAATTCCTTGGTTGAAAGGATGCCCTGGAGAAAGAAATGGCAACTGACTTCAGTATTCTTGCCTGAGAAACCCATGGATAAAGGATCCTGGTGGGCTAAAGTCTATGGGGTCACTAAAGAGTCTGACATAACTTGACAACTAAACAGCAATAATAAGGACCTGCTGTATAGCAAGGGAATTCTTTTCAATACTCTGTAATGACTTGTGTGGCAAAAGAATCTTAAAAAGAATGGATATATGATGCACTTTGCTATATAGCAGAAAGTATTCAAAACACAATATTTAAATCAACTATACTCCAATAAAAATTTTTTAAAGCCCTCGTTCAGTCTAATGCAGATCAACTCTTTTTATCCTTAGAAAAACTATAATCATTGTGAAACTAAATATAAAGCCTTCTAATTTTCCTCTAATCCCACATGTTACTGTTATTTCTACCTCCCAAATGTTATTAATACAAGTTACCACAACATTTTTCAGGAGAATATGCAGAATTAGGATAAGCCTTATTTCATCCCAAGGTAGGAATCACTCAGACCATTCTTTAGGGACCAGGTCACAGGCATGGTTCAAGGGTCTTTCTGCTTAGTAGGCTACTTACCAGGGAAGCTTTCCAAGGGTAAGTGAGCATAGGTGTGATGGCCAGTGCAGACCATAACTCCATCGAAGACATACACCTCCTTTTTCCCTTCAGATTCCGTGACCACCTCCCACTGGCCTGAAGTGGGGAAATCAGGTTGCTTCTTCACACTGCACACGGTGGTCTAAGAAGAAAAGGGATCACCACAGGGGACTGTAGCCACACCTATGCAGTGGTCATCTTCCCTGACAGGTATGTCTTTGCAGAGGGTTACACAAAGGGCTGATACCACATAAGAGGGCTAAGGCAGGGATATTTGACTTTCATACTCTACAAATAAGAACTATTTCTGTCTGGGGCTATGGTCAGAGTGAGAAACCTTTCAAGAGGCAAGCTAAATAAAACAGACTTGGCAGACTAATGTTGCACTATCTTCTCCTTCTAGAAAAGTACAAATGACTACTTTTCTTGGGCCATGCCTCAGTTGGTAAAGATTCTGCCTGCAATGCAGGAGACCAGAGTTTGATCCCTGGGTCAGAAAGAATCCCCTGGAGAAGGAAATGGCAACCAACTCCAGTATTCTTTCCTGGGAAAATCCCATGGACAAAGGAGCCTGGAGGGCTACAGTCCATGGGATCACAAGAGTAGGACACAACTTAGCAACTAAACCATCACAACCACCACCACTTTGGTCAGAGTGAGAAAACTTTCATGAGGCAACCTAATTCAAACGAGTTGGCAAATTAATGTTGCACTGTCCTCTCCTAGAAAAGTGCAAGTTACTAGTTTTATTAGGCCATGCGTGTGTGTATGCTCAGTCACTCAATCATGTCCGACTTTGTGCGATCCCCTGGACTTAGCCCACCAGGCTCCTCTGTCCACGGGATTTTCCAGGTAAGAGTACTGGAGTGGGTTGCCATTTCCTCCTCCAGGGGATATTCCTGACAGAGGAATTGAAGTCTGCTGTGTCTCCTGCATTGGCAGGTGGATTCTTCACCACTGCGCCACCTGGGAAGCCCTTCTTGGACCATATGCCCTGGACCATACCCTAAGGCAATATGATACTTAAATAAAATTTGGGCTTCTCTTGTGTTTCTAAGACACTTGATGCACTAAATGCCTATTCCTCCCCATACTCCCAGACATCCTGAGATCTTCTGATGCCTTCTTATCTCAAGTTCTGTTCTCACTGTCTAGTCTTAAGTGTGTGACTGAGCTAATAAGACTCCCTTTCCTAATAGAGTAGAAAAACATCTCAGTGGCTCATATTTTGTGTAAATGAACTTCTTTGACTCCCATAAATGCCCATTTTACAAATATCTAGAAAGAAAGAAGATACAAGACGGGATAGTCAGTGGTATAGTTTTTAGCTTTCAAAACAAATACGGGTTACTCTACCTAGTCTAAGGGAACAGTAAGAGTATGTCCTATGTGCTTCTAGGATTTATGACCATAATGTCTTGGTGGACTGATAAAGATACCACTCATATACCCAAGTGATCCTATATTATTTATAGTTCCTCTCTATCATGTTCTTACTTTTACACAGGCCGGTGCTTCTGCCTGAACCTTCCTTTTTCTTCATTTGGAGATACTCACCCTTCAATATTTAGTTTGGTATTATCTCCTCTAAGAAAACGTCCTTGGTACCTGATAATTCAAGCTCTGATGGGTTAAGTATCCCACCTCTGAGCTGCAATGTATAGATCTCAGGGCATTTATCACCCTGTAACTCTGTATTTTTACTAATTATGCTTACAATGAAATTTTCATTTTTCTGTCTGCTTAACTAGACTGTTAAATCACTGTTTTTTTGTTTATTTTGGTTTTTTTTTGGTATTTGTTTCTTCACTGCTTAGTGTGATAACAAATCCAAGTGTTTTTAACAAGTGAAGAGAAGCACCAGATCAGATCAGATCAGTCGCTCAGTCATGTCCGACTCCTCGCGACCTCATGAACCGCAGCACGCCAGGCCTCCCTGTCCATTACCAGCTCCCGGAGATCACCCAGACTCATACCCATCGAGTCAGTGATGCCATCCAGCCATCTCATCCTCTGTCGTCCCCTTCTCCTCCTGCCCTCAATCCCTCCCTGGTTTTAGAAAAGGCAGAGGAATCAGAGATCAAATTGCCAACATCCGCTGGATCATGGAAAAAGCAAGAGAGTTCCAGAAGAGAAGCACCACCAGGCTGTAAATTACTGATTTTGGAAGTCGTTACTGGATATTGGCATTTTAATTTTGTTGTTAAATAGAAAAAGGCGTGATTTAGTAGAATGATCAGAAAGTAGAAGATCTGGGCTTTGCCAGCTGTCAGAAATACTGGTTATTTTATGGTCATGGCTTAAAATGATAGAAATATCATGGAAGCTTTTACAGGAGGAAGGAACCAAGGAGGTGTTACACTACAATCATCTTGTTTTACAAATAAAATTAAGACACATCAAAGTTGAGGAACTTCCTTGCCTGAAGCTTAGCAGCAGAATAGAACTTAAGATGTTTTTCCCAATTCAGTGTTCTTTCCTCTACACCAGAGTTGACTTATTTGCTTTCTCATAACTGTTGAATAAGTAATCCATGGGGTTATTGTCGTCACATAAAAAAATGCATTGGAAAGCACTTCAGAAAACATGAAAGGCTAAGTGGCAAGTTGTGAAACAAATTGTGGCACCAGAAGATTTCAAAGAGTCCATACCTGTCAGTTCTCATTTGTTTATTGTAATCAAGTGATACAGAATGAAGGCAAAGAAATGAAGGTTGCTTCCTGGATCTGTAGTCAAAATACATAGAACAGGGACTTGCCCACTGATACTTTTCAGAGAGAAGACACAGTGTGGAGTCTATTGGATAGATACATGAGCATATCAAAGCAAGCTACACATAAGCACTGCTAAATGAAACCACATTATTCATTTACTTTGCAAACAACTTCAAACACAGAGATACCCACAGAATTCCCTACCTTAAATCGAATGTACTTTAGAAGGTCAAATTCTTTGGCATACATCCTGAAATACTCCAGGACCTGGGAGTTGTGCATGAAGTTAGGATAATGATCTGGGACGGGATAGTCACTGAAGCACATCATCTCCTTAGAAGTGTTGATGATCACTGACTTGTAAATACTTGCCCTTCCTTCTTCAGGTTCTTCTTGCAGTACATAAAAAGCAATCATAGCAGCTTGAGAATTAAGGTCATGGTTTATAAACAGCCAATTAACACTTGAAAAGTTATCTGCAACGCCATTTAAAAAAAAAAGTTATACACACACATCGCTGTATCCCAGGATTTGCACCCTCGAGCTGTCTCTTGCCCTTGAATCTGAGTTGTCTTTATGACTTGCTTTTGACCAACAGCATGCAGTTGGAATGATACTGAATGGCTTCCAAGACTAAGTGCTAAGTAGCCTTGCCGCTTCCACCTGGGTTTTTAGAAAGCTTCCTCTCGTAGAAGTCAGCAGCTGTGTAACAAGTCCAGCTACCCTGAGACCATCATCCTGTGAGGAAGCGCAAGCTATCCACATGAAGAGCATGTTTGTGATAGAGAGATGTGCAGCCAGCTCCCAGAAGTCCTAGTTATCCCAGCTGATGTTCTAAACATGGAAGCAAAGAGGTCATAGTATGTGTCCAGGCTTAGTTGTCACCTGATTAAAATGACAAGAGACTCCCATCTGAGTACTAGTTTCAAGGTTTTTCATGTACTTGCAACACTGTCCTCCAGGAAACACTGTACTAATTTATAATTCTGTCCACTATGTGTTTCTGTTTTACCTTATTTTCACTAATTTAAAAGACAGTTATTCAGTGTTAGCAAAAATGAAATCTCAGTACAATGATTTCTGGAGAGTAATATAGCTAGAATATAAAACCCCTTGACACTTAGCCATTTAAAGAAAGATCCGGTATTCAGACAAAAATTTATGTTAATGTATGTTGATAGCATTGTTTGTAATATAAAAATGAAATAAATTAAATGTCTGTGATTTTATGATTTATAAGAAATATATATTTGGTCATCCAGATGATCAAAGTATATTTCTCATATATATTTGGTCTTTCTACCACAGTTCCTGGCTCAGAGGTCCCAAAACTCTTGTAATTTCCCAAGTGTTGAGAGTGATTAAAGTCTTTTGTTGTGTTAGTATGGTGACTCTTAGAAAGCACGTAATGGTGGGCCTGGTTACCAATGGAGCAAACCCTGTGGGTTGTAACTTTCAGTTGCCCCCTTCTGACTTCTGGGGAGGGGAGAGGGACTGGAAGTTGACTCAGTAGCCAATGCCCAGTGATTTAATTAATCATTCCTACAGGAGGAGAAGGGGACGACAGAGGATGAGATGGCTGGATGGCATCACTGACTCGATGAATGTGAGTCTGAGTGACCTCCGAGAGCTGGTGATGGATAGGGAGGCCTGGCGTGTTGCAGTTCATGGGGTCGCAAAGAGTCAGACACGACTGAGCGACTGATCTGATCTGATCTGATGTCATGAAGCCGCCATAAATACCCAAAAGAGTAGGAGTTAGGGAGCTTCCAGGCTGATGAACCTGAAAAGATCAGGAGAGCAGCGTGCCTAGAGAGGGCATGGAAGCTCAGTGTTGTTTCCCTGTGCATCTCTCCCTTTGGCTGTTCCCAAGCTACATACCTTTGTAAGAAACTGGTAATCTAGTGAGTCAATGGGTTTTAGGTGTTCTGTGAGCTGCTCTAGCAAATTAAGCAAACCCAAGGAAGGGGTCATGGGAATTTCTGATTTATACCCAGTTGGTCAGAAGTATAGGTAACAACCTGGTAACAACTGGCATCTGAAGTCCAAAGTCCAAGGAGGGGTCATTGGAATCTCCAAACTGTAGCCAGTTCGTCAGCTGCTGCTGCTAAGTCGCTTCAGTCATGTCTGACTCTGTGTAACCTCACAGATGGCAGCCCACCAGGCTCTGCCGTCCCTGGGATTCTCCAGGCAAGAATACTGGAATGGGTTACCATTTCCTCCTCCAATGCATGAAAGTGAAAAGTGAAAGTGAAGTCACTCAGTCGTGACCAACTCTATCGACCTCATGGACTGCAGCCTACCAGGGTCCTCCGTCCATGGTTTTTTCCAGACAAGAGTACTGGAGTGGGGTGCCATTGCCTTCGTCAGAAGCACTGATAATAACCTGAGTTTATGACTTGGTGTCTACAGTAGGGCTGAGGGGGCAGTCTTGTAGGATCTCTGGGTAAATAGAATAGAGTTCAATTCTTGGACGTCTTGCTAGTATCTGAACGTTGTTTGTTGGTGTCTAGGGACCATCCCCCACCCATGCACATACACACCCACACACACTGGCATTGGTCTCAGAACCATTTAATGCCCAACAAATACACTGTACTTAAGAATCACTACTCTAGATCCTTGCTACCTGAAGTATGATCTGTGAACTAGCAGGCAGACATATCTCTTGGGAGACTGTTAGAAATGCAGACTCTCAGGCCCCACCCCAACCTACTGAATTGGAACCTGCCTTTTTAGCAAAATCCTCAAGATTTTCCCAGGTAGCTCAGTGGTAAAGAATCTGCCTGCCAATGCAGGAGACGCAAGAGACAGGTTCAACCCCTGGGTTGGGAAGATGCCCTGGAGGAGGGCATGGCAACCCACACCTGTGTTCTTGCCTGGCTAATCCCATGGACAGAGGAGCATGGTGGGCTACAGTCCATCAGGTTGCAAAGAGTTGAACATGACTGAAGTGACTTAGCACACACAAACAGGGGTGTTGTACTGACCACATAAAATAGCACAGTACCTATCCAGACTGCTATATTCAGATCAGATCAGTCGCTCAGTCGTGTCCGACTCTTTGCGACCCCATGAACTGCAGCACGCCAGGTCTCCCTGTCCATTACCAACTCCCGGAGTTCACTCAAACTCACACCCATCAAGTCAGTGATGCCATCCAGCCATCTCATCCTCCGTCGTCCCCTTCTCCTCCTGCCCTCAATCCCTCCCAGCATCAGAGTCTTCTCCAATGAGTCAACTCTTCGCATGAGGTGGCCAAAATACTGGAGTTTCAGCTTTACCATCATTCCTTCCAAAGAAATCCCAAGGTTGATCTCCTTCAGAATGGACTGGGTGGATCTCCTTGCAGTCCAAGGGACTCTCAAGAGTCTTCTCCAACACCACAGTTCAAAAGCATCAATTCTTCGGCGCTCAGCCTTCTTCACAGTCCAGCTCTCACATCCATACATGACCACAGGAAAGACCATAGCCTTGACTAGATGAACCATTGTTGGCAAAGTGATGTCTCTGCTTTTTAATATGCTGTCTAGGTTGGTCATAACCTTCCTTCCAAGGAGTAAGTGTCTTTTAATTTCAAGGCTACAGTCACCATCTGCAGTGATTTTGGAGCCCAGAAAAATAAAGTCTGACACTGTTTCCACTGTTTCTCCATCTATTTCCCATGTAGTGATGGGACCGGATGCCATGATCTTTGTTTTCTGAATGTTGAGCTTTAAGCCAACCCTTTCACTCTCCACCTTCACTTTCATCAAGAGGCTTTTCAGTTCCTCTTCACTTTCTGCCATAAGGGTGGTGTCATCTGCATATCTGAGGTTATTGATAGTTCTCCCAGCAATCTTGATTACAACTTGTGTTTCTTCCAGTCCAGAATTTCTCATGATGTACTCTGCATATAAGTTAAACAAACATGGTGACAATATATGCCTTGACATACTCCTTTTCCTACTTGGAACCAGTCTGTTGTTCCATGACCAGTTCTAACTGTTGCTTCCTGATCTGCATACAGATTTCTCAAGAGGCAGATCAGGTGGTCTGGTATTCCCATCTCTTTCAGAATTTTCCACAGTTTCTTGTGATCTACACAGTCAAAGGCTTTGGCATAGTCAAGAAAGCAGAAATAGATGTTTTTCTGGAACTCTCTTGCTTTTTCGATGATCCAGCGGATGTTGGCAATTTGATCTCTCGTTCCTCTGCCTTTTCTAAAACCAGCTTGAACATCAGGAAGTTCACGGTTCACATATTGTTGAAGCCTGGCTTGGAGAATTTTGAGCATTACTTTACTAGCATGTGAGATGAGTGCAATTGTTCGGTAGTTGAGCACTCTTTGGCATTGCCTTTCTTTGGGAATTGGATGAAAACTGACCTTTTCCAATCTTGTGGCCACTGCTGAGTTTTCCAAATTTGCTGGCATATTGAGTGCAGCACTTTCACAGCATCATTTTTCAGGATTTGGAATAGCTCCACTGGAATTCCATCACCTCCACTAGCTTTGTTCGTAGTGATGCTTTCTAAGGCCCACTTGACTTCACATTCCAGGGTGTCTGGCTCTAGGTCAGTGATCACACCATCATGATTATCTGGGTCATGAAGCTCTTTTTTGTACAGTTCTTCTGTGTATTCTTGCCACCTCTTCTTCATATCTTCTGCTTCTGTTAGGTCCATACCATTTCTGTCCTTTATTGAGCCCATCTTTGCATGAAATGTTCCTTTGGTATCTCTGATTTTCTTGAAGAGATCCCTAGTCTTTCCCATTCTGTTGTTTTCCTCTATTTCTTTGCATTGATCACTGAAGAAGGCTTTCTTGTCTCTTCTTTCTATTCTTTGGAACTCTGCATTCAGATGTTTATATCTTTCCCTTTCTCCTTTGCTTTTCGCTTCTCTTCTTTTCACAGCTATTTGTAAGGCCTCCCCAGACAGCCATTTTGCTTTTATGCATTTCTTTTCCATCAGGATAGTCTTGATCCCTGTCTCCTGTATAATGTCATGAACCTCATTCCATAGTTCATCAGGCACTCTAGCTATCAGATCTAGGCCCTTAAATCTATTTCTCACTTCCACTGTATAATCATAAGGGATTTGATTTAGGTCATACCTGAATGGTCTAGTGGTTTTCCCTACTTTCTTCAATTTCAGTCTGAATTTGGCAATAAGCAGTTCATGGTCTGAGCCACAGTCAGCTCCTGGTCTTGTTCTTGCTGATTGTATAGAGCTTCTCCATCTTTGGCTGCAAAGAATATAATCGATCTGATTTTGGTGTTGACCATCTCGTGATGTCCATGTATAGAGTCTTCTCTTGTGTTGTTGGAAGAGGGTATTTGCTATGACCAATGTTTTTTCTTGGCAAAACTCTATTAGTCTTTGCCCTGCTTCATTCCGTATTCCAAGGCCAAATTTGCCTGTTACTCCAGGTGTTTCTTGACTTCCTACTTTTGCATTCTAGTCCCCTATAATGAAAAGGACATCTTTTTTGGGTATTAGTTCTAAAAGGTCTTGTAGGTTTTCATAGAACCGTTCAACTTCAGCTTCTTCAGCGTTACTGGTTGGGGCATAGACTTGGATTACTGTGATATTGTATGGTTTGCCTTGGAAATGAACAAAGATCTTTCTGTCGTTTTTGAGATTGCATCCAAGTACTGCAATTCGGACCATGATGGCCACTCCATTTCTTCTTAGGGATTCCTGCCCGCAGTAATAGATATAATGGTCATCTGAGTTAAATTCACCCATTCCAGTCCATTTTAGTTCACTAATTCCTAGAATGTCAACATTCACTCTCGCCATCTCTTGTTTGACCACTTCAAATTTGCCTTGATTCATGGACTTGACATTCCAGCTTCCTATGCAATATCGCTCTTTACAGCATCGGACTTTGCTTCTATCACCAGACACATCCACAGCCTTGTCTAACTCAATGAAATTAAGCCATTCCCCTGGGGCAAACCAGGATGGGCGGGTCATGGTGGAGATATCTGACAGGGTGTGGTCCGCTGCAGAAGGGAATGGCAAACCACGTCAGTATTCTTGCCTTGAGAATCCCATGAACAGTATGAAAAGGCAAAATGATAGGATACTGAAAGAGAAACTCGCCAGATCAGTAGGGGCACAATATGCTACTGGAGATCAGTGGAGAAATAACTCCAGAAAGAATGAAGGGATAGAGCCAAAACAGAAAAAGACTGCTATATTAGCCTTCACTGAAACATCACAAACGATGACTCTTCAACTCTTTTTAAAATTGTTTTGATTATGGTCAATTACCTTAACCAACTTGGACCCCCTTTGCCCTTTCTGGGCTTTGCAGGTGGCCCAGTGGTAAGAATCTGCCTGCCAATGCAAGAGATGTGGGTTCGATCCCTGGGTGGGAACAATCTCTTGGAGTAGGAGATGGCAACCCACTCCAGCATTCTTGCCTGGAAAATCCCACGGACAGAGGATCCTGGTTGGCTAAAGTCCATGGAATCACAAAGATTCCAACACGACTGAGCACGCACCCATGCACTTCCTTTTTAGGGCTTTTCTGGTGGCTCAGTGGTAAAGAATCTGCCTGCTACTGCTGCTGCTGCTAAGTCGCTTCAGTCGTGTCCGACTCTGTGCGACCCCATAGATGGAAGCTCACCAGGCTCCCCTGTCCCTGGGATTCTCCAGGCAAGAATACTGGAGTGGGCTGCCATTTCCTTCTCCAATGCATGAAAGTGAAAAGTGAAAGTGAAGTCGCTCAGTCGTGTCCGACTCTTAGCGACCCCATGGACAGGAGCCTACCAGGATCCTCCGTCCATGGGATTTTCCAGGCAAAAGTACTGGGGTGGGGTGCCATTGCCTTCCCCGAAAGAATCTGCCTACCAATGCAGAAAACACAGCTTCGAATCCTGGGTTGGAAGATCCCCTGGAGAAGGAAATGGCAATCTGCCCTAGCAGTCTTGCCTGGGAAATCACAGGGACAGAGGAGCCTGCCAGTTCATGGGCTTGCAAAAGAGCCCACAGGACTCAGAGACTAAAGAACAAAGGGTCGTTTATCATGCAGAGAGGGTCTTCCCTTTTTTCCATAAACAAACTGACATTTGCATGTTGGGTGTTACTGAGCATTCAGTGGCCATAATGGAGAGTGTTCATTGGCTTTGCCCACATTAGAGATGATTTTCCCCTGGTTTTTAGAGAAGAAGTTTTGAATTTCAGAATCCCGAATTGATCATTCCCATTTCTTTCCCCTGTACTTCAGGATCTCATTCTTGTTGGCTGCTAATAATGTTCTTACAAGTCTCTTTTCAAGTTTCTTCTAACCTATCCTACAAATTCAACCAAAGTGTTTATTCCAGGGTATGGTTGTATCTCTTCTCTAATTCAACTTTTGGAGGCTGGTCCATTTTCTATAGTTTGTTTTTCAGTTTAGGATTCAGAGACCTCCATAATGTCTTATAGTTTATACATTCTTTATCTCCCCAATTTGATTGTAAACGCCTGGACTTATATTTATGATCTTTCCCACAGTATATAAAATTATAAATAGCACTTAGTAGATATTTAATAGATGCATGCTGAATTACATTGAGAAAGGTACATAGAGAAAAAAGAAGTAAATTTCACATAATGCATAACAAACTAATGAAATACATCAAATTCATTTCAAAAACAGTTGAATAAGATATTTTTATCTTATAAAAATTTGTTGCAAGGAAAATTGCAAAATAATATAAAATCAAATGCATGAAGGTGTTCAATTTATTGTTTAAAATAGCTATTAATTAGAAACCACTTAAAATGGCCCCTCTCCCCATAGGCAAGTGGTTTAATAAATTATGATCTCAGTATGATGTAGAAATTATCTTCCACACCACTTCTTAAGTATCCTGCTAAATTCAAAGCAGATCCTGTCAGCCCACTGCTTACTGGCTTCTACTGATTCCATGTGGGAAACCAGATTTCTTATTCTAAGACTCAGCATGTTGCACAATCCTAATCTACTTTATTATCTTCATTTATTGTTCCCTCAGTCAAGTTCAAGGTTCTGAGTCATTAAATTGTTTTTGAAACATTCTATACTCTCTTACAACTTTAAACTTTTGTAATACTCCTGTTTCTTCATTTGGAAAATTCTTATCAGTCCTTCAAGAGTCCCATCAAACATGACTTCTTTAGAGAAGTATTTCTCGTTCTCTCCACTGAGTTAAATGCCCCCATTCAACCTCAAAACTGCCAAAACTCTCTGCTCATATTGCCATCAAGGTAACTTAGAATACACCGTAGTCTACATTTGTTACTATGACTGTGAGGTACCCAAAAGTAGAGTTTGTGTCTTATTTTTTGTATTTCTGATGTGTGTGTGTGTGTGTGTGTGCACTCAGTTGTGTCTGACTCTTTGCAACCCCATGGACTGTAGCTCGCCAGGCTCCTCTGACAATGGAATTTTCCAGAATACTGAAGTAGGTTGCCCTTTCCTACTCCAAAAGTATTTATCTTCCCAACCTGATATATAGTGGATGCTTAATAAATGATTTGAAATGAGTGAATTATAGAGATTGAATTTGGAGACACTTAAAAATGTGATTTTGAAATCTGTAAAGGAACAGTGAAAATAGCCTATGCTATAACTTTAAGTGGGAAAAGTAATATACAAAATTAAATTTACATTGTAATCACCAAATATAATATTATGTATGCTTGGGGCTAAAGCTGAAACTCCAGTATTTTGGCCACCTCATGCGAAGAGTTGACTCATTGGAGAAGACTCTGATGCTGGGAGTGATTGAGGGCAGGAGGAGAAGGGGACGACAGAGGATGAGATGGCTGGATGGCATCACTGACTCGATGAATGTGAGTCTGAATTACCTACGATAGCTGGTGATGGATAGGGAGGCCTGGCGTGCTGCGGTTCATGGGGTCGCAAAGAGTCGGACACGACTGAGCGACTGATCTGATCTGATCTGATGCTTGGGGCAACTGTACGCCTGTGTCTACCCAAGTTTACATAATTACACATTGTATAATCTCTCCCCTGTTATATGAATATATTTTATTTATTATAAATCAATAAAACTTGAAGGTAGGAAAAACGATTTATTAAGGAGGTAGGATTTTTCTTTTATTTTTGTAGAAATATTTATACCACACCTTCATGATAAAAACCTTCAGCAAACAAGGAATAGGGGGAAACACCTTCAGTTTGATAAAGAACATGTACAAAATACTTACAGGTAACATGATACTTTGAAGAAGGGAATGGCAACCCACTCCAATATTCTTGCCTGGAGAATCTCATGAACTGAGGAGTCTGGTGGGCTACCATCCATGGGGTTGCAAAGAGTTAGACACGACTGAGCAACTAACACAACAACATTATACTTAATACTGAGAATACGAACAATTTACCCATAAAATTGAGAACAAGGCAAGGACAGCCTCTCTTAACACTTCTATTAAACACTGTATTAGAAATCCTAACTAATGTAATAAGGTAAGAAATGGCAATAAAGGTATACATATTGGGAAGGAATAAGTAAAATGATTTTTATTTGAAGATGACTGTCTATCTATATAGAAAATTCCAAAGAATTTTTTTAAATTCCTGGAACCAATAAGCAATAATAGCAGGGCTGCAGGCTACAGAGGGAATATACAAAAGCCAGCTGCTTTCCTATATACCAGAAATGAAAAATTGGACTTTGAAATTAAAAACCATACCATTTATAATAATACTCCCTGAATTAAATGCTTAGGTAAAAACCTAACAAAATATGTATGAGACTTCTATCCAGGTAATATAAAACACAGAAGAAGAAAATCAAAGATATAAATAAATGAAAACCTATTCTATACTGATAGATTGGAAGATTCAATATTGTTTTAAGATGTCAGTTTTCCCAACTTGATCTATAGATTCAATGCAATCCCAGTCATTCTCCCAGCTAGCTATTTTGTAGATGTTGACAAACTGATTCTAAAATTTATCTGGAAGAACAAAAAGCCTAGAATAGCCAACTTTGCCCTTAAGTGTGGACTGTGCATAGTGACTTTCTTCCAAAGGGTACAGTATGACATGGGATAAAAAAAGAGAAACTTCACAGTGACAAACCCTGATAAACACCATGTCCAGCCAGGTCATCAAGATTAACATCAATCAGCGTGACAAGTGTGACAGAGTGTAACATTGATGTGGTGTGATGAGAATGGCACTCTACCTCTAAGGTCTTCCTCCCCAAAATTCATAACCCCAGTCTAACCATGATGAAAACGTCAGACAAATCCCAACTGAGGGATTTTCTATAAAATAGCTAACCAGTGATTCTCAAAACTGTCAAGGTTATCAAAAACAAGGAAAGGCTAAGAAACTGACACAGCCATGAGGAGCCTAAGGAGGCATGACAGCTGGAACAGGAAAAGGTCATTAGGAAAAATAAACCTAAATCAATCTGAATAAAGCATGGACTTCAGTTAATAATAATGTATCGATATTGGTTCATTAATTATGACAAATGTTATCACACTAATGTAAGATGTCAATAATATCTGGGCATGAGGTACATGGGAACTCTGTACTATTTTCCTAATAATTCTGTGAACTTAACACAGTTCTAAAATTAAAGTTTATTTAACATATTGTTTGTAATAGCACATTAAAAATTAATAAGTGGTTAGGTCCTTTTGAAAACAAGGTGTCTGTGAGGGCAGGGGTAGAAATATTCCTAACTATTAAATTTGACTTCATTCATTCAGCAGATATTTCTAAAGTAATAAAAACACTATATTAAGGACTTCCCTCAGAGAAAGCAATGGCACCCCATTCCAGTACTCTTGCTTGGAAAATCCCATTGACTGAGGAACCTTGTAAGCTTCAGTCCATGGGGTTGCTAAGAGTCGGACATGACTGAGTGACTTTACTTTCACTTTCATGCATTGGAGAAGGAAATGGCAAGCCACTCCAGTGTTGTTGCCTGGAGAATTCCAGGGACAGGGGAGCCTGGTGGGCTGCCGTCTATGGGGTTGCACAGAGTTGGACATGACTGAAGCGACTTAGCAGCAGCAGCAGCAGCTGCAGCAGCAGCCGTAGCGACTTCCCTGATGGTCCTGGGGCTAAAACTCTGCACTGTACCAAAGTAGAGGGCGTGGGTTCAATCCCTGGTTAGGAAACTAGATCCCACATGCCACATCTGATAGTTCTCATGCTGCAACTAAAGATTCTGCATGCTGCAACCAAGATCCAGAGCTGCCAAAAAAGAAACAAAACAAAACAAAAAACCTCACCATCTTAATGCTAAAAAATACACGTCTGTCCTTGTTTTCCAAAGGTTTGAAGTTTCCAAATAGAAGTAGACCGATGCTTTCCACAGCAGGTCTGTTGGGGGTCACTGAGCTAAATGAATCACAGATCTTACCCTTTATATGTGACAATAATCATATATTTGTATTAATTTTCAAATAATTAAGACAATGAAATATTGTATGTCCACAAAAACCTTCAAGCCCTTCTAAACACCCCATTAGATCCTTGGTAGTGCTTATTACTGTCAGCTCACTGCTTTATAAGTGAGGGCAGAGCAGTATCAGATCAGTGAGTAGAAAAAGGAGCTTCCACTCCTGCATTTTAGTATTTTCTACTATCAGTGAATAATCCTCCCTACACAGACATACCTTGATCATATTTCCTGCCTAAGCACATGACTTGCATTGAACAGGAAATTCATGTGAAAAAAAAAGTAATGGGGACATAGGGTAGTGCATTTAAACTGAAGGGATTGGAGGCAATAATAAGGGCAGAAGAACGGAGAAAAATGACTCACCTTCAGTGGGAGGAATGAGAACAGTGTGGACCTTCTGTTCCTGTGACAGACTCTCAGAATCCCACTGGACCCCAGCTGTCTTAGGACTGTTCTCAATCTTGTCTTCACACAGGGATCACATGGGGAACTCTAAAATACTAATCCCTGGTCCCTTCTCCCAGAGACCCTGTTTTAATTACTCCCTGTCTAATATGTAGATAAGGTTGAAATCTACTGATAAGAGGTCATGTGCTGGCCCTAGAAAGCTCAGGGAACCAGAGTTTATCCCATCCACCTCAAAAGTCCTTTCTCCTCACATTCTTAGCTAAACTGAAAACTATCTAAGGGCAGAGGCAGGAGGTTATATAATTCTGTTTCCCCATCATCTACTATAGTCTCAGGTCCAGAAAAGTTTATTCAATAAACTATTATGGATTTTGTTTTAAAGATGCAATGTCATCCTCATTTATCCCGTGGGAAAGCAGGGGTAAAGGCTGAAGGCCAAAGAAATCGACCATGTTGATTGTGCATGACCATGGCTGAAGGCCATGTTGGTTGTGCATTAGAAATAACTAGTGGAGAGTTTTATTAGCACTCCAGGCCAATAAAGCCAGAATCTGGATGGGCTGATAGCAGTATTTGTTAAAGTTTATTAAAGTTCCCAGGTGCTTGTTCAGTGTGCAGCCAAAGTTAACAGCCACTGCTCTATAGTTAACCTTCTAAGTATTTTTGTATCCATTCAGTTGTCTTTTTTCGAGGGAGATCTATTTAAGAATTTAAAAGATCTATCCATCTAAGAGTGGTTATTACTTAATTTTATATTTTAAATCAAAATGTATTAAATATGCCTTACTTGACATTATATTGTATCAATATGGTATCTTTGTATAACATATACACTTTAGAACTTTACGACTCAAAATGTAATTATCAGCAGGATCAACATCACTTGGGGGCTTATTTGAAATATAGCATCTTAGCACCACCCCCAGATTAATGAATCAGAATGTACATTTTAGCAAAATCTCCAGTGATTCATTTTCATTTTCAAGTTTGAGAAGCACTGCTATGGTATACATTGAGAGTTTAAAAATTTAACTAAAATTAAACTAAATTTAACAAAAATTAAAAATTATTCTACAGCATTGCATACTTATTAAAACCTCAACATTTCCCAAGCAATTTATCATTTTAAGGCACTTTGTTTATAAAGTAATATTGTAGTAATGAACATTAAAGCAATATGTCTCACATCACTACCTATGTTTCACCCTCAGTCTGATCTAACATTAATGAAGGGGTCAAGAAGAAAAGCATACATACTGGATCCCTGAGACCTATTACAAGAAAGAAAATGGAAGCCCTGAGTCCCCAGTGACTTACTGGACACCTCGTAGCAACAGTGGAATTCCAGTGTGCTTGGGATGATCAGGAGAAGGAAATGGCAACCCACTCCAGTATTCTTGCCTGGAAAATCCCATGGGAGGAGGAGCCTGGTAGGCTGCAGTCCATGGGGTTGCTAAGAGTAGGACATGACTGAGCGACTTCACATTGGGATGATCTTATACGTGAAGTCCCCAATGAAATTATAAAAATGTGAGAGGGGTAGGGTGAGGGAGAAGGCTCCAAATAACAAGCAAGGAGGTGAAAGAAAAGCAGATCTCAAAGGAATATTTGAGCAAACCAGCATCAACATGTGAAACATGCTTAATCTGCAAGTAACAAATGTTTATAATGCCTCAGGCTTCACAACTGTGCAACTGGGGTATGTGAGAATGAAGATCTATTTCCACAAGCAGTCTAAGCAGCCACCCAAGAAATTTTCCATCTCAAGGATTCATTTATAAAATGCAAATGTGTTTGGTGCCTAATACATGCCAGGCATGGCCTTTGGTTCTAGAATTATGGTGGTGTGTATGTGTGTGCATATAATATATGTAAAAATATGTGTTATATATAATAGACCCAGATGTGGTCTGTCTTAACAGAAGTCAGAGCATTACGATGAAGTATAGCTTATTTATTTTCAAGTAAGCAGTTTATAAGGTGTTGAAATTTTGCCAAGGGTATCATTAGAACAAACTCCAAGCTGAGTTTTTACCAGAGAAGTTTAAGCCACTTTGGAGATAAAAGCTAGAAACCTGATAATCAGGTAGGATGGTGAACTTTCAACGGATTTCTTACCTGATCGGTAGTTGCCTAGGATGTTTCAGTTCAGTCGCTCAGTTGTGTGGGCCCCACGTTCGGCCTACTGAATAACAACTGATGTGTAGCACCTATTGTGCCACTGTTATTAGCGATGACATAATTATTCACTTAACCTCCACAATAACTCTGTGAAGTGGGTATCTCCTTCTTAAAGATGATAACATAGAGGTACAGAGAGGTTTAATGATTTTCTCCAAAGTCACAGTAATGCTAGTAGGTGCAGACACAGGATTTGAACCCAGACTACGCTCTTAAATGCTACAGTATGTTGTGGCTGGGTTTCTAAAGTAAAATTTTCTATTGATTACAAAATATTAATTAACAGTCTTTTCAGTCCATGTGCAAGACTGATTATGACCGAGGCATGGGTGGTGTGCTAAGGGGTATTCACCCTAGATCTGAATAAGAATTATTGTCAGAGTTAGTCACCAGGACAGAGGCAAGATGCAAAACAGCGGCACTGTCGTTCAACTAAAGAATGCTGTGAAACCACTTTTAAGTAACTGGCGAACACTGTTTGTCTTTATGAAATATGAAACACTGGCTTTAAAAAGTGAGTTTAAAAGTAAACCCAATGGATATTGTTTTGGAGGAAGTTAAGGAGGTTAATATTCTTTAACATATAATAAGCTTGACTATCATTTAAGTTAGATGATACCTTAATATGTTAGTTGCAAGGCTGGGGGTGCTTATTAAAGCAACAACTTTATCTGTGCAAGGACAGGAAAATCTAGTTGCACGTGCTCTCTGCCCTCCTCTGAAGATATGACTACTGATTTGATTCCTCAAGCAAAGAAAAAGTTCAAAGAATTTTTTTTATTTTTTTAGGCCAGATTTTATATCCTATTCAGGGACTGGGATTATTAGAGAGTTGTTTAAAGTTACTAGAATTTTTTAAAAGGAAGGAAGGAATAAACAAACAAACAAACAGTAAGATTAGAAGAGACTGAAAAGAGGAATTGCTAGAAGGAGATGTAAACTATATTTTAGATCACTTACTGATTGATGCAGACCAAGAGTAACCACTCTAAATTTTCTAGCCACTTCACATACTGTCATTTTGTTACACCCAGCCACCACGGAGATTGTTGCCCTCTTCCAGATAGTAGCAAAACTTATTAGACACTCCTCAACTTACGTACCATGATTCAATTTGTGATTTTGTTTTTTAATTTACAATAGTTTAAAAGCAATATTCACTCAATAGACAGCATATTTCAAAGTTTGAATTTTAATCTTTTCCTATGCTGTGCTAAGTCACTTCAGTCGTGTCCGACTCTGTGCGACCCCATAGACGACAGCCCACCAGGCTCTCCCGTCCCTGGGATTCTCCAGGCAAGAACACTGGAGTGGGTTGCCATTTCCTTCTCCAATGCATGAAAGTGATAAGTTAAAGTGAAGTTGCTCAGTCGTGTCCGACTCTTCGCGACCCCATGGACTGCAGCCTAATAGGCTCCTCTGTCCATGGGATTTTCCAGGCAAGAGTACTGGAGTGGGGTGCCATTGCGTTCTCTGAATCTTTCGTGGGTTACCAATATTTTGTACCATACTCTGGTGCTGCTGGGCAGTGGCAGCTTCCACCCAGTCACAGATCAGGAGGGTAAACAACTGATCAGTTTACAACCATTCTGGTTTCATGTTTAGTACAGTATTCAATAAATTATAAAATATTCAACACTTTATTATAAAATAGGCTTTGTGTGAGACGATTTTGCCTGTGTAGGCTAAGATGAGTGCTTTGAGCACATTTAAGGCAGGTTAGGTGCAGCTATGGTGTTAGGGGGTGGTTTAGTCACTAAGTCGTGTCCAACTCTTGCAACCCCACGGACTGTAGCCCACCAGTATCCTCTGTCCATGTCATTTCCCAGGCAAGAGTACTGGAGGGGATTGCCATTTCTTCCTCCAGGGGATCTTCCTAACCCAAGGATCAATCCTGCCTCTCCTGCATTGCAGGTGGGCTCTTGCATTGTAGGCAGTCTCCTGCATAGCAGGCAGGTTCTCTACCAAGTTAGGTGTAGTAAATGGATTTTAAGCTTAGGATATTTTCAATTTTTGATGGCCTTATCAAGATGTAATTTCATTGTCAATCAGGGAAGATCTGTAAATGAAAATGTTCTCTGTGCCATTTACATAGTCATCAGTAAAGAAAAAAAAAGTGATACCTCTGTCCTGTTTTTGCTGCCAGCCTTGGGAAAGAGGCACTCTATGTATCAGATGTAGGCCCTTAAATCTATTTCTCACTTCCACTGTATAATCATAAGGGATTTGATTTAGGTCGTACCTGAATGGTCTAGTGGTTTTCCCTACTTTCTTCAATTTAAGTCTGAATTTGGCAATAAGGAGTTCATGGTCTGAGACACAGTCAGCGCCTGGTCTTGTTTTGGAGACTCTATAGAGCTTCTCCATCTTTGGCTGCAAAGAATGTAATCGATCTGATTTCAGTGTTGACCATCTGGTGATGTCCATGTATAGAGTCTTCTCTTGTATGGTTGGAAGAGGGTGTTTGTTATGACCAGTGCATTTTCTTGGCAAAACTCTATTAGTCTTTGCCCTGCTTCATTCTGTATTCCAAGGCCAAATTTGCCAGTTACTCCAGGTGTTTCTTGACTTCCTACTTTTGCATTCCAGTTCCCTGTAATGAAAAGGACATCTTTTTTGGGTGTTAGTTCTAAAAGGTCTTGTAGGTCTTCATAGAACAGTTCAACTTCAGCTTCTTCAGCATTACTGGTTGGAGCATAGACTTGGATTACTGTGATATTGAATGGTTTGCCTTGGAAACGAACAGAGATCATTGTGTCGTTTTTGAGATTGCAACCAAGTACTGCATTGCAAACTCTTTTGTTGACCATGATGGCCACTCCATTTCTTCTGAGGGATTCCTGCCCGCAGTAGTAGATATAATGATCATCTGAGTTTAATTCACCCATTCCAGTCCATTTGAGTTTGCTGATTCCTAGAATGTCAACGTTCACTCTTGCCATCCCTTGTTTGAGCACTTCCAATTTGCCTTGATTCACAGACCTGACATTCCAGGTTCCTATGCAATTTTTCTCTTTACAGCATCAGACTTGGCTTCTATCACCAGACACATCTACAGCTGGGTATTCTTTCTGCTTTGGTTCCATCCCTTCATTCTTTCTGGAGTTATTTCTCCACTCATCTCAAGTAGCATATTGGGCCCCTACTGACCTAGGGAGTTTCTCTTTCAGTATCCTACCATATTGCCTTTTCATACTGTTCATGGGGTTCTCAAGGCAAGAATACTGAAGTGGTTTGCCATTCCCTTCTCCAGCGGACCACATCCTGTCAAATCTCTCCCTATGGTTTTTCCTGTGGTCATGTATGGATGTGAGAGCTGGACTGTGAAGAAGGCTGAGCACCGAAGAATTGATGCTTTTGAACTGTGGTGTTGGAGAAGACTCTTGAGAGTCCCTTGGACTGCAAGGAGATCCCACCAGTCCATTCTGAAGGACATCAGCCCTGGGATTTCTTTGGAAACAATGATGCTAAAGCTGAAACTCCAGTACTTTGGCCACCTCATGTGAAGAGTGGACTCATTGGAGAAGACTCTGATGCTGGGAGGGATTGAGGGCAAGAGGAGAAGGGGACGACAGAGGATGAGATGGCTGGATGGCATCACTGACTCGATAGATGTGAGTCTCAGTGAGCTCCAGGAGCTGGTGATGGACAGGGAGGCCTGGCGTGCTGTGATTCATGGGGTTGCGAAGAGTCGGACACGACTGAGCGACTGACTGATCTTGGGAAAGTGGAACCTGCATAGAACCTGAGGTTGCTGAGAAGTGATCAGCAGACTGAAGTCTAGCAGGCTGAATCACTATGAAGCCTATCATATTTCCTGACACAAGATAAAATATCTATTGCACCCAGTTACAGCCAGAGTTCCAAGTATTAACAAACCAGGGGATATACCTGGAATTGCCACAGCCCTCCGATGTCATGAGACCTTTCAAAGCAGAGGGGCTCCAAGCCTTCTTCCAGGCAGCACTTGATAGACGTGAGCCCACTCACACCTGCCCCAATCACAGCAATTCTTTTCCTGGCCATGGTCTCCAGAGATCTTCAGGGGGCTGGGTCAGTGTAACCTGTCCGAAAGAAAGGATGACAAAAGATAGAAAACACACATCAGTTAACATCTTTTGGTAAGACTTGGCCGTGGCATCAATAAATAAAGGCTGAAAGAGCAGATACCTTTGAGGAAGCCAGATACCAGTGTCCTCCTAGCCACAGGGAATTACTACACCTTGGATGGGAGAGCCCTGTGGCTGCAAGACCCAGACCTGAGACCCAGAGCTGAGAGGTCGGCTGTGGTACCCGAACTCAATGCCTTTGCCTCCACACCAGCAGATCCTACAGCTGCGATCTGGAGCACACTGCAATTTTGGCTCTTTTCAAAGATATATAAAGCAACAAATACCAACATCAGCAATAGCCAATGGGGCGGGGCTGTTTGGCTCCACACCTCTCAGCCAACACCCCGCCCACTCAGCCGAAACCTTTTCCCAGCTGAGGGAATAAAAAGTGGGCCAATCCATTTTAAACAGAAAGGATTTAACCCTACAACCTCTCGGTTTTTCAGCTGCAGATGCTAGAACTCTCAAATAATCTCAGGGGAAGAGACAAGCAGCCAGAATTGCTGTGATTCGCCTCTCCCATTCACTTTTCACTTCCTGGTGTTTATCTTAAAGTGACAGAAGCCTCCTGGCGAAGGGAAACTGTCAACAACAACTCCAAGCAAGTCTTGCTCCAAAAGCTTAAGTGGAGAACGTCTGTCTTTCGGGAGATCTGATAAACCACTTCCGGGCCCCCTTGTCCACCTTTTGGCCTCAACCCCCCAAAATGGGTCTTTGGTTCTATGCTTGTTATTCAGTCACTCAGTCGTATCTGACTCTTTGCTACCCCATGGACTGCAGCACCCCAGGTTTCCGTCTTTCACTATCTCCCAGAGCTTGCTCAAACTCATGTCCATTAAGTTGGTGATGCCATCCAACCATCTCACCCTCTGTCATCTCCTTCTCCTCTCTCCTTCAATCTTTCCCAGCATCAGGGTCTTTTCTGAGGTGACCAAAGTATTGGAGCTTCAGCATCAATCCTTCCAAATTAATATTCAGGGTTGATTTCCTTTAGGTCTAACTGGTTTGATCTCCTTGCAGTACAAGGACTCTCAAGAGTCTTCTCCAGCACCACAGTTCAAAAGCATCAATTCTTCGTGCCCACCCAGGGATGCCCCCTCTGCTATTTGGGCTTCCCTGGTGGCTCAGTGGCTGAAGAATCTGCCTGCAATGCAGGAGACCTGGCTTAAATCCCTAGGTTGGGAAGATCCCCTGGAGAAGGAAATGGCAACCCACTCCAGTATCCCTTTTTTTTTTCCTTCCCCACTCCAGTATTCTTGCCTGGAGAATCGCTTGGGCAGAGGAGGTTGGCGAGCTACAGTCCACCGAGTTGTAAAGAGCCTGACACAACTGAGCAACTTTCAGTTCACTTCAAATGGTTCTATGCTACTGATAGAAATGTTCTTTAAAATATCCATGCACTGACCTGGGTGCTGGGGTACAGTGAGGAGTGAGTGGATTGTTTTCTACTTAGAGGAGCTTAGAGTTTAGTAGGGAGGACAATACACAAACATAATCTCTGAAAACTAAAAATACTTTTAAAAGGCTCTTTTTCTCACACAGTTACCTGTGCAATTAAAAACAAAAAATATCCACTTTTAAAAAGTAACAGATTTTGCAAATCATACAGAAAAGACCAATGTAATGATATAGGACTTCACACATTGGGTCAGAATCAGGGTTCACTGATGATGCTGTAAAAGTGCTGCACTCAGTATGCCAGCACATTTGGAAAACTCAGCAGTTGCCAGAGGACTGGAAAAGGTCAGTTTTCATTCCAATCCCAAAGAAAGGCAATGCCAAAGAATGCTCAAACTACCACACAATTGCACTCATCTCACATGCTAGTAAAGTAATGCTCAAAATTCTCCAAGCCAGGCTTCAGCAATACATGAACCGTGAACTACCTGAAGTTCAAGCTGGTTTTAGAAAAGGGAGAGGAACCAGAGATCAAATTGCCAACATGCACTGGATCATGGAAAAATCAAGAGTGTTCCAGAAAAACATCTATTTCTGCTTTATTGACTATGCTAAAGCCATTGACTGTGTGGATCAAAACAAACTGTGGAAAATTCTGAAAGAGATGGGAATAACAGACCACCTGACCTGCCTCTTGAGAAACCTGTATGCAGGGCAGGAAGCAACAGTTAGAACTGGTCATGGAACAGCAGACTGGTTCCAAATAGGAAAAGGAGTATGTCAAGGCTATATATTGTCACCCTGTTTATTTAACTTCTATGCATCATGAGAAACGCTGGACTGGAAGAAACACAAGCTGGAATCAAGATTGCCGGGGGAAATATCAATAACCTCAGATACGCAGATGATACCACCCTTATAGCAGAAAGTGAAGAGGAATTAAAAAGCCTCTTGATGAAAGTGAAAGTGGAGAGTGAAAGAGTTGGCTTAAAGCTCAAAATTCAGAAAACGAAGATCATGGCATCTGGTCCCATCACTTCATGGGAAATAGATGGGGAAAGAGTGGAAACAGTGTCAGACTTGATTTTTCTGGGCTCCAAAATCACTGCAGATGGTGACTGCAGCCATGAAATTAAAAGACGCTTACTCCTTGGAAGGAAAGTTCTGACCAACCTAGATAGCATATTCAAAAGCAGAGACATTACTTTGACAACGAAGGTTCACCTAGTCAAGGCTATAGTCTTTCCTGTGGTCATGTACGTATGTGAGAGTTGGACTGTGAAGAAGGCTGAGCGCCGAAGAATTGATGCTTTTGAACTGTGGTGTTGGAGAAGACTCTTAAGAGTCCCTTGGACAGCAAGGAGATCTAACCAGGCCATTCTGAAGGAGATCAGCCATGGGATTTCTTTGGAAACAATGATGCTAAAGCTGAAACTCCAGTACTTTGGCCACCTCATGCAAAGAGTTGACTCATTGGAGAAGACTCTGATGTTGTGAGGGATTGGGGGCAGGAGGACAAGGGAACGACAGAGGATGAGATGGCTGGATGGCATCACTGACTCAATGGATGTGAGTCTGAGTGAACTCCAGGAGTTGGTGATGGACAGGGAGGCCTGGCATGCTGTGATTAATGGGGCTGCAAAGAGTCAGACATGACTGAGTAACTGATCTAATCTGATCTGATCTGAAGGGGTTCTGGGAGAGGTAGGTTATGGCTGATACCATGCATCTTTGTGCACCTTGTACTATTCCCTGAGTCAACTTTACTGAAGATGATTTGATGCCAATAATGCCAACACTGGGTTTTGACTAACCTCACCCAAGGTATCCTTCTCAGACCAATGGTTATTTTTCAAGGGTTTACTTTGTATGGTGCTGTTGGGGGCCAGTGTGAGGACCTCCGCCCGTGGCCAAAGTCTTGAGGAAGGAGGCTCGACATACAAAAATGCGGGATCAAGCCTCAGGAGTCCCCCTGGAAATCCTCGAGCATCTACCCCCATAACCAGAACCTGCCTACTTTACTACTTTGTGCTCTCACCTACACCTCTGACTTTACAGGGGGCTGTCCCCCTCCACCTCTTTCGGAGAAGGAGTTAACTTAGAGCTCCAGTTAATGAAAATTCCTGGGCGTGGCAGGAGTGTTTTAACCTACAAACTCCTCTGAATGTTCTCTAGCCTGCCTGACAGGCTTGTCTGGCCACATGTGATTGCTCACAGCCTCCCAACCGTGGGAGGCACGAGATGCTTTAAATTTTCTAAAAACAGGTTCCTTAGAGATGTTAGAAAACTATTAGTATAAGTATAGTGAGCTGATTAGAAATTGTATTGGTGAGGGGTTTTTCATTTGTTGAGCAAATGTTTGCTGCTAAATCTCCACATCCCCTGCCCTTACACACATTAATGAATATATAGAAGAAATAAGTATTAACCTTTCATATTAATCACGTTAGACCTTAGGCTAAGTAAATTCTTTCCTTAATTAAAACCCACTACGTCGTCACCCTCTAGGAATGTAACTTTATCTGGTACCTTCAGAAGGTGGAGTCTGTTTTAAGAATAATCACCCCTGGAGAAATAAATGTTGACTGACCGCTGTCACAAGGAGAGGGTCATAAATTGTCAGCAGGCCCCCTGGCCAGAAGATGATGTAACACCCCTAAGACCTCTGTATACATTTGTATGAAGCACCTGACTTTGATAAAAGTCAGGACTGCTGACCCCGTGTGACTTTTGTATAACATCTCAGTGTATAAAAGTAGACCCTGGAAAATAAAGAATTGGGATCAGTTCCTCGAAAGACTGGTCTCCCCATGTTGCTCTCTCTCTCAAACTCTGGTTGAGTCTGCATCTGGAGCGCGGAGCCCGCCAAGCTTACTAATCATGCCTGGGCTTCTAAGATCCAACTGGGGAGGTCTCAGTGTCTCCTCTCCTTCGGGAGAATGAAAGGAAGCCTGAGGCCTAAGTAAGTGGTGCAAACTTCTTGTCTTGAAGTTTTATTGGTTTCCCGCCTACACCAAGCTACTTAGCCTCTTTTCTCCACTGAGTTTTCCTACTGAGCTATCCTCATTCTATTCGTCTTTATATCTTTAATTAATACTTAATTAAGCAACTGTTTCCTGATCCTCACCGAGGCCATCCCCGCTTCGAATACCCTGGATCAGCTGGGGCTGGAACTCAGCAGTTCAACAGATGTAATTGGGAATGGACACCTGTAATCCTCTGAGCAACTTCATAATGTGTGTGTTTTGCAAGTGAAAATGCAGGGGGTACACTGGCAGTCTGGCTTTGGGCCTGGATGTCAATCACCATATATAATTCTCCTTTATGAGGATAATTTTTACATCTAATTTAGTCACAAGTCGTTCCATTTCTCATCTTTCTTTTCTTTGCCTAAATCCTGCCTTTACAGCTTAAACTTTCACTGAACTGCTTTTAGCTGATCATCAGAGAGATCAGAGATCAGTCGCTCAGTCGTGTCCGACTCTTTGGGATCCCATGAATTGGAGCACGCCAGGCATCCCTGTCCATCACCAACTCCCGGAGTTCACTCAGACTCACATCCATCAAGTCAGTGATGTCATCCAACCATCTCATCCTCTGTCGTCCCCTTGTCCTCCTGCCCCCAATCCCTCCCAGCATCAGAGTCTTCTCCAATGAGTCAACTCTTCACATAAGGTGGCCAAAATACTGGAGTTTCAGCTTCAGCATCATTCCTTCCAAAGAAATCCCAGGGCTGATCTCCTTCAGAATGGACTGGTTGGATCTCCTTATAGTCCAAGGGACTCTCAAGAGTCTTCTCCAACACCACACTTCAAAAGCATCAATTCTTCGGCACTCAGCCTTCTTCACAGTCCAACTCTCACATCCATACATGACCACAGGAAAGACCATAGCCTTGACTAGGCGAACCTTTGTTGTCAAAGCAATATCTCTGCTTTTGAATATGCTATCTAGGTTGGTCAGAACTTTCCTTCCATGGAGTAAGTGTCTTTTAATTTCATGGCTGCAGTCAACATCTGCAGTGATTTTGGAGCCCAGAAAAATCAAGTCTGACACTGTTTCCACTCTTTTCCCATCTATTATCCATGTAGTGATGGGACCGGATGCCATGATCTTCGTTTTCTGAATGTTGAGCTTTAAGCCAACCTTTTCACTCTCCACTTTCACTTTCATCAAGAGGCTTTTGAGTTCCTCTTCACTTTCTGCCATAAGGGTGGTATCATCTGCATATCTGAGATTATTGATATTTCTCCCAGCAATCTTGATTCCAACTTGTGTTTCTTCCAGTCCAGCATTTCTCATGATGTACTCTGCATATAAGTTAAATAAACAGGGTGACAATATACAGCCTTGACGTACTCCTTTTCCTATTTGGAACCAGTCTGTTGTTCCATGTCCAGTTGTAACTGTTGCTTCCTGACCTGCATACAAATTTCGCAAGAGGCAGATCAGGTGGCCTGGTATTTTCATCCCTTTGAGAATTTTCCACAGTTTATTGTGATCTACACAGTCAAAGGCTTTGGCATAGTCAATAAAGCAGAAATAGATGTTTTTTTGGAACTCTCTTGCTTTTTCCACGATCCAGCGGATGTTGGCAATTTGATCTCTGGTTCCTCTGCCTTTTCTAAAACCAGCTTGAACATCAGGAAGTTCACGGTTCACATATTGCTGAAGACTGGCTTGGAGAATTTTGAGCATTACTTTACTAGCGTGTGAGATGAGGACAATTTTCCGGTATTTCAGCATTCTTTGGCATTGCCTTTCTTTGGGATTGGGATGAAAACCGACTTTTTCCAGTCTTGTGACCACTGCTGAGTTTTCCAGATTTGCTGGCATATTGAGTGCAGCACTTTCACAGCATCATCTTTCAGGGTTTGAAATAGCTCAACTGGAATTCCATCATGTCCACTAGCTTTGTTCATAGTGATGCTTTCTAAGGCCCATTTGAGTTCATATTCCAGGATGTGTGGCTCTGTGTCAGTGATCATACCATCATGATTATCTTGGTCATGAAGATCCTTTTTGTACAGTTCTTCTGTGTATTCTTGCCACCTCTTCTTCATATCTTCTGCTTCTGTTAGGTCCATACCATTTCTGTCCTTTATCAAGCCCATCTTTGCCTGATATGTTCCTTTGGTATCTCTGATTTTCTTCAAGAGATCCCTAGTCTTTCCCAGTCTGTTGTTTTCCTCTATTTCTTTGCATTGATCACTGAAGAAGGCTTTCTTGTCTCTTCTTGCTATTCTTTGGAACTCTGCATTCAAATGTTTATATCTTTCCTTTTCTCCTTTGCTTTTCACTTCTATTCTTTTCACAGCTATTTATAAGGCCTCCCCAGACAGCCATTTTGCTTTTTTGCATTTCTTTTCCATAGGGATGGTCTTGATCCCTGTCTCCTGTACAATGTCACGAACCTCATTCCATAGTTCATCAGGCACTCTAGCTATCAGATCTAGGCCCCTAAATCTATTTCTCACTTCCACTGTATAATCATAAGGGATTTGATTTAGGTCATACCTGAATGGTCTAGTGGTTTTCCCTAATTTCTTCAATTTCAGTCTGAATTTGGCAGTAAGGAGTTCATGGTCTGAGCCACAGTCAGCAGTTGGTCTTGTTCTTGCTGATTGTATAGAGCTTCTCCATCTTTGGCTGCAAAGAATATAATCAATCTGATTTTTGTGTTGACCATCTGGTGATGTCCATGTATAGAGTCTTCTCTTATGTTGTTGGGAAAGGGTATTTGCTATGACCAATGCGTTTTCTTGGCATAACTCTGTTAGTCTTTGCCCTGCTTCATTACGTATTCCAAGGCCAAATTTGCCTGTTACTCCAGGTGTTTCTTGACTTCCTACTTTTGCATTCCAGTCCCCTATAATGAAAAGGACATCTTTTTTGGGTGTTAGTTCTAAAAGGTATTGGAGGTCTTCATAGAACCGTTCAGCTTCTTCAGCGTTACTGGTTGGGGCATAGACTTGGATTACTGTGACATTGAATGGTTTGCCTTGGAAACGAACAGAGATCATTCTGTCGTTTTTGAGATTGCATCCAAGTACTGCATTTCAGACTCTTTTGTTGACCATGATGGCCACTCCATTTCTTCTGAGGGATTCCTTCCCGCAGTAGTAGATATAATGGTCATCTGATTTAAATTCACAATTTCCAGTCCATTTGAGTTCGCTAATTCCTAGAATGTCGACATTCACTCTTGCCATCTCTTGTTTGACCACTTCCAATTTTCCTTGATTCATGGACCTGACATTCCAGATTCCTCTGCAATATTGCTCTTTACAGCATCGGACTTTGCTTCTATCACCAGACACATCCACAGCTGGGTATTCTTTTTGCTTTGGCTCCCATCCCTTCATTCTTTCTGGAGTTATTTCTCCACTCATCTCCAGTAGCATATTGGGACCCTATTGACCTGGGGAGTTTCTCTTTCAGTATCCTATCATTTTGCCTTTTCATACTGTTCATGGGGTTCTCAAGGCAAGAATACTGAAGTGGTTTGCCATTCCCTTCTCCAGTGGACCACACCCTGTCCGATCTCTCTACCATGACCCGCCCATCCTGGGTTTCCCCATGGGCATGGCTTAGTTTCATTGAGTTAGATAAGGCTGTGGTCCTAGTGTGATTAGATTAACTAGTTTTCTTTGAGTATGATTTCAGTGTATTTACCCTCTGATGCTCTCTTGCAACACCTAAAGTCTTACTTGGCTTTCTCTTACCTTGGGCATGGGGTATCTCTTCCCAGCTGCTCCAGCAAAGCACAGCCATCGCACCTTACCTTGGACGAGGGGTCTCTCCTCACCGCTGTCCTTCCTGACCTTGGAGGAGTGGTATCTCCTCACTGCCGCCCTTCTTGACCTTGGTCGTGGGGTAGCTCCTCTCGGCCACGCTAGTGTGTCTTTACTTCTAACACCATCTAGGAAGTTTTTGGCGCCTTATCAAGTGTAAACCAACTGGTAACTTATTGCGGATAGAAGTAAAACACGCAGGAAAACCCCCGAATACTTTTAAATATATTTAAAAATAGATCTTTGGTTTGGGAAATCATTTGGCTCCGTCAGAAAGACTTCTGCTCACAATATGGTCTGAATTATATGAACACACAGACACACACATGCACTGTGGGAAACACATGACATCAACATAGCCTAATGGGAGAAAAAAGAGAAAGAAGCTTAAGGATAGAGTTCAAATTCTCAGTAATTTTAAAAAGTGGGGTTTTTTTATGTGGTTCTGTCTTTTTTGATATGGTTCTTATTTATCAAAATGCCATTTATCTCTCGAGTGATATTAAGATGAGCTAATAAAAAATATCTCATTTTTCTAAAAAAGCCACTATTAACTATTGTTCTGGATTCTTTTCTCACTTTGCTTCAGAAATCTCTTATTTAACTAGTGTCCTCACCATGAAATAACACAGAATAGAATGCCTTTTGTCACCAAATATATTTTCTTCTGTCTAGTGTTACTTTCTCCTGGAAAGAAAAAGCAGGGTCTTTTCTTTTTCCAGTTACCTAAACGCATCTTCATTGAGATTTCAAAATATTAACCTCTCATCTTATCACTGCCCAAGATTTATGGTGGTGGAAGGGCCACTGAATACTAAAGAACAAGAAGTTCTCATACCATCATCCTGTCTCTTCTACTAGACCATGATTTATTGGGTACTGGAGAAGCAAGTGACTTCCTTGGCATTAATGAGGTGCTCAACCACAAGAAACCAACCCATGTCTGGGGGAGGTGATTACAAGTTACCCAGAGATCCCTGAATTTGAGATGGATTTGGCACCTGGATGGAATTTGGAGTTGTCTCCCTTGGGGTGGGGATGAGCAGAACAGAAGGAAGAACACAGAATTTTAGTGACTAGAGGGGTGTCAGACTGCTAACTCTTCATTGAAATCTGTTTTCCTCATATTATAGCATTATAGGACTTAGGTGGGATGGGGCTACCCAAATAACAACTGTATTTCCCAGTTTCCCTTGCAGCTATTTGTCTAAATATGACTAAGTCCTCACTTAGGAATGTAAAAAGAGGTGACTAGACAAGTTCTGCCCAGCCTATTTAAAAGGCAGTAGTTTGCCTTGGTTTGCCCTGAACTTCTGATCTATTTTCTTACCTGTAGCCTAGAATATTGATAACTAGAGAGACCTTTGGAAACTATGTATTGAAGTAGGTCTGCCATCCGATTGAGGCTCTAAATGACTGGATCTCCTAATCTGATCTATTAATCTGGCTCAGTTATATGAGAGATAAAAAAATTGCTATTTTTTTGTGCTATTGAATTTTCAATTTTACTTTTTACAACTGCTTTTACAACTTTTTATAACTCTAATTAATGTTAGCATCAATATTTTTTGGACCTGTAGCTTTTTAAAGACTGATATCTTTCATAAAAGTTTTCAGTTATAAAAGTGAACTTACAACAGGTACTTTTATACATAAAATTTTAAAAAGTGTTTTAATTGAAGTGTAACCTAAAATGAAATTATTTATAAATTGGATAATTTTGAATTTACTAGAGATTCCTAATTATAAGAAAACTGATGAATATGTTTATAAACTGAATAGTAGTCTCTCCCTACTGAATCAGTTTTACCATTTAAAAATAATATAAGAATTACCTTTACAAGTTAGTATTTTAAAATGTAATTTTAAAGCTCTACTACTTTCACTGTCTTGTAATTAATTACTTTCAAACTTGACATGGATGTCGTTTTTAACTTCTTGTGAAATGTTTTAAACCTTATTTCAAATTTTCTCTCTGTTTAAGCTAACTGCAAATTTGCAAATGAGTATATACAAACTCAGGTTTCCCTGGCAGCTCAGCTGGTAAAGAATCTGCCTGCAAAGCAGGAGACCACGGTTCAATCCCTGGGTTGGGAAGATCTCCTGGAGGAGGTCATGGTAAACCACTTCGATATTCTTGCCTAGAGAATCCCCATGGACAGAGGAGCCTGGCAGGCTACAGTCCATGGTGTTGCAAAGAGTCCAACACGACTAAGCGACTAAGCACAGCACATATATATGCTCAACTTTGACTAGAGTTTTTCTATAGACGAAGGGCAGGCAGAGGACATGCTGGGGCTGTCGTGTTTCAGTTGTGCTTCCTATGCATCCAGTTAGAACTGGACATGGAACAACAGACTGGTTCGAAATAGGAAAAGGAGTTCGTCAAGGTGGTATATTGTCACCCTGTTTATTTAACTTCTATGCAGAGTACATCATGAGAAATGCTGGACTGGAAGAAACACAAGTTGGAATCAAAATTGCTGGGAGAAATATCAATAACCTCACATATGCAGATGACACCACCCTTATGGCAGAAAATGAAGAGGAATTAAAAAGCCTCTTGATGAAAGTGAAAGTGGAGAGTGAAAAGTTGGCTTAAAGCTCAACATTCAGAAAACGAAGATCATGGCATCTGGTCCCATCACTTCATGAGAAATACATGAGGAAAGAGTGTAAGCGCTGTCAGACTTTATTTTTCTAGACTCCAAAATCACTGCAGATGGTGACCGCAGCCATGAAATTAAAGGACGCTTACTCCTTGGGGGGAAAGTTCTGACCAACCTAGATAGCATATTCAAAAGCAGAGACATTACTTTGCCAATAAAGTTTCATCTAGTCAAGGCTATGGTTTTTCCAGTGGTCATGTATGGATGTGAGAGCTGGACTGTGAAGAAGGCTGAGCGCCGAAGAATTGGTGCTTTTGAACTGTGGTGTTGGAGAAGACTCTTGAGAGTCCCTTGGACTGCAAGGAGATCCAACCAGTCCATTCTGAAGGAGATCAGCCCTGTGATTTCTTTGGAAGGAATAATGCTAAAGCTAAACTCCAGTAGTTTGGCCACCTCGTGCGAAAAGTTGACTCATTGGAGAAGACTCTGAGGAGGGGAGGGATTGGGGGCAGGAGGACAAGGGGACGACAGAGGATGAGATGGCTGGATGGCATCACTGACTCGATGGATGTCAGTCTGAGTGAACTCCGGGAGTTGGTGATGGACAGGGAGGCCTGGCGTGCTGCGGTTCATGAGGTCGCAAAGAGTCGGACACGACTGATCGACTGATCTGATCTGATCTGATGCATCCAGTGAGGCATGCCATGCTCTTCTGCACAAAAACAAGCAATGGAAGACCCTTCCCTTTGTGATTTTCAAAGATGATTGGAAACACAGAATATAAATCCATCAAAAAGATTTAAAGATACTTAAATATACCATTAAGAAAAAAACAGGTGGAAAGTCTCCAATGAAGAAATGGCTGGGTTCTATAAAGTTAAGCAATTTAATAAATTGTGAAAATCAGAATATATTTCCCCATAGAAACAATGTCTTTTCCGGTGGTTAAGGCAGTGGAATGTTGTGGAAAACCAACTGAGGCACAAAAGAAAATCAGTTAAAATTTTGGATCAGCAGGGAATGGAAATTTTGTGGTAATTGCTCATTCACATAGAGAAGAACAACAGTCATATCAGAAGAGTCTCTGGGGCTCTAGTCTTTCCGTTCATTCTTCAGACACAGGTCCTGCTGACCTGCACACCAGAGACTGCTGGGATGTGGTCTAGGGTAGGGACAGTGCAGATCATCAAAAGCAGATGATTCTAGGAACAGTTCAGAGACAGAATGACCATAATGATGGATGTGGAGCAGAGGAGTCATACAAAGTTTTCTTGTGCACTTTCCCAGCCGATACCCACCTCTAGAAGCAGGCATTGTTTTCTTTTATCACCATAGATTCCTGTCATTTTTGTTTGTTTTTTTATTACTGAGGTGTAATTGATATATATTTAGTTTCTGGTATACAGAATTTATACATCTGAATATATTTGTATATGGTGAAATAGTGAAATGATCACCACAAGAAGTCTGGAGAACATCTGATACTTTAATTTGTTCTTGAATGTCATATAAATTGTACAATACATACTTTCTGTGCTTGGAATCATTATACAATGTAGTGCTTTTAAGTTTTATCCATTCTCTTATTGAGGAATATTTGGATTATTTCCATTTTTTGGTATAATGAAGAAGGTGTTTTATTCTTGAACAAGTCTTTCATTTTTTGGATTTCTGGTCTCGTTTTCTTGTGTGCCCAAGTGGAATTGTTGAGTCATAGGTAGGAATAATGTTTAACTTTATAGGTAGTAGGTAAGTATAATTTTTAACTTTAGTTGACACTGTCAAAAAGTTTTCAAAAGAGGTTGTGCCATTTGCACACTCACTAGCAATATATAAAAATTCTCACTAGCAATATATAATATATATATATATATACATGGACATCACCAGATGGTCAACACCAAAATCAGATCGATTATATTCTTTGCAGCCAAAGATGGAGAAGCTGTATACAATCAGCAAAAACAAGACCAGGAGCTGACTGTGGCTCAGACCATGAACTCCTTATTGCCAAATTCAGACTGAAATTGAAGAAAGTAGGGAAAACCACTAGACCATTCAGGTATGACCTAAATCAAATCCCTTATGATTATACAGTGGAAGTGAGAAATAGATTTAAGGGCCTAGATCTGATAGATAGAGTGCCTGATGAACTATGGAATGAGGTTCGTGACATTGTACAGGAGACAGGGATCAAGACCATCCCCAAGAAAAAGAAATGTAAAAAAGCAAAATGGCTGTCTGAGGAGGCCTTGCAAATAGATGTGAAAAGAAGAGAAGCGAAAAGCAAAGGAGAAAAGGAAAGATATAAATATCTGAATGCAGAGTTCCAAAGAATAGCAAGAAGAGATAAGAAAGCCTTCTTCAGCGATCAATGCAAAGAAATAGAGGAAAACAACAGAATGGGAAAGACTAGGGATCTCTTCAAGAAAATCAGAGATACCAAAGGAACATTTCATGCAAAGATGGGCTCGATAAAGGACAGAAATGGTGTGGACCTAACGGAAGCAGAAGATATTAAGAAGAGGTGGCAAGAATACACAGAAGAACTGTACAAAAAAGAGCTTCACGACCCAGATGATCATGATGGTGTGATCACTGACCTAGAGCCAGACATCCTGGAATGTGAAGTCAAGTGGGCCTTAGAAAGCATCATTAGGAACAAAGCTAGTGGAGGTGATGGAATTCCAGTGGAGCTATTCCAAGTCCTGAAAGATGATGCTGTGAAAGTGCTTCACTCAATATGCCAGCAAATTTGGAAAACTCAGCAGTGGCCACAAGATTGGAAAAGGTCAGTTTTCATCCCGATCCCAAAGAAAGGCAATGCCAAAGAGTGCTCAAACTACCGCACAATTGCACTCATCTCGCACGCTAGTAAAGTAATGCTCAAAATTCTCCAAGCCAGGCTTCAGCAATATGTGAACCGAGAACTTCCTGATGTTCAAGCTGGATTTAGAAAAGGCAGAGGAACGAGAGATCAAATTGCCAACATCCGCTGGATCATCGAAAAAGCAAGAGAGTTCCAGAAAAACATCTATTTCTGCTTTATTGACTATGCCAAAGCCTTTGACTGTGTGGATCACAATAAACTGTGGAAAATTCTGAGAGAGATGGGAATACCAGACCACCTGATCTGCCTCTTGAGAAATCTGTATGCAGGTCAGGAAGCAACAGTTAGAACTGGTCATGGAACAACAGACTGGTTCCAAATAGGAAAAGGAGTACGTCAAGGCTGTATATTGTCACCATGTTTATTTAACTTATATGCAGAGTACATCATGAGAAATGCTGGACTGGAGGAAGCACAAGCTGGAATCAAGATTGCCGGGAGAAATATCAATAACCTCAGATATGCAGATGATACCACCCTTATGGCAGAAAGTGAAGAGGAACTCAAAAGCCTCTTGATGAAAGTGAAAGTGGAGAGTGAAAAGGTTGGCTTAAAGCTCAACATTCAGAAAACGAAGATCATGGCATCTGGTCCCATCACTACATGGGATATAGATGGAGAAACAGTGGAAACAGTGTCAGACTTGATTTTTCTGGGCTCCAAAATCACTGCAGATGGTGACTGCAGCCATGAAATTAAAAGACGCTTACTCCTTGGAAGGAAGGTTATGACCAACCTAGATAACATATTCAAAAGCAGAGACATCACTTTGCCAACGAAGGTTCGCCTAGTCAAGGCTATGGTCTTTCCTGTGGTCATGTATGGATGTGAGAGCTGGACCGTGAAGAAGGCTGAGCACCGAAGAATAGATGCTTTTGAACTGTGGTGTTGGAGAAGACTCTTGAGAGTGCCTTGGACTGCAAGGAGATCCAACCGGTCCATTCTGAAGGAGATCAGCCCTGGGATTTCTTTGGAGGGAATGATGCTCAGGCTGAAACTCCAGTATTTTGTCCATGTCATGCGAAGAGTTGACTCATTGGAGAAGACTCTGATGCTGGGAGGGATTGTGGGCAGGAGGAGAAGGGGACGACAGAGGATGAGATGGCTGGATGGCATCACTGACTCGATGGATGTGAGTCTGAGTGACCTCTGAGAGCTGGTGATGGACAGGGAGGCCTGGCGTGCTGCAGTTCATGGGGTCGCAAAGAGTCGGACACGACTGACCAACTGATCTGATCTGATCTAATATGATATATTTTGTTCATTGTTCCATATGCACTTGGAAAGATGATGCAATCTACAGCTGTTGAGTGTAGTTTCCTACAAGTATCAGTTATGTTGCTTGTTATTGTTACTCAAATGTTCTATATCCTTACTAATATTTTGTCTGTTTGTTCTATTGAACACTGGGGAGGTATGTTAAAATCTACAACTCTAACTCTACGTTTGTCTTTCCTATACAATTCTGTCAATTGTTTGCTTAATAAATTTTGAAGGTATATTATTAGGTGCATACACATTTAGGATTATGTATTTCTTCTATGGAGTTTACCTTCTAATTATTATGAATTTCTTTTTTTCCCTCTGTTACTTCTTCCTTAACATCTTCTTTGACCATTAATAATATAACTGCATTAGTTTTTGCATGGTTGCTCTTTTCACAGAGTATCTTCCCCCGTGTTTTATTTCCAGTTACTTGTATTTAAATTAATTATATTTAAAGTCTCTTGTACTCAGGATATTTTTGGGTCCTTTAAAAAAATAGTCTGACAATCTTTTTCTTTTAAAGAGATATTATTGTTGTTTAGTTACTGTCGTGTCTGCTTCTTTTGTGACCCCATGGACTGTATTCCACCAGACTTCTCTGTCCATAGGATTTCCTAGGCAAGAATACTGGAGTGGGTGGGCATTTCCTTCTCCAGGGAGTCTCCCTGACCCAGGGATGAAACCCGTGTCTCCTACACTGGCAGGCAGATTCTTTTACCACTGAGCCTCTTGGGACGTCCTAAAGAGCAATTAGTCCATTTAAATTCACGATTACTGATATGGTTGGCTTAAAGTATACCATATTTGCCTTTTAATTTTTTCCATCTGTTACTTGTTTTTGTTGTTGTTGTTGTTCCTCCTTTTCAGCTTGCTTTCAGGTTAGTCAAGTATGTTTTAGTTCTCCATTTTCCCTCTTTTGTTGTCTTTTTACATATAATATATACTTAGTATTACTCTAATGATTACAACATGCATCCTTTATTACTTTCTATCTTGAAATGGTACTTAATCATTTGACAATGTACTAAAGCCTTACAATAGTATAATTATAATTTTATTGATCTTTGTTGAATATTATGTTATCAATGTCATATATGTTATGTCAACATGTTATGAACCCAATAATATATTGAAAGTATTGTTTTAAGCAAATAGTCTTTTAAAAAGAGTATGATGTGAAAATTTTGAAATGTTACCATTGATACCATATGAAAATATCAAATTCCTGGGAATAAACCTAACAAAAGACATACAAATCCTCTATTCAGAAAGTGGAAAAACTATTGGAAGAAATTACAGAGACCTAAATTGGCATGAGATACCATGTTATGAGTCAATATTGCAAGGATGTCAGGTCACCACAATTCAGTCTTCAATTCAGTGCAGTTCCAATCAGAATCTCAAGGTGTAGAAATGTGTGTGTGTGTCTGTAGTTGATTTTAAAAACAGCCTAGGCACCTCAAAAAGAACAAGGCTCACCAAAGAAGTTATGGTGTGGGTTGAGTGCTCCCTTGCTTAGTCGTGTCCAACTCTTTGTGACCCAAGGACTGTAGCCCACAAGTCTCCTCTGTTCATGGGATTTCCCAGGAAAGAAAACTAAAATGAGTTGCCATTTCCTTCTCCAGGGGATCTTCCTGACCCAGGGATTGAACTCAGATGTCAAATAAGCATATGAAAAGATGTTGCACGTCATATGTCATCAGTTCAGTTCAGTTCAGTCGCTCAGTCGTGTCTGACTCTTTGTGACCCCATGAATCACAGCACACCAGGCCTCCCTGTCCATCACCAACTCCCGGAGTTCACTCAGACTCACGTCTATCGAGTCAGTGTTGCCATCCAGCCATCTCATCCTCTGTCCTTTCTCCTCCTTCCCCGAATCCCTCCCAACATCAGAGTCTTTTCCAATGAGTCATCTCTTCACATGAGATGGCCAAAGTACTGTAGTTTCAGCTTTGGCATCATTTCGTCCAAAGAACTCCCAGGGCTGATCTCCTTCAGAATGGACTGGTTGGATCTCCTTGCAGTCCAAGGGACTCTCAAGAGTCTTCTCCAACACCACAGTTCAAAAGCATCAATTCTTCGTCCCTCAGCTTTCTTCACAGTCCAACTCTCACATCCAAAAACCATAGCCTTGACTAGACGGACCTATGTTGACAAACTAATGTCTCTGCTTTTGAATCTGCTATCTAGATTGGACTGTCCTTCCAAGGAGTAAGCGTCTTTTAATTTCATGGCTGCAGTCACCATCTGCAGTGATTTTGGAGCCCAGATAATTCAAGTCTGACACTGTTTCCACTGTTTCCTCATCTATTTCACATGAAGTGATGGGACCAGATGCCGTGATCTTCATTTTCTGAATGTTGAGCTTTAAGCCAACTTTTTCACTCTCCACTTTCACTTTCATTAAGAGGCTTTTGAGTTCCTCTTCACTTTCTACCATAAGGGTGGTATCATCTGCATATCTGAGGTTATTGATATTTCTCCTGGCAATCTTGATTCCAGCTTATGTTTCTTTCAGTCCAGCGTTTCTCATGATGAACTCTGCATATAATTTAAATAAGCAGGGTGACAATATACAGACTTGATGTACTCCTTTTCCTATTTGGAACCAGTCTGTTGTTCCAAGTTCAGTTCTAACTGTTGCTTCTTGCCCTGCATTCAGGTTTCTCAAGAGGCAGATCAGGTGGTCTGGTATTCCCATCTCTTTCAGAATTTTCCACAGTTTGTTGTGATACACACAGTCAAAGGCTTTGGCATAGTCAAGAAAACAGAAATAGATGTTTTTCTGAAACTCTCTTGCTTTTTCCATGATCCAGCGCATGTTGGCAATTTGATCTCTCGTTCCTCTGCCTTTTCTAAAACCAGCTTGAACACCAGGAAGTTCACGGTTCACATATTGTTGAAGCCTGTCTTGGAGAATTTTGAGCATTACTTTACTAACGTGTGAGATGAGGGCAATTGTGCAGTAGCTTGAGCAATCTTTGGCATTGCCTTTCTTTGGGATTGGAATGAAAACTGACCATTTTTAGTCCTGTGGCCAAATTGAGTTTTTCAAATGTGCTGGCATATTGAGTGCAGCACTTTCACAGCATCATCTTTCAGGATTTGAAATAGCTCCACTGTAATTCTATCACCTCCACTAGCTGTGTTCACAGTGATGCTTTCTAAGGCCCACTTGACTTCACCTTCCAGGATGTGTGACTCTAGGTCAGTGATCACACCATTGTAATTATCTTGGTCATGAAGGTCTTTTTTGTACAGTTATTCTGTGTATTCTTGCCACCTCTTCTTAATATCTTCTGCTTCTGTTAGGTCCATACCATCAGAGATAACCAATGCCTTTTTCTTATGGAAATGTTTGTCTTAACCTATGCTAATGTACTATACATTTACCCCAAACTCTGTCTTCAAGTCTGTTCCTCCTCTTGGCTCAGAATGTACTTGACAAACCAGTATGTTATACTCAGATATTTTTCCCCTAATCTATATAAATGAAACTATTTGTATAGTGATCTGGCCTTCTTCAAGATTCAAGTTAATCATTTTATGGCCCAGGATGAACCATTTGGGCCAAGATTATCCCAAAATGCATTTTATGGGTGAGGGGCCTGGTGCCTTTCTAAATTTTAAGAGATTCCTTTCTTTCATTAACAGACTGCTAGTGACTATATAACATCCATCTGAAGACTAGAAGGGGGGTATGCTTTCTGCCGCCTCTGATGCCTGTGTCAGGAGCTTTCGCTATCTCCTTATTCTTTAATAAAACTTAATTACACAAAAACTCTGAGTGATCAAGTCTCGTCTCTGGCCTGGGTTTGAATCCTGGCGTCTTTGTGTGATTCAACAACAACCTTTCAGTATGTTTTATTTTACTATTGACAAAATTAACAATGCAGAGATCCAATATTGAGTAAAATTATCTCATTCATGAATGTACTGGTCATTAATATATCATACAATTTGCTAGTGGAGCTGACTGTCTTAATATACTCAGCTACAAGAAAAAAATTACCCGAGTATTCTAAGAAAATGTGCCTTTTGACCTTATATTACAGTTTTCTCCTCTCTACAACCTCTCTCCTCTCTATACTTATCAGCAAAGGAAAAGAATTGCTATCGTAAGTTATAGTATGCCTTATTAAAATAGCTTAATATGTAGACTAATCAAGGGAAAAGATTGATAGTAATTTAAATGAATGGTACTGTCCAATATAACGTCTCCTCTGAGAAAATTCCACTAGAATATGGCTCTGGGTCAAATCCTGAACCAAAGGAATATGTGTCTTTTTTATTTAATAATTTAAAATTTTTAGAATAGTTTTAAGAAAAACTTGGGAAGATAGTATCGGGTCTCTGAATATCCCACATTCAATTTATTTTATTGTTGACATTTTACAATATTGTGGTACATTTGTCACGACCAATAAACCAATCAGTACACTGTTATGAACCAAAACCCATAGTTTATTAACACTAATTCCGTTTTCTTTTACTTGTTGTCTTTTTTATGTTCTAAGACCCATCCAGGATTCATTACATTTAGACATCAGGTCTCCTTAGGCTCCTCTATACTACAGCAGTTTCAGACCTTCCTTTTTCTTTGATGAGCTTGACAGTTTTGAGATGGTCAGGAATTTTGTAAGATATTCTTGAACTTGGGTTTGTCTGATGTTTTTCTCATGGGTAGACTGGCTTATGGTTTTAGGGAGGAAGACCATAGATGTAAAGTACCTTTCTCATCACATCATATCAAGAGTACATACTGTTAGCATGACTTCACTGTTGATGTTAATCTTGATCACCCAGTTCAGGTAGTGTTTATCAGATTTCTCCAATGCAAACTTAATTCTCCCCCTTTGCATACTGTTCTCTTTGGAAAGAGAACATATTGTTCTCTTCTTTTCATACTGTTCTCTTTGGAAGAAAGTCAGTCTGTGCAACCTATACTTAAGGAGTGGGGAATTATGATTCAACTCCTCGAGGGTAGTGTAGTTATGTAAATGTTCGAAATTCTTCCTATGGGAGTTTTGTCTATTCTGCCCTATTTATTATTCAATCACTTATTTATATCAGTATGGATTCATGGGCATTTTCTAGTGAGGCAGGAGGTAGATTACCACACCCTTGCCTCAGCCAGTGAAGTGCTTGGAGATTTCTTCCCTGTAGACTGAAACTCCAAAAGAAGAATATCTTGTCAAGGGAGGAGGCTGAGCATTGCCCAGGCCATGTATTTCTCATTCTTGAAGTCAGGAGACCTCCCTGACCACACATTCACAGAAAGTCCCCTCGAAGGGGAGTGCTAAGGGATGCTTTACCCATAGGCCTTTTCCATAGACTCCATCTTGGCACACACGGGACGATCCTGAGATATACCAGATATGAACACCGAACCAGGCAAATCAAAATGATTGGCCAAAAGAAACTGGAAGAAATGCCCCATAAAAATGATTCAAATTGCCCTGAAAGCACGACTCAGGGACTGTCTCTCTGAGTGTGTCCTTGTATTTATCCACACATATGGTACCCCTTTCCTTCCTAATAAATACTTCACTCGTTTCACTCCTTTCTCTATTTGTGGGAATTCTTCTCTGCAAAGCTGAAGAGCCAGGGCCTTGTCACTGATGACTGGCCTAGTGGCTGGGATTTGGTGCTTTCACCATCATGATCCAGCTTCAATCTCTGGCTGAGACCCAAAACCCCGCTTCAAGCGGCTGCAGGCCTAGGCCACTCGAGATCGCTAGATTATTTATACTGTTATTCAGCTTTGGCCACTGGGACCATTTTCAGTTGGTTCCTGTGTCCCTATGACATACTCCCACCAGTTTGCTTTTTGAGCACTTCCTTACTTTCTGGTACTACAAAAAAGCTTTCTCTCTTTTTTATTTTTTTGTATAATATAATTAGGAAAATGATATTACTTTTTAATATAAGTACAAAAGAAACATGTGGTAACTTGATGAGTATTAATCAGTAACTGGGGCTTCACAGTGACTCAGCAGTAAAGAATTCACCTGCAATCCAGGAGAAACTGGAGATGTAGATTTGTTCCCTGGTTGGAAGATCCCCTAAAGAGGGAAATGGCAACCCACTCCAGTATTCTTGCCTGGGGAATCCAGGCAAGACAGAGAAGCCTGGTGGGTTACAGTCCATCGGGTCAAAATAGTCAGACATGACTTAGCGACTCAACAACAACGATAACAACATCAGTAACTAGGGCTTTCTATTTTGAGTTTGTTTTGAGTTCATTTTCCTATTCACATCTGACTTTTACCTTGGTTTACGATGATGGGTTTTTTGGGGTCAACTTTCATATTATAGATAAAATGTGAGAGTCAATGAACTTTGAATTACATGCTTTTTATTTAAAGAGAAAAGTGGAGTATTTATTACCGATAACTAGGAATTATATTGTCAAAGGACTATTAATTCAACCAACTTATGTGCTAAAAGAGGAAAATGTATATATGTTAAAAGAAGGAAATGAAAAAGAAGTGACTTTTCATTTGCTCTTGCATTAGAATAATCTGCAGATTAGAAAATGCTAGGTCCATTTTAGAGAACTAACTGTATAGCAAAAGGAATTCTATTCAGTGCTCTGTGGTGACAAAATGGGGAAGAAAATCCAAAAACAGAGGGGATATATGTATACATATAGCTGATTCACTTTGCTGTATAGTATAAACTAACAAGGACAAAGCAATGGCACCCCACTCCAGTACTCTTGCCTGGAAAATCACAAGAGTGGAGGAGCCTGGTAGTCTGCAGTCCATGGGGTTGCTGAGAGTCGGACACAACTGAGCGATTTCTCTTTCAATTTTCACTTTCATACATTTGAGAAGGAAATGGCACTCCACTCCAGTGTTCTTGCTTGGAGAATCCCAGGGACCGGGGAGCCTGGTGGGCTGCCATCTATGGGGTTGCACAGAGTCGGAAACGACTGAAGCGACCTAGCAGAAGGAGCAATAGCATAAAATAACAAAGCATTGTAAAGCAACTACTCCAATTAAAAAAAAAAGATACTAGGTCCATTTTAATAGAGGATAAATCCCAAGTATCACAAGAATTATGGGGGATAAAAGACCTTCTCATTCTCAAAAAGTTTTTCCACAGGCAAAATAGCAGGGAATTGTACAAATATTAATAGTTATATGATTAAGAAGAAGTTGTACTTCTCACATTTCTGGTTCTCTTATTTATATTGGGAAAGAAAATAATTTCTAATATTGTTTCTTCAGTTGTTCAACTTATTCTTTTGTTAAGTAATAGACAGCAATCCCAAAATGTATTACACAACAGCATCTTTATGAACACACATCTGATTGGTACATCCAGTACCTTTCTTCATGAAATTCAGTGTGCCCAACAATTAACAGTTAACTTCTCTGAGGCACAAAAACAGAGCAACACGTCTATGGATGAGAAAACAGAATCAAGAGCAGCTCTTGGACATAAACTGGAGTCCCTGGATTTCATTTCATTTGCTTTGTTTTTCACAACTTGCAATTTCTGACATACCTGTTAAAAGTAGAATACCCCCTATATTTCGTTATCATCAATTTTAATTTATTACATAACTGACCTCTTTGAATTCGCTTGACTTTCTGTGTGTGGGAGGGTATGGAGGTGATATAGTTGGAGTTGGGGTTGGGGGAGGAAATCCAGTCACATTTGTATGTCACACTACAGCAGTTAATGGCTACTTATCACAGTTCCTAAGATAAAGTCTTGTATCCTAATATGAGAGCTGAGAGATCAAAAAGGACTGGGCCGCTAATTTAAAATCCTGGTTTTTCCAGTCAGATGAGCCTGTTGGCAGCTGCTAGATTGTTAGAACGATCCATGAGCCTAGATAGTTGAAGGTAGTTCTCATTGAGGAAATAGAGATGTGTTACTTAGCGGAAAAGAACAAAAATGACCAGGTATCAGATACACTAGTGAATAGAGTATGAAACAAAATGTTTAAGTATCTATATATTTTGTCTTAGGTGTGTACAACAGTTGTAAGATAATTTTTTTCTCTTATCTCTCAGGAAAAATACATTTAGTTATATATTAAAAACAACAAAAGATTCTGCTTCTAGTAGAAAATACTGTCAGAAGCACAGTTACATGGAGTCACCCATTTCTTATGTAGATATTGGCTTATGTTCCCCACCATCATATTTGATAAATGACGGCACACATTTATTAAGCACCTGCCACATGCCAGGAATTCTGCTAAGGAGAAACAAAGATGACTAAGAGTATCTAAGCTCATGGTCCGGGAATTACTGGAAGGAAAAAGTAATGAGTCATAAGAGTAAGGGAAGTAAGGCAATACAAATGAAATGCCGAGATTTCACTGTAGGGAAAAGAGGAAAAAGAATGAATGCTTTGGAAAGAGAAAGAAAAGTCAATTTCTGGGCAATATGAAATATCTCGTTTTGGGCAATGAACGTTGTTCAATCTTGTCAGGCTCCAAAGGCATCTGTAGATTCAGCTTTCAAAGAAAACTGGGACCATGACAATGGAACAGCTACAGATAGGTCATAACCATGGCAAAGAAAACAACAGCCAACATAAACTTGACCATTGTTATTGTCGAAGTGTTAGAATTATCGGTGTCAAGTACTCTTGTCATTAGTGGCTTCTTGATCCGATCTTGTGTGGTGAGGATCACTTTTCGAGCTCCATCCCACTTTCCAGGACCCTGTAGACGATACTGGACTGGAGTATAGGGTTCCCAAAATAACTGGAATGCCAGTTTGGGGTCAGTGAAGGCCAGGGACAGAAGATTGGGCTTGACACCCACCAGATCAGCAAGCTCATCCATGGTACCTATATAGTCTCCCTGAATGGTATGGCGTTGGCTTTCCACAAACCTGAAGCAGAGAAGACAGAAACCATAGCCTAGTAACAATTCAATCAATCAGTGCTTTCTGAGTATCTGCTATTGGCTCACTATTGAGATAGGAACTATAGAAAACAGAGAAGAAAGAAAAAACACTGTCTCTATTCTTAAGGACCTTATAATCTACTGGAGTAGATAGGTACACATGAAACAGAGAAGAATTCAAACCTTTGTTAAATCATGTGGTTTCAGGCCGATAGATATAGAAATGTAGAGGAGGGTAGTTGAAACAGAGCTATCATAAGTTCTTGAAGGATGTGGAAGAAATAGATAGAGTGAGAACAAAGAGGAGAGCACTACAAGTCAAGGGACTGGCACAGTGAAGGAAGAAGGCAAGAATGAGTATAGAATGTAAGCACAGAGTATTCGTGGGCACGACCTACAGTAGAGGAAAAATGTAGAAAATAAGGGTGGATACATGGAAGCAAACATAGCAGATCGAGATACAGAGGACTCTGATGTTGTCAGAAAGAACCCACCGCAAAAATTCTCAAGTTTGGGATCCTCAGTTGTTTCATGAGGGAGGTGGTGGTAGAGTCCAAAGGGCAGGACTTCCCAGGACCAACATTAATTTGGAATCCTGAAAGGAGAGGGAGGATGACTTATCCTACAAGATTCCTCCAAATGGAACCAGATGGAATGATTACACCAAGTGCAGATTTGAAGAGCAAAATGGGCTTTGGGGAGAGAAAATGTGGTACCTGTACAATACCTACGTGAAAAGTGCATGCTAAGTCACTTCAGTCATGTATGACTCTGTGCGACCCGAGGAAATGTAGCCCACCAGGCTCCTCTGTCCATGGCATTCTCCAGGCAAGAATACTGGAGTGGGTTGTCACGCCCTCCTCCAGGGGATCTTCTCAACCCAGGGATTGAACCCACGTCTCTTATATCTCCTGCATTGGCAGGTGGGTTCTTTACCACTAGTGGGATCGGGGAAGACAGTGGGATTTAAAGAGTTAACTGATGATTTTCTCTTTTTACTTTCTATTAAAAAAAAAAAAAAAGAACAGTGGGACAGAAAAAAATTAGAAAAGTCAAGTCAGGTTAACTGAGATTAGCTGGGCTTACTAGAAATCCTAAAAGGACAGGAAAAGGGACTTCCCTGGCAGCCCAGTGGTTAAAACTCTGCACTTCCAATGCAGGGGGAGGAGGGTTGAGGGAAGGAGAATATGGGTTCAATTTCCTGGTCAGGGAACTAAGATCCCACATGCTGTACAGCCAACAAATTTTTAAAAAAAATAAAAATAGAAACGCCAAAAGAAACTATAAAAAACAAGGCAGAAAAAATGATAGAAAAAAAAATTGAAATAGAACTGGTAAGGTAGAATTCCTGAGGAACTGGTAGATAGGCAAAGGAATTTATGAAATGGGACTAAAGTTTAGAAGAGAAGAAGGTAAGACAGGAAAGAATTTGAGAGCCTTCCCTTATGGGTGTGATGTTAGCTCATGGGTTTACAGGCATGTAGTGGGTCAGCAGCTGTGGTGTTCAGGAAGACGTCACAGAGATACACCAGTGCCTGCTTTGTAGGATGGTTTCGAGAATTAAATCAACTCAAATATATAAAACACTTAGTATTTGCACAAAGTTGACCCTCAATAAAAGTTAAATATTATCCTCAGAAACTGCTCACAGTCGGAAGGTAAGTCAAAGGAAAGAAAGGAAGAAAATTCAAATGGGGGTAATAATAAATATATTTAAGTAATATATAAATATAATACATGATATAAATGTAAGAATTGATAACAAATACATACTAAATAATAAATATAATAAATTATTTCAGATCAGATCAGATCAGTCGCTCAGTCGTGTCCGACTCTTTGCGACCCCATGAACTACAGCACGCCAGGCCTCCCTATCCACCACCAGCTCTCGGAGGTCACTCAGACTCACATCCATCGAGTCAGTGATGCCATCCAGCCATCTCGTCCTCTGTTGTCCCCTTCTCCTCCTGCCCCTAATCCCTCCCAGCATCAAAGTCTTCTCCAATGAGTCAACTCTTCGCATGAGGTGGCCAAAATACTGGAGTTTCAGCTTTAGCATCATTCCTTCCAAAGAAATCCCAGGGCTGATCTCCTTCAGAATGGACCGGTTGGATCTCCTTGCAGTCCAAGGGACTCTCAAGAGTCTTCTCCAACACCACAGTTCAAAAGCATCAATTCTTCAGCGCTCAGCCTTCTTCAAAGTCCAGCTCTCACATCCATACATGAACACAGGAAAGACCATAGCCTTGACTAGGCGAACCTTTGTTGGCAAAGTGATGTCTCTGCTTTTGAATATGCTATCTAGGTTGGTCATAGCTTTCCTTCCAAGGAGTAAGCGTCTTTTAATTTCATGGCTGCAGTCACCATCTGCAGTGATTTTGGAGCCCAGAAAAATAAAGTCTGACACTGTTTCCACTGTTTCTCCATCTATATCCCATGTAGTGATGGGACTAGATGCCATGATCTTCGTTTTCTGAATGTTGAGCTTTAAGCCAACCTTTTCACTCTCCACTTTCAGTTTCATCAAGAGGCTTTTTAGTTCCTCTTCACTTTCTGCCATAAGGGTGGTATCATCTGCATATCTGAGGTTATTGATATTTCTCCCGGCAGTCTTCATTCCAGCTTGTGTTTCTTCCAGTCCAGCATTTCTCATGATGTACTCTGCATGGAAGTTAAATAAACATGGTGACAATATGCAGCCTTGACGTACTCCTTTCCCTATTTGGAACCAGTCTGTTGTTCCATGACCAGTTCTAACTGTTGCTTCCTGACCTACATATAGATTTCTCAAGAGGCAGATCAGGTGGTCTGGTATTCCCATCTTTCTCAGAATTTTCCACAGTTTATATTGTGACCCCATGGACTGTAGCCCACCAGGCTCCTCTGTCCATGGAATTCTCCAGGCAAAAATACTGGAGTGAGTGGCCATTCCCTTCTCCAGGGCATTTTTCCAACCCAGGGATGGATCTCAAGTCTCCTGCACTGCAGACAGATTCTTCCCCATCTGAGCCACCTAGGAAGCCCAACAATAAATATAATTAATAATACAAATAATAAATAGTGCCAGGGAAAGAAAACACTCCAGGAAGGAAGAGGTGTTAAAAAGCACCAATCTCAGTAGTCAAAGAAATATCAAGTTGTTCATGGATGACTCTTAAGAGAGCAATTTCAGGAATAAGGATGGAAGTTACAATGGAGAAAAGGGTGTCAATTACAAGTTACAATGGAGAAAAGGCTGCCAATTTAGAACATGTAATACAGAATGTTTATATTGTTGAAGTTTGGCAGTGAAAGGAAGGAGGAAATCAGGAGGGCACCTAGAAAGGGTATCAGGGTTAAGTAAAAACTTTCTCTCCCTCCCAGAAGGGAGAGTTACACTGGTACAATCACATAACTGAAGAAAACCACATCTTTGGGCAGGGGGTGATTGTGTCTCTGACTTTTAGGACTTGATCAACATCAACTTCGTTCAAATAAAAATCCCCCCGTGAATAAGTTTAAGTTCTGAAATTCAGATTGCTAAATAAGCACTAAGCAGCTAGCTGATGGTACCCCCTTCCCAGATCATATAGACTGTTCACACCAAGAGCTACTGGGGCCTGAGTATGCTGTCACAGGCCAGCCAGCAAATGTCCTCTGCAGATCCGCAAGTCTACCTACAGATATGTAATTTGACCATATCTACCCCTCATTAATTCCTTGCTGCCCCTCCTTTCTCTGGCAGCTCTAGCAGCCCTTCAAGTAATTCTTGCCAAAATAACATACCTGGTTTTCCCTCCATGTGCTTTTTCCTACCTGACTTTTCTTTGAGGCCCTACACATAGGAGTCTCTTAAGCTCTTCTCTCCTTTCTCATCCATACTCAAATCACTTGGTGGTATTTCTCTATTCAATTGTGACAAACTATTATTTCCTTTCCTTCAAAATATCTAAATCCTTAAATGAACACAAGGAAAATTAAAAAAGCACAACATTGCTCTTGTTAAGAATTGAGTGGGAAAAATTGGGAGAATTCTTACTGTTTTGCCATATCCTCTTGAACCTTAGCTATTTCTGTGATAATTTCACTTTGTGGGGGCAATGTCTTTAACCCTGAAGAGAAAAAAAACAAAAATTTAAGTGTCTAATTACCTCAGTATGAATAATAATCCTGTTAACAATGACCTTGCTGTGGAGAATTCAAAGGAATACAGGCTAGTTTTCTGTACCAAGGAAGTTACACATTCAGTTGATCACCTTACCCTTCCACCACCAGAATATAACCATGTTAACAGTGGGTAGCTTGCACCTTCCCACTTTGTCTTTGGAAGAAATGTCTCCTAATGTGCTTTCCAACCGATATCTGCCTCCTCCCTAAAAGAGTCTTTCAAGTGGGAAATGAGATATGGACATGAGAAAATGATAAAAAGTATATGAAAAATTAGGTTCAAAGTAAAAGGGTAGGAGGAGGATGGGAAACACATCTGTACTTGTACTCAATCCCAAAGGGGCTTTATACCACAGACAGAAGGAAGTAAAAATAAACTGTCAATCTGTGTTATGCCTTAAGTCTCTTGGGAAATAAACCTTAACTTATAAACTTCTTTATTTGGTGAGAGTGAGGGCCAAGGTCAAAGGCAACTCATAATACCCAGTCTGAGCAAATAAACTTATGCACCAATGCACAAAGAGTTCCAGTAGCAGGAATTTAACACCAACATCAAGGACATGGCTAGACAAAGGTAGGAGAGTACTTAACATGGAAACTCTCAATTTCAGTGATTAGCTTTATGCCCAGAATTTATAGGCACTATGCCATAGAGAAAACTTGAGCCAACTCTAAAGGTACTCATACCTTATGCCTTTGCTTCTGCTGTGTTCTCTGTCTTGTATGCCTTCCCCTTTACTCATTATGTTTGTAGAAAAAGCCTGTTCATTTCCTCCGTTGGTTGTATCCAACTCTAAACCCAACTCTAAAGTGGAGCCCAGCGTGCTACAGTCCATGGGGTTGCAAAGAGTCAGACATGACTCAGGGACTGAACAACAACTGCAGAGTTTAGAAAACCATCAAAGCTGAACTTGCATTCACTGAATAGAGATTTATTAGCTGCCTCCCATGTGCTAGGCATTGGTCTGGTCTGGAAGACAAAGGCAAATAAACTTGACTCTTGTGTTTCAAGAACTTTCAGGGGACTTCCCTGGTGGTCTAGTGGTTCAGAATCTGTCTTCCAATGCAGGGGATGTGGGTTCAATCCTAAGTTAGGGAACTCAGAACCCACATGCAGCAGAGCAGCTAAGCCCTCGCATCACAAAGAGAGAAGCCTGTGCCCTGCAAGGAGGACCCAGTTTGTAGCCAGAAACACAAAGAGCTTTCAGCATATTACCTGCTGTGTTTGCTGCTTAGTGGGTAAGTCAGCTAGAAGATCTGGAAGATGATAGGATCTAGATAGGATCTAGAAGATGATAGGATATATGGCAAAAGAAGTGAAAGATAGGCGTGAAAAAGCAGCCTGTATCTAATTTGTGAAGGAACTTGAATGCCCCGCTATTACATAATGCCTCCTTGTGATCCAGAGAATTGTATCATTTCATATGTTTTGCAAGGGAAGAAAGTTACTAAATGAAAGTGGAATCCTTGCAAGGGCTCTTGAGAGGTTACAAAAGAGACAAAGATAAAAGAAAACTAGATTTTGGTCAAGGCAAGCAAGTAGACTTCAGTTCAGTTCCGTTCAGTCGCTCAGTAATGTCCGACTCTTTGCCACCCCACGAACACAGCACGCCAGGCCTCCCTGTCCATCACCAACTCCCGGAGTTCACTCAGACTCACGTCCATCAAGTCAGTGATGCCATCCAGACATCTCATCCTCTGTCGTCCCCTTCTCCTCCTGCCCCCAATCCCTCCCAGCATCAGAGTTTATCCAATGAGTCAACTCTTCGCACGAGGTGGCCAAAGTACTGGAGTTTCAGCTTTGGCATCATTCCTTCCAAAGAAATCCCAGGGCTGATCTCCTTCAGAATGGACTAGTTGGATCTCCTTGCAGTCCAAGGGACTCTCAAGAGTCTTGTCCAACATCACAGTTTAAAAGCATCAATTCTTCAGTGCTCAGCCTTCTTCACAGTCCAACTCTCACATCCATACATGACCACAGGAAAAACCATAGCCTTGACTAGATGGACCTTTGTTGGCAAAGTTATGTCTCTGCTTTTCAATATGCTAACTAGGTTGGACATAACTTTCCTTCCAAGGAGTAAGCGTCTTTTAATTTCATGGCTGCAGTCACCATCTGCAGTGATTTTGGAGCCCAGAAAAATCAAGTCTGACACTGTTTCCACTGTTTCCGCATGTATACCCCATGAATTGATGGGACCAGATGCCATGATCTTCCTTTTCTGAATGTTGAGCTTTAAGCCAACTTTTTCACTCTCCACTTTCACTTTCATCAAGAGGCTTTTGTGTTCCTCTTCACTTTCTGCCATAAGGGTGATGTCATCTGCATATCTGAGGTTATTGATATTTCTCCAGGCAAGTAGACTTAGTGTTCTACAAAAGAGTGGAACATTTTCTTACCAAGAGAATAGTAATTCTGGAGAACAAAGGAAGAAGGGAAATGGGACTTGGTAGGAAAGAACACATCAGGCAAGAAGATAGGCTCCGCTGGCAATGTGTGAAATTAGCTGATTCTAAAGGCTTAAAACCAGCACAGTGAGGGCAGAATTCAGAGATGAGAAAGGCAAGAATTTGGTAGGTAGAGTGTAGGGGTATGAGTATTAGAAAACACTCAGGGTTTCTTTTGGATGTTTGATAATTTTATAGGGATTCTCTGATGATTCCTTCCTTCCGAGTGTTAAAAGAAAGCTGGAGGAGTTAGCACTAAGCTCTGCTAGCATAGAAAACTGGGCTTTTTATACAATTCCCCTAAAATCCCCTAATCCCATGGCCATAATGCAGAATCTTCCAAATGCTTTTTCACTAATCCTCTCAATAGTTTACATGTTCTGGAAGAGTCTCAGTTGTTTGTTCAAAGTATATTAAGGTGCTGTGGCCTATTTTAATGCAACTTTTTCCACTTACTTAATTGACCACTTAAAAGATCCCCTTAATATGACTGGAATATGCCAACTTAATGGGTTGCTTTCATTGGATTGCTAGTCAAGTGCTCAAAGAGCACACAATCTACTGGATGGAATTAAAGAAGTAAGAAAGGAAAGAACTCTGGGGCGTCCCTGGTAGTCCCTGTGGTTAGGACTGCATGCTTCCAATGCAGGGGCTGCGGGTCTGATCCCTGCTAGGGGAACTATGAGCCTATGTGCCCCATGGTGTAGCCAAAAAATTAAAAGAAAAAGAAAAGAAATGAAGGAACTTTGGGCAAATCTGGAAAAGCTATTTTTTTTTTTTTTTGCTAATTTTTTTAAAAATGTTTATTTATTTTAATTGGAAGCTAATTACTTCACAATATTGTGGTGGTTTTTGCCATATATTGTCACGAACTAGCCATGGGTGTACATGTGTCCCACCATCCTGAACCCTGCGCCCACCTCTCTCCCACCCATTCCTCTGGGTTGTCCCAGATCACCAGCTTCCCTGCTTCATGCATCGAACTTGCACTGGTCATCTATTTTACATATGGTAATATACATTTTCAATGCCATTCTCTCATATGGTCCCACCCTTTCCTTCTCCCACGTAGTCCAAAAGTCTGATCTTTACATCTATGTCTCATTTACTGTCTTGCATATAGGGTCATCTTTACTGTCTTTCTAAACTTCTATATATATATATATATATGCGTTAATATACTATATTGGTGTCTCTCTTTCTGGCTGACTTCACTCTGTATAATAGGCTCCAGTTTCATCCACCACCTCATCAGAACTGACTCAAATGCATTTTTTTTTTATAGCTGAGTAATATTGCATTGTGTATATGTACCAAAACTTCCTTATCCATTCTTCTACCAATGGATATCTAGGTTGCTTCCATGTCCTAGCTATTGTAAACAGTGCTGCAATGAACACTGGGGTACACGTGTCTCTTTCAGTTCTGGCTTTCTCAGTGTGTATGCTCAGCAGTGGGATTGCTAGGTTGTGTGGCAGTTCTATTTCCAGATTTTTAAGGAATCTCTACCCTGTTCTCCATAGTGGCTGTACTAGTTTTCACTCCCATCTATCACCATTGTTTCTTTTTCTCTACTACCATGAAGTATTCTTAGGGAAGAAGCTGTAATTTTTATAAGAACTCTGAATCCGTTCAGTTTAGTCACTCAGTCATGTCCGATCTTTGTGACCCCATGAACTGCAGCATGCCAGGGTGCCCTGTCCATCACCAACTCCCGGAGCTTAGTCAAACTCATGTCCACTGAGTCAGCGATGCCATCCAACCATCTCATCTTCTGTTATCCCCTTCTCTTCCTGTCTTCAATGTTTCCCCAGTATCAAGCTCTTTTCCAACGAGTCACTTCTTCACATCAGGTGGCCAAGGTATTGGAACTTCAGCTTCAGCATCAGTCTTTCCACCGAATATTCAGGACTAATTTTTCCTAGTATGGACTGGATGCATGTCTTTACAGGCCAAGCGACTCTCAACAGTCTTCTCCAACACCACAGTTAAAAAGTAACAATTCTTCTGCACTCAGCCTTCTTTATGGTCTCTCACAGCCACACATGACTACTGGAAAAACAATAGCTTTGACTAGATGGAACTTTGTCAGCAAAATAATCTCTGCTTTTGATTACGCTGTCTAGGTTTGTCATGCCTTTTCTCCCACCGAGCAAGGGTCTTTTAATTTCATCACTGCAGTCACCATCTGCAGTGATTTTGGAGCCCAAGAAAATAAAGTTTGTCACTGTTTCCATTGTTTCCCTATCTATTTGCCATGAAGCGATGGGACCAGATGCCATGATCTTAGTTTTTTGAATGTTGAGTTTTAAGCCAACTTTTTCACTCTCCTCTTTCACTTTCATCAAGAGGCTCTTTAGTTCTTCACTTTCTGCCATTGGGGCAGTGTCATCTGCATATCTGAGGTTACTGATATTTCTCCCAGCAATCTTGATTTCAGCTTGTGCTTCATCCAGCCTGGCATTTTGCATGATGTACTCTGCATATAAGTTAAATAAGCAGGATGACAATATACTGCCTTGAAATACTCCTTTCCCAATTTGGAACCCGTCTGTTGTTCCATGTCTGGTTCTCACAATTGCTTCTTGACCTGCCTACAGATTTCTCAGGAGGCAGGAGAGGTGGTCTGGTATTCCCATCTCTTTAAGAATTTTTCACAGATAGTCGTGATCCACACAGTCAAAGGGGCTTGCCTGGTGGCTCAGCTGGTAAAGAATCCACCTGCAATGTGGGAGAGCTAGCTTCCATCCCTGGCTTAGAAAGATCCCCTGGAGAAGGAAAAGGCTACCCCCTCCAGTATTCTGGCCTGGAGAATTTCATAGGGTCACAAAGAGTTGGACACAACTGAGCAACTTTCACTTTTTACACAATCAAAGGCTTTTGCATAGTCAATAAAGCAGAAGTATATGTTTTTCTGGAATTCTTTTGCTCTTTCTGTGATCCAACAGATGTTGGCAATTTGATCTCTGGTTTCTCTGCCTTGCTAAATCCAGCTCGTACATCTGGAATTTCTTGGTTCACACATGAAGCCTAGCTTGAAGGATGTTGAGCATTACCTAGCTAGCATGTGAAATGAGTACAATTGTGTGGTAGTTTGAACATTCTTTGGCATTTCTCTTCTTTGGAATTGGAACGAAAACAGAACTTTTCCAGTCCTGTGGCCACTGCTGAGTTTTCCAAATTTGCTGGCATTTTGAGTGCAGCACTTTTACAGCACCATCTTTTAGGATTTGAAATAGCTCAGCTGGAATTCCTTCACCTCCACTACCCTTATTTGTTGTGATGTTTCTTAAGGCCCACTTGACTTCACACTCAGGATGTCTGGCTCTAGGTGAGTGATAACACCATCGTGGTTGTCTAGATCATTAAGATCTTTTTTGTGTAGTTTTCCTGTGTATTTTTGCCACCTCTTCTTAAAATCTTCTGCTTCTGTTAGGTCCATAATGTTTCTGTCCTTTATTACGCCCATCTTTGCATGAAATATGCTTTTGGTATCTCTAGTCTTCTTGAAGAGATCTCTAGTCTTTCCCATTCTTATTTTCATCTATTTCTTTGCATTGTTAACTTAGGATGGTTTTCTTATCTCTCTTTTCTATTCTTTGGAACTCTGCATACAGATGGGTATATCTTTCCTTTTCTCCTTTTGCTTTCACTTCTCTTCTTTTCTCAGCGATTTTTAGGGCCTCCTGAGACAACCATTTTGCCTTTTTGCATTTCTTTTTCTTAGGGATGGTTTTGATCACTACTTCCCATACAATGTTATGAAGCTTCATCCTTAGCTCTTCAGGTACTCTGTCTATCAGATCTGATCCCTGACTCTATATGTCAGCTCCTTTGTAGTACTTCAAATGGCACATTTTCAAATCCCTTAACCATTCTTATCTCTCTCCTTTTACTGTATTCCAGTTTCACTTTTAAAATATTTTTAGGTGTGGTCTGACCACAGTGTGGTCTGACTTAGAGAATGTTGTGAATTCTAGGATATTATAGATTTTTAATGATGTCAGGTATAATTAAGTCTTTTAGAAGCCACATTATTCTGCTAATTCATACTGAACCTACTGTCCCAAGCCCTACAGTTTTTTCTCATGTTCTCATAGCCCAAACTTTCTGAAAAAGGGAATATAAAGGGGGAAATTGAGAATTTGAGTGGCTGAATCTTCTATATTCTGGACTAGTCTTTACCAGGTCTTAATTTTTTGCTGAAATCAAGTCACAGCACTTCTATATTTGACTTTCTCTAACTATAATAAAAGAAGACTGCTTCACAAATATGTGTCCATTTTCTAAAATCTGGAAGAGTGGATTTTAAACTGGAGTGCACATTATAATCACCTGGGGAACATTTTCTCAATGATTTTATATCAGCTCCATCTCAGACTTATGTACTAAATACCACCAGCAAAACATGCCTATTTTGGGAAAATTTTCCAGGAGATTTTGCTATAGGTCCATGGTTATAAATTACTACTTTATATTCCCTCAACAATTAATTTTTGAGCACTAACTTTGTGCCACGCACTGTTACAATCATACATACTATCTGGCTATTTATAAGCAAGAATATAAACATAATTAAACATACTGCTAAGTAATCAGGTAATCATCTTACATGGTCACTTACCTTTAAAAACTCGAGTGGCCCAGCATCCTTGGAGCTCAGAAATGGGTATAATGGCACCCAAGGGCTGGATCAAGCCTATGATTGCAAGAGTTGGCTTTTCAAAGTTAGGAGGGAAGACCTTTTTGTACAGGGATATCTTGTTTTTGACTACTTTGACACAATCTTCAAGAAAAGGAAATGCAAAGCTATAGCCTGTAGCAAAGATAACAGCATCAATGTCATCCTCCCTAGAGCCATCCTCAAATGTGGCTGCTGTCTCTGTGAACTCCTTCACATTTGTTTTTACCTTCACAAAGCCAGAAATTATACGGTTTGGCAGGTCATCATTTACTGTTGGATGTTGACTGAAAACTCTGTGAATGATGATAAAGAAGGAGAAATGAGAGATCATGAGAGAGAGAGAGAGAAATCATTACCATGTAAGTAACTTTCTACTTTGATTGAGGTGGTTAATCAATATGCCAATCAGATCAGATCAGTCGCTCAGTCGTGTCCGACTTTTTGCGACCCCATGAACCGCAGCACGCCAGGCCTCCCTGTCCATCACCAGCTCCCAGAGGTCACTCAGACTCGCATCCATCGAGTCAGTGATGCCATCCAGCCATCTCATCCTCTGTCGTCCCCTTCTCCTCCTGCCCTCAATCCCTCCCAGCATCAGAGTCTTCTCCAATGAGTCAACTCTTCGCATGAGGTGGCCAAAATACTGGAGTTTCAGCTTTAGCATCATTCCTTCTAAAGAAATTCCAGGATTGATCTCCTTCAGAATGGACTGGTTGGATCTTCTTGCAGTCCAAGGGACTCTCAAGAGTCTTCTCCAACACCACAGTTCAAAAGCATCAATTCTTCGGCGCTCAGCCTTCCTCACAGTCCAGCTCTCACATCCATACATGACCACAGGAAAGACCATAGCCTTGACTAGGCGAACCTTTGTTGGTAAAGTAATGTCTCTGCTTTTGAATATGCTATCTAGGTTGGTCATAACCTTCCTTCCAAGGAGTAAGCGTCTTTTAATTTCATGGCTGCAGTGACCATCTGCAGTGATCTTGGAGCCCAGAAAAACAAAGTCTGACACTGTTTCCACTGTTTCCCCATCTATTTCCCATGCAGTGATGGGACCAGATGCCATGATCTTCGTTTTCTGAATGTTGAGCTTTAAGCCAACCTTTTCACTCTCCACTTTCACTTTCATCAAGAGGCTTTTTAGCCCCTCTTCACTTTCTGCCATAAGGGTGGTGTCATCTGCATATCTGAGGTTATTGATATTTCTCCCAGCAATCTTGATTCCAACTTGTGTTTCTTCCAGTCCAGCATTTCTCATGATGTACTCTGCATATAAGTTAAATAAACATGGTGACAATATACAGCCTTGACGTACTCCTTTTCCTATTTGGAACCAGTCTGTTGTTCCATGACCAGTTCTAACTGTTGCTTCCTGACCTGCATACAGATTTCTTAAGAGGCAGATCAGGTGGTCTGGTATTCCCATCTCTCTCAGAATTTTCCACAGTTTATTGTGATCCACACAGTCAAAGGCTTTGGCATAGTCAATAAAGCAGAAATAGATGTTTTTCTGGAACTCTCTTGCTTTTTCCATGATCCAGCGGATGTTGGCAATTTGATCTCTGGTTCCTCTGCCTTTTCTAAAACCAGCTTGAACATCAGGAAGTTCACGGTTCACATATTGCTGAAGCCTGGCTTGGAGAATTTTGAGCATTACTTTACTAGCGTGTGAGATGAGTGCAATTGTTCGGTAGTTTGAGCACTCCTTGGCATTGCCTTTCTTTGGGATTGGGATGAAAACTGACCTTTTCCAATCTTGTGGCCACTGCTGAGTTTTCCAGATTTGCTGGCATATTGAGTGTAGCACTTTCACAGCATCATCATTCAGGATTTGGAATAGCTCCACTGGAATTCCATCACCTCCACTAGCTTTGTTTGTAGTGATGCTTTCTAAGGCCCATTTGACTTCACATTCCAAGATGTCTTGCTCTAGGTCAGTGATCACATCATCATGATAATCTGGGTCTTGAAGCTCTTTTTTGTATAGTTCTTCTGTGTATTCTTGCCACCTCTTCTTGATATCTTCTGCTTCTGTTAGATCCACACCATCTCTGTCCTTTATTGTGCCCATCTTTGCATGAAATGTTCCTTTGGTATCTCTGATTTTCTTGAAGAGATCCCTAGTCTTTCCCATTCTGTTGTTTTCCTCTATTTTCTTTGCATTGATCACTGAAGAAGGCTTTCTTATCTCTTCTTGCTATTCTTTGGAACTCTGCATTCAGATGTTTATATCTTTCCTTTTCTCCTTTGCTTTTCGCTTCTCTTCTTTTCACAGCTATTTGTAAGGCCTCCCCAGACAGCCATTTTGCTTTTTTGCATTTCTTTTCCATGGGGATGGTCTTGATCCCTGTCTCCTGTACAATGTCACGAACCTCATTCCATAGTTCATCAGGCACTCTATCTATCAGATCTAGGCCCTTAAATCTATTTCTCACTTCCACTGTATAATCATAAGGGATTTGATTTAGGTCATACCTGAATGGTCTAGTAGTTTTCTCTACTTTCTTCAATTTCAGTCTGAATTTGGCAATAAGGAGTTCAATATGCCAATAGTCTCCCTTTATTCATGAAATTTGGGAAGGGTCTAATATATACCAGCTCGATAAAGATAAGGATGATCTCAGAGTAGATGTTGGACTGTGGAAGGCATTGAAAGGGAAGATGTTGGAGAAGTAAGGGAAGAATGGTCTTATTTGAAAAGTACATGTATGGTTTCTCAAGGAATAATAATGCTCTTGGTGACATAATAAAGCCACAGTCTAGTGCTTTCTATCCATATGTCAGAAAGTCTGCAGAACTGTATTATCAGCATCCTACTGAGCCTACCTTTAGTTTCCAAGGCCCAGGAGGTAGACTTGAACCACTATTTTCCAAACTGTATAATGAACTACATGTGTATAGTAATTTACATTTATAAATTGATTTTACATCCATTAACATAAACCTAATGAAGGAGGCAGGACAGTTACCATTATCCAGGTTTTGTAGATGAGGAAACTGAGGACTAAAGAAGTTACGTGACTGGCCTAAGGTCCTGCAGCCTAGAACTTTAGGATTTATATCAAAATGGTTTTTTATGAACTCCCTTGAGATCCTCTGGGCATGGTAAGTACTGTTTCCTAGAAATAGCATAGAATAAGGTGACAAAAAAACGACAGGTTTGCAGAATTTGGACTTTTCTAAAAACAGTCTGAATCCTTGGATACTGTGTTAACAGGTTCTGAGAATCAGCCTGTTATGTTGGGACAGAGCTTGCCTCTTCCCAGGACCTGGTCTGTTTAAACAGTATTGCTGGCTTGTTGCATTAGTAATTCTTTGACTCAAGCCTTTAGGTTTGTGATTCTGTTCTCATTCCAACCTCATCATTTCATCTTTCTCTCCAAACTTACTCCTTTTCACTAACAGTACCACGATTCCACACTGTTGCCCAAATCACAGAACTGTGAGTCTTACATCTGGTTACCAAGGCCACCCTTTCTCCTTTAAACATCTTCAGAATCATTTTACTCATTCTCTGTTTCACCTGGACTGTTATAGTTGGCTTCAGGGTCTCCTGCTCCATCCCCCTTCAATCTATGTTCTAGATTATTTGGGGAGTGATTGTTCAAAAATGTATTTATTATTATTATGTCACTCACTTGCTTAAAACCTTTCGATGATGGCTCTGGACTGTCTTCATTCTAAACTTTTTATTTTATTTATCTCCAGCGAACCTGGAGATGTACTCAGGCACTCTTCTGTCTCTGCCTAATAGTCCAGCCCAAAGAAACTATGTGCAGGTCTTACAGCATAATATATTTTTGCTATTCTAAGACCTTGTATTTATAATTACAATGCTACTTCCTTATTCTATTTGTTTGACTATCTCCTATTATTTCATAAAGATTCCATTTAGTTTTGTGATTCCCACAGTTTCGGATGCTACAGTTTCCATAATTGGGTCAAATAAATGGCTGAAAGTTTGTTGGGAAACACACTCTCCAAGTTTCATCCCACTGATTAATTTCAAAGGAAAAAAATATCTTTACAGAAGAGAAACCTGGTAGCTACTACCAAATCCATGTGATCAAAGTTAACATCATTAATATGTAATAAACTGCTGTCAATTGGTTCCTGATGTGATCCACCAAGAAAGCACAAGATATGAATATTTGCACCAGAACTATTTAATCTAAATGTAATAGAGGTAGAACAACTATGAAAGTCCAAATTTAGAGACTTCCTGCAAAACAAATGGCTTCAATTCTTAAAAAAAAAATACAAAAATCCATGTAAAAAATAGAGAATTATTTCAGATTAAGAGAGACAAAAGAGAGATGACAACTGAATGCAATGGTGTAATACCTGACAGAATCCTAGATTTTAAAAATAAAAAAGGTACGAAGAATTCCCTGGCAATCCAGTGGTTAGAACTCTGCACTCTAAGCCACGCAGTGTGGCCCCAAAATAAAAAGCTACAAATATTATTGAAAAAAATTGGGAAATTTGAATATGCAATATATTATCAAGAGATAATGGTACTTTACCAATGTTCAGTTTGCTAAGTCTGGTAATTATATTATGTTTATGTAGAAGAATGCCCTTTTTCTTAGGCAATGTATGCTAAAGAATGTAGGGTCAAGTGTCTTATTGACTACAAGTAGTTGCTCAGAGTCAGACATGGCTGAGCTACTTCACTTTCACTTTTCATTTTCATGCATTGGAGAAGGAAATGACAACCCACTCCAGTGTTCTTGCCTGGACAATCCCAGAGACTGGGGAGCCTGGTGGGCTGCCGTCTATGGGGTCACATAGAGTTGGACACGACTGAAGCAACTTAGCAGCAGCAACAGCAGCAGCAGTTACTGTCAAATAGTTCAGGGAAAAAATGTATGAATGCATGCATGGATATATAGATACTATATATGTATGGATCTATATACCTCCAGAAAGAGAGAGAAAGGAAATATAGTGAGATGTTAATAATAGGTCAATCTAAATGAAGGGTATATGGGTGTTCATTGTACTTACTATTTTATAGCAAGTAAATCTAAACATTAAAAAAATTAAAAGTTGGAGGGAGTAAAAGCATTTAAAATCACCCTCTGGAAATGCTATCACAGTCCACTTCTGTGTGAAGACTTCTGTCCTTCATAATGTCCATGTATTTCTCTTATAACAACATATTCTACCACCTGTCTTCTTGTTAGAGTATTCAAAGAACTAGCCATTTCTCATTTATTGCGTACATGATCTCCGGCAAGTTAGTTTCTCTAATTGTCAATTTTTATTTTTGCAAAATGGAGATCAAAATAGTACCAACCTATAGGGCTACTGTGAGGACTAAATGAGATCATGCATGTAACACATTAGCACCGTGTTTGTCTTATATTAAGTCTTCAAAAAGGTAAGATGCTAGTATTACTATTAGGTCTTGAGTCTCAGTATTCTCAAGCCAGTTTACTGCTTGGCTCAGATGCTCAGTTGTTGGATGAATGAAGGATGCCCTGCCCTCTACTACCCTTTTATTGTTGCTGTGGGGCATCATGTAAAAAGAACTCGTACCTTGGAGAATGATAAAATGATTAATGCCAAGGAGAATTCTAGATGGAAAATTACAGACCAGTAGATCTTGGACTTCTGTGGGGCAAGGTAGAAATCTGATTTCTGATTCTGTGCATCTGTTTCATGTACAGGCAGAGGTAAGCTCTACTGTTAGCCTGTGGGCACAGCCTTTATACTTTGCTTTGGCCATCCCTGCCAACTCCAAGCCTTGGAACATACCTGTGTTTAGGCTTCAGGCCAAACATTTCATAAGTAAACCTTCGGTTTAGCTTTTACCCAAATATCTATTTGCTGCTGATTCACCAGTAATCTTCTTCAGCAAATGATTAAATCGAGATGAGAAAAGTATATCAAAAGGATATCCATAGTCTCCAACACGATTGATGATCCAAGCCCCTCTTCTGGTGCTGAGGAAAACCTGAGGGATGGGGAAAAAATAATTTTTGCTTTTGCATTTCTCTAAAGAAATGGGGGCCCATTTTTTTCAAGATGAAGTTCAAACTCATTAATCTGGCTTTTTATTCCCTGCCTATCTCTTTATTTATTTAAATTTCCTGCCATTTTCTTCTCAAACACTAAGCTTACAATTAAATTGGTATATTCACTGAACAAGAGTATATTTTGCTAAGCTACCACTGTATTTCTGTTTAATGTCATTATGCCTCCCTAAAAGGCCCCCTATTCCTTAAATTCTCCAAAGCTTATTCCTTTTTAAGATCCAGAATCAAGTCTCCCTCCTCCATAAGATACCACTGATCATTCTGGCTGATAATTTTCTCTCCATTTTCTGAACTTCTCTAGCACTTATCACCTGTCCAACTCATTTAAAATAAGAAGACAGGGACTTCCCCGGTGATTCAGTGGTTAAAGAATCCACCTGCCAATGCAGGGCACACAGGTTCATTCCCTGGCCTGGGAAGGTCCCTCATGCCGAGGGGCAATTAAGCCAGTGTGCCATGACTACTGAGCCCGTGAGCTGCAACTATGAAGACCCAGCACAGCCAAAAAATAAATTTAAAATATATATATTTTTTAAATAATAAAATAAAATCAGGAGACAGTAAAGCTGACAGCAAGTGGACATCATTTAATCTAAAACCTTCAATCTTTTCTTGGACTTTGACATTGTTTGCATTATTACAAAAAAACATCAATTATACTGATATTTAACATTGTGTATTCTGATTTTTGTCTTTCCGAATGTATTTTCTCCAAGGTGGAAAGTATAGAAGATACATCTACTTCCCAACATACCATCATCACCATTTCAATTTATTGAGAATTACAACCCATAAGTCACTGTACTAGGTCCTTTATCTGTATTTTTATTTGATCAATAAATAAATACCTCTTGAGTTAGGTAATGTTATGTCCATTTGATGGATGAGAAACATGGAGAAGATGAATAATTTGCCTGAACTCATATAGCTACTAAGTGGTAGACCTGAATTTCTAACATAAGTCTTATCTATGCCAAAGCTTATGCTTAAAAAATGTTTTAGTTATTTAAGGGAAAAACTGAAAGTTGCAAATAGAACAACATGGGAGCTGGTCACTCTTTCTGTGTCATCGGCTGGCTCAAGTCCACATTCAGAGCTAATAAAAGTTTGGTATTCAGCTACTTGTCAAAAGCATCACTTTGTCTATGTTATAACACTCTCTAGAGATAGTTTCCAGGGTTGTAAGCTATTTACGTGGAGAAGGCAATAGCATCCCACTCCAGTACTCTTGCCTGGAAAATCCCATGAATGGAGGAGGCTGGTGGGCTACAGTCCATGGGGTCGCTAAGAGTCGGACACGACTGAATTACTTCATTTTCACTTTTCACTTTCCTGCATTGGAGAAGGAAATGGCAACCCACTCCCGTGTTTTTGCCTGGAGAATCCCAGAGACGGGGGAGCCTGGTGGGCTGCCGTGTATGGGGTCGCACAGAGTCAGACACGACTGAAGAGACTTAGCAGCAGCAGCAGCACCAAGCTATTTAAGTACAATGTTTTGTGAGTTTTCTGCCATGCAGCAAGTGGGATCTTGGTTCCCCAACCACGGATTGAACTTGCACCCTTTGCACTGGAGTCTTAACCACTGTACTGCCAGGGAAGTCCTTGTGTTATGGTTTTTTGTTTAAGTCCTCCTGTTAAAAGGTGACCTGTCTACAGAGGGATGATCATATACTTCAAACATGTATTCTCACCAATGGTGCCCTTCAGCACTATCATAATTAAGCACTTTTATGTGTCACAGTTGAAAGAGCATGCATGGTCTTAGGAATCAAATGATTTTGTGTGCAGTCTAGGTAACTTTTTAAATATAGGTTATAAGTAATGTAAATGCTCAGAACTTCAGTTAAAAAGTTCTCAACCAATACATTATAAAGCAATTATCCTCTATTTAAAAAATAGTTAAAACTTCTCTATGTATAAAATACTGACAATAATACATATGTCACAAACCTTTATCAGAAACATATCCACCTTACTTCTACCTACTCTTGCTGCCTTGTTCTTTGGCAATTTATGGTTCCTCAGAGCTTGTGAAGAAATAAAGGAAAACAACAGAACGGGAAAGACTAGAGATCTCTTCAAGAAAATTAGAGATACCAAGGGAACATTTCATGCAAAGATGGGCTTGAAAAAGGACAAAAATGGTATGGACCTAACAGAAGCAGAAGATATTAAGAAGAGGTGGCAAGAATACACAGAAGAACTGTACAAAAAAAGATCTTCATGACCAAGATAACACCAATGGTGTGATCACTGACCTAGAGCCAGACATCCTGGATTGTGAAGTCAAGTGGGCCTTAGAAAGCATCACTATGAACAAAGCTAGTGGAGGTGATGGAATTCCAGTGGAGCTATTTCAAAACTGAAAAATGATGCTGTGAAAGTGCTGCACTCAATATGCCAGCATATTTGGAAACTCAGCAGTGGCCACAGGACTGGAAAAGGTCAGTTTTCATTCCAATACCATAGAAAGGCAATGTCAAAAATGCTCAAACTACCACACAATTGCCCTCACCTCACACGCTAGTAAAGTAATGCTCAACATTTTCCAAACCAGGTTTCACCAATATGTGAACCCTGAACTTCTAGATGTTCAAGCTGGTTTTAGAAAAGGCAGAGGAACCAGAGATCAAATTGCTAACATCTGCTGGATCATGGAAAAACAAGAGAGTTCCAGAAAAACATCTATTTCTGCTTTCTTGACTATGCCAAAGCCTTTGACTGTGTGGATCACAACAAACTGTGGAAAATTCTGAAAGAGATGGGAATACCAGAGCACCTGATCTGCCTCTTGAGAAACCTGTATGCAGGGCAGGAAGCAACAGTTAGAATTGGACATGGAACAGTGTGGTTCCAAATCGGAAAAGGAGTACGTTAAGGCTGTATATTGTCACCCTGCTTATTTAACTTATATGCAGAGTACATCATGAGAAACACTGGGCTGGAAGAAGCACAAGCTGGAATCAAGATTGCCAGGAGAAATATCAATGACATCCAATATGCAGATGACACCATCCTTATGGCAGAAAGTGAAGAGGAACTAAAAAGCCTCTTGATGAAAGTGAAAGAGGAGAGTGAAAATGTTGGCTTAAAGCTCAACATTCAGAAAACGAAGATCATGGCATCTGGTCCCATCACTTCATGGGAAATAGATGGGGAAACAGTGGAAACAGTGTCAGACTTTCTTTTCGGGGCTCCACAATCACTGCAGATGGAGACCGCAGCCATGAAATTAAAAGATGCTTACTCCTTGGAAGGAAAGTTATGACCAACCTAGATAGCATATTCAAAAGCAGAGATATTACTTTGCCAACAAAGGTCCGTCTAGTCAAGGCTATGGTTTTTCCAGTAGTCATGTATGGATGTGAGAGTTGGACTGAGAAGAAAGCTGAGCACCAAGGAATTGATGCTTTTGAAGTGTGGTGTTGGAGAAGACTCTTGAGAGTCCCTTGGACTAAAAGGAGATTCAACCAGTCCATTCTAAAGGAGTTCAGTCCTGGGTGTTCATTGGAAGGACTGCATGCAAAGAGTTGACTCATTGGAAAAGACTCTGATGCTGGTAGGTATTGGGGGCAGGCGTAGAAGGGGACAACAGAGAATGAGATGGCTAGATGGCATCACTGACTCGCTGGACGTGAGTCTGCGTGAACTCCAGGAGTTCGTGGTGGACAGGGAGGCCTGGTGTGCTGTGATTCATGGGGTTGCAAAGAGTTGGAAACAACTGAGTGACTGAACTGAACTGAGTGCTTGTAAGGCTAAGCTTCTCTATAGCCGACACTTTAACAAGCCACTGGTATTAAAGAAAGCTCCTACCTTGGGTCCCTACCACATACTTTGAACATTCTTTTATCACATCGCTCACATACATTTTTACCCTTTATTATTTACATAGCTGTTTCCTAATAAATGCTTATTGAATTAATTCATGGAGTGACATATAAAATCAGTTTTGTGGCAATAGATGGGGATAAACTTGAGAATAAGTGTTATTTAATGGAATTTCTGGGTAAAGGTTATTTAACAAAGTTGTGGCATTAAACTTCTATTTTTAAAAGTAATTTTTTAAAAGTAATTTAAAATGTATGTTTAATTAAAGTTACTGAAGAACAACCAGGCATTTAACTATGCCAAAAATGTTATGATTGCATAAAGACATGAATCTTTATGATTCCAGAAAGACAATGATGTCTTTTTCTAGGAATTTATAATGAAGATATTTTCTTCCCCGTTCAAAATCTATGATACAAAAAAAATCAATATAAAAAGCAATCAAAAAACCCTCAAGGACATAGAAATGGCTTTACTGTGGATGTAATTCTATGTTAACTAATTGTACACAGCAGCTGGGGAGAGCTGCTTACACGTGCTTCAATGTGGACGCTTTTAATACTGATGTCCACGTTGTCTTTAGAGGATTAGACTGCTTTTTTTTTTTTTCCATTTGGGGAGTGAAGAAGAGTGAAGGGGAAAATTCCCCTACCAGCCTATGAGGGAAAAGCTTTCAATGACCCAGTACACTTTCCTTCAAAATAAGAGCATAGCACTTCTGCTGGCCGACAGGTAGTCTACACTGTGGATACTGCATTCTAACAATCTCTCCCAGCAATCACTGGGTCTTCTTCAAAGCCAGAAGCACCCTGCAAAGAGACAGCTGAGAGCCATTATGGGCACAGTTCTTGGTCATAACTGAATTTTTTAGAGTGAGACCAGATGAATGATGGAAATCTTAACTTGTAACCTGGCTCAGTCACATCATCAATCATGATATTGCCAATTGAGGCAACAAAACAAATCCCTACGTTTGCCGTTGGCACTGATGGGCTGTGTGCAGGTATATACACTCCGTTGGGTCCTGCAGCTTCCTTGGTGAAGCAAAGCAAATAATTTTACTAATTCAAACCTGTTTGGCCCTGTGGCTAATTTCCACTGCCAGGTCCCCTCCAGAATTCCCAATGCCAATTATAATGACTCTCTTTCCAGTGAAACTGTCTGGATTCTTATAATCTCGACTATGGAAGTATCGTCCTTTGAACTTCTCAATTCCTACAAGAGAAGGAAAAATAATTAATGGGTCATGGTCACTCAATGTTTTTGCAGTGTGTAGAGTTTATGCATACATTCTCCATGTGTTCTCCTTGTATTCAGGCACACTGTCACCTTTTTAAATATTTTGGCCTGTTCTCTTTTCCCATAGCCCCAGAGTAAAACCTTGTGATTTCCTTATCATAAGTAGTCTGCTTAACTCCGGATCTGTTTGTATTTTGGACTTGTGGACTCACAAATCCAAACTACTTCAGAAAACTTTCTCTTGTCTTTTCTTCTTCTTCTTCTTTTTTTTTTTTTTTTGTTTTGTAGTTGACTTATATCAGTAACACTCCTCCAAGGTCAGGAGGGGCGGCCATGAGGAGAGACCCCTCGTCCAAGGTAAGGTGCGATGGCTGTGCTTTGCTGGAGCAGCCGGGAAGAGATACCCCACGCCCAAGGTAAGAGAAACCCAAGTGGGACAGTGGGTGTTGCAGGAGAGCATCAGAGGGCAAACACACTGAAACCATACTCACAGAAAACTAGTCATTCTAATCACTAGAATGCAATGGCAAGAGAAGGCAATAGCAAGCCACTCCAGTACTCTTGCCTGGAAAATCCCATGGATGGAGGAGGCTGGTGGGCCGCAGTCCATGGGGTCACTACGAGTCGGACGTGACTGAGCAACTTCACTTTCACTTTTCACTTTCACACAATGGAAAAGGCAATGGCAACCCACTCCAGTGTTCTTGCCTGGAGAGTCCCAGGGACGGCAGAGCCTGGTGGGCTGCTGTCTACGGGGTCCCACAGAGTCGGACACGACTGAAGTGACTTAGCTAATCACACTAGGACCACAGCCTTGTCTAACTCAATGAAACAAAGCCATGCCCGTAGGGCAACCCAGGATGGGCGGGACAAAGTGGAGAGATTGCACAGGGTGTGGTCCACTGGAGAAGGGAATGGCAAACCACTTCAGTATTCTTGCCTTGAGAACCCCATGAACAGTATGAAAAGGCAGAATGATAGGATACTGAAAGAGAAACTCCCCAGGTCAGTAGGGCCCAATATGCTACTGGAGATCAGTGGAGAAATAACTCCAGAAAGAATGAAGGGATGGAGCCAAAGCAAAAAGAATACCCAGCTGTGGATGTGTCTGGTGATAGAGGCAAAGTCCGATGCGGTAAAGAGCAATGTTGCATAGGAACCTGGAATGTCAGGTCCATGAATCAAGGCAAATTGGAAGTGGTGAAACAAGAGATGGCAAGAGTGAATGTCAACATTCTAGGAATCAGCGAACTCAAATGGACTGGAATGGGTGAATTTAACTCAGATGACCATTATATCTACTACTGTGGGCAGGAATCCCTCAAAAGAAATGGAGTGGCCATCATGGTCAACAAAAGAGTCTGAAATGCAGTACTTGGATGCAATCTCAAAAACAACAGAATGATCTCTGTTCATTTCCAAGGCAAACCATTCAATGTCACAGTAATCCAAGTCTATGCCCCAACCAGTAACACTGAAGAAGCTGAAGTTGAACAGTTCTATGAAGACCTGCAAGACCTTTTAGAACTAACACCCCAAAAAGATGTCCTTTTCATTATAGGGGACTGGAATGCAAAAGTAGGAAGTCAAGAAACACCTGGAGTAACAGGCAAATTTGGCCTTGGAACACGGAATGAAGCAGGGCAAAGACTAGTAGAGTTTTGTCAAGAAAATGCACTGATCATAGCAAATACCCTCTTCCAACAACACAAGAGAAGACTCTATACATGGACATCACCAGATGGTCAACACCGAAATCAGATCGATTATATTCTTTGCAGCCAAAGATGGAGAAGCTCTATAAAATCAGCAAAAACAAGACTAGGAGCTGACTGTGGCTCAGACCATGAACTGCTTATTGCCAAATTCAGACTGAAATTGAAGAAAGTACGGAAAACCACTAGACCATTCAGGTATGACGTAAATCAAATCCCTTATGACTATACAGTGGAAGTGAGAAATAGACTTAAGGGCCTAGATCTGATAGATAGAGTGCCTGATGAACTATGGAATGAGGTTCGTGACATTGTACAGGAGACAGGGATCAAGACCATCCCCATGGAAAAGAAAGGCAAAAAAGCAAAATGGCTGTCTGGGGAGGCCTTGCAAATAGCTGAGAAAAGAAGAGAAGCGAAAAGCAAAGGAGAAAAGGAAAGATATAAACATCTGAATGCAGAGTTCCAAAGAATAGCAAGAAGAGACAAGAAAGCCTTCTTCAGTGATCAATGCAAAGAAATAGAGGAAAACAACAGAATGGGAAAGACTAGGGATCTCTTCAGGAAAATCAGAGATAGCAAAGGAACATTTCATGCAAAGATGGGCTCAATAAAGGACAGAAATGGTATGGACCTAACAGAAGCAGAAGATGTTAAGAAGAGGTGGCAAGAATACACAGAAGAACTGTACAAAAAGATCTTCACGACCCAGATAATCATGATGGTGTGATCACTGTCCTAGAGCCAGACACCCTGGAATGTGAAGTCAAGTGGGCCTTAGAAAGCATCACTACGAACAAAGCTAGTGGAGGTGATGGAATTCCAGTGGAGCTATTCCAAATCCTGAAAGATGATGCTGTGAAAGTGCTGCACTCAATATGCCAGCAAATTTGGAAACTCAGCAGTGGCCACAAGATTGGAAAAGGTCAGTTTTCATCCCAATCCCAAAGAAAGGCAATGCCAAAGAATGCTGAAACTACTGCACAGTTGCACTCATCTCACATGCTAGTAAAGTAATGCTCAGAATTCTCCAAGCCAGGCTTCAGCAATATGTGAACCATGAACTTCCTGATGTTCAAGTTTGTTTTAGAAAAGGCAGAGGAACCAGAGATCAAATTGCCAACATCCGCTGGATCATCGAGAAAGCAAGAGAGTTCCAGAAAAACATCTATTTCTGCTTTATTGACTATGCCAAAGCCTTTGACTGTGTAGATCACAACAAACTGTGGAAAATTCTGAGAGAGATGGGAATACCAGACCACCTGATGTGCCTCTTGAGAAATCTGTATGCAGGTCAGGAAGCAACAGTTAGAACTGGACATGGAACAACAGACTGGTTCCAAATAGGAAAAGGAGTGCATCAAGGCTGTATATTGTCACTCTGTTTATTTAACTTGTATGCAGAGTACATCATGAGAAACGCTGGACTGGAAGAAACACAAGTTGGAATCAAGATTGCTGGGAGAAATATCAATAACCTCAGATATGCAGATGACACCACTCTTATGGCAGAAAGTGAAGAGGGGCTAAAAAGCCTCTTGATGAAAGTGAAAGTGGAGAGTGAAAAGGTTGGCTTAAAGCTCAACATTCAGAAAACGAAGATCATGGCATCTGGTCCCATCACTTCATGGGAAATAGTTGGGGAAAGAGTGGAAACAGTGTCAGACTTTATTTTTCTGGGCTCCAAAATCACTGCAGATGGTGACTGAAGCCTTGAAATTAAAAGACGCTTACTCCTTGGAAGGAAAGCTATGACCAACCTAGATAGCATATTCAAAAGCAGAGACATTACTTTACCAACAAAGGTTCACCTAGTCAAGGCTATGGTCTTTGCTGTGGTCATGTATGGATGTGAGAGCTGAACTGTGAAGGAGGCTAAGCGCTGAAGAATTGATGCTTTTGAAGTATGGTGTTGGAGAAGACTCTTGAGAGTCCCTTGGACTGCAAGGAGATCCAACCAGTCCATTGTGAAGGAGATCAGCCCTGGGATTTCTTTGGAAGGAATGATGCTAAAGCTGAAACTCCAGTATTTTGGCACCTCATGCCAAGTGTTGATTCATTTGAAAAGACTCTGATGCTGGTACGGATTGGGGGCAAGAGGAGAAGAGGACGACCGATGATGAGATGGCTGGATGGCATCACTGACTTCATGGATGTGAGTCTGAGTGGCCTTCGGGAGTTGGTGATGGACAGGGAGGCTTGGCGTGCTGCGATTCATGGGGTCGCAAAGAGTCAGACATGACTGAGCGACTGCTCTGATCTGATCTATATCAGTTCCAGATGTATAACATAGTAACTTGATATTTTATAGGTTATGCAACATTCAAACTAATTAGAATATTATAGTGTTTAGATGCTCAGTTGTGTCAGACTCTTTGTGACCCTTCGGACTGCAGCCTACCAGGCTCCTCTGTGCATTGGATTCTCTGGGCAACAACCCTGAATTGGGTTGCCATTTTCTCCTTTAACAATATTATAGTATTTTGACTACATTCTTTGTGCTGTATATTATATTACTTGTGACTTATTTTATAATTAGTAGTTTGTATTTCCTAATCCTCTTTACCTATTTTGCCCACCCCACACTCTCTTCATCTTCTGTAAATACCTACTTCCATTTCAACTGTAGTATATATGTTTTTATATACTCTAGAGTACATAGAATCCATGTGCAATGCAGGAAGACATGAGTTCAATCCCTAGGTTGGGAAGATCCCCTGGAGGAGGAAATGGCAACCCACTCCAGTGGTAACACAAAGAGGTGAAAACTGAGCAACTGAGCACATACATACTATTATTTTTTTCCCCTCAAAATGAAAATCTAGGCCAAAGATTGTAATTTAACTCTTTCCTTAAGCTTTATTTTCTTGCTTAGAAACTCAATATTTCTGATTGTTTCCTCCATTGCTAAAAAAAACAAAAAGGCCTTCATTCAGGATAAAGAGATGTGGTACATTTATACAATGAGATATTACTCAGCCATGAAAAAGAACAAAATAATGTCATTTGACCCACAGGGATGTCCCTAAAAGTTTTCAAACTGAGTGAAGTAAGTCAGAGAAAGACAAATATATGGTATCTCTTATATGTGGAGTCTAAAAAAATTGCACAGACAAACGTATTTACAAAACAGAAAGAGTTATAGAAAACAAACTTTTCTATAGGGAGGAAAAGTGGGGGAGGGATAAACTGGGACATGGAAATTAGCATATACACACTACTGTAAATAGACAACTCATAAGGGGTCTCTGGTGGCTCAGTGGTAAAGAATTCACCTGCCAATGCAGGAAACACGGGTTCAATTCCTTGGTTGAAAGGATGTCCTGGAGAAGGAAATGGCAACTGACTTCAGTATTCTTGCCTGAGAAACCCATGGATAAAGGATCCTGGTGGGCTAAAGTCTATGGGGTCACTAAAGAGTCTGACATAACTTGACAACTAAACAGCAGTAATAAGGACCTGCTGTATAGCAAGGGAACTTTTTTCAATACTCTGTAATGACCTGTGTGGCAAAAGAATCTTAAAAAGAGTGGATATATGATTCACTTTGCTATATAGCAGAAAGTTTTCAAAATACAATATTTAAATCAACTATACTCCAATAAAAAATTTTTAAAGCCCTCATTCAATCTAATGCAGATCAACTCTTTTTATCCTTAGAAAAACTATAATCATTGTGAAATTAAATATAAAGCCTTCTAATTTCCCTCTAGTCCCCCATGTTACTGTTATTTCTACCTCCCAAATATTATTAATACAAGTTACCACAACATTTTTCAGGAGAATATGCAGAATTAGGATAAGCCTTATTTCATCCCAAGGTAGGAATCACTCAGACCATTCTTTAGGGACCAGGTCACAGGCATGGTTCAAGGGTCTTTCTGCTTAGTAGGCTACTTACCAAGGAAGCTTTCCAAGGGTAAGTGAGCATAGGTGTGATGGCCAGTGCAGACCATAACTCCATCGAAGACATACACCTCCTTTTTCCCTTCAGATTCCGTGACCACCTCCTACTGGCCTGAAGTGGGGAAATCAGGTTGCTTCTTCACACTGCACATGGTGGTCTAAGAAGAAAAGGGATCAGGTCATCTTCCCTGACAGGTATGTCTTTGCAGGGGGTTACACAAAGGGCTGATACCACATAAGAGGACTAAGGCAGGGATATTTGATTTTCATACTCTACAAATAAGAACTATTTCTGTCTGGGGCTATGGTCAGAGTGAGAAACCTTTCACGAGGCAAGCTAAATAAAACAGACTTGGCAGACTAACGTTGCACTATCTTCTCCTTCTAGAAAAGTACAAATGACTACTTTTCTTGGGCCATGCCTCAGTTGGTAAAGATTCTGCCTGCAATGCAGGAGACCAGAGTTTGATCCCTGGGTCAGAAAGAATCCCCTGCAGAAGGAAATGGCAACCAACTCCAGTATTCTTTCCTGGGAAAATCCCATGGACAAAGGAGCCTGGAGGGCTACAGTCCATGGGATCACAAGAGTAGGACACAACTTAGCAACTAAACCATCACAACCACCACCACTTTGGTCAGAGTGAGAAAACTTTCATGAGGCAACCTAATTCAAATGAGTTGGCAAATTAATGTTGCGCTGTCCTCTCCTAGAAAAGTGCAAGTTACTAGTTTTATTAGGCCATGCGTGTGTGTATGCTCAGTCACTCAATCATGTCCGACTTTGTGCGATCCCCTGGACTTAGCCCACCAGGCTCCTCTGTCCATGGGATTTTCCAGGTAAGAGTACTGGAGTGGGTTGCCATTTCCTCCTCCAGGGGATATTCCTGACAGAGGAATTGAAGTCTGCTGTGTCTCCTGCATTGGCAGGTGGATTCTTCACCACTGTGCCACCTGGGAAGCCCTTCTTGGACCATATGCCCTGGACCATACCCTAAGGCAATATGATACTTAAATAAAATTTGGGCTTCTCTTGTGTTTCTAAGACACTTGATGCACTAAATGCCTATTCCTCCTCATACTCCCAGACATCCTGAGATCTTCTGATGCCTTCTTATCTCAAGTTCTGTTCTCACTGTCTAGTCTTAAGTGTGTCACTGAGCTAATAAGGCTCCCTTTCCTAATAGAGTAGAAAAACATCTCAGTGGCTCATGTTTTGTGTAAGTGAACTTCTTTGACTCCCATAAATGCCGATTTTACAAATAACTAGAAAGAAAGAAGATACAAGATGGGATAGTCTGTGGTATAGTTTTTAGCTTTCAAAACAAATACGGGTTACTCTACCTAGTCTAAGGGAACATTAAGAGTATGTTCTATGTGCTTCTAGGATTTATGACCATAATGTCTTGGTGGACTGATAGAGATACCACTCTTATATACGCAAGTGATCCTATATTATTTATAGTTCCTCTCTATCATGTTCTTACTTTTACACAGGCTGGTGCTTCTGCCTGAACCTTCCTTTTATGCTTTCTTCATTTGGACATACTCACCCTTCAATATTTAGTTTAGTTTTATCTCCTCTAAGAAAACGTCCTTGCTACCTGATAATTCAAGCTCTGATGGGTTAAGTATCCCACCTCTGACCTGCAATGTATAGATCTCAGGGCATTTATCACCCTGTAACTCTGTATTTTTATTAATTATGCTTACAATGAAATTTTCATTTCTCTGTCTGCTTAATTAGACTGTTAAATCACTGGTTTTTTTTTGTTTGTTTGTTTATTTGGTTTTTTTGGTATTTGTTTCCTCACTGCTTAGTGTGATAACAAACCCAAGTGTTTTTAACAAGTGAAGAGAAGCACCACTAGGCTGTAAATGACTGATTTTGGAAGTCATTACTGGATATTGGCATTTTAATTTTGTTGTTAAATAGAAAAAGGTGTGATTAAGTAGAATGATCATAAGAAGATCTGGGCTTTTTGCCAGCTGTCAGAAATACTGGTTCTTTTATGGTCATGGCTTAAAATGATAGAAATATCATGGAAGATTTTACAGCAGGAAGGAACCAAGGAGGTGATACACTACAATCATCTTGTTTTACAAATAAAATTGACTCATCAAAGTTGAGGAACTTCCTTGCCTGAAGCTTAGCAGCAGAATAAAACTTAAGATGTTTTTCCCAATTCAGTGTTCTTTCCTCTACACCAGAGTTGACTTATTTGCTTTCTCATAACTGTTCAATAACTAATTCATGGGGTTGTAGTCATCATATAAAAAAATGCATTGGAAAGCACTTCAGAAAGCATAAAAGGCTAAGTGGCAAGTTGTGAAACAAATTGTGGCACCAGAAGGTTTCAAAGGGTCCATACCTGTCAGTTCTCATTTGTTTATTGTAATCAAGTGATACAGAATGAAGGCAATGAAATGAAGGTTGCTTCCTGGATCTGTAGTCAAAATACATAGAACAGGGACTTGCCCACTGATACTTTTCAGAGAGAAGACACAGTGTGGAGTCTATTGGATAGATACATGAGCATATCAAAGCAAGCTACACATAAGCACTGCTAAATGAAACCACATTATTCATTTACTTTGCAAACAACTTCAAACACAGAGATATCCACAGAATTCCCTACCTTAAATTGAATGTACTTTAGAAGGTCAAATTCTTTGGCATACATTCTGAAATACTCCAGGACCTGGGAGCTGTGCATGAAGTTAGGATAATGATCTGGGCGGGATAGTCACTGAAGCACATCATCTCCTTAGAAGAGTCGATGATCACTGACTTGTAAATACTTGCCCTTCCTTCTTCAGGTTCTTCCTGCAGTACATAAAAATCATTCATAGCCGCTTGAGAATTAAGGTCACGGTTTATAAACAGCCAATTAACACTTGCAAAGTTATCTGCAACGCCAATTAAAAAAAAAAGTTATATACACACATCCCTGTATCCCAGGATTTGCACCCTCGAGCTGTCTCTTGCCCTTGAATCTGAGTTGTCTTTATGACTTGCTTTTGACCAACAGCATGCAGTTGGAATGATACTGAATGGCTTCCAAGACTAAGTGCTAAGTAGCCTTGCCGCTTCCACCTGGGTTCTTTAGAAAGCTTCCTCTCGTAGAAGTCAGCAGCTGTGTAACAAGTCCAGCTACCCTGAGACCATCATCCTGTGAGGAAGCGCAAGCTATCCACATGAAGAGCATGTTTGTGATAGAGAGATGTGCAGCCAGCTCCCAGAAGTCCTAGTTATCCCAGCTGATGTTCTAAACATGGAAGCAAAGAGGTCATAGTATGTGTCCAGGCTTAGTTGTCACCTAATTAAAATGACAAGAGACTCCCATCTGAGTACTAGTTTCAAGGTTTTTCATGTACTTGCAACACTGTCCTCAGGAAACACTGCACTAATTTATAATTCTGTCCACTATGTGTTCCTGTTTTACCTTATTTTCACTAATTTAAAAGACAATTATTCAGTGTTAGCAAAAATGAAATCTCAGTACAATGTTTTCTGGAGAGTAATGTGGCAAGAATATGAAAACCCTTGACACTTAGCCATTTAAAGAAAGATCCGGTATTCAGACAAAAATTTATGTTAATGTATGTTGATAGCATTGTTTGTAATATAAAAATGAAATAAATTAAATGTCTGTGATTTTGTGATTTATAAGAAATATATATTTGGTCATCCAGATGATCAAAGTATATTTCTCATATATATTTGGTCTTTCTACCACAGTTCCTGGCTCAGAGCTCCCAAAACTCTTGTAATTTCCCAAGTGTTGAGAGTGATTAAATTCTTTTGTTGTGTTAGTATGGTGACTCTTAGAAAGCACGTAATGGTGGGCCTGGTTACCAATGGAGCAAACCCTGTGGGTTGTAACTTTCAGTTGCCCCCTTCTAACTTCTGGGGAGGGGAGAGGGACTGGAAGTTGACTCAGTAGCCAATGCCCAGTGATTTAATTAATCATTCCTATGTCATGAAGCCGCCATAAAGACCCACAAGAGTAGGAGTCAGGGAGCTTCCAGGTTGATGAACCTGAAAAGATCAGGAGAGCAGCGTGCCTAGAGAGGGCTTGGAAGCTCAGTGTCCTTTCCCTGTGCCTCTCTCCCTTTGGCGGTTCCCAAGCTACATACCTTTATAAGAAACTGGTAATCTAGTGAGAAAATGGGTTTTCTGTGTTCTGTGAGCTGCTCTAGCAAATTAAACAAACCCAAGGAAGGGGTCATGGGAATTTCTGATTTATACCCAGTTGGTCAGAAGTATAGGTAACAACCTGGTAACAACTGGCATCTGAAGTCCAAAGTCCAAGGAGGAGTCATTGGAATCTCCAAACTGTCGCCAGATCGTCAGCTGCTGCTGCTAAGTCGCTTCAGTCATGTCTGACTCTGTGCAACCCCATAGACGGCAGCCCACCAGGCTCTGCCGTCCCTGGGATTCTCCAGGCAAGAATACTGGAATGGGTTACCATTTCCTCCTCCAATGCATGAAAGTGAAAAGTGAAAGTGAAGTCACTCAGTCGTGTCCGATTCTAGCGACCTCATGGACTGCAGCCTACCAGGCTCCTCCGTCCATGGGATTTTCCAGGCAAGACTACTGGAGTGGGGTGCCATTGCCTTCGTCAGAAGCACTGGTAATAACCTGAGTTTATGACTTGGTGTCTACAGTAGGGCTGAGGGGGCAGTCTTGTAGGATCTCTGGGTAAATAGAATAGAGTTTAATTCTGGGACATCTTGCTAGTATCTGAACGTTGTTTGTTGGTGTCTAGGGACCATCCCCCACCCATGCACATACACATCCACACACACTGGCATTGGTCTCAGAACCATTTAATGCCCAAAAAATACACTGTAATTGAGAATCACTACTCTAGACCCTTGCTACCTGAACTATGATCTGTGAACTAGCAGGAAGACATATCTCTTGGGAGACTGTTAGAAATGCAGAATCTCAGGCCCCAACCCGGCCTACGGAATTGGAACCTGCCTTTTTAGCAAAATCCTCAAGATTTTCCCAGGTAGCTCAGTGGTAAAGAATCTGCCTGCCAATGCAGGAGACGCAAGAGACAGGTTCAACCCCGGGCTTGGGAAGATGCCCTGGAGGAGGGCATGGCAACCCACACTTGTGTTCTTGCCTGGCTAATCCCATGGACAGAGGAGCATGGTGGGCTACAGTCCATCGGGTTGCAAAGAGTTGAACATGACTGAAGTGACTTAGCACACACAAACAGGGGTGTTGTACTGCCACATAAAATAGCACAGTATCTATCCAGACTGCTATATTAGCCTTCACTGAAACATCACAAACGATGACTTTTCAACTCTTTTTAAAATTGTTTTGATTATGGTCAATTACCATAACCAACTTGGACCCCCTTTGCCCTTTCTGGGCTTTGCAGGTGGCCCAGTGGTAAGAATCTGCCTGCCAATGCAAGAGATGTGGGTTTAATCCGTGGGTGGGAAAGATCTCTTGGAGTAGGAGATGGCAACCCACTCCAGCATTCTTGCCTGGAAAATCCCACGGACAGAGGATCCTGGTGGGCTAAAGTCCATGGAATCACAAAGATTCCAACACAACTGAGCATGCACCCATGCGCTTCCTTTTAGGGCTCTTCTGGTGGCTCAGTGGTAAAGAATCTGCCTACCAATGCAGAAAACACAGCTTCGAATCCTGGGTTGGAAGATCCCCTGGAGAAGGAAATGGCAATCTGCCCTAGCAGTCTTGCCTGGGAAATCACAGGGACAGAGGAGCCTGCCAGTTCATGGGCTTGCAAAAGAGCCCACAGGACTCAGAGACTAAAGAACAAAGGGTCATTTATCATGCAGAGAGGGTCTTCCCTTTTTTCCATAAACAAACTGATATTTGCATGTTGGGTGTTACTGAGCATTCAGTGGCCATAATGGAGAGTGTTCATTGGCTTTGCCCACATTAGAGATGATTTTCCCCTGGTTTTTAGAGAAGAAGTTTTGAATTTCAGAATCCCGAATTCATCATTCCCATTTCTTTCCCTTGTACTTCAGGATCTCATTCTTGTTGGCTGCTAATAATGTTCTCAGTCTCTTTTCAAGTCTCTTCTAACCTATCCTATAAATTCAACCAAAGGGTTCTTTCCAGGGTATGGTTGTATCTCTTCTCTAACTAAACTTTTGGAGGCTGGTCCATTTTCTATAGTTTGTTTTTCAGTTTAGGATTCAGAGACCTCCATAATGTCTTATAGTTTATACATTCTTTATCTCCCCAATTCGATTGTAAACCCCTTGACTTATGTTTATGATCTTCCCCACAGTATATAAAATTATAAATAGCACTTAGTAGATATTTAATAGATGTATGCTGAATTACATTGAGAAAGGTACATATAGAAAAAAAGAAGTAAATTTCACATAATGCATAACAAACTAATGAAATACATCAAATTCATTTCAAAAACAGTTGAATAAGATATTTTTATCTTATAAAAATTTGTTGTAAGGAAAATTGCAAAATAATATAAAATCAAATGCATGAAGATATTCAATTTATATTTTAAAATAGCTATTAATTAGAAACCACTTAAAATGGCCCCTCCCCCCATAGGCAAGTGGTTTAATAAATTATGATCTCAGTATGATGTAGAAATTATCTTCCACACCACTTCTTAAGTATCCTGCTAAATTCAAAGCAGATCCTGTCAGCCCACTGCTTACTGGCTTCTACTGATTCCATGTGGGAAACCAGATTTCTTATTCTAAGACTCAGCATGTTGCACAATCCTAATCTACTTTATTCTCTTCATTTATTGTTCCCTCAGTTAACTTCGGCACCCCACCCCAGTACTTTTGCCTGGAAAATCCCATGGACGGAGGAGCCTGGTAGGCTCCAGTCCATGGGGTCGCTAAGAGTCGGACACGACTGAGCGACTTCACTTTAGCTTTTCACTTTCATACGTTGGAGAAGGAAATGGAAACCCACTTCAGTATTCTTGCCTGGAGAATCCCAGGGACAGGGGAGCCTGGTGGGCTTCTGTCTGTGGGGTCGCACAGAGTCGGACACGACTGAAGCGACTTAGCAGCAGCAGCAGTTAACTTCAAGGTTCTGAGTCATTAAATTGTTTTTCAAACATTCTAGACTCTTTTACAACTTTAAACTTTTGTAATACTACTGCTTCTTCATTTGGAAAATTCTTATCAGTCATTCAAGTGTCCCATCAAATATGACTTCTTTAGAGAAGTATTTCTCGTTCTCTCCACTGAGTTAAATGCCCCCATTCAACCTCCAAACTGCCAAAACTCTCTGCTCATATTGCCATCAAGGTAACTGAGAATACACAGTAGTCTACATTTGTTACTATGACTGTGAAGTACCCAAAAGTAGAGTTTGTGTCTTATTTTTTATATTTCTGATGTGTGTGTGTGTGTGCACTCAGTTGTGTCTGACTCTTTGCAACCCCAAGGACTGTAGCTCGCCAGGCTCCTCTGACAATGGAATTCTCCAGAATACTGAAGTAGGTTGCCCTTTCCTACTCCAGAAAGTATATATCTTCCCAACCTGATATATAGTGGATGCTTAATAAATGATTTGAAATGAATTAATGAGTGAATTATAGAGACTGAATTTGGAGACACTTAAAAATGTGATTTTGAAATCTGTAAAGGAACACTGAAAATAGCCTATGCTATAACTTTAAGTGGGAAAAGTAATATACAAAATTAAATTTACATTGTAATCACCAAATATAATATTATGTATGCCTGGGGCAACTGTATGCCTGTGTCGACCCAAGTTTACATAATTACTCATTGTATAATCTCTCCCCTGTTACATGAGTATATTTTATTTATTATAAATCAATAAAACTTGAAGGTAGGAAAAACAAATTGATTTATTAAGGAGGTAGGATTTTTCTTTTATTTTTGTAGAAATATTTATTCCACACCTTCATGATAAAAGCCTTCAGCAAACTAGGAATAGGGGGAAAACACCTTCAGTTTGATAAAGAACATGTACAAAATACTTACAGGTAACATGATACTTTGAAGAAGGGAATGGCAACCCACTCCAGTATTCTTGCCTGGAGAATCCCATGAACTGAGGAGTCTGGTGGGCTACCATCCATGGGGTTGCAAAGAGTTAGACACGACTGAGCAACTAACACAACAACATTATACTTAATACTGAGAAAATGAACAATTTACCCATAAAATTGAGAACAAGGCAAGGACAGCCTCTCTTAACACTTCGATTAAACACTGTATTAGAAATCCTAACTAATGTAATAAGGTAAGAAATCGCAATAAAGGTGTACATATTGAGAAGGCATAAGTAAAATGATTTTTATTTGAAGATGACTGTCTGTCTATATAGAAAATTCCAAAGAATTTTTTTAAATTCCTGGAACCAATAAGCAATAATAGCAGGGCTGCAGGCTACAGAGGGAATATACAAAAGCCAGCTGCTTTCCTATATACCAGAAATGAAAAATTGGACTTTGAAATGAAAAACCATACCATTTATGATAATACTCCCGAATTAAATGCTTAGGTAAAAACCTAACAAAATATGTATGAGACTTCTATCCAGGTAATATAAAACACAGAGGAAGAAAATCAAAGATATAAATAAATGAAAACCTATTCTATACTGATAGATTGGAAGATTCAATATTGTTTTAAGATGTCAGTTTTCCCAACTTGATCTATAGATTCAATGCAGTCCCAGGCAATCTCCCAGCTAGCTATTTTGTAGATGTTGACAAACTGATTCTAAAATTTATATGGAAGGACACAAAGCCTAGAATAGCCAACTTTGCCCTTAAGTGTGGACTGTGCATAGTGATTTTCTTCCAAAGGGTACAGTATGACATGGGAGAAAAAAAGAGAAACTTCACAGTGACAAACCCTGATAAACACCATGTCCAGCCAGGTCATCAAGATTAACATCAATCAGCGTGACAAGTGTGACAGAGTGTAACATTGATGTGGTGTGATGAGAATGGCACTCTACCTCTAAGGTCTTCCTCCCCAAAACTCATAATCCCAGTCTAACCATGATGAAAACATCAGGCAAATCCCAACTGAGGGATTTTCTATAAAATAGCTAACCAGTGATTCTCAAAACTGTCAAGGTTATCAAAAACAAGGAAAGGCTAAGAAACTGACACAGCCATGAGGAGCCTAAGGAGACATGACAGCTGGAACAGGAAAAGGTCATTAGGAAAAATAAACCTAAATCAATCTGAATAAAGCATGGACTTCAGTTAATAATAATGTATCAATATTGGTTAATTAATTATGACAAATGTTATCACACTAATGTAAGATGTCAATAATATCTGGGCATGAGGTACATGGGAACTCTGTACTATTTTCCTAATAATTCTGTGAACTTAACACAGTTCTAAAATTAAAGTTTATTTAACATATTGTTTGTAATAGCACATTAAAAATTAATAAGTGGTTAGGTCCTTTTGAAAACAAGGTGTCTGTGAGGGCAGGGGTAGAAATATTCCTAACTATTAAATTTGACTTCATTCATTCAGCAGATATTTCTAAAGTAATAAAAACACTATATTAAGGACTTCCCTCAGAGAAGGCAATGGCACCCCAGTGCAGTAGTCTTGCCTGGAAAATCCCATGGATGGAGGAGTCTGGTAGGCTTCAGTCCATGGGGTCGCTAAGAGTAGAGTTTGGAGTTTCAAAAATACAATGTTAAAGAAAAGAAGAAGAAAAAGAAAGACAGGAAGAAAAAAGAAAGAAAGAAAGTAAGTAAAAACAAAACCAAAACCAAACAAAGTCACAAAAATTATAAAGAAGATATAGGCACAAATTGATTACATGTAACAGAAAGCATAAATTAAAGATCTAGATTAGAGTTTGGAATTTCAGAAATACAATGTCAAAGAAAAGATGAAGAGATAGAAAGAGGGTGGGAAAAAAAAGTCACAAAAGTTATAAAAAACAAAAATAGGTACAAAATTGATAACAATTACCAATAAGATAAACTTATGAATCTAGAGCAGAGTTTGGAGTTTCAAAAATACAATGCTAAAGAAAAGAAAAAAAGAAAGAAAAAAAAGGGGGTAGCAAAAGTTATTAAAAAAATATATATGAAGTTTGGGTTTTTTTTTTTTTTTAAAGAAGGGTCTTTTATTTGTTTATTTATTTTTATTTATTTATTTTTTTACAAAGTAATAGTAGGTTCTAAAAGTGAAAATTAAAGGAGTACTAAAGGATAAAAAAAATTAAAAAATTTTTTTTTCCTTTAAAAAAAAACACAAAAAGAGAAAGAAAAAATGATGGTAAAAATAGTGAAAATATATATAAGACTTTCTCTGTTATTGTTGTGGGTATTGTGGGTTCAGTTCATTTTCAGCTAGTTCCTTGTTCTGGCTTAAATTTCTCAAGGTCTATAGGCCCCTTTCTATGTAGTTGGTAGTAACCACGGGGTTTTAGTTTATTGCCTGACGCTTCCACGGCAGTTCCCTCTGGTATAGCTTCTTCTGTTTGCTGGTCTCTTCAGTGTCTGATTTCCGCCCTGATACAAAGGGGGCGGTGGTGGACACCCTTTTTTTTCAGGCTCACTTGTTCAGTAGCGCTCCTTTAGAAGGCAATGAGTTGCTTTTCTGGGTGTCTGATGTCCTCTGCCAGCTTTCAGAAGTTGTTTTGTGGAATTTACTTGGCGTTTAAATGTTCTTTTGATGAATTTGTGGAGGAGAAAGTGTTGTCCCCGTCCTATTCCTCCACCATCTTAGCTCCTCCCTGATAGATAGTAATTTAAATGAATGGTACTTTCCAATATAACTTCTCTTCTGAGAAAATTCCACTAGATTATGGCTCTGGGTCAAATCCTGAACCAAAGGAATATGGGTATTTTTTATTTAATAATTTAAAAATTTTAGAATAGTTTTAAGAAAAACTTGGGAAGATAGTATAGGGTCTCTGAATATCCCACATTCAATTTATTTTATTGTTAACATTTTACAATATTGTGGTACATTTGTCATGACCAATAAACCAATCAGTACACTCTTATTAAACAAAACCCATAGTTTATTAACACTAATTCCATTTTGTTGTACTTGTTGTCCTTTTAATTTTCTAAGACCCATCCAAGATTCATTACATTTAGACATCAGGTCTCCTTAGGCTCCTCTATACTACAGCAGTTTCAGACCTTCCTTTTTCTTTAGTGAGCTTGACAGTTTTGAGATGGTCAGGAATTTTGTAAGATATTCTTGAACTTGGGTTTGTCTGATGTTTTTCTCATGGGTAGACTGGCTTATGGTTTTAGGGAAGAAGACCATAGATGTAAAGTACCTTTCTCATCACATCGTATCAAGAGTACATACTGTCAACATGATTTCACTGTTGATGTTAATCTTGATCACCCAGTTCAGGTAGTGTTTATCAGATTTCTCCACTGCAAAGATAATTCTCCCCTTTTCATACTGTTCTCTTTGGAAGAAAGTCAATCTCTGCAGCCTATACTTAAGGAGTGGGGAATTATGATTCAACTCCTCGAGGGTAGTGTAGTTATGTAAATGTTCAAAATTCTTCCTATGGGAGTTTTGTCTGCTCTGCCCTCTTTATTACTCAATCACTTATTTATATCAGTATGGACTCATGGGCATTTTCTAGTGAGGCAGGAGGTAGATTACCATGCCCCTGCCCCAGCCAGTGAAGTGCTTGGAGATTTCTTCCCTGTGGACTGAAACTCCAAAAGAAGAATATCTTGTCAAGGGAGGAGGCTGAGCATTGCCCAGGCCATGTATTTCTCATTCTTGAAGTCAGGAGACCTCCCTGACCACACATTCACAGAAAGTCCCCTCGAAGGGGAGTGCTAAGGGATGCTTTACCCATAGGCCTTTTCCATAGAATCCATCTTGGCACACACGGGACGATCCTGAGATATACCAGATATGAACACCGAACCAGACAAATCAAAATGATTGGCCAAAAGAAACTGGAAGAAATGCCCCATAAACATGATTCAAATTGCCATGAAAGTACAACTTGGACAGTCCCTCTGAGTGTGTCCATGTATTTATCCATACATATGGGACCCCTTTCCTTCCTAATAAATACTTCACTCGTTTCACTCCTTTCTCTCTTTGTGGGAATTCTTCTCTGCAAAGCTGAAGAGCCAGGGCCTTGTCACTGACGACTGGCCTAGTGGCTGGGATTTGGTGCTTTCACCATCATGATCCAGCTTCAATCTCTGGCTGAGAACAAAAACCCCGCTTCAAGCTGCTGCAGGCCTAGGCCACTCGAGATCACTAGATTATTTATACTGTTATTCAGCCTTGGCCACTGGGACCATTTTCATTGGGTTCCTGTGTCCCTATGACATACTCCCACCAGTTTGCTTTTTGAGCACTTCCTTACTTTCTGGTACTACAAAAAGCTTTCTCTTTTATTGTGTATAGTATAGTTAGTGATATTACTTTTTAAAATAATTGAAAAAGAAAGATGAGGTAAATTGATGAGTATTAGTCAGTAACTGGGGCTTCCTAGATGACTCAGCAGTCAAGAATTTACCTGCAATCCAGGAGCTACTGGACATGTGGATTTGATCCCTGCTTGGGAAGATCGCCTTGAGAAGGAAATGGCAACCCATTCCAGTACTCTTGCCTGGAAAATCCCATGGATGGAGGAGTGTGGTAGGCTACAGTCCATGGGGTCACAAAGAGTCGGACACGACTGAGTGACTTCACTTTCACTTTCACTTATGGTGGTTGGTGTCAGATTCGTGGCCTCCAAAGGAGAAGATTTTACTCTGGGACCAAAGACACAGTCTCAGTCACTCAGCTTCATGCAGCAGAGATTTTGTTAAAGTGAAAGGATAGGGAAAGCTTCCAGCATAAGCAACTGGAAGGGAGGTAGAAGAGTACCCACTTTGCTAGTATGAGCTGAGCATTATATACTTTTCAATTGGCTGCTGAGAATAGATAAAAAGAAAACTTCAAGTCTGTAAAAGTTTTACCGGACCCTTCTCCCACAACATACATCTTGAGACAACATCAGCAAAAGATTAGCCAGGAGGAACATGTTCCAGGCAACATGTCTCTGGGCTTCAGTAGTGCCAGTCCTGAGAAAGAACACAATCCCAGTCAAGATATATTGTTATAATTACAGTTATAATTAACTCAGAGCCTGAGAAAAGCATTTCCATGAGTAAGATATATCATTGTAATATTTATATAGGGCTTAAGGGAAAGATGTCCTACGTGACTAAGGCAAAAGAATATCTGAAAGAATGCTTGCCTCCTCCTCAAGGGGCCTTGGACTCCCTATCAGTCTGCATAAGCTTTAACTCTCTCATTAGTATGAAGTCATATTTAGCTTAGGGTAGAAATAGATGGCACCCCACTCCAGTACTCTTGCCTGGAAAATCCCATGGACAGAGGAGCCTGGTAGGCTGAAGTCCATGCTAAGGGTTGGACACGACTGAGCAACTTCACTTTCACTTTCACTTTCATGCATTGGAGCAGGAAATGGCAACCCACTCCAGTGTTCTTGCCTGGAGAATCCCAGGGATGGGGGAGCCTGGTGGGCTGCCGTCTATGGGGTCACACAGAGTCAGACATGACTGAAGTGACTTAGCAGCAGCAGAAATAGATGGATAAGTATAGAAATAATTGTGAATTCATGAGTTAGTATACACATATTTCCAAGCTCTGTCCTCTAAAGGGTCTGGAAGCAATGATACCCCAGTAGCAATGAGCACACTTAGCACCAAGTTTTTATTTCTAATACCATTCTCTAGTGAGAGTAACCAGGACTCGTGAGACAAACGGCTGCTCCTAAAACTGGGACAGGGAATGTACAAGATGAGTCTGGAACATCTTGTAGTGCCAGAAAGTGAAGAAGTGCTTTAAAAAAACTAATGAGGGTATGTCAGAGGCACCAGTGCAACAGCTCCAAATAGCTAAAGCTGGAATAATTTGAGCAATGGAATAAATAATGTAGTATTGGATTATAACCCATGTTATGAAATAAATATCCATAAATCCATACTGATATAAATAATTGAATAAACAAATACATGGAGAGGATTCTTCCCATACAGAAGAATTATAAAAAATTTATGTAAATACTCTGCCCTCAAGGACATGTATCATAACTCTTCAACCCTTAAGTATGGGTGGAGCCTAGTAACTTCCTTCCAAAGAACACAATTTGGAAAAAAGGAAAAAAGAATAAGTTTAGAGTGGAGAAACTTAACAAACAGAAGCTCAGCAGGTTAGCATCACTAGTGGTAAGTGATTAATAGTACCCTTGGTATGATGTCATGAGAATAGCACTTTCACCTCTGTAGTTTTCCTCCTGACAATGCAAAACCCTAGCCTAATCATGAGGGGGAAATATCAGACAATCACAAATTAAGGGATAGTCTACAAAATACTTAACTAGTACTCCTCAAACTGTCAAGATCATCGAAAACAAGGAAAGTGTAAGAGACTGTCACAGTCTAAAGCAGTCTAATAATAAAGGGCATGTGATATACTAAGTGGGATCCTGCAATAGAAAAACAACATTAGGTATAAAGTAAATAAATCAGATATAAAGTATGGAACTTAGGTCTTTCAAGTTGTCAAGGTCCTGAAAGACAATAAAACATTGAAGAATTGACAAAGATTAGAGGACATTAAGGATACATAACTACTAAATGTAATGTAGGATCCTGGAACAAAAAAGGGAAGTTGGTGGGAAAAGTGATGACTGTTGAATAAATGGTTTAGTTAACAATGTTATATGAATGTTAATTTCCTTGTTCCTTTGTTGGTATGTAAAGTCTTGCCTTTAGGGAATTTGGGCAACAGTTATGTAAGAAATCATTGTTTTAATTTTTCAACTTTTATGAAAGAATGAAATCTGTTTCCCCCCTCAAAAAAAAAAAAAAAAAAAAAAAACATAAAAAATTACTAAAGCAATCCAAATAGTAAAACACAGACATCCAGTACCATGATCTTTCGTAAGAAGACTCTTGAAAGGAGAGAATTTGGCCCCAAGGAAATCGAGAAAAAGAATGCTCTGAAGAGAGGTTTCAGATCAGATCAGATCAGATCAGATCAGTCGCTCAGTCATGTTGCTCTTTGAGACCCCATGAATCACAGCACGCCAGGCCTCCCTGTCCATCACCAGCTCCCGGAGGTCACTCAGACTCACATCCATCGAGTCAGTGATGCAATCCAGCCATCTCATCCTCTGTCGTCCCCTTCTCCTCCTGCCCCCAATCCCTCCCAGCACCAGAGTCTTCTCCAATGAGTAAACTCTTCGCATGAGGTGGCCAAAATACTGGAATTTCAGCTTTAGCATCATTTCTTCAAAAGAAATCCCAGGGCTGATCTCCTTCAGAATGGACGGGTTGGATCTCCTTGCAATCCAAGGGACTCTCAAGAGTCTTCTCCAATACCATAGTTCAAAAGCATCAATTCTTCAGCACTCAGCCTTCTTCACAGTCCAGCTCTCACATCCATACATGACCACAGGAAAGACCATAGCCTTGACAAGACAGACCTTTGTTGGCAAAGTGATCTCTGCTTTTGAATATCCTATCTAGGTTGGTCATAACTTTCCTTCCAAAGAGTAAGTGTCTTTTAATTTCATGGCTGCAGTCACCATCTGCAGTGATTTTGGAGCCCAGAAAAATAAAGTCTGACACTGTCCCCACTGTTTCTCCATCTATTTCTCATGTAGTGATGGGACCAGATGCCATGATCTTTGTTTTCTGAATGTTGAGCTTTAAGCCAATCTTTTCACTCTCCACTTTCACTTTCATCAAGAGGCTTTTTAGTTCCTCTTCACTTTCTGCCATAAGGGTGGTATCATCTGCATATCTGAGGTTATTGAGATTTCTCCCAGCAATCTTGATTCCAACTTGTACTTCTTCCAGTCCAGCATTTCTCATGATGTACTCTGCATTTAAGTTAAATAAACAGGGTGACAATATACAGCCTTGAAGTACTCCTTTTCCTATTTGGAACCAGTCTGTTGTTCCATGTCCAGTTCTAACTGTTGCTTCCTGACCTGCATACAAATTTCACAAGAGACAGATCAGGTGGTCTGATATTTCCATCTCTTTCAGAATTTTCCACAGTTTATTGTGATCCACACAGTCAAAGGCTTTGGCATAATCAAAAAAGCAGAAATAGATGTTTTTCTGGAACTTTCTTGCTTTTTCCATGATCCAGCGCATGTTGGCAATTTGATCTCTGGTTCCTCTGCCTATTCGAAAACCAGCTTGAACATCAGGAAGTTCACGGTTTACATATTGCTAAAGCCTGGCTTGGAGAATTTTGAGCATTACTTTACTAGCGTGTGAGATGAGTGCAATTGTTTGGTAGTTTGAGCATTCTTTGGCATTGCCTTTCTTTGGGATTGGGATGAAAACTGATCTTTTCCAATCCTGTGGCCACTGCTGAGTTTCCAAATGTGCTGGCATATTGAGTGTAGCACTTTCACAGCATCATCTTTCAGGATTTGGAATAGCTCCACTGGAATTCCATCACCTCCACTAGCTTTGTTCGTAGTGATGCTTTCTAAGGCCCACTTACTTCACATTCCAGGATGTCTGGCTCTAGGTCAGTGATCACGCCATCATGATTATCTGGGTCGTGAAGATCTTTTTTGTACAGTTTTTCTGTGTATTCTTGCCACCTCTTCTTAATATCTTCTGCTTCTGTTAGGTCCTTACCATTTCTGTCCTTTATCGAGCCCATCTTTGCATGAAATGTTCCTTTGGTATCTCTGATTTTCTTGGAGAGATCCCTAGTCTTTCCCATTCTGTTGTTTTCCTCTATTTCTTTGTATTGATCGCTGAAGAAGGCTTTCTTATCTCTTCTTGCTATTCTTTGGAACTCTGCATTCAAATGTTTATATCTTTCTTTTTCTCCTTTGCTTTTCGCTTCTCTTCTTTTCACAGCTATTTGTAAGGCCTCCACAGACAGCCATTTTGCTTTTTTACATTTCTTTTCCATGGGGATGTCTTGATCCCTGTCTCCTGTACAATGTCCCTGACCTCATTCCATAGTTTGTCAGGCACTCTATCTATCAGATCTAGGCCCTTAAATCTATTTCTCACTTCCACTGTATAATCATAAGGGATTTGATTTAGGTCATACCTGAATGGTCTAGTGGTTTTCCCTACTTTCTTCAATTTCTGTCTGAATTGGGCAATAAGGAGTTCATGGTCTGAGCCACAGTCAGCTCCTGGTCTTGTTTTTGCTTATTGTATAGAGCTTCTCCAACTTTGGCTGCAAAGAATATAATTGATATGATTTCGGTGTTGACCATCTGGTGATGTCCATGTATAGAGTCTTCTCTTGTGTTGTTGAAAGAGGGTATTTGCTATGACCAGTGCATTTTCTTGGCAAAACTCTGTTAGTCTTTGCCCTGCTTTAACATGAGTTTATTTACAATCCACAAGGAAGAGAAGGCACTAGTTTGAATATACCCTGACTCCACACCACTCCCATCATAACACACTTTCATCTATTTCTTCTGGCAGACAGTGGAGATCTCAGGATCAGTTTGAAGCCCGACAGATAGAACAGGTTCAGGTCTTCCTCACGATCTGGCTAAACCAGTGGTTCTTAAACTTTACCATGGATCAGGAGGACTTACTAAAATTTCTGACTCAGTAAGTCTGGGGTGGGATTTGAGATTTTCTGTCACATTCCAGATGATGCTGATATTTCTGGCTCAGGAGCCAAATTTTGAGAAACACTGGGCCAGGCAAGTGTCTGGAGACCAGTACTGGAGGCTCCTAATAAAAGGCAATGTGCAGGAAAGGGTTAGCTGACTCTTGTAACCATGATAGTGCTTCCCATATCCCCCAAAATAAAGAATTAAAACCAACCAGAATATGGGGAACAAATCTTCTGTACAGAAAAATTCCAAATAACTTATGTATGTATTGCCCTCTCAAGGAGGGCATGACTCCAGGCCTGAGACTATTTAGCCTCAGGAAGGCCAGCTTGCATCCTTAACCCATGTCTGGTGCCTGAGAATTTGGAATTTGGGAGGGTTCTTACCACCCTGAGAAGAGTAGCTCTCTGAGACTAAACTGTATAACCACGTGGTTTATTTTTTTAAAATTATGCTTGTAAAGGAATTTATCCATTTCCTGTAAATTATGGAATCTATTATCTTATATTTATTTATTTTTATTTTTCACTGTGCTGGTTCTTCACTGCTATGTCCAGGCTTTCTTTAGTTATGGTGGGCGGGGACTACTCTCAAGGTGCAGGGCACGGGTTTCTCATTATGGTGGCTTCTCTTGTTGCAGAGCATGAGCTCTTGAATGCAGGCTCAGTAGTCGTGGTGCATGGGTTTAATTGCCCCGTGGCAGGTGGAATCTTCCCAGACGAGGAATTGAACCTATGTCCCCTTCATTATCAACTGGATTCTTAACCACTGAAGTCTAACGATGTGTTTTATACTGAACACCTGTTTTCCTTTTGGGAGCCTGGAATTTTGATATATGCTAAGCAGAGGATGCCTATATAACTAGCCCTCAATACAAACCTCAGGCACTGAGTGGAAAGATGTGAAAATCTTCTGATTGCTTCTATCTTAGAGAAAAAAGAAGCAAGGTTTAGTTAATCATGTATTTAAGATGTCAGGTGGTATTTTTCTATTGCCATATTTGAGTGTTTTAGTGAAGACACATAACAAAGGTAATACCCAAGCAAGTGTGGGGGAAAGGGCAAAGGAATCAAGAGTGCATGGTAGGGTATGCATATAATGATGGACCATGGGTTTTAGACCAGGTTGGTTAAGAAGTGAAGATAGAGCAGGTTGATGGAGCTTCCCTGGTGGTCCAATGGTTAAGAATCTGCCTGCTAATGCAGGGGACATGGGTTCAGCCCCTGATATGGGAATATCCCACATGCCGCAGAGCAGCTGAGCCCATGTGCCACAGCCTGCTAAAGCCTGCGTGCCTAGAGCCTGTGCTCTGCAACAAAAGAAGCCATTGCAGTGAGAGGCTTGTACGCTGAAACCAAGAGTAGCCCACCCCCTGCTTCAAGCAGCTAGAGACAAACAAACAAACAAACAAAAAAACCCCACACAAAGCAACAAAGAACCAGCACAACACACACTCCCCCCTCCCCCCAAAAAGAGAGGAGGTTGATGGAGGGCACACAGAGGAGTCAAAAAACTGTTGGAATTAGAGTACTGGAGTGAGTGTGCTGGAAATATAAGAGATATTTGGGGAGAGTAAGATGCTTGAAATCAAGGTTTTGATGATAACGACATAGGTAGATTATAAGATCATTGGGGTGAGAAGGTCATTGAACTGAGAGGCCAGGTGGTAAAGGTCTATCTCAACACTTATTCTCCCTTCCTCCTTAATATCAGAATCTTGATTTTTACCTGGGCACATTGCCTCTCTGTATAAGGAAACATTTCCTAGCCTCTCTGGTAGCTAGATATATGTGACTAAATACTCCGAATGAGATCCAAGTGGCAATATTCTGTGGAAGGCAATATTCTCCTAGGAAGTTGCCTTAAGAGAAAAGGAAACTATATTTTTCTTTCCTTTTGTGTAGAATGTCCATATAATGGCTGGAGCTCCATTAGCCATCTTGGACCATAAGACAGAGCCATATGCTGATGGTGGAGCAGAAAGAGATGCTGTGGACCTGCTATACCATTTCAGGACTATCTTCCTCCAGACTGTTTAATATGAGAAGGAAATAAATTAACCCACTGTTACTTTGGGTTACTGTTACTAATGCTAACTAATACATTGGATGGGTGAAAGTGTTACTTACATAACTGTGGAAATCAACTACAGAATAAGGTTTACACATCCATGTTCATAGCAGCATTATGTACAATAGCCAAAACATGGAAACAACCAAACTGTCCATTCGTGAAGAAATAAAGAATATGTGGTATATATACACAATGGTATATTATTTAGCAATAAAAATAAAGGAAATCCTGCCTCTGCGACAACATGGATGGACCTTGAAGGCATTATGCTAAATGAAATAAGACAAAGAGAGAAATAGCATATGATCTCAGTTATAGGTGGAATCTAGAAAACAAAATACTTAAACTCACAGATGCACAGAGAAGATTGGTGGTTGGCAGAGGCAGATCAGATCAGATCAGATCTGTCGTTCAGTCGTGTCCGACTCTTTGCGACCCCATAAACCGCAGCGCGCCAGGCCTCCCTGTCCATCACCAGCTCCCGGAGGTCACCCAGACTCACACCCATCAAGTCAGTGATGCCATCCAGCCATCTCATCCTCTGTCGTCCCCTTCTCCTCCTGCCCTCAATCCCTCCCAGCATCAGAGTCTTCTCCAATGAGTCAACTCTTCGCATGAGGTGGCCAAAATACTGGAGTTTCAGCTTTAGCATCATTCCTTCTAAAGAAATTCCAGGATTGATCTCCTTCAGAATGGACCGGTTGGATCTTCTTGCAGTCCAAGGGACTCTCAAGAGTCTTCTCCAACACCACAGTTCAAAAGCATCAATTCTTTGGCGCTCAGCCTTCTTCACAGTCCAGCTCTCACGTCCATACATGACCACAGGAAAGACCGTGGCCTTGACTAGGCGAACCTTTGTTGGTAAAGTAATGTCTCTGCTTTTGAATATGCTATCTAGGTTGGTCATAACTTTCCTTCCAAGGAGTAAGCGTCTTTTAATTTCATGGCTGCAGTCACCATCTACAGTGATTTTGCAGCCCAGAAAAACAAAGTCTGACACTGTTTCCTCTGTTTCCCCATCTATTTCCTATGAAGTGATGGGACCAGATGCCATGTCAGTTATATATCAATAAAAAATTGAGGTTAAAAAAAACTGCTGAAAAAAATCAACTAGAGGAGTAATTATATAGAGAGAAAGGTGGAAAGCTTGGTGCTCAAATCTTCCTTGAATGAAGAGTAAACAGGAGGTCTCTAAATAACTCCAAACAGAAGAGATAGTGGTACTTTAAAGAAGCTGGGGAATGTGACAAAACATGAAGAAACAGTAGTGAGGACCAGGACAGCAAGCAGGATCAAGGAAGACATGTCCCCCATCTTCTTTCTTGACTTTTTTTTTTTTCAGGTTTTAAAACTTTTTATTTGCATATTAAAAAAATTGTGCATTCCAATAATTAAAATCATTTGAACAAAAAAAAAATGGCACTCTGATTAAACTGCATTTTACAGCCTGCAGAACACCTTGGACCAGCTTTTTACCCTAGATTTCACTGTCGTCCCACCCAGCTTCCTCCTTCACCAACATGCAAGTTCTTTTCCTTCCCCGCCAGCCACACAGGCAGATGGGAGAGGCCGGCGCGGCCTACGTTGTCAGTAGTTCTCCATTCTTCCTACGTTGTCAGTAGTTCTCCATTCTTTGATGTGAAAAGGGGGAGCACAGTCATTTAAACTCGATCCAACCTCTTTGCATCTTACAAAGTTAAACAGCTAAAAGAAGTAAAATAAGAAGGCAATGCTTGTGGAATGTACAGTGCATACTGGCGGCGCACGCTTCATTACGATTCGCCTGCTTGCTTCTCCTGTTCAATCGTTTCTTTCGAAGGCAGTGGATTTTTCTCTTGCGTTTCCGTTTTCTTCAATTTCGACTTATCGAACTTCTCAATCTCAGCCATATCGGGTTTGTCAGACATGGTTGCAGAGGGCGCGGAGCGAACTGCGAACGAGTGAAGTCGAATCTGCGCTGTGGCCGCCGCCGAGTTTCTTGACTTTTTAAACCCTGCATTTGATTAAGGAAATAAGTTACAGATAGGATATATCACTTGTGTTTCAAACCAAAGAGAATATTAGACGACCTACTAACTCAGATCAAAGATTTATCCAAGAATATTTTCGGGAAGAACGTGCTTGGCCCACAAACATTTCAAAGTGTTAAGAACCCCTTAATCTCCTGATCACTTTTTAATAAAATGGTAAAGTATTATTCACTATATTATTTACTTTTTAAAACCTCATTCATACTGTTATCTCCCAAGTTAAATTTATTTAATTAACTAATCACTAATTTACTGAGATCTTACCATGTTTCAGACACTATATTGGGCACTGCTAAGCTATGTCACTTCAGTCGTGTCCAACTCTGTTCGACCCCATAGAGGCAGCCCATCAGGCTCCCACATCCCTGGGATTCTCCAGGCAAGAACACTGGAGTGGGTTGCCATTTCCTTCTCCAGTGCATGAAAGTGAAAAGTGAAAGTGAAGTCGCTCAGTCATGTCCAACTCTTCATGACCCCAAGGACTGTAGCCCACCAGGCCCCTCCGTCCATGGGATTTTCCAGGCAAGAGTACTGGAGTGAGTTGCCATAGGAACATACAAATTAGTTATAAAGTATCTTTCTCAAAGGAATTTACTAGTTCAAAGAAGAACTAGGTGAGAGTAAAAATTGATATTATGTCGTGTGACTGTGATATTCATCATATATAATTGAGCAATATACAAAGTGGGGTGCAGTCACCTGTTTCATCCTGGAAATCAAGAGGAGATTTCTGGAGGAGATAACAGATAAAGTGAATTTTGAAGGAGAAATATGAAATAGGCTGGAACATGTAATAAGAGAAGGCTCCTTGGTGGCTCAGAGGGTAAAACGTCTGCTTGCAATGCTGGTGATGCCGGTTCGATTCCTGGGTAAGGAAGATCCCCTGGAGAAGGAAATGGCAATCCACTACAGCACTCTTGCCTGGAAAATCCCATGGACAGAGGAACCTGATAGGCTACAGTCCATGGGGTCGCAAAGAGTCGGACACAACTGAGCGACTGCACTCACAGATCAGATCAGATCAGTCGCTGAGTGGTGTCCGACTCTTTGCGACCCCATGAACTACAGCACGCCAGGCCTCCCTATCCATCACCAGCTCTCGGAGGTCACTCAGACTCACATTCATCGAGTCAGTGATGCCATCCAGCCATCTCATCCTCTGTCGTCCCCTTTTCCTTCTGCCCCCAATCCCTCCCAGCATCAGAGACTTCTCCAGTGAGTCAACTCTTTGCATGAGGTGGCCAAAATACTGGAGTTTCAGCTTTAGCATCATTCCTTCCAAAGAAATCCCAGGGCTGATCTCCTTCAGAATGGACCGGTTGGGTCTCCTTGCAGTCCAAGGGACTGTCAAGAGTCTTCTCCAACACCACAGTTCAAAAGCATCAATTCTTCAGCGCTCAGCCTTCTTCACAGTCCAGCTCTCACATCCATACATGACCACAGGAAAGACCATAGCCTTGACTAGGCGAAACTTTGTTGGCAAAGTGATGTCTCTGCCTTTGAATATGCTATCTAGGTTGGTCATAACTTTCCTTCCAAGGAGTAAGCTTCTTTTAATTTCATGGCTGTAGTCACCATCTGCAGTGATGTTGGAGCCCAGAAAAATCAAGTCTGACACTGTTTCCACTGTTTCTCCATCTACTTCCCATGAAGTGATGGGACCAGATGCCATGATCTTCGTTTTCTGAATGTTGAGCTTTAAGCCAACCTTTTCACTCTCCACTTTCACTTTCATCAAGAGGCTTTTTAGTTCCTCTTCACTTTCTGCCATAAGGGTGGTATCATCTGCATATCTGAGGTTATTGATATTTCTCCCAGCAATCTTGATTCCAGCTTGTGTTTCTTCCAGTCCAGCGTTTCTCATGATGTACTCTGCATATAAGTTAAATAAACATGGTGACAATATACAGCCTTGACGTACTCCTTTTCCTATTTGGAACCAGTCTGTTGTTCCATGACCAGTTCTAACTGTTGCTTCCTGACCTGCATACAGATTTCTCAAGAGGCAGATCAGGTGGTCTGGTATTCCCATCTCTTTCAGAATTTTCCACAGTTTATTGTGATCTACACAGTCAAAGGCTTTGGCATAGTCAATAAAGCAGAAATCGATGTTTTTCTGGAACTCTCTTGCTTTTTCGATGATCCAGCACATGTTGGCAATTTGATCTCTGGTTCCTCTGCCTTTTCTAAAACCAGCTTGAACATCAGGAAGTTCACGGTTCACATATTGCTGAAGCCTGGCTTGGAGAATTTTGAGCATTACTTTACTAGCGTGTGAGATGAGTGCAATTGTGCGGTAGTTTGAGCACTCTTTGGCATTGCCTTTCTTTCAGATTGGGATGAAAACTGACCTTTTCCAATCTTGTGGCCACTGCTGAGTTTTCCAGATTTGCTGGCATATTGAGTGTAGCACTTTACAAGCATCATCTTTCAGGATTTGGAATAGCTCCACTGGAATTCCATCACCTCCACTAGCTTTATTCACTGGAATTCCATCATCTCCACTCGCTTTATTCGTAGTGATGCTTTCTAATGCCCACTTGACTTCACATTCCAGGATGTCTGGCTCTAGGTCAGTGATCACACCATCATGAATATCTGGGTCTTGAAGCTCTTTTTTGTACAGTTCTTCTGTGTATTCTTGCCACCTCTTCTTAATATCTTCTGTTTCCGTTAGGTCCATACCATTTCTGTCCTTTATCGAGCCCATTTTTGCATGAAATGTTCCTTTGGTATCTCTGATTTTCTTGAAGAGATCCTTAGTCTTTCCCATTCTGTTGTTTTCCTCTAGAAGGAGAATGTATATAGAAGCTTGGTAAAAACACAGCACTTTGGTAAATTCCAATAGGCAGTCAGGAGTTTATTTATATAGTATTGAAAGGGTAACAGGCAGGAAGGCCAGGAGTCCCAAAACGGAGGAAATAGCCTGCAATGTCAGACATTTTTATCTCTCTTAAGCGGCAAGAGGAAACAAACTAGCAATATTTTTTCCTTCTCTATACAAATTTAAAAAGAGCTTTCTCTTAAAATACTGTGTTAACATAATGACACCTGGTTTAACTTGAAGTTAACTATTCTCAGTTCAGTTCAGTTCAGTCGCTCAGTCGTGTCTGACTCTTGGAGACCCCATGAATCACAGCACGCCAGTCCTCCCTGTCCATCACCAACTCCCGGAGTTCACTTACACTCACGTCCATCGAGTCAGGGATCTCATCCAGCCATCTCATCCTCTGTCCTCCCCTTCTCTTCCTGCCCCCAATCTCTGCCAGCATCAGAGTCTTTTCCAGTGAGTCAACTCTTCACATGACGTGGCCAAAGTACTGGAGTTTCAGATTCGGCATCATTCCCTTCAAAGAAATCCCAGGGCTGATCTCCTTCAGAATGGACTGGTTGGATCTCCTTGCAATCCAAGGCACTCTCAAGAATCTTCTCCAACACCACAGTTCAAAAGCATCAAATTTTCAGTGCTCAGCCTTCTTCACAGTCCAACTCTCACATCCATACATGACCACAGGAAAAACATTAGCCTTGACTAGATGGACCTTTGTTGGCAAAGTAACGTCTCTGGTTTTGAATATGCTGTCTAGGTTGGTCATAACTTTACTTCCAAGGAGTAAGCGTCTTTTAATTTCATGGCTGCAGTCACCATCTGCAGTGATTTTGGAGCCCAGAAAAATTAAGTCTGACACTGTTTCCACTCTTTCCCCATCTATTTCCCATGTTGTGAAGGGACCAGATGTGATGATCTTCGTTTTCTGAATGTTGAGCTTTAAGCCAACTTTTTGACTCTCCACTTTCACTTTCATCAAGAGGCTTTTAGTTCCTCTTCACTTTCTGAGATATGGGTGGTGACATCTGCATATCTGAGGTTATTGAGATTTCTCCCAGCAATCTTGATTCCAGCTTGTGTTTCTTCCAGTCCAGTGTTTCTCATGATGTACTCAGCATATAAGTCAAATAAGCAGGGTGACAATATACAGCCTTGATGTACTCCTTTTCCTATTTGGAACCAGTCTGTTGTTCCATGTTCAGTTCTAACTGTTGCTTCCTGACCTGCATGCAGGTTTCTCAAGAGGCAGATCAGGTGGTCTGGTATTCCCATCTCTTTCAGAATTTTGCACAATTTGTTGTGATCCACACAGTCAAAGGCTTTGGCATAGTCAAGAAAGCAGAAATAGATGATTTTCTGGAACTCTCTTGCGTTTTCCATGATCCAGCGCATGTTGGCAATTTGATCTCTGGTTCCTCTGCCTTTTCGAAAACCAGCTTGAACATCAGGAAGTTCACGGTTCACATATTGCTGAAGCCTGGCTTGGAGAATTTTGAGCATTACTTTACTAGCGTGTGAGATGAGGGCAATTGTGCAGTAGTTTGAGCACTCTTTGGCATTGCCTTTCTTTGGGATTGGGATGAAAACTGAACTTTTCCAATCCTGTGGCCACTGCTGAGTTTCCAAATGTGCTGGCATATTGAGTGTAGCACTTTCACAGCATCATCTTTCAGGATTTGAAATAGCTCCACTGGAATTCCATCACCTCCACTAGCTTTGTTCATAGTGATGCTTTCTAAGGCCCACTTGACTTCACATTCCAGGATGTCTGGGTATAGGTCAGTGATCACACCATCGTGATCATCTGGGTCGTGAAGATTTTTTTGTACAGTTTTTCTGTGTATTCTTGCCACCTCTTCTTAATATCTTCTGCTTCTGTTAGGTCCATACAATTAGAGATAACCAATGCCTTTTTCTTATGGAAATGTTTGTCTTAAGCTATGCTAATGTACTATGCATTTACCCCAAACTCTGTCTTCAAGTCTGTTCCTCCTCTTGGCTCAGAACCTACTTGCCAAACCAGTATGTTATACTCAGATATTGTTCCCCTAATCTATGTAAATGAAACTATTTGTATGGTGATCTGGCCTTCTTCAAGATTCAAGTTAATCATTTTATGGCCCAGGATGAGCCATTTGGTGCCAAGATTATTCCAAAATGCATCTTATGGGTGAGGGGCCTCATGCCATTCTGAAATTTAAGACATTCCTTTCTTTCATTAACAGACTGCTAGTGACTATATGACATCCAGCTGAAGACTAGAAGAGGGGTACTCTTTCTGTCGCCTTCTGATGCCTGTGTCAGGATCTTTCTCTATCTCCTTATACTTTAATCAAACTTTACTGCACAAAATCTCTGAGCGATGAAGCCTCCTCTCTGATCCCGGATTGAATTCCCAGCGTCTTTGCGTGATTCAACAAGAACTTTTCAGTAATATTTCAGTATATAGCTTAATAAAACTTTATTACACAGAAGCTCTGAGCCATCAAGCCTCGTCTCTGGCCCGAGATTGAATCCGGGCGTCTTTGCATGATTCAGCAACAGCCTTTCAGTATGTTTTAACAACTATTGACAAAATTAACAATGTAGAGATTCAATACTGAGTAAAATAATCTCATTCATGAATGTACTTGTCATTAATATATCATACAATTTCCTAGTGGAGATGACTGTTTTATTATACTTAGCTACAAGAAAAAAATTAACTGAGTATTATAAGAAAATGTGTCTTTTGACCTTACATTACCATTTTCTCCTCTCTACAACTCTAGCCTATACTTACTCAGCAAAGGAAAAGGATTGCTATCGTAAGTTATAGTGTGCGTTATAAAACAGCTTGATTTGTTGACTAATCAAGAGAAAAGATAGATAGTAATTTAAATGAATGGTACTGTCCAATATAAGTTCTCCTCTGAGAAAATTCCACTAGATTATAGCTCTGGGTCAAATCCTGAACCAAAGCAATATGTGTCTTTTTTGTTTAATAATTAAAAATTTTTAGAATAGTTTTAAGAAAAACTTGGGAAGATAGTATCGGGTCTCTGAATATCCCACATCCAATTTTATTGTTAACATTTTACATTACTGTGGTACACTTGTCACGACCAATAAACCAATCAGTACACTTTTATTAACCAAAACCCATAGTTTATTAACACTAATTCTGTTTTCTTTTACTTGTTGTCATTTTTATTTTTCCAGACCCATCCAAGATTCATTACATTTAGACATCAGGTCTCCTTAGGCTCCTCTATACTACAGCAGTTTCAGACCTTACTTTTTCTTTGATGAGCTTGACAGTTTTTTTGTAAGATATTCTTGAACTTGGGTTTGTCTGATGTTTTTCTCATGGGTAGACTGGCTTATGGTTTTAGAGAGGAAGACCATAGATGTAAAGTACCTTTCTCATCAAATCATATCAAGAGTACATACGGTCAGTATGAATTCACGGTTGATGTTAATCTTGATCACCCAGTTCAGGTAGTGTTTATCAGATTTCTCCACTGCAAAGTTATTTCTCTCCCTTTTCATACTGTTCTCTTTGGAAGTAAGTCAATCTCTGCAGCCTATACTTAAGGAGTGGGGAATTATGATTCAACTCCTTGAGGGTAGTGTAGTTATGTAACTGTTTGAAATTCTTGCTATGGGAGTTTTGTCTATTCTGCCCTATTTAATACTCAATCACTTATTTATATCAGTATGGACTCATGGGCATTTTCTAGTGAGGCAGGAGGTAGATGACCACGCCCCTGCCCCAGTCAGTGAAGTGCTTTGAGATTTCTTCCTTGTGGACTGAAACTCCAAAAGAAGAATATCTTGTCAAGGGAGGAGGCTGAGCTGACATCCTGGAATGTGAAGTCAAGTGGGCCTTAGAAACCATCACTATGAACAAAGCTAGAGGAGGTGATGAAATTCCAGTTGAGCTATTCCAAATCCTGAAAGATGATGCTGTGAAGGTGCTGCAGTCAATATGCCAGCACATTTGGAAAACTCAGCAGAGGCCACAGGACTGGAGAAGGTCAGTGTTCATCCCTTTCCCTTAAGCCCTATATAAATATCACAATGATATTTCACCCTGTTTATTTAACTTGTATGCAGTGTACATCATGAGAAACGCTGGACTGGAAGAAACACAAGTTGGAATCAAGATTGCTGGGAGAAATATCAATAACCTCAGATATGCAGAGGACACCACCCTTATGGCAGAAATTGAAGAGGAACTCAAAAGCCTCTTGATGAAAGGAGAGTGAAAATGTTGGCTTAAAGCTCAACATTCAGAAAACGAAGATCATGGCATCTAGTCCCATCACTTCATGGGAAATAGATGGAGAAACAGTGGAAGCAGTGTCAGACTTGATTTTTATGGGCTCCAAAATCACTGCAGATGGTGACTGCAGCCATGAAATTAAAGGCACTTACTCCTTGGAAGTAAAGTTATGATCAACCTAGATAGCATATTCAAAAGCAGAGACATCACTTTGCCAACAAAGGTTCGCCTAGTCAAGGCTATGGTCTTTCCTGTGGTCATGTATGGATGTGAGAGCTGGACTGTGAAGAAGGCTGAGCGCTGAAGAATTGATGCTTTTTAACTGTGGTGTTGGAGAAGACTCTTGAGACTTCTCAAGAGTCCAGGGGATCTTGGACTGCAAGGAGATCCAACCAGTCCATTCTGAAGGAGATCAGTCCTGGGATTTCTTTGGAAGGAATGATGCTAAAGCTGAAACTCCAGTATTTTGGCCACCTCATGTGAAGAGTTTACTCATTGGAGAAGACTCTGACGCTGGGAGGGATAGGGGGCAGGAGGAGAAAGGAACGACAGAGGATGAGATGGCTGTATGGAATCACTGACTCGATGGATGTGAGTCTGAGTGACCTCCAGGAGTTGGTGATGGACAGGCAGGCCTGTCGTGCTGCGATTCATGGGGTCGCAAAGAGTCAGACACGACTGAGTGAATGATCTGATCTGATCTGATCTTACTTTCTGGTATTACAAAAAAGCTTTCTCTTTTATGTGTGTATAGTATAGTTAGGAAAGTGATATTACTTTTTAATATAATCAAAAAAGAATGATGAGGTAACTTGATGAGTATTTATCAGTAACTGGGGCTTCTCAGATGACTCAGCAGTAAAGAATTCACCTGCAATCCAGGAGACACTGGAGATGTGGATCTGATCCCTGCTTGGGAAGATCCCCTGGAGAAGGAAATGGCAACTCACTCCAGTATTCTTGCCTGGGGAATCTCATGGACAGAGAAGCCTGGTGGGTTACAGTCCATCGAGTCAAAAGAGTCAGACATGACTTAGTGACTAAACAACAATGATGACAAAATCAGTAACTAGGGCTTTGTATCTTGAGTTTGTTTTGAGTTCATTTTCCTATTCACATCTGACCTTTACCTCGTTTACGATGATGGATTATTTTTGGTAAACTTTCATATTATACACTGTCGGGGTCCAGCCCCCGTTGGGCCCAGGGCTTCCCTCAGGATGACGGTGTCTGCGATTAAGGGATAGCAAAGGATGAGAGATTTATTAGGTGCTCAATAATAACTGGTTTATGTGGGAATTCAATAAAGTTTGTGACACCAAACTTGCTCTGACCACGGATGCCGCACGTGCTCTCTCAAATAGTGGAAGGTGCCCCACCTTAGGCACCTTCTTGAGTGGGTCTTAGAAGCCCAGGCAAATAAGCGGTCGCAGAGGACCCCCGCATTCCAAATTATTTTGGCATGAAGGAAGAACAGAAGAGAAAAGGAGGAAAAGGAAACAAGAAAGAATGACACGGGGAGACCAAGCTTTGGTGAGCAAGGCCCATAGCTTTATTTTCAACAGGGGCTTTTATATCCTAAGTTACACATAGAGGATAATAGGGGATGTGAAATCATGCAAAGCCAGCAGTCTTTGATCCTTATCAAAAACCAGGGTTTCTTTCCTGCAAATTTATCGTATACAAATGGTTTAGGTGATTTACATCATCTTCTGGCCAGAAGCCCTATTAACATTTTATGACTCTTGACAAAGGTTTGTCAACCACAAGACTTATCTTCTCTAAGAGTAATTATTTTAAGGTTTGGCACCATCTTCATCTGCAGGTGTCAGATAAACTTGCATTCCTATAGGGCAGAGGCGCAGTGGGTTTACAACAAAGGAAAAAATTTATTACCTTAAGGGTCTAAAGTTGTTAGCACCAAGGCCACTACTAATTTTTTCTACAAATCAACTATATTAATTAATACACATTCAAGGATACAATACAGGGGATGTGGAAACTCGGCAGCAAGCATTGGCTCATCAATGACATCTTTTACTAGTATTATTCTGACAGTTCCTAACTCTCTGAGAGGCTCTAAGCTATTTGAATGTCTTAAGCTTCCAGTGCCTCTCACAGCTGAGAGACTGTAAACAATCGTATGCATAGCGAAGGAGTCCGGGTAAACTTGTCAGGCCAGTTAGAGAGCTATCTGAGGGGTTTGGATTTAAACACTCCTAATACCCAGGAACTTACTAACTGGAGCTGTAAGTTAACTCTTTATCAGAGAGAGCAAGATGGTGGTGGAGTACAGCCCCCAGTAAAATCAGGAGTGAGAGCACAAAGCAATAAAGTAGGCAGATTCTGTTTTTTTTTGGGGGGGGGGGGTAGATGCTTGAGAATATCCGGGGGTACACCTGAGGCTGGATCCCGCTATTGCGTATGCTGAGCCTCCTTCCTCATGACCTTTGTCACGGGGGGAGTTCCTCTCGCTGGCTCCCGGCAATACACAAAGTGAGAGAGTCAATGAACTTAGAATTACATGCTCTTTATTTAAAGAGAAAAGTGGAGTATTTATTACTGATAACTAGGAATTATGTTGTCAAAGGACTATTAATTCAACAAACTTACATGCTAAAAGAGGAAAATGTATATGTGAAAAGAAGGAAATGAAAATGAAGTGGTTTTTCATTTACTTTTGCACTAGAATAGTCTCCAGATTAGAAAATGCTAGGTCCATTTTAGAGAACTAACTGTATAGCAAAAGGAATTCTATTCAGTGCTCTGTGGTGACGAAATGGGGAAGAAACTCCAAAAACAGAGGGGATATATGTGGACATATAGCTGATTCACTTTGCCGTATAGTAGAAACTAACAAAACATTGTAAAGCAACTACTCCAATTTTTAAAAAAAGATACTAGGTCCATTTTAATAGAGGATAAATCCCAAGTATCACAAGAATTATGGGAGGCAAAGGACCTTCTCATTCTCAAAAAGGTTTTCCACAGGCAAAATACCAGGGAATTGTACAAATATTAATAGTTATATGATTAAGAAGAAGTTGTAGTTCTCACATTTATGGTTCTCTTATTTATATTGGGAAAGAAAATAATTTCTAATATTGTTTCTTCAGTTGTTCAACTTCTTCTTTTGTTAAGTAATAGACAGCAATTCCAAAATGTATTACACAACATCATCTTTATGAACACACATCTGATTGGTATATTGGTACCTTTCTTCATGAAATTCAGTGTGCCCAACAATTAACAGTTAACTTCTCTGAGGCACAAAAACAGAGCAACACGTCTATGGATGAGAAAACAGAATCAACAGCAGTTCTTGGACATAAACTGGACTCCCTGGATTTCATTTCATTTGCTTTGTTTTTCACAACTTGCAATTTCTCACATACCTGTTAAAAGTAGAATACCCCCTATATTTAGTTATCATCAATTTTAATTTATTACATAACTGACCTCTTTGAATTCCCTTGACTTTCTGTGTGTGGGAGGGTATGAGGGGAGACAGTGGGAGTTGGGGGTGGGGGAGGAAATCCAGTCACATTTGTATGTCACACTACAGCAGTTGATGGCTACTTATCACAGTTCCTAAGATAAAGTCTTGTATCCTAGTCTGAGAGCTGAGAGATCAAAAAGGACTGGGCCGTTAATTTGAAATCCCAGTTTTTCCAGTCAGGTTGAGCCTGTTGGCAGCTGCTAGATTGTTAGAACGATCCGTGAGCCTAGATAGTTGAAGGTAGTTCTCATTGAGGAAATAGAGATGTGTTACTTAGCAGAAAAGAACAAAAATGACCAGGTATCAGATATACTAGTGAATAGAGTGTGAAACAAAATGTTTAAGTATCTATATATCTTATCTTAGGTGTGTACAACAGTTGTAAGACAATATTTTTCTCTTATCTCTCAGGAAAAATACATTTAGTTATATATTAAAAACAACAAAAGATTCAGCTTCTAGTAGAAAATACTGTCAGAAGCACAGTTACATGGAGTCACCCATTTCTTATGTAGATATTGGCTTATGTTCCCCACCATCATATTTGATAAATGACGGCACACATTTATTAAGCACCTGCCACATGCCAGGAATTCTGCTAAGGAGAAACAAAGATGACTAAGAGTATCTAAGCTCATGGTCCGGGAATTACCGGAAGGAAAAAGTAATGGGTCATAAGAGTAAGGGAAGTAAGGCAATACAAATGAAATGCCGAGATTTCACTGTAGGGAAAAGAGGGAAAAGAATGAATGCTTTGGAAAGAGAAAGAAAAGTCGATTTCTGGGCAATATGAAATATCTCGTTTTGGGCAATGAACTTTGTTCAATCTTGTCAGGCTCCAAAGACATCTGTAGATTCAGCTTTCAAAGAAACTGGGACCATGACAATGGAACAGCTACAGATAGGTCATAACCCTGGCAAAGAAAACAACAGCCAACATAAACTTGACCATTGTTATTGTCGAAGTGTTAGAATTATCGGTTTCAAGTACTCTTGTCATTAGTGGCTTCTTGATCCGATCTTGTGTGGTGAGGATCACTTTTCGAGCTCTATCCCACTTTCCAGGACCCTGTAGACGATAATGGACTGGAGTACAGGGTCCCCAAAATAACTGGAATGCCAGTTTGGGGTCAGTGAAGGCCAGGGACAGAAGATTGGGCTTGACGCCCACCAGATCAGCAAGCTCATCCATGGTACCTATATAGTCTCCCTGAATGGTATGGCGTTGGCTTTCCACAAACCTGAAGCAGAGAAGACAGAAACCATGGCCTATTAACAATTCAATCAATCAGTGCTTTCTGGGTATCTGCTATTGGTTCACTATTGAGATAGGAACTATAGAAAACAGAGAAGAAAGAAAAGACACTGTCTCTATCCTTAAGGACCTTATAATCTACTGGAGTAGATAGGTACACATGACAGAGAGGAATTCAAGCCTTTGTTAAATCATGTGGTTTTAGATTGATAGATATAGAAATGTAGAGGAGGGTAGTTGAAAAAGAGATATGATAAGTTCTTGAAGGATGTGGAAGAAATAGATAAAGTGAGAACATACAGGAGGTCATTACAAGTCAAGGGAATGGCACAGTGAATGAAGAAGGCAAGAATGAGTATAGATATAAGCACAGAGTATTCGTGGGCATGACCTACAGTAGAGGAAGAATATTGTAGAAAATAAGGGTGGATATATGGAAGCAAACATAGCAGATCGAAATACAGAGGACTCTGATGTTGTCAGAAGGAACATAAACGTGAAGTCGCTCAGTCGTGTCCGACTCTTTGCGACCCCATGGACGGTAGCCTACCAGGCTCCTCTGTCCATGGGATGGTCCGGGCAATAGTACTGGAGTGGATTGCCATTTCCTTCTCCAAGAACCCACCACAAAAATTCTCAAGTTTGGGATCCTCAATTGTTTCATGAGGAAGGTGGTGGTAGAGTCCAAAGGGCAGGACTTCCCAGGACCAACATTAATTTGGAATCCTGAAAGGAGGGGGAAGATGACTTATCCTCCAAGTTTCCTCCAAATGGAACCAGATGCGATGATTACACCAAGTGCAGATTTGAAGAGCAAAATGGGCTTTGGGGAGAGAAAAATGTGGTAACAGTACGATACCTATGTGAAAAATGCATGCTAAGTCGCTTCAGGCATGTCTGACTTTTTGCGACCCCAGGGACTGTAGCCCACCAGGCTCCTCTGTCCATGGGGTTCTCCAGGCAAGAATACTGGAGTGGGTTGTCATGCCCTCCTCCAGGGGATCTTCTCAACCCAGGGATTGAACCCACGTCTTATATCTCCTGCATTGGCTGGTGGGTTTATTACCACTAGTGGGATCGGAGAAGAACGGGGGATTTAAAGATTTAACTGATGACTTTCTCTTTTTACTTTCTATTAAAAAAAAAAAGAAAGAAAAAACAGTGGGACAGAAAAGAAATAAGAGAAAAGTCAAGTCAGGTTAACTGAGATAAGATGGGCTTACTAGAAATCCAAAAAGGACAGGAAAAGAGACTTCCCTGGCAGCCCAGTGGTTAAAATTCTGCACTTACAATGCAGTGGGAGGAGAGTTGGGGGAAGGAGAATATGGGTTCAATTCCTGGTCAGGAAACTAAGATCCCACATGCTGTACAGCCAACAAATTTTAAAAAAAAAAATAAAAACGCCAAAAGAAACTATAAAAAACAGGGCGGAAAAAATGATAGAAAATAAATTTGAAAGAGAAGTGGTAAGATAGAATTCCTGAGGAACTGATAGATAGGCAAAGAAATTTATGAAATGGGACTAAAGTTTAGAAGAGAAGAAGGTAAGACAGGAAAGAATTCGAGAGCCTTCCCTTATGGGTGTGATGTTAGCTCATGGGTTTACAGGCATGTAGTGGGTCAACAGCTGTGGTGTTCAGGAGGACGTCTCAAAGATACACTAGTGCCTGCTTTGTAGGATTGTTTCGAGAATTAAATAAACTCATATATGTAAAAAACTTAGTATTTGCACAAAGTTGACCCTCAATAAAAGTTAAATATTATCCTTAGGAACTACTCACAGTTGGAAGGTAAGTCAAAGGAAAGAAAGGAGGAAAATTGAAATGAGGTTATAATAAATATATATAAGTAATATTTAAATATAATACATTATATAAATATAACAATTGATAACAAACACATACTAAATAATAAATACAATAAATTATTTAAATAATATAATATTATGACCCCATGGACTGTAGCCCACCAGGCTCCTTTGTCCATGGAATTCTCTAGGCAAAAATACTGGAGTGGGTGGCCATTCCCTTCTCCAGGGGATCTTTCCAACCCAGGGATGGATCTCAAGTCTCCTGCACTGCAGGCAGATTCTTCACCATCTGAGCCACCTAGGAAGCCCAATAATAAATATAATTAATAATACAAATAATAAATAGTGCCAGGGAAAGAAAGCACTCCAACAAGGAAGAGGTGTTAAAAAGGACCAATCTCAGTAGTGAAAGACAAATCAAGTTGTTCATGGATGACTCTTAAGAGAGCAATTTCAGGAATAAGGATGGAAGATACAATGGAGAAAAGGGTGCTAATTACAAGTTACAATGGAGAAAAGGGTGCCAATTTAGAACATGTAATACAGAATGTTTATATTGTTGAAGTTTGGCAGTGAAAGGAAGGAGGAAATCAGGAGGGCACCTAGAGAGGGTATCAGGGTTAAATAAAAACTTTCTCTCCCTCCCAGAAGGGAGAGTTACACTGGTATAATCACATAACTGAAACAAACCACATCTTTGGGCATGGGGTGATTGTGCCTTTGATCTTTAGGACTTGATCAACATCAACTTCGTTCAAATAAAAATCCCCCGTGAATAAAAAAAATCCCCCCGTGAATAAGTTTAAGTTCTGAAATTCAGATTGCTAAATAAGCACTAAGCAGCTAGCTGATGGTACCCCCTTCCCAGATCATATAGACTGTTCACACCAAGAGCTACTGGGGCCTGAGTATGCTGTCACAGGTCAGCCAGCAAATGTCCTCTGCAGATCTGCAAGTCTACCTACAGATTTGTAATTTGACCATATCTACCCCTCATTAATTCCTTGCTGCCCCTCCTTTCTCTGGCAGCTCTAGCAGCCCTTCAAGTAATTCTTGCCAAAATAACATACCTGGTTTTCCCTCCATGTGCTTTTTCCTACCTGACTTTTCTTTGAGGCCCTACACATAGGAGTCTCTTAAGCTCTTCTCTCCTTTCCCATCCATACTCAAATCACTTGGTGATACTTCTCTAGTCTGTTGTGACAAACTATTATTTCCTTTCCTTCAAAATATCTAAATCCTTAAATGAACACAAGGAAAATAAATATAGCACAACATTGCTCTTATGAGGAATTGAGTGGGAAAAATTGGGAGAATTCTTACTGTTTTGCCATATCCTCTTGAACCTTAGCTATTTCTGTCATCATTTCACTTTGTGGGGGCAATGTCTTTAACCCTGAAGAGAAAAAAAAAATCAAAAATTTAAGTGTCAAATTACCTCAGTATGAATAATAATCCTATTAACAATGACCATGCTGGGGAGAATTCAAAGGAATACAGGCTAATTTTCTGTACCAAGGAAGTTACACATTCAGTTGATCACCTTACCCTTCCACCACCAGAATATAACCATATTAACTTTGGGTAGCTTACTCTTTCCCACTTTGTCTTTGGAAGAAATGTCTCCTAATCTGCTTTCCAACCAATACCTGCCTCCTCCCTAAAAGAGTCTTTCAACTGGGAAATGAGATATGGACATGAAAAAATGACAAAAATATATGAAAAATTAGGTTCAAAGTAAAAGGGTAGGAGGAGGATGGGAAATACATCTGTACTTGTACTCAATCCCAAAGGGGCTTTATATCACAGACAAAAGAAAGTAAAAATAAACTGTCCATCTGTTTTATGCCTTAAGTCCCTTGAGCAATAAACCTTACCTTATAAACTTCTTTATTTGGTGAGAGTGAGGGCCAAGGTCAAAGGCAACTCATAATACCCAGTCTTAACAAATAAACTTATGCACCAATGCACAAAGAGTTCCAGTAGCAGGAATTTAACACCAACATCAAGGACATGGCTAGACAAAGGTAGGATAGTACTTAACATGGAAACTCTCAATTTCAGTGATTAGCTTTATGCCCAGAATTTATAGGCACTATGCCATAGAGAAAACTTGAGCCAACTCTAAAGGTACTCATACCTTATGCCTTTGCTTCTGCTGTGTTCTCTGTCTTGTATGCCTTCCCCTTTACTCCTTATTTGTGTAGACAAACCCTGTTCATTTCCTCCGTTGGTTGTATCCAGCTCTAAACCCAACTCTAAAGTGGAGCCCAGCGTGCTACAGTCCATGGGGTTGCAAAGAGTCAGACATGACTCAGGGACTGAACAACAACTGCAGAGTTTAGAAAACCACCAAAGCTGAACTTGAATTCACTGAATAGAGGCTTATTAGCTGCCTCCCATGTGCTAGGCATTGGTCTGGTCTTGGAAGACAAAAGCAAATAAACTTGACTTTTGTGTTTCAAGAACGTTCAGGGGACTTCCCTGGTGGTCTAGTGGTTCAGAATCTGTCTTCCAATGCAGAAGATGTGGGTTCAATCCCTGGTTAGGGAACTCAGAACCCACATGAAGCAGAGCAGCTAAGCCCTCGCACCACAACTAGAGAAGCCTGTGCCCTGCAAGGAGGACCGAGTTTGTAGCCAGAAAAACAAAGGTCTTTCAGCATATTACCTGCTGTGTTTGCTGCCTAGTGGGTAAGTCAGCTAGAAAATCTGGAAGATGATAGGATCCAGATAGGATCTAGAAGATGATAGGATATATGGCAAAACAAGTGAAAGATAGGCCTGAAAAAGCAGCCTGTATCTAATTTGTGAAGGAACTTGAATGCCATGCTATGACATAATGCCTCCTTGTGATCCAGAGAGTTGTATCAATGCATATGGTTTGCAAGGGAAGAAAGTTACTAAATGAAAGTAGAATCCTTGCAAGGGCTCTTGAGAGGTTACAAAAGAGACCAAGATAAAAGAAAACTAGATTTTGGTCAAGGCAAGCAAGTAGACTTCAGTTCAGTTCAGTTCAGTCACTCAGTAATATCCGACTCTTTGCCACCCCATGAATCACAGCACGCCAGGCCTCCCTGTCCACCACCAACTCCCGGAGTTCACTCAGACTCACGTCCATCAAGTCAGTGATGCCATCCAGACATCTCAGCCTCTGTCATGCCCTTCTCCTCTTGCTCCCAATCCCTCCCAGCATCAGAGTTTTTCCAATGAGTCAACTCTTCGCACGAGGTGGCCAAAGTACTGTAGTTTCAGCTTTGGCATCATTCCTTCCAAAGAAATCCCAGAGCTGATCTCCTTCAGAATGGACTGGTTGGATCTCCCTGCAGTCCAGGGGACTCTCAAGAGTCTTCTCCAACACCCAGTTTAAAAGCATCAATTCTTCGGTGCTCAGCCTTCTTCACAGTCCAACTCTCACATCCATACATGACCACAGGAAAAACCATAGCCTTGACTAGACGGACCTTTGTTGGCAAAGTAATGTCTCTGCTTTTCAATATGTTATCTAGGTTGGCATAACTTTCCTCCCAAGGAGTAAGCGTCTTTTAATTTCATGGCTGCAGTCACCATCTGCAGTGATTTTGGAGCCCAGAAAAATCAAGTCTGACACTGTTTCTACTCGTTCCCCAACTATTTCCCATGAAGTGATGAGACCGCATGCCATGATCTTCATTTTCTGAAAGTTGAGCTTTAAGCCAACCTTTTCACTCTCCACTTTCACTTTCATCAAGAGGCTTTTTAGTTCCTCTTCACTTTCTGCCATAAGGGTGGTGTCATCTGCATATCTGAGGTTATTGATATTTCTCCAGGCAAATAGACTTAGTGTTGTACAAAAGGGTGGATCATTTCCTTACCAAGAGAATAGTAATTCTACAGAACAAAGGAAGAAGGGAAATGGGACTTGGTAGGAAAGAACACATCAGGCAAGAAGACAGGCTCCGCTGGCAATGTGTGAAATTAGATGATTCTAAAGGCTTAAAACCAGCACAGTGAGGGTAGAATTCAGAGATGAGAAAGGCAAGAATTTGGTAGGTAGAGTGTAGGGGTATGAGTATTAGAAAACACTCAGGGTTTCTTTTGGAAGTTTGATAAATTTATAGGGATTCTCTGATGATTCCTTCCTTCCGAGTGTTAAAAGAAAGCTGGAGGAGTTAGCACTAAGCTCTGCTAGCATAGAAAACTGGGCTTTTTATACAATTCCCCTAAAATCCCCTAATACCACAGCCATAATGCAGAATCTTCCAAATGCTTTTTCCCTAATCCTCTCAATAGTTCACTTTTTTTGGAAGAGTCTCAGTTGTTTGTTCAAAGTATATTAAGGTGCTGTGGCCTATTTTAATGCAACTTTTTCCTCTTACTTAATTGACCACTTAAAAGATCCACTTAATATGACTGGAATTTGCCAACTTAATGGGTTGCTTGCATTGGATTGCTGGTCCAGTGCTCAAGGAGCACACAATCTACTGGATGGAATTAAAGAAGTAAGAAAGGAAAGAACTCTGGGGCGTCCCTGGTAGTCCCTGTGGTTAGGACTCCATGCTTCCAATGCAGGGGGCACGGGTCTGATCCCTGCCTGGGGAACTATGATCCTATGTGCCCCGTGTTGTGGCCAAAAAAATTAAAAGAACAAGAAAAGAAATGAAAGAACTTTGGGCAAATCTTGAAAAGCTTTTTTTTTTTTTTTTGCTAATCTCTTTTAAAATGTTTATTTGTTTTAATTGGAAGCTAATTACTTCACAATATTGTGGTGGTTTTTGCCATATATTGTCACGAACCAGCCATGGGTGTACATGTGTCCCACCATCCTGAACCCCGCTCCCACCTTTCTCCCACCTGTTCCTCTGGGTTGTCCCAGATCACAAGCTTTGAGTGCCCTGCTTCATGAATCAAACTTGCACTGGTCATCTATTTTACATATGGTAATATACATTTTCAATGCTATTCTCTCATATGGTCCCACCCTTTCCTTCTCCCACGTAGTCCAAAAGTCTGATCTTTACATCTATGTCTCATTTACTTTCTTGCATATAGGGTCAACTTTATTGTCTTTCTAAATTCCATATATATATATATATGTGTGTTAATATACTGTATTGGTGTTTCTCTTTCTGGCTTACTTCACTCTGTATAATAGGCTCCAGTTTCATCCAACTGGATGAAATTTGAGAACTGACTCAAATGCATTTTTTTTTATAGCTGAGTAATATTGCATTGTATATATGTACCAAAACTTCCTGATCCATTCTTCTACAAATGGATATCTAGGTTGCTTCTGTGTACTAGCTATTGTAAACAGTGCTGCAATGAACACTGGGGTACATGTGTCTCTTTCAATTCTGGCTTCCTCAGTGTTTATGCCCAGCAGTGGGATTGCTAGGTTGTATGGCAGTTCTATTTCTCTTTTTTTAAGGAATCTCCACACTGTTCTGCATAGTGGCTGTATTAGTTTTCACTCCCATCTATCACCATTGTTTCTTTCTCTCTTCTACCATGAAGTATTCACTAGGGAAGAAGCCGTAATTTTTATAAGAACTCTGAATCCGTTCGGTTTAGTCACTCAGTCATGTCCAATCTTTGTGACCCCATGAACTGCAGCATGCCAGGCTCCCCTGTCCATCACCAATTCCTGGAGCTTACTCAAACTCATGTCCACTGAGTCAGCGATGCCATCTAACCATCTCATCCTCTGTTATCCCCTTCTCCTCCTGTCTTCAATCTTTCCCCAGTATCAAGCTCTTTCCCAGCGAGTCACTTCTTCACATCAGGTGGCCAAAGTATTGGAACTTCAGCTTCAGCATCAGTCCTTCCAACGAATATTCAGGACTAATTTCCCCTAGGATGGACTGGTTGCATCTCCTTACAGACCAAGGGACTCTCAACAGTCTTCTCCACACCACAGTTAAAAAGTTACACTTCTTCGGCACTCAGCCTTCTTTATGGTCTCTCACAGCCACACATGACTACTGGAAAAACAATAGCTTTGATTAGATGGACATTTGTCAGCAGAATAATGTCTCTGCTTTTTATTACACTGTCTAGGTTTGTCATACCTTTTCTCCCACGGAGCAAGGGTCTTTTAATTTCATCACTGCAGTCACCATCTGCAGTGATTTTGGAGCTCAAGAAAATAAAGTTTGTCACTGTTTCCATTGTTTCCCCATCTATTTGCCATGAAGTGATGGGACCAGATGCCATGATCTTAGTTTTTTGAATGTTGAGTTTTAAGCCAACTTTTTCACTCTCCTTTTTCACTTTCATCAAGAGGCTCTTTAGTTCTTCACTTTCTGCCATTGGGGCAGTGTCATCTGCATATCTGAGGTTACTGATATTTCTCCCAGCAATCTTGATTCCAGCTTGTGCTTCATCCAGCTTGGCACTTTGCATGATGTACTCTGCATATAAGTTAAATAAGCAGGATGACAATATACTGCCTTGAAATACTCCTTTCCCAATTTGAAACCAGTCTGTTGTTCCATGTCTGGTTCTCACAATTGCTTCTTGACCTGCCTACAGATTTCTCAGGAGGCAGGAGAGGTGGTCTGGTATTCCCATCTCTTTAAGAATTTTTCACAGATAGTCGTGATCCACACAGTCACAGGGGCTTCCCTGGTGGCTCAGCTGGTAAAGAATCCGCCTGCAATGCAGGAGAGCTAGCTTCTATCCCTGGCTTAGAAAGATCCCCTGGAGAAGGAAAAGGCTGCCCACTCCAGTATTCTGGCCTGGAGAATTTCATAGGGTCACAAAGAGTCGGATACAACTGAGCAACTTTCACTTTTCACACAGTCAAAGGCTTTTGCATAGTCAATAAAGCAGAAGTATATGTTTTTCTGGAATTCTTTTGCTCTTTCTGTGATCCAACAGATGTTGGCAATTTGATCTCTGGTTTCTCTGCCCTTGCTAAATCCAGTTCGTACATCTGGAATTTCTTGGTTCACACACTGTTGAAGCCTAGCTTGAAGGATGTTGAGCATTACCTAGCTAGCATGTGAAATGAGTACAATTGTGTGGTAGTTTGAACATTCTTTGGCATTGCCTTTCTTGGCGATTGGACTGAAAACTGACCTTTTCCAGTCCTGTGGCCACTGCTGAGTTTTCCAAATTTGCTGGCATTTTGAGTGCAGCACTTTCGCAGCACCATCTTTTAGGATTTGAAATAGCTCAGCTGGAATTCCTTCACCTCCACTACCCTTATTTGTTGTGATGTTTCTTAAGGCCCACTTGACTTTGCACTCCAGGATGTCTGGCTCTAGGTGAGTGATAACACCATCGTGGTTGTCTAGATCATTAAGATCTTTTTTGTGTAGTTTTCCTGTGTATTCTTGCCACCTCTTCTTAATATCTTCTGCTTCTGTTAGGTCCATAATGTTTCTGTCCTTTATTATGCCAATCTTTGCATGAAATATGCTTTTGGTATCTCTAGTCTTCTTTCAGTGATCCCTAGTCTTTCCCATTCTTATTTTCCTCTATTTCTTTGCATTGTTCACTTAGGATGGTTTTCTCATCTCTCCTTGCTATTCTTTGGAACTCTGCATACAGATGGGTATATCTTTCCTTTTCTCCTTTGCCTTTCACTTCTCTTCGTTTCTCAGCTATTTTTAGGGCCTCCGGAGACAACCATTTTGCCTTTTGCATTTCTTTTTCTTAGGGATGGTTTTGATCACTGCTTCCCATACAATGTTATGAACCTTCATCCTTAGCTCTTCAGGTACTCTGTCTATCAGATTTGATCCCTGAATCTATAAATCAGCTCCTTTGTAGTACTTCAAATGGCACATTTTCAAATCCCTTAACCATTCTTATCTCTCTCTTTTTAATGTACTCCAGTTTCACTTTCAAAATATCTTTAGTGCAGGGGAGGAGCTAAGATGGCGGACGAGTAGGACGGGGAGAATACTTTCTCCTCCACAAATCCATTAAAAGAACATTTGAATGCTGACTAAATTCTACAAAAACAGCTTCTGAATGCCGGCAGAAGACATCAGGCACTTAGAAAGACAATTCATTGTCTTCAAAAGGAGAAAACGAGCCCTGCGGTAACTCCTCTTGTGGAGAAGCGGCGCGGACACCAGCGTTTGCTATTAGCAAGCGGCGTCTGGGCTAGGAGGAGCGGTGCGGCCTGCATCGCTTTGAGAAAGGGTTTGCCCTGGCTGTCTCCAGCGCTATCTGAGTGAAATAACCAGACTGTTGGTTATCTACTACATCAAGGTCCAGCCCTAACTTGGGACACCACCAGGACTACGAGAGGAACAGGGGACTGCACTGAGATAGCCGGCTGCAGGCCGTCCCACTCCGGTGACAGGCAGCCAGGGCCGGAGGCAGGCAGTCACAGCCCTAGAGAGACACTGTCTGCAGAACTCTAGGTAGGTTTCTGTGCTAGTTCACTCTTCTTGGGGCTCTGGATGGTCAACATCTGCCTGAGAAAGTGCACCACTTGTATACCCAGAAAACTGAGCGGTGGGGAAGCGATAAGTCGCAGCAGCTGCGCTTGCTAAACATTTCAACACCTGCGCTACTCGGATCTGGGAAGGGCATAAAATGCAGACTCAACCGAGTCTGTGCTTCTGAGGATTATCCAAGTGCCTGAACCTGGCCGGCTTAAATTTGGGTGTTCATCTCTGCCCCCTTTGTAACACGTCAGAGATCAGATATTGAAAAGACCTGTAAACCGCCTCAAGAAAGAGAATTCAACAAACTACCAGAATATAGTAAGGACACTTTAAACTTGGCAATTTTAACAAAATGAAGAGACAAAAGAATACCCAACAGCTAAAGGAACAGGATAGATGCCCACCAAACCAAACCAAAGAGGAAGAGATAGGGAATTCACCTGATAAAGAATTCCGAATAATGATTGTGAAATTAATCCAAAATCTCGAAATCAAAATGGAATCACAGTTAAAGAGTCTGGAGACAAGGATTGAGAAGATGCAGGAAAGGTTTAACAAGGACCTAGAAGAAATAAAAAAGAGTCAACACATAATGAATAATGTAATAAATGAGATCCAAAACATCCTGGAGGCAACAAAGAGTAGAATAACAGAGGCAGAAGATAGGATTAGCGAATTAGAAGATAGAATCCTAGAAATAAATGAATCAGAGGAGCAAAAAGAAAAACGAATTAAAAGAATTGAGGACAATCTCAGAGACCTCCAGGATAACATTAAATGCTACAACATTCGGATCATAGGAGTTCCAGAAGAAGAAGATAAAAAGAAAGACCATGAGGAAATACTTGAGGAGATGATAGTTGAAAACTTCCCTAAAATGGAGAAGGAAATTACCACTCAAGTTCAAGAAATCCAGAGAGTCCCTAACAGGATAAACCCAAGGGGAAACACCCCAAGACACATATTAATCAAATTAACAAAGATTAAATATAAAGAACAAATATTAAAAGCAGCAAGGGAAAAACATCAAATAACTCACAAGGGAATTCCCATAAGGATAACAGCTGATCTTTCAATAGAAACTCTCCAAGCCAGGAGGGAATGGCAGGACATAATTAAAGTGATGAAAGAAAATAACTTACAGCCTAGATTATTGTATCCAGCCAAGGATCTCATTCAAATATGAAGGAGAAATCAAAAGCTTCACAGATAAGCAAAAGCTGAGAGAATTTAGCACCACTAAACCATTTCTCCAACAAAAACTAAAGGACATTCTCTAGATAGGAATCACTAAAAGGGTGTATAAATTCGAACCCAAAACAATAAAGTAAATCCTATTTATCAATAATTGCTTTAAACGTTAATGGGCTGAATGCCCTAATCAACAGACAAAGACTGGCTGAATCGACACAAAAACAAGACCCCTAAATATATTGTCTACAAGAGATAACCAAAAGACTAAAATGGGTCAAATGGAAAAACTAGACCTCTATGTATGTTGTCTACAAGAGAACCACCTTAAAATAGGGGATATATACTGACTGAAAATGAAGGGCTGGAAAAAGACTTTCTATGCAATTATGGACCAAAAGAAAACAGGAGTAGCAATACTCATATCAGATAAAATTGACTTTAAAAATCCTAAAAAGGAGACAATCAAGGTTATACATAATGACTTAAAGGAACAATTCAAAAAGAAGTTATACAATTATAGATATATATGCATCCAACATTGGAGCATTATATATCTAAGACAAACATTAATTAATATGATAGAAGAAATATGCAACAATACAATAATAGTGGGAGACTTTAATACCCTACTCATACTTATACAATCTGGCTGTAAGAGACAAAGTAAACAGGAAAATGTATTTACTTATGAGCCTCAAAAAATTCAGTTCACTCAGGAGAGTTTAAAAAAAATGACTTATTTGTTCACTCTGTAAAGCTTTATTGACTATTTTATGGGTCTGGTACCACTATGGGTAGTAGGGAGGAAGAAGTGACAAATGTGATCCTGTCCTAAATAATATATTGTGGTAAAGATAGACCTACCAATACAAAATACCAAGATGTGCCTAAGATGAGGACACCCAAACTGGACTTTTAGTTTCCTGAACTTTTCATTTCCAGATCAAACCTCCTAATATAGGATGAATTCAATATTATTTTTTAAGTGTTCTTTGTGATTAAAAACAGAAAGCCATTAGATAAGAAATTACATATACTCCTCCCCACCATCATTCCCCTTCTTTCTTCCCATTTCCCTCCCACCCTCATTGATCCTTTCCTTTGTCCATTTTCCCCTGCAAAAAAAATAAAATAAATAAAATGTATTTAAAAAAATATATATATATATATATCTTTAGGTGAGGTCTGATCACAGTGTGGTCTGACTTAGAGAAGAATGTTGTAAATTCCAGGATATTATAGATTTTTAATGATGTAAGGTATAATTAAGTCTTTTAGAAGACACATTATTCTGCTAATTCATACTGAACCTATTACGTTAAACCCTACAGTTTTTTCTCATGTTCTCATAGCCTAAACTTTCTGAAAAAGGGAATATAAAGGGGGAAATTGAGAATTTGAGTGGCTGAATCTTCTACATTCTGGACTAGTCTTTACCAGGTCGTAATTTGAGTGGCTGAATCTTCTACATTCTGGACTAGTCTTTACCAGGTCGTAATTTTTTGCTGAAATCAAGTCACAGCACTTCTATATTTGACTTTCTCTAACTATAATAAAAGAAGACTGCTTCACAAATATGTATCCATTTTCTAAAATCTAGAAGAGTGGATTTTAAACTGGAGTGCACATTATAATCACCTGGGGAACATTTTCTCAATGATTTTATATCAGCTCCATCTCAGACTTATGTACTAAATACCACCAGCAAAACATGCCTATTTTGGCAAAATTTCCCAGGAGATTGTGCTATAGGTCCATGGTTATAAATTACTATTTTATATTCCCTCAACAATTAATCTTTGAGCACTAACTTTGTGCCACGCACTGTTATAATCATACATGCTATCTGGCTATTTATAAGCAAGAATATAAACATAATTAAACATACTGCTAAGTAATCAGGTAATCATCTTACATGGTCACTTACCTTTAAAAACTTGAGTGGCCCAGCGTCCTTGGAGCTCTGAAATGGGCATAATGGCACCCAAGGGCTGGATCAAGCCTATGATTGCAAGAGTTGGCTTTTCAAGGTTAGGAGGGAAGACCTTTTTGTACAGGGATATCTTGTTTTTGACTACTTTGACACAATCTTCAAGAAAAGGAAATGCAAAGCTATAGCCTGTAGCAAAGATAACAGCATCAATGTCATCCTCCCTGGAGCCATCCTCAAATATGGCTGCTGTCTCTGTGAACTCCTTCACATTTGTTTTTACCTTCACAGAGCCAGAAATTATACGGTTTGGCAGGTCATCATTTATTGTTGGATGTTGACTGAAAACTCTGTGAATGATGATAAAGAAGGAGAAATGAGAGATGAGAGAGAGAGAGAAATCATTACTATGTAAGTAAAATTCTGCTTTGATTGAGGTGGTTAATCCATATGCCAATCAGATAAGATCAGATCAGTCGCTCAGTCGTGTCAGACTCTTTGCGACCCCATGAACTGCAGCACGCCAGGCCTCCCTGTCCATCACCAACTCCCGGAGGTCACTCAGACTCACATCCATCGAGTCAGTGATGCCATCCAGCCATCTCATCCTCTGTTGTCCCCTTCTCCTCCTGCCCCCAATCCCTCCCAGCATTAGAGTCTTCTCCAATGAGTCAACTCTTTGCATGAGGTGGCCAAAATACTGGAGTTTCAGCTTGAGCATCATTCCTTCCAAAGAAATCCCAGGGCTGATCTCCTTCAGAATGGACTGGTTGGATCTCCTTGCAGTCCAAGGGACTCTCAAGAGTCTTCTCCAACACCACAGTTCAAAAGCATCTATTATTTAATAGTCTCCCTTTATTCATGAAATTTGGGAAGGGTCTAATATATACCAGCTTGATAAAGATAAGGATGATCTCAGAGTAGATGTTGGACTGTGGAAGGCATTGAAAGGGAAGATGTTGGAGAAGTAAGGGAAGAATGGTCTTATTTGAAAAGTACATGTATGGTTTCTCAAGGAATAATAATGCTCTTGGTGACATAATAAGGCCACAGTCTAGTGCTTTCTATCCATATGTCAGAAAGTCTGCAGAACTGTATTATCAGCATCCTACTGAGCCTCCTTTTAGTTTCCAAGGCCCAGGAGGTAGACTTGAATGACTATTTTCCAAACTGTATAATGAACTACATGTGTATAGTAATTTACATTTATAAATTGATTTTACATCCATTAACATAAACCTAATGAAGGAGGCAGGACAGTTACCATTATCCAGGTTTTATAGATGAGGAAACTGAGGACTAAAGAAGTTAAGTGACTTGCCCAAGGTCCTGTAGCCTAGGACATTAGGATTTATATCAAAATGCCTTTTTATGAACTCCCTTGAAATCCTCTGGGCATGGTAAGTAGTGTTTCCTAGAAATAGCATAGAATAAGGTGACAAAAAAATGACAGGTTTGCAGAATTTGGACCTTTCTAAAAACTGTCTAAATCCTTGGATACTGTGTTAACAGGCTCTGAGAATCCTCAGCCTGTCATGTTCGGACAGAGCTGACCTCTTCCCAGGAACTGGTCTGTTTAAACAGTATTGCCGGCTTGTTGCATTAGTAATTCTTTGACTCAAGCCTTTAGGTTTGTGATTCTGTTCTCATTCCAACCTCATCATTTCATCTTTCTCTCCAAACTTACTCCTTTTCACTAACAGTACCACAATTCCACACTGTTGCCCAAATCACAGAACTGTGAGTCTTACATCTGGTTACCAAGGCCACCCTTTCTCCTTTAAACATCTTCAGAATCATTTTACTCATTCTCTGTTTCACCTGGACTGTTATAGTTGGCTTCAGGGTCTCCTGCTCCATCCCCCTTCAATCTATGTTCTAGATTATTTGGGGAGTGATTGTTCAAAAATGTATTTATTATTATTATGTCACTCACTTGCTTAAAACCTTTCGATGATGGCTCTGGACTGTCTTCATTCTAAACTTTTTATTTTATTTATCTCCAGCGAACCTGGAGATGTACTCAGGCACTCTTCTGTCTCTGCCTAATAGTCCAGCCCAAAGAAACTATGTGCAGGTCTTACAGCATAATATATTTTTGCTATTCTAAGACCTTGTATTTATAATTACAATGCTACTTCCTTATTCTATTTGTTTGACTATCTCCTATTATTTCATAAAGATTCCATTTAGTTTTGTGATTCCCACAGTTTCGGATGCTACAGTTTCCATAATTGGGTCAAATAAATGGCTGAAAGTTTGTTGGGAAACACACTCTCCAAGTTTCATCCCACTGATTACTTTCAAAGGAAAAAAAATATCTTTACAGAAGAGAAACCTGGTAGCTACTACCAAATCCATGTGATCAAAGTTAACATCATTAATATGTAATAAACTGCTGTCATTTGGTTCCTGATGTGATCCACCAAGAAGGCACAAGATAACCTATGAGTATTTGCACCAGAACCATTTAATCTAAATGTAATAGAGGAAGAACAACTATGAAAGTCCAAATTTAGAGACTTCCTGCAAAACAAAGGGCCTCAATTCTTAAAAAAAACAAAAACCCATGTAAAAAATAGAGAATTATTTCAGATTAAGAGAGACAAAAGAGAGATGACAACTGAATGCAATGGTGTAGTACCTGACAGGAACCTAAATTTAAAAATAAAAAAGCTACAAAGAATTCCCTGGTGATCCAATGGTTAGGACTCTGCACTTTAAGCCACGCAGTGTGGCCCCAAAATAAAAAGCTACAAATATTATGGAAAAAATTTGGGAAATTTGAATATGCAATATATTATCAAGAGATAATGGTACTTTATCAATGCTCAGTTTGCTAAGTCTGGTAATTATATTATGTTTATGTAGAAGAATGCCTTTTTTCTTAGGCAATGTATGCTAAAGAATGTAGGGAAAAGTGTCTTATTGACTACAAGTAGTTGCTCAGAGTCAGACACGGCTGAGCTACTTCACTTTCACTTTTCATTTTCATGCATTGGAGAAGGAAATGACAACCCACTCCAGTGTTCTTGCCTGGAGAATCCCAGGGACGGGAGAGCCTGGTGGGCTGCCATCTATGGGGTCGCATACAGTTGGACATGACTGAAGCAACTTAGCAGCAGCAGCAGCAGTTACTCTCAAATAGTTCAGGGAAAAAAAAAAATGAAGCCATGCATGCATATATAGATACTATATATGTATGGATCTATATACCTCCAGAAAGAGTGAGAAAGGAAATATAGTGAGATGTTAATAATAGGTCAATCTAAATGAAGGGTATATGGGTGTTCATTGTACTTACTATTTTAGAGCAAGTAAATCTAAACATTAAAAAAATTAAAAGTTGGAGGGAGTAAAAGCATTTAAAATCACCCTCTGGAAATGCTATCACAGTCCACTTCTGTGTGAAGATTTCTGTCCTTCATAATCGCCATGCATTTCTCTTATAACATCATATTCTACCACCTGTCTTCTTGTTAGACTATTTAAAGAACTAGCCATTTCTCATTTATTGCTTACGTGATCTCGGGCAAGTTAGTTTCTCTGTCAATTTTTATATTTGCAAAATGGAGATCAAAATAGTACCAACCTATAGGGCTACTGTGAGGACTAAATGAGATCATGCATGTAACACATTGAGCACCGTTTTCAAAAAGGTAAGATGCTAGTATTACTATTAGGTCTTGAGTCTCAGTATTCTCAAGCCAGTTTACTGCTTGGCTCAGATGCTCAGTTGTTGGATGAATGAAGGATGCCCTGCCCTCTACTACCCTTTTATTGTTGCTGTTGGGCATCATGTAAAAAGAACTCGTACCTTGGAGAATGATAAAATGATTAATGCCAAGGAGAATTCTAGATGGAAAATTACAGACCAGTAGATCTTGGACTTCTGTGGGGCAAGGTAGAAATCTGATTTCTGATTCTGTGCATCTGTTTCAGGTACAAGCAGAGGTAAGCTCTACTGTTAGCCTGTGGGCACAGCCTTTATACTTTGCTTTGGCCATCCCTGCCAACTCCAAGCCTTGGAACATACCTGTGTTTAGGCTTCAGGCCAAACATTTCATGATTAAACCTTTGGTTAAGCTTTTTTTCCAAATATCCATTTGCTGCTGATTCACCAATAATCTTCTTCAGCAAATGATTAAATCGAGATGATAAAAGTGTATCTAAAGGATATCCATAGTCTCCAACACGATGGAAGATCCAAGCCCCTCTTCTGGTGCTGAGGAAAACCTGAGGGATAGGGAAAAAATAATTTTTGCTTTTGCCGTTCTCTGAAGAAATGGGAGCTCATTTTTTTCAAGATGAAGTTCAAACTCATTAATCTGGCTTTTTATTCCCTGCCTATCTCTTTATTTATTTAAATTTCCTGCCATTTTCTTCTCAAACACTAAGCTTACAATTAAATTGGGATATTCACTGAACAAGAAAATATCTTGTTGTAAGCTATCACTGGATTTCTCTTTAATGTCATTATGCCTCCCTGAAAGGCCCCCTATTCCTTAAATTCTCCAAAGCTTATTTCTTTTTAAGATACAGAATCAAGTCTCCCTCCTCCATAAGATACCACTGATCATTGTGGCTGATAATTTTCTCTCCATTTTCTGAACTTCTCTAGCACTTATCACCTGTCCAACTCATTTAAAATAAGAGGACAGGGGACTTCCCCGGTGATTCAGTGGTTAAAGAATCCATCTGCCAATGCAGGGGGCACAGGTTCATTCCCTGGTCTGGGAAGGTCCCTCATGCCGAGGGGCAATTAAGCCAGTGTGCCACAACTACTGAGCCCATGAGCTGCAACTATGAAGACCCAGCACAGCCAAAAAATAAATTAAAAAAAATTTTTTTAAATAATAAAATAAAATCAGGAGACAGTAAAGCTGACAGCAAGTGGACATCATTTAATCTAAAACCTTCAATCTTTTCTTGCCATTTGACATAGTTTGAATTATTTAAAAAAAAAAAAAAAAACATCAATTATACTGATATTTAACATTGTATATTCTGATTTTTGTCTTTCCGAATATATTTTATCCAAGGTGGAAAATATAGAAGATACATCTACTTCCCAACATACCATCATCACCATTTCAATTTATTGAGAATTATAACCCATAAGTCACTGTACTAGGTCCTTTATCTGTATTTTTATTTGATCAACAAATAAATACCTCTTAAATTAGGTAATGTTATGTCCATTTGATGGATGATAAACATGGAGAAGATGAATAATTTGACTGAACTCGTATAGCTACTAAGTGGTAGACCTGAAATTCTAACCTAAGTCTTTCCTATGCAAAGCTTGTGCTTAAGAAATGTTTCAGTTATTTAAGGGAAAAACTGAAAGTTGCAAATAGAACAACATGGGAGCTGGTCATTCTTTCTGTGTCATCTGCTGGCTCAAGTCCACATTCAGAGCTAATAAAAGTTTGGTATTCAGCTACTTGGCAAAATCATCACTTTGTCTATTTTGTAACACTCTCTAGAGGTAGTTTCCAGGGTTGTAAGCTATTTAACCGGAGAAGGCAAGAGCACCCCACTCCAGTACTCTTGCCTGGAAAATCCCATGAATGGAGGAGGCTGGTGGGCTACAGTCCATGGGGTTGCTAAGAGTCGGACACAACTGAATGACTTCACTTTCACTTTTCACTTTCCTGCATTGGAGAAGGAAATGGCAACCCACTCCAGTGTTCTTGCCTGGAGAATCCCAGAGACGGGGGAGCCTGGTGGGCTGCCGTGTATGGGGTCACACAGAGTCAGACACGATTGAAGAGACTTAGCAGCAGCAGCAGCACCAAGCTATTTAAGTACAATATTTTGTGAGTTTTCTTTTTTTTTTTTTTTTTTGTCCATGCCATGCAGCAAGTGGGATCTTAGTTCCCCAACCAGGGATTGAACTTGCACCCTTTGCACTGGAGTCTTAACCACTGTACTGCCAGGAAAGTCCTTGTGTTATGGTTTTTTGTTTAAGTCCTCCTGTTAAAAGGTGACCTGTCTACAGAGGGATGATCATATACTTCAAACATGTATTCTCACCAATGGTGCCCTTAAGCACTATCATAATTAAGCACTTTTATGTGTCACAGTTGAAAGAGCATGCATGGTCTTAAGAATCAAGTGATTTTGTGTGCAGTCTATATAATTTTTAAAATATAGGTGATAAATAATGTAAATGCTCAGAACTTCAGTTAAAAAGTTCTCAACCAATACATTATAAAGCAATTATCCTCTATTTAAAAAATAGTTAAAATTTCTCTGTGTATAAAATAGTGACAATAATACATATGTCACAAACCTTTATTAGAAATATATCCAACTTACCTCTACCTACTCTTGCTGCCTTGTTCTTTGTCAATTTATGGTTCCTCGGAGCTTGTAAAGAAATAGAGGAAAACAACAGAATGGGAAAGACTAGAGATCTCTTCGGAGAAGGCAATGGCACCCCACTCCAGTACTCTTGCCTGGAAAATCCCATGGATGGAGGAGCCTGATGGGCTGCAGGCCATGGGGTCGCGAAGAGTCGGACATGACTGAGCGACTTCACTTTCACTTTTTCCTTTCATGCATTGGAGAAGGAAATGGCAACCCACTCCAGCGTTCTTGCCTGGAGAATCCCAGGGACCGGGGAGCCTGGTGGGCTGCCGTCTATGGGGTCGCACAGAGTCGGACACGACTGGAGCAACTTAGTAGCAGCAGCAGCAGCAGAGATCACTTCAAGAAAATTAGAGATACCAAAGGAACATTTCATGCAAAGATGGGCTTGAAAAAGGATAGAAATGGTATGGACCTAACAGAGGCAGAAGATATTAAGAAGAGGTGGCAAGAATACACAGAACAACTGTACAAAGAAAGATCTTCATGACCAAGATAACCCCAATGGTGTGATCACTGACCTAGAGCCAGACATCCTGGAATGTGAAGTCAAGTGGGCTTTAGAAAGCATCACTATGAACAAAGCTAGTGGAGGTGATGGAATTCCAGTGGAGCTATTTCAAATCCTGAAAGATGATGCTTGTAAAGTGCTGCACTCAATATGCCAGCACATTTGGAAACTCAGCAGTGACACAGGACTGGAAAAAAATCAGTTTTCATTCCAATCCCATAGAAAGGCAATGCCAAAGAATGCTCAAACTACCGCACAATTGCACTCATCTCACACGCTAGCAAAGTGATGCTCAACATTCTCCAAGACAGGTTTCAGCAATACATGAACCGCGAACTTCTAGATGTTCAAGCTGGTTTTAGAAAAGGCAGAGGAACCAGAGATCAAATTGCCAACATCTGCTGGATCATCAAAAAAGCAAGAGAGTTCCAGAAAAACATCTATTTCTGCTTTCTTGACTATGCCAAAGCCTTTGACTGTGTGGATCACAACAAACTGTGGAAAATTCTGAAAGAGATGGGAATACCAGAGCACCTGATCTGACTCTTGAGAAACTTGCATGCAGGGCAGGAAGCAACAGTTAGAACTGGACATGGACCAGAGTGATTCCAAATAGGAGAAGGAGTACTTTAAGGCTGTATATTGTCACCCTGCTTATTTAACTTATATGCAGAGTACATCATGAGAAACACTGGGCTGGAAAAAGCACAAGCTGGAATCAAGATTGCTGGGAGAAATATCAGTAACCTCAGATATGCAGATGACACCACCCTTATGGCAGAAAGTGAAGAGGAACTAAGAAGCCTCTTGGTGAATGTGAAAGAGGAGAGTGAAAATGTTGGCTTAAAGCTCAACATTCAGAAAACAAAGATCATGGCATCTGGCCCCATCACTTCTTGGGAAATAGATGGGGAAAGAGTGGAAACAGTGTCAGACTTTCTTTTTGGGGTTCCACAATCACTGCAGATGGTGACTGCAGCCATGAAATTAAAAGACGCTTACTCCTTGGAAGGAAAGTTATGATCAACCTAGATAGCAATATTGAAAAGCAGAGACATTACTTTGGCAACAAAAGTCCGTCTAGTCAAGGCTATGGTTTTTCCAGTGGTCATGTATGGATGTTAGAGTTGGACTGAGAAGAAAGCTGAGCACGGAGGAATTGATGCTTTTGAACTGTGGTTTTGGAGAAGACTCTTGAGAGTCCGTTGGACTACAAGGAAATTCAACCAGTCCATTCTAAAGGAGTTCAGTCCTGGGTGTTCATTGGAAGGTTGCAAGCGAAGAGTTGACTCATTGGAGAAGACTCTGATGCTGGGAGGGATTCAGGGCAGGAGGGGAAGGGGACGACAGAAGATGAGATGGGTGCATGGCATCACTGACTCGATGGATGTGAGTCTGAGTGAACTCCTGGAGTTGGTGATGGACAGGGAGGCCTGGAGTGCTGCAATTCATGGGGTTGCAAAGAGTTGGACACAACTGAGTGACTGAACTGAACTGAGTGCTTGTAAGGCCAAGCTTCTCTATCAGATCAGATCAGATCAGTCGCTCAGTCGTGTCCGACTCTTCGCGACCCCATGAACTGCAGCACGCCAGGCCTCCCTATCCATCACCAGCTCTCGGAGGTCACTCAGACTCACATCCATCGAGTCAGTGATGCCATCCAGCCATCTCATCCTCTGTCATCCCCTTCTCCTCCTGCTCCCAATCCCTCCCAGCATCAGAGTCTTCTCCAATGAGTCAACTCTTCGCATGAGGTGGCCAAAATACTGGAGTTTCAGCTTTAGCATCATTCCTTCCTAAAGAAATCCCAGGATTGATCTCCTTCAGAATGGACTGGTTGGATCTCCTTGCTGTCCAAGTGACTCTCAAGAGTCTTCTCCAACACCACAGTTCAAAAGCATCAATTCTTCGGCACTCAGCCTTCTTCACAGTCCAGCTCTCACATGCATACATGACCACAGGAAAGACCATAGCCTTGACTAGGCGAACCTTTGTTGGCAAAGTGATGTCTCTGCTTTTGAATATGCTATCTAGGTTGGTCATAACTTTCCTTCCAAGGAGTAAGCGTCTTTTAATTTCATGGCTGCAGTCACCATCTGCAGTGATTTTGGAGCCCAGAAACTAGCTTACAATTTAACAAGCCAATGGTATTAAAGAAAGCTCCTGCCTTGGGTCCCTACCACATATTTTGAACATTCTTTTATCACATCGCCCACATACATTTTTACCCTTCATTATTTACATAACTGTTTCCTAATAAATGCTTATTGAATTAATTCATGGAGTTACATATAAAATCAGTTTTGTGGCAATAGATGGGGATAAACCTGAGAAGAAGTGTTATTGAATGAAATTTCTGGGTAAAGGTTATTTAGCAAAGCTGTGGCATTAAACTTCTATATTTAAAAGTAATTTAAAATGTATGTTTAATTAAAGTTACTGAAGAACAACCAGGCATTTAACTATGCCAAAAAAGTTATGATTCCATAAAGACATGAATCTTTATGATTCCAGAAAGACAATGATGTCTTTTTCTAGAAATTTATAATGAAGATATTTTCTTCCCCGTTCAAAATCTATGATCCCAAAAATTAAAAAAAACCTCAAAAAACCCTCAAGGACATAGAAATGGCTTTACTGTGGATGTAATTCTATGTTAACTAATTATACACAGAAGCTGGGGAGAGCTGCTTGCACGTGCTTCAATGTGGATGCTTTTCATATTGATGTCCATGTTGTCTTTAGAGGATTAGTCTGCATTTTTTTTTTTTTTTCATTTGGGGAGTGAAGAAGAGTGAAGAGGAAAATTCCCCTACCAGCCTATGAGTGAAAAGCTTTCTATGACCCAGTACACTTTCCTTCAAAATAAGAGCATAGCACTTCTGCTGGCCAACAGGTGGTCCACACTGTGGATTTTGCATTGTAACAAGCTCTCCCAGCAATCACTGGGTCTTCTTCAAAGCCAGAAGCACCCTCCGAAGAGACAGCTGAGAGCCATTATGGGCACAGTCCTTGGTCATAACTGAATTTTTTAGAGTGAGGCCAGATGAATGATGGAAATCTTAACTTGTAACCTGGCTCAGTCACATCATCAATCATGATGTTGCCAGTTGAGGCAACAAAACTAATTCCTACGTTTGCCGTTGGCACTGATGGGCTGTGTGCAGGTATGTACACTCCGTTGGGTCCTGCAGCTTCCTTGGTGAAGCAAAGCAAATAATTTTACTAATTCAAACCTGTTTGGCCCTGTGGCTAATTTCCACTGCCAGGTCCCCTCCAGAATTCCCAATGCCAATTATAATGACTCTCTTTCCAGTGAAACTGTCTGGATTCTTATAATCTCGACTATGGAAGTATTGTCCTTTGAACTTCTCAATTCCTACAAGAGAAGGAAAAATAATTAATGGGTAATGGTCTTTCAATGCTTTTGCAGTGTGTAGAGTTTATGCATACATTCTCCATGTGTTCTCCTTGTATTCAGGCACACTGTCTTTTTAAATATTTTGGCGTGTTCTCTTTTCCCAAGGCCCCAGAGTCAAACCTTGTGATTTCCTTATCATAAGTAGTCTGCTTAACTCTGGATCTGTTTGTATTTGGGACTTGTGGACTCACAAATCCAAACTACTTGAGAAAACATTCTCTTGTCTTTTCATTTTCTTCTTCTTCTTTTTTTTTTTTTTTGTAGTTGACTTATATCAGTTCCAGATGTATAACATAGTAACTTGATATTTTATAGATTATGCAACATTCAAACTTATTAGAATATTATAGTGGTTTAGATGCTCAGTTGTGTCAGCCTCCTTGTGACCCTCCGGACTGCAGCCTATCAGGCTCCTCTGTCCATTGCATTCTCCAGGCAACAACCCTGGAGTGGGTTGTCATTTTCTCCTCTAATAATGTTATAGTATTTTGACTACATTCTTTGTGCTGTATATTATATTACTTGTGACTTATTTTATAATTAGTAGTTTGTATTTCTTAATCTCCTTTACCTATTTTGCCCACCCCACCCTCTCTTCATCTTCTGTAAATACCTACTTCCATTTCAACTGTAGTATATATGTTTTTATATACTCTAGAGTATACATAGAATCCATGTGCAATGCAGGAAGACATGGGTTCAATTCCTAGGTTGGGAAGACCCCCTCAAGAAGGAAATGGCAACCCACTCCAGTGGTAACACAAAGAGGTGAAAACTGAGCAACTGAGCGTATACATACTATTTTTTCCCCCTCAAAATGAAAATCTAGGCCAAAGACGGTAATTTAATTCTTTCCTTAACCTTTATTTTCTTGCTTAGAAACTCAATATTTCTGTTTGTTTCCACCATTGCTAAAAAAAAAAAAAAAAATAGTCTTCATTCAAGATAAAGAGATGTGGTATGTTTATACAATGAGATATTACTCAGCCATGAAAAAGAACAAAATAATGTCATTTGCAGCAACAGAGATGCCCCTAAAGGTTGTCAGACTGACTGAAGTAAGTCAGAGAAAGACAAATATATGGTATCTCTTATATGTGGAGTCTAAAAAAATTGCACAGATGAACTTATTACAAAACAGAGTTATAGAAAACAAATTTTCTATAGGGAGGAAAAGTGGGGGGAATAAACTGGGACACGGAAATTAGCATATACACACTACTGTATATAGACAACTCATAAGGGGTCTCTGGTGGCTCAGCGGTAAAGAATTCACCTGCCAATGCAGGAAACATGGGTTCGAGTCCTTGGTTGAAAGGATGTCCTGGAGAAGGAAATGGCAACTGACTTCAGTATTCTTGCCTGAGAAACCCATGGATAACGGATCCTGGTGGGCTACAGTCTATGAGGTCACAAAAGAGTCTGACATAACTTGACAACTAAACAGCAAGAATAAGGATCTGCTGTATAGCAAGGGAATTCTTTTCAATACTCTGTAATGACCTGTGTGGCAAAAGAATCTTAAAAAGAGTGGATATATGATGCACTTTGCTATATAGCAGAAAGTTTTCAAAACACAATATTTAAATCAACTATACTCCAACAACAGGGAAGGCAATGGCACCCCACCCCAGTACTTTTGCCTGGAAAATCCCATTGACGGAGGAGCCTGGTAGGCTCCAGTCCGTGGGGTCGCTAAGATTCGGACACGACTGAGCGACTTCACTTTCACTTTTCACTTTCATGCATTGCAGAAGGAAATGGCAGCCCACTCCAGTGTTCTTGCCTGGAGAATCCCAGGGTCGGGGGAGCCTGGTGAGCTTCCGTCTATGGGGTCGCACAGAGTCGGACACAACTGAAGCGACTTAGCAGCAGCAGCAGCAGCAGCAGCATACTCCAACAAAAATTTTTTAAAGCCCTCGTTCAGTCTAATGCTGATCAACTCTTTTTATCCTTAGAAAAACTATAATCATTGTGAAACTAAATATAAAGCCTTCTAATTTTCCTCTAGTCTCCGATGTTACTGTTATTTCTACCTCACAAATATTAATACAAGTTACCACACCATTTTTCAGGAGAATATGCAGAATTAGGATAAGCCTTATTTCATCCAAGGTAGGAATCACTCAGACCATTCTTTAGGGACCAGGTCACAGGCATGGTTCAAGGGTCTGCCTGCTTAGGAGGTTACTTACCAGGGAAGCTTTCCAAGGGTAAGTGAGTATAGGTGTGATGGCCAGTGCAGACCATAACTCCATCGAAGACATACATCTCCTTTTTCCCTTCAGATTCCGTGACCACCTCCCACTGGCCTGAAGTGGGGAAATCAGGTTGCTTCTTCACACTGCACACGGTGGTCTAAGAAGAAAAGGGATCACCACAGGGGACTGTAGCCACACCTATGCAGTGGTCATCTTCCCTGACAGGTATATCTTTGCAGGGGGTTACACAAAGGGCTGATACCACATAAGAGGGCTAAAGCAGGGATATTTGACATTCATACTCTACAAATAAGAACTATTTCTGTCTGGGGCTATGGTCAGAGTGAGAAAACTTTCATGAGGCAAGCTAAATAAAACAGACTTGGCAGACTATCGTTGCACTATCTTCTCCTTCTAGAAAAGAACAAATGACTACTTTTCTTGGGCCATGCCTCAGTTGGTAAAGATTCTGCCTGCAATGCAGGAGACCAGAGTTTGATCCCTGGGTCAGAAAGAATCCCCTGGAGAAGGAAATGGCAACCAACTCCAGTATTCTTTCCTGGGAAAATCCCATGGACAAAGGAGCCTGGAGGGCTACAGTCCATGGGATCACAAGAGTAGGACACAACTTAGCAACTAAACCATCACAACCACCACCACTTTGGTCAGAGTGAGAAAACTTTCATGAGGCAACCTAATTGAAATGAGTTGGCAAATTAATGTTGCACTGTCCTCTCCTAGAAAAGTGCAAATTACTAGTTTTCTTAGGCCATGCGTGTGTGTATGCTCAGTCACTCAATCATGTCTGACTTTGTGCGATCCCCTGGACTTAGCCCACCAGGCTCCTCTGTCCATGGGATTTTCCAGGTAAGAGTACTGGAGTGGGTTGCCATTTCCTCCTCCAGGGGATATTCCTGACAGAGGAATTGAAGTCTGCTGTGTCTCCTGCATTGGCAGGTGGATTCTTCACCACTGTGCCACCTGAGAAGCCCTTCTTGGACCATATGCTCTGGACCATACCCTAAGGCAATATGATACTTAAATAAAATTTGGGCTTCTCTTGTGTTTCTAAGACACTTGATGCACTAAATGCCTATTCCTCCCCATACTCCCAGACATCCTGAGATCTTCTGATGCCTTCTTATCTCAAGTTCTGTTCTCACTGTCTAGTCTTAAATGTGTGACTGAGCTAATAAGGCTCCCTTTCCTAAGAGAGTAGAAAAGCATCTCAGTGGCTCATGTTTTGTGTAAATGAACTTCTTTAACTCCCATAAATGCCCATTTTACAAATAACTAGATAGAAAGAAGATACAAGATGGGATAGTCAGTAGTATAGTTTTTAGCTTTCAAAACAAATACGGGTTACTCTACCTAGTCTAAGGGAACATTAAGAGTATGTCCTATGTGCTTCTAGGATTTATGACCATAATGTTTTGGTGGACTGAAAGAGATACCACTCTTATATACCCAAGTGATCCTATATTATTTATAGTTCCTCTCTATCATGTTCTTACTTTTACACAGGCCGGTGCTTCTGCCTGGACCTTCCTTTTATGCTTTCTTCATTTGGAGATACTCACCCTTCAATATTTAGTTTGGTATTATCTCCTCTAAGAAAACGTCCTTGGTACCTGATAATTCAAGCTCTGATGGGTTAAGTATCCCACCTCTGACCTGCAATGTATAGACCTCAGGGCATTTATCAACCTGTAACTCTGTATTTATATTAATTATGCTTACAATGAAATTTTCATTTTTCTCTCTGCTTAATTAGACTGTTAAATCACTGGGGTTTTTTTTGTTTGTTTTGTTTTCTTTTGATATTTGTTTCCTCACTGCTTAGTGTGATAACAAACCCAAGTGTTTTTAACCAGTGAAGAGAAGCACCACTAGGCTGTAAATGACTGACTTTGGAAGTCGTTACTGGATATTGGCATTTTAATTTTGTTGTTAAATAGAAAAAGGTGTGATTAAGTAGAATGACCAGAAAGTAGAAGATCTGGGCTTTGCCAGCTGTCAGAAATACTGGTTCTTTTATGGTCATGGCTTAAAATGATAGAAATATCATGGAAGCTTTTACAGGAGGAAGGAACCAAGGAGGTGATACACTACAATCATCTTGTTTTACAAATAAAATTAAGACGCATCAAAGTTGAGGAACTTCATGCCTGAAGCTTAGCAGCAGAATAAAACTTAAGATTTTTTTCCCAATTCAGTGTTCCTTCCTCTACACCAGAGTTGACTTATTTGCTTTCTCATAACTGTTCAATAACTAATTCATGGGGTTGTAGTCATCATATAAAAAAATGCATTGGAAAGCACTTCAGAAAGCATAAAAGGCTAAGTGGCAAGTTGTGGAACAAATTGTGGCACCAGAAGGTTTCAAAGTGTCCATACCTGTCAGTTCTCATTTGTTTATTGTAATCAAATGATACAGAATGAAGGCAATGAAATGAAGGTTGCTTCCTGGATCTGTAGCCAAAATACAGAGAAGAGGGACTTGCCCACTGATACTTTTCAGAGAGAAGACACAGTGTGGAGTCTATTGGATAGATACATGAGCATATCAAACCAAGCTACACATAAGCACTGCTAAATGAAACCACATTATTCATTTACTTTGCAAACAACTTCAAACACAGAGATACCCACAGAATTCCCTACCTTAAATCGAATGTACTTTAGAAGGTCAAATTCTTTGGCATACATCCTGAAATACTCTAGGACCCGGGAATTGTGCATGAAGTTAGGATAATGATCTGGGACGGGATAGTCACTGAAGCACATCATCTCCTTAGAAGTGTTGATGATCACTGACTTGTAAATACTTGCCCTTCCTTCTTCAGGTTCTTCCTGCAGTAAATAAAAAGCATTCATAGCAGCTTGAGAATTAAGGTCATGGTTTATAAATAGCCAATTAACACTTGAAAAGTTATCTGCAACGTCAATTTAAAAAAAAAAAGTTATACACAAACATCCCCGTATCCCAGGATTTGCACCCTCGAGCTGTCTCTTGCCCTTGAATCTGAGTTGTCTTTATGACTTGCTTTTGACCAACAGCATGCAGTTGGAATGATACTGAATGGCTTCCAAGACTAAGTGCTAAGTAGTCTTGCCGCTTCCACCTGGGTTCTTTAGAAAGCTTCCTCTCGTAGAAGTCAGCAGCTCTGTAACAAGTCCAGCTACCCTGAGACCATCATCCTGTGAGGAAGCGCAAGCTATCCACATGAAGAGCATGTTTGTGATAGAGAGATGTGCAGCCAGCTCCCAGAAGTCCTAGTTATCCCAGCTGATGTTCTAAACATGGAAGCAAAGAGGTCATAGTATGTGTCCAGGCTTAGTTGTCACCTGATTAAAATGACAAGAGACTCCCATCTGAGTACTTGTTTCAAGGTTTTTCATGTACTTGCAAGACTATTCTCCAGGAAACTCTGTACTAATTTATAATTCTGTCCACTATGTGTTCCTGTTTTACCTTATTTTCATTAATTTAAAAGACAATTATTCAGTGTTAGCAAAAATGAAATCTCAGTACAATGTTTTCTGGAGAGTAATGAGGCAAAAATATGAAAAACCTTGACACTTAGCCATTTAAAGAAAGATCCAGTAATCAAAAATTTATGTTAATGTATGTTGATAGCATTGTTTGTAGTATAAAAATGAAATAAATTAAATGTCTATGATACTGTGATTTATAAGAAATATGTCTTTGGTCATCCAGATGATCAAAATATGTTTCTCATATATATTTGGTCTTTCTACCACAGTTCCTAGCTCAGAGCTCCCAAAACTCTTGTAATTTCCAAAGTGTTGAGAGTGATTAAAGTCTTTTGTTGTGTTAGTATGATGACTCTTAGAAAGCAAATAACGGTGGGCCTGGTTACCAATCGAGCAAACCCTGAGGGTTGTGACTTTCAGTTGCCCCCTTCTGACTTCTGGGGAGGGGAGAGGGACTGGAAGTTGAATCAGTAGCCAATGCCCAGTGATTTAATTAATCATTCCTATGTCATGAAGCCACCATAAAGACCCAAAAGAGTAGGAGTTAGGGAGCTTCCAGGTTGATGAACCTGAAAAGAGCAGGAGAGCAGCGTGCCTAGAGAGGGCATGGAAGCTCAGTGTCGTTTCCCTGTGCATCTCTCCCTTTGGCTGTTTCCAAGCTACATACCTTTATAAGAAACTGGTAATCTAGTGAGTAAATGTGTTTTCTGTGTTCTGTGAGCTGCTCTAGCAAATTAAGCAAACCCATGGAAGGGGTCATGGGAATTTCTGATTTATACCCAGTTGGTCAGAAGTATAGGTAACAACCTGGTAACAACTGGCATCTGAAGTCCAAAGTCCAAGGAGGGGTCATTGGAATCTCCAAACTGCAGCCAGTTCGTCAGCTGCTGCTCCTAAGTCGCTTCAGTCATGTCTGACTCTGTGACCCCATAGACGGCAGCCCACCAGGCTCTGCCGCCGCCCCTGGGATTCTCCAGGCAAGAATACTGGAATGGGTTGCCATTTCCTCCTCCAATGCATGAAAGTGAAAGTGAAGTCACTCAGTCGTGTCCGACTCTAGCGACCTCATGGACTGCAGCCTACCAGGCTCCTCCGTCCATGGGATTTTCCAGGCAAGAGTACTGGAGTGGGGTGCCATTGCCTTCGTCAGAAGCACTGGTAATAACCTGAGTTTATGACTTGGTGTCTACAGTAGGGCTGAGGGGGCAGTCTTGTAGGACTGAGCTCTCAATTTGTGGAATCTGAAACTATCTCTGGGTAAACAGAATAGAGTTTAATTCTTGGACATCTTGCTAGTATCTGAACGTTGTTTGTTGGTGTCTAGGGACCATCCCCCACCCATGCACATACACACCCACACACACTGGCATTGGTCTCATTACCATTTAATGCCCAACAAATACACTGTATTTGAGAATCACTACTCTAGATCCTTGCTACCTGAAGTATGATCTGTGAACTAGCAGGCAGACATATGTCTTGGGAGACTATTAGAAATGCAGACTCTCAGGCCCCACCCCGACCTACTGAATTGGAACCTGCCTTTTTAGCAAAATCCTCAAGATTTTCTCAGGTAGCTCAGTTATTTGATGTTTTTCCCTTGCTGCTTTTAATATTTGTTCTTTATATTTAATCTTTGTTAATTTGATTACTATGTGTCTTGGGGTGTTTCCCCTTGGGTTTATCCTGTTAGGGACTCTCTGGGTTTCTTGAACTTGAGTGGTTATTTCCTTCTCCATTTTAGGGAAGTTTTCAACTATTATCTCCTCAAGTATTTCCTCATGGTCTTTCTTTTTATCTTCTTCTTCTGGAACTCCTATGATTCGAATGTTGTAGCATTTAATGTTATCCTGGAGGTCTCTGAGATTGTCCTCATTTCTTTTGATTCGTTTTTCTTTTTTCTCCTCTGATCCATTTATTTCTAGGATTCTATCTTCTAATTCACTAATCCTATCTTCTGCCTCTGTTATTCTACTCTTTGTTGCCTCCAGGGTGTTTTGGATCTCATTTATTGCATTATTCATTATGTGTTGACTCTTTTTTATTTCTTCTAGGTCCTTGTTAAACCTTTCCTGCATCTTCTCAATCCTTGTCTCCAGACTCTTTAACTGTGATTCCATTTTTATTTCAAGATTTTGGATTAATTTCACTATGATTATTCAGAATTCTTTATCAGGTAGATTCCCTATCTCTTCCTCTTTGGTTTGGTTTGGTGGGCATCTATCCTGTTCCTTTAGCTGCTGGGTATTCTTTTGTCTCTTCATTTTGTTAAAATTGCCAAGTTTAGAGTGTCCTTACTATATTCTGGTAGTTCGTTGAATTCTTTTTATTGAGGCGGTTTACTGGTCTTTCCAATATCTGATCTCTGCCCTGTTACAGACAGGGCAGAGATGAACACCCAAATCTAAGCCGGCCAAGTTCAGGCACTCGGATAATCCTCAGAAGCACAGATTCGGTTGAGTCTGCGTTTTATGCCCTTCCCAGATCCGAGTAGCGCAGGTGATGAAGTGTTTAGCGAGCGCAGCTGCTGCGACTTATCGCCTCCTCGCCGCTCAGTTTTCTGGGTATACAACCAGCACACTTTCTCAGGCAGATGTTGACCATCCAGAGCCCCAAGAAGCGTGAGTCAGCACAGAAACCTACTTATAGTTCCGTAGACAGTGTTTCTCTAGGGCTGTGATTGCCCGCCTCCGGCCCTGGCCGCCTGTCACCGGAGTGGGACGGCCTGCAGCCTGCCATCTCTGTGCAGTCCTTTGTTCCGTATGTAGTCCTGGTGGTGTCTTAAGTTAGGGCTGGCTTTTGATGTAGTAGACAGTCTGGTTATTTCGCTCAGATAGCGCTGGAGATAGCCAGGCCAAATCCTTTCTCAAAACGATGCAGGCCTCGCAGCTCCTCCTAGCCCAGCCCCCACTTGCCAATAGCAAATGCTGGTGTCCGTGCCGCTTCTCCACAAAAGGAGTTACCGCAGGGCTCGTTTTCTCCTTTTGAAGACAATGAATTGTCTTTCTAAGTGCCTGATGTCCTCTGCCGACATTCAGAAGTTGTTTTGTAGAATTTATTCAGCATTCAAATGCTCTTTTAATGGATTTGTGGAGGAGAAAGTATTCTCCCCGTCCTACTCGTCCGCCATATTAGCTCCTCAAGATTTTCCCAGGTAGCTCAGTGGGAAACAATCTGCCTGTCAATACAGGAGACGCAAGAGACAGGTTCAACCCCTGGGTTGGGAAGATGCCCTGGAGGAGGGCATGGCAACTCACACCTGTATTCTTGCCTGGCTAATCCTATGGACAGAGGAGCATGGTGGGCTACAGTCCATCGGGTTGCAAAGAGTTGAACATGACTGAAGTGACTTAGCACACACAAACAGGGGTGTTGTACTGACCATATAATATAGCACAGTATCTATACAGACTGCTATATAAGCCTTCACTGAAACATCACAAACGATGACTTTTCAACTCTTTTTAAAATTTTTTTGATTTTGGTCAATTACCTTAACCAACTTGGACCCCTGCCCTTTCTGGGCTTTGCAGGTGGTCCAGTGGTAAGAATCTGCCTGCCAAGATTCACTGTGGGTTTGATCCCTGGGTGAGAAAGATCTCTTGGAATAGGAAATGGCAACCCACTGCAGCATTCTTGCCTGGAAAATCCCACGGACAGAGGATCCTGGTGGGCTAAAGTCCATGGAATCACAAAGATTCCAACACGACTGAGCACACACCCATGCACTTCCTTTTTAGGGCTCTTCTGGTGGCTCAGTGGTAAAGAATCTGCCTACCAATGCAGAAAACACAGCTTCGAATCCTGGGTTGGAAGATCCCCTGGAGAAGGAAATGGCAATCTGCCCTAGCAGTCTTGCCTGGGAAATCACAGGGACAGAGGAGCCTGCCAGTTCATGGGGTTGCAAAAGAGTCCACAGGACTTAGAGACTAAAGAACAAAGGGTTGTTTATCATGCAGAGAGCGTCTTCCCTTTTTTCCATAAACAAACTGATATTTGCATGTTGGGTGTTACTGAGCATTCAGTGGCCATAATGGAGAGTGTTCATTGGCTTTGCCCACATTAGAGATGATTTTCCCCTGGTTTTTAGAGAAGAAGTTTTGAATTTCAGAATCCCGAATTGATCATTCCCATTTCTTTCCCCTGTACTTCAGGATCTCATTCTTGTTGGCTGCTAATAATGTTCTCACAAGTCTCTTTTCAAGTCTCTTCTAACCTATCCTATAAATTCAACCAAAGTGTTTATTCCAGGGTATGGTTGTATCTCTTCTCTAATTCAACTTTTGGATGCTGCTCCATAACTGAAAAATATCTAAGGGCAGAGGCAGGAGGTTTTATAATTCTGTTTCCCCATCATCTAGTATAGTCTCAGGACCAGAAGTGTTTATTCAATAAGCCATTATGGATTTTGTTTTAAAGATGCAATGTCATCCTCATTTGCCACGTGGGAAAGCAGGGGTAAAGGCTGAAGGCCAAAGAAATCGGCCATGTTGATTGTGCATGGCCATGGCTGAAGGCCATGTTGGTTGTGCATTAGAAATAACTAGTGGAGAGTTTTATTGGCACTCCAGGCCAATAAAGCCAGAATCTGGATGGGCTGATAGCAGTATTTGTTCAAGTTTAGTAAAGTTCCCAGGTGCTTGTTCAGTGTGCAGCCAAAGTTAACAGCCACTGCTCTATAGTTAACCTTCAAAGTATTTTTGTATCCATTCAGTTATCTTTTTTTTTTTTTTTGGAGGGAGATCTATTTAAGAATTTAAAAGATCTATCCATCTAAGTGTGGTTATTACTTAATTTTATATTTTAAATCAAAATGTATTAAATATGCCTTACTTGACATTATATTGTATCAATATGGTACATTTGTATAACATATACACTTTAGAACTTTACGACTCAAAATGTAATTATCAGCAGGATCAACATCACTTGGGGGCTTATTTGAAATATAGCATCTTAGCACCACCCCCAGATTAATGAATCAGAATGTACATTTTAGCAAAATCTCCAGTGATTCATTTTCATTTTCAAGTTTGAGAAGCACCACTATGGTATACATTGAGATTTTAAAAATTTAACTAAAATTAAACTAAATTTAACTAAAATTAAAAATTATTCTACAGCATTGCATACTTATTAAAACCTCAACATTTCCCAAGCAATTTATCATTTTAAGCCACTTTGTTTATAAAGTAATGCTGTAGTAATGAACATTAAAGCAATATGTCTCACATCACTACCTATGTTTCACCCTCAGTCTGATCTAACATTAATGAAGGGGTCAAGAAGAAAAGCATACATACTGGATTCCTGAGACCTATTACAAGAAAGAAAATGGAAGCCCTGAGTCCCCAGTGACTTACTGGACACCTCGTAGCAACAGTGGAATTCCAGTGTGCTTGGGGTGATCAGGAGAAGGAAATGGCAACCCACTCCAGTATTCTTGCCTAGAAAATCCCATGGGCGGAGGAGCCTGGTAGGCTGCAGTCCATGGGGTTGCTAAGAATAGGACAAGACTGAGGGACTTCACTTTGGGATGATCTTATATGTGAAACCCCCAATGAAATTATAAAAATGTGAGAGGGGTAGGGTGAGGGAGAAGGCTCCAAATAACAAGCAAGGAGGTGAAAGGAAAGCAGATCTCAAAGGAATATTTGAAGAAACCAGCATCAACATGTGAAACATGCTTAATCTGCAATTAACAAATGTTTATAATGTCTCAGGCTTCACAAATGTGTAACTGGGATATGTGAGAATGAAGATCTACTTCCACAAGCAGTCTAAGCAGCCATCCAAGAAATTTTCCATCTCAAGGATTCATTTATAAAATGTAAATATGTCTGATGCCTAATGCATGCCAGGCATGGCCTTTGGCTCTAGAATTATAGTGGTGTGTATGTGTCTGCATATAGTATATGTAAAAATATGTGTTAGATATAATAGACCCAGATGTGGTCTGTCTTAACAGAAGTCAGAACATTATGATGAAGTATACCTTATTTATTTTGAAGTAAGCAGTTTATAAGATGTTGAAATTTTGCCAAGGGTATCATTAAACAAACTCCAAGCTGAGTTTTTAACTGAGAAGAAGTTTAAGCCACTTTCGAGATAAAAGCTAGAAACCTAATAATCAGGTAGGATGGTGAACTTTCAAAGGATTTCTTACCTGATCAGTAGTTGCTTAGGATGCTTCAGTTCAGTTCACTCAGTTGTGTGGGCCCCACATTCGGCCTACTGAATAACAACTGATGTGTAGCACCTATTGTGCCACTGTTATTAGCAATGACATAATTATTCACTTAACCTCCACAATAACTCTGTGAAGTGGGTATCTCCTTCTTAAAGATGATAACATAGAGGTACAGAGAGCTTTAATGATTTTCTCCAAAGTCACAGTAATGCTAGTAGGTGCAGACACAGGATTTGAACCCAGACTATGCTCTTAAACTCTACACTATGTTGTGGCTGGGTTTCTAAAGTAAAATTTTCTATTGATTACAAAATATTAATTAACAGTCTTTTCAGTCCATGTGCAAGACTGACTATGACCGAGGCATGGGTGGTGTGCTAAGGGGTATTCACCCTAGATCTGAATAAGAACTATTGTCAGAGTTAGTCACCAAGACAGAGGCGAGATGCAAAACAGCGGCACTGTTGTTCAACTAAGGAATGCTATGAAACCACTTTTAAGTAACTGGCGAACACTGTTTGTCTTTATGAAATATGAAACACTGGCTTTAAAAAGTGAGTTTAAAAGTAAACTCAACGGATGTTGCTTTGGAGGAAGTTAAGGAGGTTAATATTCTTTAACATATAATAAGCTTGACTATCATTTAAGTTAGATGATACCTTAATATGTTAGTTGCAAGGCTGGGGGTGCTTATTAAAGCAACAACTTTATCTGTGCAAGGACAAGAAAATCTAGTTGCGCGTGCTCTCCGCCCTCCTCTGAAGATATGACTACTGATTTGATTCCTCAAGCAAAGAAAAAGTTCAAAGAATTTTTTTATTCTTTTAGGCCAGATTTTATATCCTATTCAGAGACTGGAATTATTAGAGAATTGTTTAAAGTTACTAGAATTTTTTAAAAGGAAGGAATAAACAAACAAACAAACAAAACAGTAAGATTAGAAGAGCCTGAAAAGAGGAATTGCCAGAAGGAGCTGTAAACTATATTTTAGATCACTTACTGATTAATGCAGACCAAGAGTAACCACTCTAAATTTTATAGCCACTTCACATATTGTCATTTTGTTACACCCTGCCACCATGGAGATTGTTGCCCTCTTCCAGATAGCAGCAAAACTTATTAGACACTCCTCAACTTACTTACCATGATTCAACTTGTGATTTTTTTTTCTTTACTTTACAAAAGTTTAAAAGCAATATTTACTCAATAGACACCATACTTCAAAGTTTGAATTTTAATCTTTTCCTGAGTTACCAATATTTAGTACCATACTCTGCTGCTCCTGGGCAGTGGCAGCTTCCACCCAGTCACAGATCAGGAGGGTAAACAACTGATCAGTTTACAACCATTCTGGTTTTCATGTTCAGTACAGTATTCAATAAATTATAAAATATTCAACACTTTATTATAAAATAGGCTTTGTGTGAGACGATTTTGCCTGTGTAGGCTAAGGTGAGTGCTTTGAGCACATTTAAGGCAGGTTAGGTGCAGCTATGGTGTTAGGGGGTGGTTTAGTCACTAAGTCGTGTCCAACTCTTGCAACCCCACGGACTGGAGCCCACCAGTATCCTCTGTCCATGGGATTTCCCAGGCAAGAGTACTGGAGGGGATTGCCATTTCATTCTCCAGGGGATCTTCCTTACCCAAGGATCAATCCTGCCTCTCCTGCATTGCAGGTGGGCTCTTGCATTGTAGGCAGTCTCCTGCATAGCAGGCAGGTTCTCTACCAAGTTAGGTGTATTAAATGGATTTTAAGCTTAGGATATTTTCAATTTATGATGGGCTTATCAAGATGTAATTTCATTGTCAATCAAGGAAGATCTGTAAATGAAAATGATCTCTGTGCCATTTTCATAGTCATCAGCAAAGGAAAAAAAAAAAGTGATACCTCTGTCCCATTTTTGCTGCCAGCCTTGGGAAAGAGGAACCTGTATAGAACCTGAGGTTGCTGAGAAGTGATCAGCAGACTGAAGTCTAGCAGGCTGAATCACTATGAAGCCCATCATATTTCCTGACACAAGGTAAAATATCTTTTGCACCCAGTTACAGCCAGAGTTCCAAGTATTAAGGAACCAGGAGATATACCTGGAACCGCCACAGCCCTCCGATGTCATGAGACCTTTCAAAGCAGAGGGGCTCCAAGCCTTCTTCCAGGCAGCACTTGATAGACGTGAGCCCACTCACACCTGCCCCAATCACAGCAATTCTTTTCTTGGCCATGGTCTCCAGAGATCTTCAGGGGTCAGTGTAACCTGTCCAAAAGAAAGGATGACAAAAGATAGAAAACACACATCAATTAACATCTTTCGGTAAGACTTGGCCGTGGCATCAATAAATAAAGGCTGAAAGAGCAGATACCTTTGAGGAAGCCAGATACCAGTGTCCTCCTAGCCACAGAGAATTACTACACCTTGGATGGGAGAGCCCTGTGTCTGCAAGACCCAGACCTGAGACCAGAGCTGAGAGGTCGGCTGTGGTACCCGAACTCAATGCCTTTGCCTCAACACCAGCAGATCCTACAGCTGCGATCTGGGGCACACTGCAATTTTGGCTCTTTTGAAATATATATAAAGCAACAAAATACCAACATCAGCGATAGCCAATGGGGCGGGGCTGTTTGGCTGAGCCAACAGCCAACAGCTGAGCCCACACCTCTCAGCCAACACCCCGCCCACTCAGCCACAACCCCCCCCCCCCCCCCCCCCCGCACTGAGGGAATAAAAAGTGGGCCGACCCACTTTAAACAGAAAGGATTAACTCTACAACCTCTCGGTTTTTCAGTTGCAGATGTTCGAACTGTCAAATACTCTGGGGAAGAGCCAAGCAGCCTGAATTTCTGTCATTCACCTCTCCCATTCACTTTTAACTTCTTGGTGTTCATCTTAAAGTGACAGACGCCTCCTGGTGAAGGGACACTGTCAACAACAACACCAAGCAAGTCTTGCTCCAAAAGCTTAAGTGGAGAAAGTCTGTCTTTCGGGAGATCTGATAAGCCACTTTGGGGCCCCCTTGTCCACCTTTTGGCCTCAACCTCCCAAATGAGGTCTTTGGTTCTATGCGTGTTACTCAGTCACTCAGTCGTATCTGACTCTTTGCTACCCCGTGGACTGCAGCACCCCAGGTTTCCGTCTTTCACTATCTCCCAGAGCTTGCTCAAACTCATGTCCATTAAGTAGGTGATGCCATCCAACCATCTCACCCTCTGTCATCTCCTTCTCCTCTTTCCTTCAATCTTTCCCAGCATCAGGGTCTTTTCTGATGAGTGTGCTCTTTGTATTAGGTGACCAAAGCATTGGAGCTTCAGCATCGGTCCTTCCAAATTAATATTCAGGGTTGATTTCCTTTAGGTCTAACTGGTTTGATCTCCTTGCAGTACAAGGGACTCTCAAGAGTTTTCTCCAGCACCATAGTTCAAAAGCATCAATTCTTAATGCCCACCCAGGGATGCCCCCTCTGCTATTTGGGCTTCCATGGTGGCTCAGTGGCTAAAGAATGTGCCTGCAATGCAGGAGACCTGGCTTAAATCCCTAGGTTGGGAAGATCCCCTGGAGAAGGAAATGGCAACCCACTCCAGTATCTATTTTTTTCCCCCCCACTCCAGTACTCTTGGCTGGAGAATATCTTAGACAGAGGAGCATGGCAGGCTACAGTCCACCGAGTTGTAAAGAGCCTGACACAACTGAGCAACTTTCACTTCACTTCAAGTGGATCTATGCTACTGATAGAAATGTTCTTTAAAATATCCATGCACTGACCTGGGTGCTGGGGTACAGTGAGGAGTGAGTGGATTGTTTTCTATTTAGAGGAGCTTAGAGTTTAGTAGGGAGGACAATACACAAATATAATTTCAGAAAACTAAAAATACTTTTAAAAGGCTCTTTTTCTCACACAGTGACCTGTGCAATTAAAAACACAAAGATCCACTTTTAAAAAGTAACAGATTTCTTTCAAATCATGCAGAAAATAACAATGTAATGATATAGGACTTCACACATTGGGTCAGAATCAGGGTCCATTGATGATGCAGTAAAAGTGCTGCACTCAATATGCCAGCACATTTGGAAAACTCAGCAGTGGCCACAGGACTGGAAAAAGTCAGTTTTCATTCCAATCCCAAAGAAAGGCAATGCCAAAGATTGCTCAAACTACCACACAATTGCACTCATCTCACACGCTAGTAAAGTAATGCTCAAAATTCTCCAAGCCAGGCTTCAGCAATATGTGAACCGTGAACTTCCTGATGTTCAAGCTGGTTTTAGAAAAGGCAGAAGAACCAGAGATCAAATTGCCAACAACTGCTGGATCATGGAAAAAGCAAGGGACTTCCAGAAAAACATCTATTTCTACTTTTGTGACTATGCCAAAGCCTTTGACTGTATGGATCAGAATAAACTGTGGAAAATTCTGAAACAGATGGCAATACCAGACCACCTGACCTGCGTCTTGAGAAGCCTGTATGCAGGTCAAGAAGCAACAGTTAGAACTGGACATGGAACAACAGACTGGTTCTAAATAGGAAAAAGAGTACGTCAAGGCTGTATATTGTCACCCTGTTTATTTAACTTATATGCAGAGTACATCATGAGAAACGCTGGACTGGAAGAAACACAAGCAGGAATCAAGATTGCCGGGAGAAATCTCAATAATCTCAGATATGCAGATGACACCACCCCTATGGCAGAAAGTGAAGAGGAACTCAAAGCCCCTTAATGAAAGTGAAAGCGAAGAGTGAAAAAGTTGGCTTAAAGCTCAACATTCAGAAAATGAAGATCATGGCATCTGGTCCCATCACTTAATGGGAAATAGATGGGGAAAGACTGGAAACAGTGTCAGACTTGATTTTTCTGGGCTCCAAAATCACTGCAAATGGTGACTGCAGCCATGAAATTAAAAGACGCTTACTCCTTGGAAGGAAAGTTATGACCAACCTAGATAGCGTATTGAAAAGCAGAGACATTACTTTGCCAACAAAGATCTGTCTAGTCAAGGCTATGGTCTTTCCTGTGGTCATGTATGGATGAGAGAGCTGGACTGTGAAGAAGGCTGAGCGCTGAACAATTGATGCTTTTGAACTGTGGTGTTGGAGAAGACTCTTGAGAGTCCCTTGGACTGCAAGGAGATCCTACCAGTCCATTCTGAAGGAGATCAGCCCTGGGATTTCTTTGGAAGGAATGATGCTAAAGCTGAAACTGCCGTACTTTGGCCACCTCATGCGAAGAGTTGACTCATTGGAAAAGACTCTGATGCTGGGAGAGATCGGGGGCAAGAGGAGAAGGAGGACGACAGAGGATGAGATGGCTGGATTGCATCACTGACTCGATGGATGTGAGTCTGAGTGACCTCCAGGAGTTGGTGATGGACAGGGAGGCCTGGCCTGCTGTGATTCATGGGGTCGCAAAGAGTCAGACACGACTGAGCGACTGATCTGATCTGATCTGATACTATAGATGCATATTATATATATAGTGTAGAATTAAATGTGTATTGCAGTAATATAATGTGTGTGTGGCTGATAATAATTGGTATAGATTGATGTGCTGTGATGATATATGTTCTATATACTGTATAATTATATTATATATGTGTGACTTGTATTATTGCAGTACATTGGTTTCTGTTGGTTGGTATTAGCTGTGTACGTGTTGCATTGCTGTAATATATATTAATTAATATATTAATTATAAAAATTAATTCAAGTATATTGATTTATATATATATTATATGTCAATAAGTTTATACTTGTTGCCATATATAAATACATTTTACATTTAAGTATATCTGTATACCTAAATGAGATAAGGAGGTTGCTGCTGCTGCTGCTGCTAAGTCGCTTCACTCGTGTCCGACTCTGTGCGACCCCATAGACGGAAGCCCACCAGGCTCCCCCGTCCCTGGGATTCTCCAGGCAAGAACACTGGAGTGGGTTGCCATTTTCCTCTCCAATGCACGAGAGTGAAAAGTGAAAGTGAAGTCGCCCAGTCGTGTCCGACTCCTAGCGACCCCATGGACTGGAGCCCACCAGGCTCCTCCATCCATGGGATTCTCCAGGCAAAAGTACTGGGGTGGGGTGCCACTCCCTTCCCCAGATAAGGAGGTTATACATTTATTATTTAAATTTATACAGAGACCTAAACATTAGACTTAAATTAACATATCTCTAAATTTATGTTGTTAAAATGTAAATTTTAAATTTTTTAAAAATTTAATTGACAACTGCTTGACAATTCCTTTGCCATAAAACCCCCATAGGTGTAATTGGGGTAGCCAGACAAATAATTGGTTTTATGACAAAACGGCCCCCTAGAGTGGGTCCATCTTCCCACTCAAACTAAAAAAGTAGCGGCTTCTTATCCAGGATTGATAGCTACTTTGATATTAAAGGAAAAACGCAGAGCATTCAATTATTTGGTAAAGAGCCATCAGAAATTATAATTCTATATAATAAGAAACAACTTGATGCTCTTCTAATGTTTGAAACTTGGCAGATTGCTATAGGAAACTATTTTGGTCAAATTTTTGCATCATTTACCTTCGCATGTTTTGCTGAATTTTGTATCCAGACATCCAGTTATTTTTCCTGTCAGATGTAAACAGTCTCCTATTCCAAATGCTCAGATAACCTTTACTGAAGCGTCAGCAAATGGTAAAGCCTCCATAGTTACTAAAAATCACCAAAAGGTTTTATTAGAAACACAGGAAACTTCAGCTCAAAGAGCTGAAATAACAGCAGTCATAGAGGCTTTTGCTATGTTTGCAGATGAGGAATTTAACCTTTACTCTGATTCTCAGTATATTGTCAGGTTGTTTCCACACATTGAAACTGCGGTTTTGCCTGAAAATAAAACTACCATAGTTCATTTGTTAACTAAATTACAGCAACAAATTTGGAAAAGAAATAAAATATTTTTCACTGGACACATTCAGGCTCATTCTGGATTGCCCGGCCCTTTAAATGCCTTTAATGATTTGGCTGACTTGTTAACCAGAAATACAGTGGCTACAGTGATTGAGGAAGCCAGAGCCTCTCACTTACTTCATCATCAAAATGCTACTGCTTTAAGATATCAATTCCAAATTCCCAGAGAGACTGCTCGACAGATTGTGCGTTCTTGTTTACACTGCCCCACTGTTTATAATAGTCTACCAATGCAAGTTAATCCTCACGGTCTCAAACCTACGGTACCCTGGCAAGTGGATATAACTCATGTCTCTTCATTTGGAAAACTGTCCTTTGTTCATGTAACTGTAGATATCTTTTCTCACGTTATTATTGCAACTGCTCGTACTGGAGAGGCAATTAAAGATGTGATACAACATCTCTTTACTTGTTTTTCGTATTTGGGCCTGCCAAAAGCTCTGAAAACTGACAATGTTCCTGCTTACACTTCTAAGTCTTTTCAGGAATTTTGTATAAACTTTCAAATTAAACATAATACAGGCATCCCTCATAATCCCCAGGGACAAGCTATAGTAGATCAGATCAGATCAGATCAGATCAGTCGCTCAGTCGTGTCCGACTCTTTGCGACCCCATGAACTGCAGCACGCCAGGCCTCCCTGTCCATCACCAGCTCCCAGAGGTCACTCAGACTCGCATCCATCGAGTCAGTGATGACATCCAGCCATCTCATCCTCTGTCGTCCCCTTCTCCTCCTGCCCTCAATCCCTCCCAGCATCTATAGTAGATAGAGCACAGTAAACATTAAAAATACAATGACCTTTGTATTTGCCCATGGCAAAGGTCATGAGGAAGGAGGCTCGACATATGCAAACGCGGGATCAAGCCCCAGAAGTCCCCCTGGAAATCCTCGAGCATCTACCCCCATAACCAGAGCCTGCCTACTTTACTACTTTGTGCTCTCACCTACACCTCTGACTTTATGGGGGCTGTCCCCCATCACCTCTTTCAAAAAAGGAGTTAACTTAGAGCTCCAGTTAATAAAAATTCCTGGGCGTGACAGGAGTGTTTTAACCTACAAACTCTTCTGAAGGCTCTCTAGCCTGCCTGACAGGCTTGTCTGGCCACATGTGATTGCTAACAGCCTCCCAACCATGAGAGGCACGAGATGCTTTAAATCTCCTAAAAACAAGTTCCTTAGAGAAGTTTGAAAACTATCAGTATAAGTATAGTGGGCTGATTAGAAATTGTATTAGTGAGGAGTTTTTCATTTGGTGAGACAATGTTTGCTGCTAAGTCTCCACATCCCCTGCCCTTACACACATTAATGAATATATAGAAGAAATAAGTATTAACCTTTCATATTAATCACGTTAGACCTTAGGCTAAGTAAATTCTTTCCTTAATTAAAACCCACTACACCCTCACCCTCTAGTAATGTAACTTTTTCTGGTACCTTCAGAAGGTGGAGTCTGTTTTAAGAATAATCACCCCTGGAGAAATAAATGTTGACTGACCGCTGTCACAAGGAGAGGGGCATAAATTGTCAGCAGGCCCCCTGGCCAGAAGATGATGTAACACCCCTAAGACCTCTGTATACATTTGTATGAAGCACCTGACTTTGATAAAAGTCAGGACTGCTGACCCTGTGTGACTTTTGTATAACATCTCAGTGTATAAAAGTAGACCCTGGAAAATAGAGAATTGGGATCAGTTCCTGAAAAGATTGGTCTCCCCATGTTGCTCTCTCTCTCAAACTCTGGCTGAGTCTCCATCTGGAGCACGAAGCCCGCCAAGCTTACTAATCATGCCTGGGCTTCTAAGATCTGACTGGGGAGGCCTCAGTGTCTCCTCTCCTTCAGGAGAACGGAAGGACGCCTGAGGCCTAAGTAAATGGTGCAAACTTTTTGCCTTGAAGTTTTATTGGTTTCCCGCGTAAACCAAGCTACTCAGCCTCTTTTCTCCACTGAGTTTTCGTACTGAGCTATCCTCATTCTATTACTCTTTATATTTTTAATTAATACTTAATTAAGCAATTGTTTCCTGATCCTCACCGACGCCGTCCCCGCTTTGAATACCCTGGATCAGCTAGGGCTGGACCTCGGCAGTGCAACAGATGTAATTGGGAATGGACACCTGTAATCCTCTGAGCAACTTCATAACGTGGGTGTTTTGCAAGTGAAAATGCAGAGGGGTACACTGGCAGTCTGGCTTTGGGCCTGGGTGTCAATCACCATATAGAATTCTCCTTTATGAGGATATTTTTTCATCTAATTTAGTCACAAGTCCTTGCATTTCTCATCCCTCTTTTCTTTGCCTAAATCCTGCCTTTAAAACTTAAACTTTCATTGAGCTGCTTTTAGCTGGTCATAGCTTGTCTTATTTCAACTACTTTAAACTATGTTTAAAAATAGATCTTTGGTTTGGGAAATCATTTGGCTCCGTCAGAAAGACTTCTGCTCACAATATGGTCTGAATTCTATGAACACACAGACACATACATGCACTGTGGGAAACATGACATCAACATAGCCTAATGGGAGAATAAAAGGAAAGAAGCTCAAGGATAGAGTTCAAATTCTCAGTAATTTTAAAAAGTGGGGTTTTTTTTAATGTGGTTCTGTCTTTTTTGATATGGTTCTTATTTATCAAAATGCCATTTATCTCTCAAGAGTGATATTAAGATGAGCTAATAAAAAATATCTCATTTTTCTAAAAAAGCCACTATTAACTACTGTTCTGGATTCTTTTCTCACTTTGCTTCAGAAATCTCCTATTGAACTAGTGTCCTCACCATCAAACACCACAAAATAGAATGCCTTTTGTTACCAAATATCTTTTCTTCTGTCTAGTGTTACTTTCTCCTAGAAAGAAAAAGCAGGGTCTTTTCTTTTTTCAGCTACCTAAAGGCATCTTCGTTGAGATTTCAAAATACTAACCTCTCATCTTATCACTGCTCAAGACTTATGGTGGTGGAAGGGCCACTGAATACTAAAGAACAAGAAGTTCTCATACCGTCATCCTGTCTCTTCTACTAGACCATGATTTATCGGGTATTGGAGAAGCAATTGACATCCTTTGCATTAATGAGGTGCTCAACCACAAGAAACCAACCCATGTCTGGGGGAGGTGATTACAAGTTACCCAGAGATCCCTGAATTTGAGATGGATTTGGCACCTGGATGGAATTTGGAGTTGTCTCCCTTGGGGTGGGGATGAGCAGAACAGAAGGAAGAACACAGAATTTTAGTGACTAGAGGGGTGTCAGACTGCTAACTCTTCATTGAAATCTGTTTTCCTCATATTATAGCATTATAGGACTGTAGGTGGGATGGGGCTACCCAAATAACAACTGTATTTCCCAGTTTCCCTTGCAGCTACTTGTCTAAATATGAGTAAGTCCTCACTTAGGAATGTAAAAAGAGCTGACTAGACAAGTTCTGCCCAGCCTATTTAAAAGGCAGTAGTTTGCCCTGGTTTGCCCTGAACTTCTGATCTATTTTCTTACCTGTGGCCTAGAATATTGATAACTAGAGAGACCTTTGGAAACTATGTATTGAAGTAGGTCTGCCATCCGATTGAGGCTCTAAATGACTGGATCTCCTAATCTGATCTATTAATCTTGCTCAGTTATATGAGAGATAAAAAAATTGCTACATTTTTGGTGCTATTTAATTTTCAATTTTGCTTTTTACAACTGCTTTTACAACTGTTTATAACTCTTATTAATCTTAGCATCAATATTTTTTGGACCTGTACCTTTTTAAAGACTGATATCTTTGATATAAGCTTTCAGTTATAAATGTGAACTTACAATAGGTACTTTTAAACATAAAATTCTAAAAAGTGTTTTACTGAAAGTGTAACCTAAAATGAAATTAGTTATAAATTGGATAATTTTGAATTTACTAGAGATCCCTAGTTATAGGAAAACTGATGAATATGTTTATAAACTGAATAGTAGTCTCTCCCTACCGAATCAGTTTTATCATTTCAGAATAATACAAGAATTACCTTTAAAAGTTAGTATTTTAAAATGTAATTTTATTTTAACGCTCTACTACTTTCACTGTCTTGTAATTAATTACTTTCAAACTTGGCATGGATGTCATTTTTAAATTCTTGTGAAATGTTTTAAACCTTAATTCAAATTTTCTCTCTGTTTAAGCTAACTGCAAATTTGTAAGTGAGTATATACAAACTCAGTTTTCCCTGGCAGCTCGGCTGGTAAAGAATCTGCCTGCAAAGCAGGAGACCCCGGTTCAATCCCTGGGTTGGGAAGATCTCCTGGAGGAGGTCATGGTAAACCACTTAGGTATTCTTGCCTGGAGAATACCCATGGACAGAGGAGCCTGGCAGGCTACAGTCCATGGTGTTGCAAAGAGTCCAACACGACTAAGCGACTAAGCACAGCACATATATATGCTCAACTTTGACTAGAGTTTTTCTACAGACGAAGGGCAGGCAGAGGACATACTGGGGCTGTCCTGTTTCAGTTATGCTTCCTATGCATCCAGGGCGGCATGCCATGCTCTTGTGCACAAACACAAGCAATGGAAGACCCTTCCCTTTGTGATTTTCAAAGATGATTGGAAACACAGAATATAAACCCATCAAAAAGATTTAAAGATACTTAAAAATACCATTAAGAAAAAAACAGGTGGAAAGTCTCCAATGAAAAAATGGCTGGGTTCTATAAAGATAAGCAATTTTAATAAATTGTTGAAAATCAGAATACATTTTCCCATAGAAACGATATCTTTTTCCGTGGATAAGGGACTGGAAATGTTGTGAAAACCAACTGAGGCACAAAAGAAAATCAGTTAAAATTCTGGATCAGTAGGGAATGGAAATTTTGTGGTAATAGCTCATTTATATAGAGAAGAACAACAGTCCTATCAGAAGAGTCTCTGGGGCTCTAGTCTTTCCGTTCATTCCTCAGACACAGGTCCTGCTGACCTGCACATCAGAGACTGCTGGGATGTGGTCTAGGGTAGGGACAGTGCAGATCATCAAAAGCAGATGATTCTAGGAACAGTTCAGAGATAGAATGACCGTAATGATGGATGTGGAGCAGAGGAGTCATACAAAGTTTTCTTGTGCACTTTCCCAGCCAATACCCACCTCTAGAAGCAGGCATTGTTTTCTTTTATCACCATAGATTCCTTTCATTTTTGTTTGTTTGTTTTTAGTACTGAGGTGTAATTGATATACATTTAGTTTCTGGTGTACAGAATTTATACATCTGAATGTATTTGTATATGGTGAAATGGACATCACCAGATGGTCAATACCGAAATCAGATCGATTATATTCTTTGCAGCCAAAGATGGAGAAGCTCTATACAATCAGCAAAAACAAGACCAGGAGCTGACTGTGGCTCAGACCATGAAGTCCTTATTTCCAAATTCAGACTGAAAGTGAAGAAAGTAGGGAAAACTACTAGACCATTCAGGTATGACCTAAATCAAATCCCTTATGATTATACAGTGGAAGTGAGAAATAGATTTAAGGGCCTAGATCTGATAGATAGAGTGCCTGATGAACTATGGAATGAGGTTCATGACATTGTACAGGAGACAGGGATCAAGACCATCCCCATGGAAAAGAAATGCAAAAAAGCAAAATGGCTGTCTGGGGAAGCTTTACAAATAGCTGTGAAAAGAAGAGAAGCGAAAAGCAAAGGAGAAAAGGAAAGATATAAACATCTAAATGCAGAGTTCCAAAGAATAGCAAGAAGAGATAAGAAAGCCTTCTTCAGTGATCAATGCAAAGAAAGAGAGGAAAACAACAGAATGGGAAAGACTAGGGATCTCTTCAAGAAAATCAGAGATACCAAAGGAACATTTCATGCAAAGATGGGCACGATAAAGGATAGAAATAGTATGGACCTAACAGAAGCAGAAGATATGAAGAAGAGGTGGCAAGAATACACAGAAGAACTGTACAAAAAAGATCTTCAAAACCCAGATAATCATGATGATGTGATCACTGACCTAGAGCCAGACATCTTGGAATGTGAAGTCAAATGGGCCTTAGAAAGCATCACTACGAACAAAGCTAGTGGAGGTGATGGAATTCCAGTGGAGCTATTCCAAGTCCTGAAAGATGATGCTGTGAAAGTGTTGCACTCAATATGCCAGCAAATTTGGAAAACTCAGCAGTGGCCACAAGATTGGAAAAGGTCAGTTTTCATCCCAATCCCAAAGAAAGGCAATGCCAAGGAGTGCTCAAACTACTGAACAATTGCACTCATCTCACACGCTAGTAAAGTAATGCTCAAAATTCTCCAAGCCAGGCTTCAGCAATATGTGAACCGTGAACTTCCTGATGTTCAAGCTGGTTTTAGAAAAGGCAGAGGAACCAGAGATCAAATTGCCAACATCCGCTGGATCATGGAAAAAGCAAGAGAGTTCCAGAAAATCATCTATTTCTGCTTTATTGACTATGCCAAAGCCTTTGACTGTGTAGATCACAATAAACTATGGAAAATTCTGAAAGAGATGGGAATACCAGACCACCTGATCTGCCTCTTGAAAAATCTGTATGCAGGTCAGGAAGCAACAGTTAGAACTGGTCATGGAACAACAGACTGGTTCCAAATAGGAAAAGGAGTACGTCAAGGCTGTATATTGTCACCATGTTTATTTAACTTATATGCAGAGTACATCATGAGAAATGCTGGACTGGAAGAAACACAAGTTGGAATCAAGATTGCTGGGAGAAATATCAATAACCTCAGATATGCAGATGACACGACTCTTATGGCAGAAAGTGAAGAGGGGCTAAAAAGCCTCTTGATGAAAGTGAAAGTGGAGAGTGAAAAGGTTGGCTTAAAGCTCAACATTCAGAAAACGAAGATCATGGCATCTGGTCCCATCACTACATGGGAAATAGTTGGGGAAACAGTGGAAACAGTGTCAGACTTTGTTTTTCTGGGCTCCAAAATCACTGCAGATGGTGACTGCAGCCATGAAATTAAAAGATGCTTACTCCTTGGAAGGAAAGTTATGACCAACCTAGATAGCATATTCAAAAGCAGAGACATTACTTTACCAACAAAGGTTCGCCTAGTCAAGGCTATGGTCTTTCCTGTGGTCATGTATGGATGTGAGAGCTGGACTGTGAAGAAGGCTGAGCGCTGAAGAATTGATGCTTTTGAACTGTGGTGTTGGAGAAGACTCTTGAGAGTCCCTTGGACTGCAAGAAGATCCAACCAGTCCATTCTGAAGGAGATCAATCCTGGAATTTCTTTAGAAGGAATGATGCTAAAGCTGAAACTCCAGTATTTTGGCCACCTCATGCGAAGAGTTGACTCATTGGAGAAGACTCTGATGCCGGGACGGATTGAGGGCAGGAGGAGAAGGGGACGACAGAGGATGAGATGGCTGGATGGCATCACTGACTCGATAGGTATGAGTCTGGGTGACCTCCGGGAGCTGGTGATGGACAGGGAGGCCTGGCGTGCTGCGATTCATGGGGTCGCAACGAGTCGGACACGACTGAGCGACTGATCTGATCTTCTTTCATTAACAGACTGCTAGTGACTATATAACATCCAGCTGAAGACTAGAAGGGGGTACTCTTTGTGACCCCTTCTGATGCCTATGTCAGAAGCTTTCTCTATCTTCCTTATATTTTAATAAAACTTTATTACATAAAAGCTCTGAGTGATAAAGCCTCGTATCTGTCCAGGATTGAATTCCCAGCGTCTTTGCGTGAATCAACAACAACTTTTCAGCAATACTTCAGTATATAGTTTAATAAAACTTTATAACAGAAAAGCTCTGAGCCATCAAGCCTCGTCTCTGGCCCGGGATTGAATCCCAGCATCTTTGCGTGATTCAACAACAACCTTTCAGTGTGTGTTATATTACTATTGAAAAAATTAACAATGCAGAGATCCAATATTGAGTAAAATAATCTCATTCATGAATGTACTTGTCATTAATATATCATACAATTTGCTAGTGGAGATGACTATTTTATTATACTCAGCTACAAGAAAGAAATTAACTGAGTATTTTAAGAAAAGTTGTCTTTTGACCTTATATTACCATTTTCTCCTCTCTACAACTCTAGCCTATACTTACTCCACAAAGGAAAAGAATTGCTATCATAAGTTATAGTGTGCCTTATTAAAAGAGCTTAGTTTGTAGACTAATCAAGGGAAAAGATTGATAGTAATTTAAATGAATGGTACTCTCCAATATAAGTTCTCCTCTGAGAAAATTCCACTAGATTATGGCTCTGGGTGAAATCCTGAACCAAAGGAATATGTGTCTTTTTTATTTAATAATTTAAAATTTTTAGAATAGTTTTAAGAAAAACTTGGGAAGATAGTATAGGGTCTCTGAATATCCCACATTCAATTTATTTTATTGTTAACATTTTACAATGTTGTGGTACATTTGTCATGACCAATAAACCAATCAGTACACTGTTATGAACCAAAACCCATAGTTTACTACACTAATTCTGTTTTCTTTTACTTGTTGTCCTTTTCATTTTCTAAGACCCATCCAAGATTCATTACATTTAGACATCAGGTCTCCTTAGGCTCCTCTATACTACAGCAGTTTCAGACCTTCCTTTTTCTTTGATGAGCTTGACAGTTTTGAGACGGTCAGGAATTTTGTAAGATATTCTTGAACTTGGGTTTGTCTGATGTTTTTCTCATGGGTAGACTGGCTTATGGTTTTAGAGAGGAAGACCATAGATGTAAAGTGTCTTTCTCATCACATCGTATCAAGAGTACATAGTGTCAACATGACTTCACTGTTGATGTTAATTTTGATCACCCAGTTCAGGTAGTGTTTATCAGATTTCTCCACTGGAAAGATAATTCTCCCGTTTTCATACTGTTATCTTTGGAAGAAGAAAACATACTGTTCTCTTCTTTTCATACTGTTCTCTTTGGAAGAAAGTCAATCTCCGCAGCCTATACTTAAGGAGTGGGAAATTATAATTCAATACCTCGAGGGTAGTGTAGTTATGTAACTGTTCGAAATTCTTGCTATGGGAGTTTTGTCTATTCTGCCCTATTTAATACTCAATCACTTATTTATATCAGTATGGACTCATGGGCATTTTCTAGTGAGGCAGAAGGTAGATTACCACGCCCCTGCCCCAGCCAGTGAAGTGCTTGGAGATTTCTTCCCTGTGGACTGAAACTCCAAAAGAAGAATATCTTGTCAAGGGAGGAGGCTGAGCCCTGCCCAGGCCATGTATTTCTCATTCTTGAAGTCAGGAGACCTCCCTGACCACACATTCACAGAAAGTCCCCTCGAAGGGGAGTGCTAAGGGATGCTTTACCCATACGCTTTTTCCAAAGAATCCATCTTGGCACACACGGGACGATCCTGAGATATACCAGATATGAACACCGAACCAGGCAAATCAAAATGATTGGCCAAAAGAAACTGGAAGAAATGCCCCATAAAAATGATTCAAATTGCCACAAAGGCACAACTCAGGGACTGTTTCTCTGAGTGTGTCCTTGTATTTATCCACACATACGGTACCCCTTTCCTTCCTAATAAATACTTCACTCATTTCACTACTTTCTCTCTTTGTGCGAATTCTACTCTGCAAAGCTGAAGAGCCAGGGCCTTGTCACTGAAGACTGGCCTAGTGGCTGGGATTTGGTGCTTTCACCATCATGATCCAGCTTCAATCTCTGGCTGAGAATCAAAACCCCGCTTCAAGCTGCTGCAGGCCTAGGCCACTCGAGATCACTAGATTATTTATACTGTTATTCAGCTTTGGCCACTGGGACCATTTTCATTGGGTTCCTGTGTCCCTATGACATATTCCCACCAGTTTGCTTTTAGAGCACTTCCTTACTTTGGGTACTACAAAAAAGCTTTCTCTTTTATTGTGTATAGTATAGTTAGGAAAGTGATATTACTTTTTGATATAATTAAAAAAGAAAGGTGAGGTAAATTGATGAGTATTAGTCAGTAACTGGGGCTTCCCAGATGACTTAGCAGTCAAGAATTTACCTGTAATCCAGGAGACACTGAAAATGTAGATTTGATCCCTGGTTGGGAAGATCGCCTTGAGAAGAAAATGGAAACCCACTCCAGTACTCACACCTGTAAAATCCCATGGACGGAGGAGTGTGGTAGTCTACTGTCCATAGGGTCACAAAGAGTCGGACATGACTGAGTGACTTCACTTTCACTTTCATTTATGATGGTTGGTGTCAGGTTCGTGGCCTCCGAAGAAGATTTCACTCTGGGACCAAAGACACAGTCTCAGTCACTCAGCTTCATGCAGCAGAGATTTTGTTAAAGTGAAAGGTCAGGGAAAGCTTTCAGCATAAGCAACTGGAAGGGAGGTAGAAGAGTACCCACTTTACTAGTATGAGCTGAGCATTATATACTTTTCATTTGGCTGCTGAGAATAGATAAAAAGAAAACTTCAAGTCTGTAGAAGTTTTCCCGGACCCTTCTCCCACAACATACATCTTGAGACAACATCAGCAAAAGATTAGCCAGGAGGAACATGTTCCAGGCAACATGTCTCTGGGCTTCAGTAGTGCCAGTCCTGAGAAAGAACAAAATCCCAGTCAAGATATATTGTTATAATTACAGTTATAATTATGTTATAATTAACTCAGAGCCTGAGAAAAGCATTCCCATGAGTAAGATATATCATTGTAATATTTATATAGGGCTTAAGGGAAAGATGTCCTACGTGACTAAGGCAAAGGAATATCTGAAAGAATGCTTGCCTCCTCCTCAAGGGGCCTTGGACTCCCTATCAGTCTGCATAAGCTTTAACTCTCTCATTAGTATGAAGTCATATTTAGCTTAGGGTAGAAATAGATGGCACCCCACTCCAGTACTCTTGCCTGGAAAATCCCATGGACAGAGGAGCCTGGTAGGCTGCAGTCCATGCTAAGGGTCGGACACGACTGAGCGACTTCACTTTCACTTTCACTTTCATGCATTGGAGCAGGAAATGGCAACCCACTCCAGTGTTCTTGCCTGGAGAATCCCAGGGATGGGGGAGCCTGGTGGGCTGCCGTCTATGGGGTCGCACAGAGTCAAACATGACTGAAGTGACTTAGCAGCAGCAGAAATAGATGGATAAGTATAGAAATAATTGTGGATTCATGAGTTAGTTTACACATATTTCCATGCTCTGTCCTCTGAAGGGCCTGGAAGCAATGATATCCCAGTAGCAATGAGCACACTTAGCACCAAGTTTATTTCTAATACCATTCTCTAGTGAGAGTAACCAGGACTCGTGAGACAAACGGCTGCTCCTAAAACAGGGACAGGGAATGTACAAGATGAGTAGTGCCAGAAAATGAAGAAGTGCTTTAAAAAAAACCAATGAGGGTATGTCAGAGGCACTAGTGCAACAGCTCCAAATGGCTAAAGCTGGAATAATTTGAGCAATGGAATAAATAATGTAATATTGGATTATAACCCATGTTATGAAATAAATATCCATGAATCCATACTGATATAAATAATTGAATAAACAAATGCATGAGAGAGGATTCTTCCATACAGAAGAATTATAAAAAATTTATGTAGATACTCTGCCCTCAAGGACATGGATCATAACTCTTCAACCTTTAAGTATGAGCGGAGCCTAGGAACTTCCTTCCAAAGAACACAATTTGGAAAAAAGAATAAGTTTAGAGTGGAGAAACTTAACAAACAGAAGCTCAGCAGGTTAGCATCACTAGTTGTAAGTGATTAATAGTACCCTTGGTATGATGTCATGAGAATAGCACTTTCACCTCTGTAGTTTTCCTCCTGACAATGCAAAACCCTAGCCTAATCATGAGGGGAAAATATCAGACAATCACAAATTAAGGGATAGTCTACAAAATACTTAACTAGTACTCCTTAAAACTGTCAAGTTCATCGAAAACAAGGAAAGTGTAAGAGACTGTCACAGTCTAAAGCTGCCTAATAATAAAGGGCATGTGATATTCTAAGTGGGATCCTGCAATAGAAAAACAACATTAGGTATAAAGTAAATAAATCAGAAATAAAGTATGGAACTTAGGTCTTTCAAGCTGTCAAGGTCCTGAAAGACAACAAAACATTGAAGAATTGACAAAGATTAGAGGAGATTAAGGATACATAACTACTAAATGTAATATAGGATCCTGGAACAAAAAAGGGAAGTTGGTGGGAAAAGTGGTGACCATTGAATAAGTGGTTTAGTTAACAATGTTATATGAATGTTAATTTCCTTGTTCCTTTGTTGGTATGTAAAGTCTTGCCTTTAGGGAATTTGGGCAAAATTATGTAAGAAACCTTTGTTTTAGTTTTTCAACTTTTATGAAAGAATGAAATCTGTTCCCCCCTCAAAACAAAAAACAAAACAAAACAAAAAAACATAAAAAAGTGCTAAAGCAATCCAAATAGTAAAACACAGACATCCAGTACCATGATCTTTCATAAGAAGACTCTTCAAATGAGAGAATTTGCCCCCAAGGAAATTGAGAAAAAGAATGCTCTGAAGAGAGCTTTCAAATGAGTTTATTTACAATCCACAAGAAAGAGAAGATGCTAGTTTGAATATACCCTGACTCCACACCACTCCCATCCTAACCCACTTTCATCTATTGGTTCTGGCAGACAGTGGAGATCTCAGGATCAGTTTGAAGCCTGACAGAAAGAGCAGGTACAGGTCTTCCTCACGATCTGGCTAAACCAGTGGTTCTTAAACTTTCCCATGCATCAGGAGGACTTACTAAAATTTCTGACTCAGTAAGTCTGGGGTGGGATTTGAGAATTTCTATCACATTCCAGGTGATGCTGATATTTCTGGCTCAGGAGCCAAATTTTGAGAAACACTGGGCCAGGAAAGAGTCTGGAGACCAGTACTGGAGGCTCCTAATAAAAGGCAGTGTGCAGGAAAGGGTTAGCTGACTCTTGTAACCATGATAGTGCTTCCCATATCCCCCAAAATAAAGAATTAAAACCAACCAGAATATGGGGAACAAATCTTCTGTACAGAAAAATTCCAAATAACTTATGTATGTATTGCCCTCTCAAGGAGGGCATGACTCCAGGCCTGAGACTATTTAGCCTCAGGAAGGCCAGCTTGCATCCTTAACCCATGTCTGGTGCCTGAGAATTTGGAATTTGGGAGGGTTCTTACCACCCTGAGAAGAGTAGCTCTCTGAGACTAAACTGTATAACCACGTGGTTTATTTTTTTAAAATTATGCTTGTAAAGGAATTTATCCATTTCCTGTAAATTATGGAATCTATTATCTTATATTTATTTATTTTTATTTTTCACTGTGCTGGTTCTTCACTGCTATGTCCAGGCTTTCTTTAGTTATGGTGGGCGGGGACTACTCTCAAGGTGCAGGGCACGGGTTTCTCATTATGGTGGCTTCTCTTGTTGCAGAGCATGAGCTCTTGAGTGCAGGCTCAGTAGTCGTGGTGCATGGGTTTAGTTGCCCCGTGGCAGGTGGAATCTTCCCAGATGAGGAATTGAACCTATGTCCCCTTCATTATCAAGTGGATTCTTAACCACTGAAGTCTAACGATGTGTTTTATACTGAACACCTGCTTTCCTTTTGGGAGCCTGGACTTTTGATATATGCTAAGCAGAGGGTGCCTATATAACTAGCCCTCATTACAAACCTCAGGCACTGAGTGGAAAGATGTGAAAATCTTCTGATTGCTTCTATCTTAGAGAAAAAAGAAGCAAGGTTTAGTAATCATGAATTTAAGATGTCAGGTGGTATTTTTCTCTCGCCATATTTGAGTGTTTTAGTGAAGACACGTAACAAAGGTAATACCCAAGCAAGTGTGGGGGAAAGGGCAAAGGAATCGAGAGTGCATGGTAGGGTATGCATATAATGATGGACCATGGGTTTTAGACCAGGTGGGTTAAGAAGTGAAGACAGAGCAGGTTGATGGAGCTTCCCTGATGGTCCAATGGTTAAGAATCTGCCTGCTAATGCAGGGGACATGGGTTCAACCCCTGGTATGGGAATATCCCACATGCCGCAGAGCAGCTGAGCCCATGTGCCACAGCCTGCTGAAGCTGTGCTCTGCAACAAAAGAAGCCATTGCAGTGAGAGGCTTGCACGTTGAAACCAAGAGTAGCCCACCCCCTGCTTGAAGCACCTAGAGACAAAAAAAAAAAAAAAAAACCCACACAAAGCAACAAAGACCCAGCACCACACACCCTCCCCCTCCCCCAAAAAAGAGAGGAAGTTGATGGAGAGCACACAGAGGAATCAAAAAACTGTTGGAGTTAGAGTACTGGAGTGAGTGTGCTGGAAAGATAAGAGATGTTTTCGGAGAGTAAGATGCTTGAAATCAAGGTTTGGATGATAATGACATAGGTAGATTATAAGATCATTGGGGTGAGAAGGTCATTGAACTGAGAGGCCAGATGGTAAAGGTCTACCTCAACACTTATTCTCCCTTCCTCCTTAATATCAGAATCTTGATTTTTACCTGGGCACATTGCCTCTCTGTATAAGAACACATTTCCTAGCCTCTCTGGTAGCTAGATATATGTGATTGAATACTCCCAATGAGATCAAAGTGGCAATGTTCTGTGGAAGGCAATATTCTCCTAGGAAGTTGCCTTAAGAGAAAAGGAAACTGTATTTTTCTTTCCTTTTGTGTAGAATGTCCATATAATGGCTGGAGCTCCAGTAGCCATCTTGGACCATAAGACAGAGCCATATGCTGATGGTGGAGCAGAAAGAGATGCTGTGGAGCTGCTATACCATTTCAGGACTATCTTCCTCCAGACTGTTTAATATGAGAAGGAAATAAATTAACCCACTGTTACTTTGGGTTACTGTTACTAATGCTAACTAATACATTGGATGGGTGAAAGTGTTACTTATATAACTGTGGAAATCAACTACAGAATAAGGTTTACACATCCATGTTCATAGCAGCATTATGTACAATAGCCAAAACATGGAAACAACCAAACTGTCCATTCGTGGAGAAATAAAGAATATGTGGTATATATACACAATGGTATATTATTTAGCAATAAAAACAAAGGAAATCCTGCCTCTGCGACAACATGGATGGACCTTGAAGGCATTATGCTAAATGAAATAAGACAAAGAGAGAAATAGCATATGATCTCAGTTATATGTGGAATCTAGAAAACAAAATACTTAAACTCACAGATGCACAGAGAAGATTGGTGGTTGGCAGAGGCAGGACATGGGCAAAATGGGTGAAGGAGGTCTAAAGGTAAGTGTGCCATGCTCAGTGGCTTAGTCATGTCTGACTCTCTGCAACCTCATGGACTGTATAGGCCGCCAGGCTCCTCTGTCCACGGGGCTTCTCCAGGCATGGGAATCATGGGGGATTCCTTACCACCTGAGCCATCAGGGAAGCCCCTGAAGGTAAATACTTCCCATTATAAAATAAGTCCTGGGGATATAATGTGCACCATGGTGACTATGATTCAAGATATTCTGTTTTACATTTGAAAGTTACTAACAGAGTAGATCTTTAAAGTTCTCATCACAAGAAAAAATTTATTAACTATTTGTGGTGATAGATCTTAACTATACTTACTGTGCTGATCACTTAATATGAATAAATCATTATATTGTATATTTGAAACTAACATAATGCATGTCAGATGAGATTGGTCACTCAGTCGTGTCCGACTCTTTGCGACCCCATGAATCGCAGCACGCCAGGCCTCCCTGTCCCTCACCAACTCCCGGAGGTCACCCAGACTCACATCCATCAAGTCAGGGATGCCATCCAACCATCTCATCCCCTGTCAGCCCCTTCTCCTCCTGCCCCCAATCCCTCCCAGCATCAGAGTCTTCTCCAATGAGTCAACTCTTCACATGAGGTGGCCAAAATACTGGAGTTTCAGCTTTAGCATCATTCCTTCCAAAGAAATCCCAGGGCTGATCTCCTTCACAATGGACTGGTTGGATCTCCTTGCAGTCCAAGGGACTCTCAAGAGTCTTCTCCAACACCACAGTTCAAAAGCATCAATTCTTCGGCGCTCAGCCTTCACACTCCAGCTCTCACATCCATACATGACCACAGGAAAGACCATAGCCTTGACTAGACGAAGCTTTGTTGACAAAGTAATGTCTCTGCTTTTGAATATACTATCTAGGTTGGTCATAACTTTCCTTCCAAGGAGTAAGTGTCTTTTAATTTCATGGCTGCAGTCACCATCTGCAGTGATTTTGGAGCCCAGAAAAAAAAAGTCTGACACTGTTTCCTCTGTTTCCCCATCTATTTCCCATGAAGTGATGGGACCAGATGCCATGTCAGTTATATATCAATAAAAAATTGAAGTTAAAAAAAAACTGCTGAAAAAATCAACTTGAGGAGTAATTATATAGAGAGAAAGGTGGACAGCTTGGTGCTCAAATCTTCCCTGAATGAAGAGTAAACCGGAGGTCTCTAAATAACTCCAAACAGAAGAGATAGTGGTACTTTAAAGAAGCTGGGAAATGTAATAAAACATGAAGAAACAGTAGTGAGGACCAGGACAGCAAGCAGGATCAAAGAAGACATGTCCCCCATCTTCTTTCCTGTGCTGAGACTGACTTTTTAAACCCTGCATTTGATCAAGGAAATAAGTTATAGATAGGACATATCACTTGTGTTTCAAACCAAACAGAATATTAGAGACGACCTACTAACTCAGATCAAAGATTTATCCAAGAATATTTTCTGGAAGAATGTACTTGGCCCACAAACATATCAAAGTGTTAAGAACCCCTTAATCTCCTGATCAGTTTTTAATAAAATGGTAAAGTATTATTCACTATTTAATTTACTTTTTAAAACCTCATTCATACTGTTATCTCCCATGTTGAATTTATTGAATTACCTAATCACTAATTTACTGAGGTCTTACCATGTTTCAGACACTATATTGGGCACTGCTAAGCTATGTCACTTCAGTCATGTCCAACTCTGTGCGACCCCATAGATGGCAGCCCACCAGGCTCCCCCATCCCTGGTATTCTCCAGGCAACAACACTGGAGTGGGTGTCCATTTCCTTCTCCAATGCATGAAAGTGAAAAGTGAAAGTTAAGTCGCTCAGTCATGTCCAACTCGTCAGGACCCCATGGACTGTATAGCCCACCAGTAGGCCCCTCTGTCCATGGGATTTTCCAGGCAAGAGTACTGGAGTGGGTTGCCATAGGAACATACAAATTAATTATAAAGTATCTTCCTCAAAGGAATTTACTAGTTCAAAGAAGAACTGCTGCTGCTGCTGCTGCTAAGTCGCTTCAGTCGTGTTCGACTCTGTGCGAACCCAGAGACGGCAGCCCACCAGGCTCCCCCGTCCCTGGGGTTCTCCAGGCAAGAACACGGGAGTGGGTTGAGTTTAAAGAAGAACTAGGTGAGAGTAAAAATTGATATTATGTCGTGTGACTGTGATATTCATCATGCATAATTCGGCAATATACCAAGTGGTGTGCAGTCACCTGTTTCATCCTGGAAATCAAGAGGAGATTTCTGAAAGAGATAACATATAAAGTGAACCTTGAAGGTGAAATATGAAATAGGCTGGAACATGTAATAAGAGGAGGGTCCCTGGTGGCTCAGAGGGTAAAACGTCTGCTTGCAATGCTGGAGATCCGGGTTCAATTCCTGGGTCAGGAAGATCCCCTGGAGAAGGAAATGGCAATCCACTCCAGCACTCTTGCCTGGAAAAATCCCATGGAGAGAGGAGCCTGATAGGCTACAGTCCATGGGGTCACAAAGAGTCGGACACAACTGAGCGACTTCACCTACAGCATGAGAATGTGTATAGAAGTTTGGTAAAAACACAGCACTTTGGTAAATTCCAATAGGCAGTCAGGAGTTTATTTATATAGTATTGAGAAGGTAACAGGCAGGAAGGCCAGGGGTCCAAAAACGGAGGAAATAGCCTGCAATGTCAGACATTTTTATCTCTCTTAAGCGGCAAGATGGAACAAATTAGCAATATTATTTCCTTCTCTATACAAATTTAAAAGAGGTTTCTCTTAAAATACTGTGTTAACATAATGACTGGAGAAGGCAATGGCACCCCACTCCAGAACTTTTGCCTAGAAAATCCCATGGACTGAGGAGCCTGGTAGGGTGCAGTCCATGGGGTCGCTAGAGTCAGACATGACTGAGCGACTTCACTTTCACTATTAACTTTCATGCATTGGAGAAGGAAATGGCAACCCACTCCAGTGTTCTTGCATGGAGAATCCCAGGGACGGGAAGCCTGGTGGGCTGCCGTCGATGGGGTGGCACAAAGTCAGACACGACTGAAGCGACTTAGCAGCAGCAGCAGCACCATAATGACACCCGGTTGCACCTGAAGTTAACTATTCTCAGTTCAGTTCAGTTCAGTCTCTCAGTCGTGTCTGACTCTTTGAGACCCATGAATCACAGGATGCCAGGCCTCCCTGTCCATCACCAACTCCTGGAGTCCAATCAGACACACGTCCATTGAGTCAGGGATCCCATCCAGCCACCTCATCTTCTGTCCTCCCCTTCTCTTCCTGCCCCCAATCCCTGCCAGCATCAGAGTCTTTTCCAATGAGTCAACGCTTCACATGACGTGGCCAAAGTACTGGAGTTTCAGATTCGGCATCATTCCCTTCAAAGAAATCCCAGGGCTGATCTCCTTCAGAATGGACTCGTTGGATCTCTTTGCAGTCCAAGGGACTCTCAAGAGTCTTCTCCAACACCACACTTCAAAAGCATCAAATTTTCACTGCTCAGCCTTCTTCACAGTCCAACTCTCACATCCATACATGACCACAGGAAAAACCTTAGCCTTAACTAGATGGACCTTTGTTGGCAAAGTAACGTCTCTGCTTTTGAATATGCTGTCTAGGTTGGTCATAACTTTCCTTCCAAAGAGTAAGCGTCTTTTAATTTCATGGCTGCAGTCACCATCTGCAGTGATTTTGGAGCCAAGAAAAATAAAGTCTGACACTGTTTCCACTCTTTCCCCATCTATTTCCCATGCAGTGATGGGACCAGATGCCATGATCTTTGTTTTCTGAATGTTGAGCTTTAAGCCAACCTTTTCACTCTCCACTTTCACTTTCATCAAGAGGCTTTTTAGCCCCTCTTCACTTTCTGCCATAAGGGTGGTGTCATCTGCATATCTGAGGTTATTGATATTTCTCCAGCAATCGTGATTCCAACTTTTGTTTCTTCCAGTCCAGCATTTCTCATGATGTACTGTGCATATAAGTTAAATAAACATGGTGACAATATACAGCCTTGACCTACTCCTTTTCCTATTTGGAACCAGTCTGTTATTCCATGACCAGTTCTAACTGTTGCTTCCGGTCCTGCATACAGATTTCTCAAGAGGCAGATCAGGTGGTCTGGTATTCCCATCTCTTTCAGAACTTTCCACAGTTTATTGTGATCTACACAGTCAAAGGCTTTGGCATAGTCAATACAGCAGAAAAAGATGTTTTTCTGGAACTCTCTTGCTTTTTCCATGATCCAGCGGATGTTGGCAATTTGATCTCTGGTTCCTCTGCCTTTTCTAAAACCAGCTTGAACATCAGGAAGTTCTCGGTTCACATATTGCTGAAGCCTGGCTTGGAGAATTTTGAGCATTACTTTACTACCGTGTGAGATGAGTGCAATTGTGCGGTAGTTTGAGCATTCTTTGGCATTGACTTTCTTTGGGATTTGGATCAAAACTGATCTTTTCCAATCTTGTGGCCACTGCTGAGTTTTCCAAATTTGCTGGCATATTGAGTGCAGCACTTTCACAGCATCATCTTTCAGGATTTGGAATAGCTCCACTGGAATTCCATCACCTCCACTAGCTTTGTTCGTAGTGATGCTTTCTAAGGCCTACTTGACTTCACATTCCAGGATGTCTGGCTCTAGGTCAGTGATCACACCATCATGATTATCTGGGTCGTGAAGATCTTTTTTGTACAGTTCTTCTGTGTATTCTTGCCACCTCTTCTTAATATCTTCTGCTTCTGTTAGGTCCATACTATTTCTGTCCTTTATCAAGCCCGTCTTTGCATGAAATGTTCCTTTGGTATCTCTGATTTTCTTGAAGAGATCCCTAGTCTTTCCCATTCTGTTGTTTTCCTCTATTTCTTTGCATTGATCGCTGAAGAAGGCTTTCTTATCTCTTCTTGCTATTCTCTGGAACTCTGCATTCAAATGTTTATATTTTTCCTTTTCTCCTTTGCTTTTCGCTTCTCTTCTTTTCATAGCTATAAATCATGCAAAGTCAGCAGTCTTTGATCCTTATCAAAAACCAAGGTTTCTTTCCTGCAAATTTATCGTATACAAATGGTTTAGGTGATTTACATCATCTTCTGGCCAGAAAGCCTATTAACATTTTATGACTCTTGACAAAGGTTTGTCAACCACAAGACTTATCTTCTCTAAGAGTAATTATTTTAAGGTTTGGCACCATCTTCATCTGCAGGTGTCAGATAAACTTGCATTCCTATAGGGCAGAGGTGCAGTGGGTTTACAACAAAGGAAAAAATTTATTACCTTAAGGGTCTAAAGTTGTTAGCACCAAGGCCACTACTAATTTTTTCTACAAACCAACTATATTAATTAATACACATTCAAGGATACAATACAGGGGATGTGGAAACTCGGCAGCAAGCACTGGCTCATCAATGAAATCTTTTACTAGTTTTATTCTGACAGTTTCTAACTCTCTGAGAGGCTGTAAGCTATTTGAATATCTTAAGCTTCCAGTGCCTCTCACAGCTGAGAGACTGTAAACAATCGTATGCATAGCTGTAGGAGTCCGGGTAAACTTGTCAGACCAGTTAGAGAGCTATGTGAGGGGTTTGGATTTAAACACTCCTAATACCCAGGAACTTACTAATTGGAGCTGTAAGTTAACTCTTTATCAGAGAGAGCGAGATGGTGATGGAGGACAGCCCCCAGTAAAGTCAGGAGTGAGAGCACAAAGCAATAAAGTAGGCAGATTCTGGTTTTTGGGGGGTAGATGCTCGAGAATATCCGGGGGGACTCCTGAGGCTTGATCTTGCTTTGCATATGCGGAGCCTCCTTCCTCATGACCTTTGTCATGGGGGAGTTCCTCTCGCTGGCTCCTGGCAATACACAAAGTGAGAGAGTCAATGGACTTAGAATTACATGCTTTTTATTTAAAGAGAAAAGTGGATTATTTATTACTGATAACTGGAATTATGTTGTCAAAGGACTATTAATTCAACAAACTTACATGCTAAAAGACGAATATGTATATGTTAAAAGAAGGAAATGAAAAAGAAGTGGCTTTTCATTTGCTCTTGCACTAGAATAGTCTGCAGATTAGAAAATGCTAGGTCCATTTTAGAAAACTTACTGTATAGCAAAAGGAATTCTATTCAGTGCTCTGTGGTGACGAAATGGGGAAGAAAATCCAAAAACAGAGGGGATATATGTGTACATATAGCTGATTTCACTTTGCCGGATAGTAGAAACTAACAAAACATTGTAATGCATCTACTCCAATTATAAAAAAAAGATACTAGGTCCATTTTAATAGAGGATAAATCCCAAGTATCACAAGAATTATGGGAGACAAAAGACCTTCTTATTCTCAAAAAGTTTTTCCACAGGCAAAATAGCAGGGAATTGTACAAATATTAATGGTTATATGATTAAGAAGAGGTTGTAGGTCTCACATTTCTGGTTCTCTTATTTATATTGGGAAAGAAAATAATTTCTAATATTGTTTCTTCAGTTGTTCAACTTCTTCTTTTGTTAAGTAATAGACAGCAATCCCAAAATGTATTACACAACAGCATCTTTATGAACACACATCTGATTGGTACATCCAGTACCTTTCTTCATGAAATTCAGTGTGCCCAACAACAGTTAACTTCTATGAGGCACAAAAACAGAGCAACACTTCCATGGATGAGAAAACAGAATCAACAGCAGCTCTTGGACATAAACTGGACTCCCTAGATTTCATTTCATTTTCTTTGTCTTTCACAACTTGCAATTTCTGACATAACTGTTAAAAGTAGAATATCCCCTATACTTAGTTATCATCCAGACCACCTGATCTGCCTCTTAAGAAATCTGTATGCAGGTCAGGAAGCAACAGTTAGAACTGGTCATGGAACAACAGACTGGTTCCAAATAGGAAAAGGAGTACGTCAAGGCTGCATATTGTCACCATGTTTATTTAACTTATATGCAGAGTACATCATGAGAAATGCTGGACTGGAAGAAACAAAAGTTGGAATCAAGATTGCTGGGAGAAATATCAATAACCTCAGATATGCAGATGACACGACTCTTATGGCAGAAAGTGAAGAGGGGCTAAAAAGCCTCTTGATGAAAGTGAAAGTGGAGAGTGAAAAGGTTGGATTAAAGCTCAACATTCAGAAAACGAAGATCATGGCATCTGGTCCCATCACTGCATGGGAAATAGATGGGGAAACAGTGGAAACAGTGTCAGACTTTGTTTTTCTGGGCTCCAAAATCACTACAGATGGTGACTGCAGCCATGAAATTAAAAGACGCTTACTCCTTGGAAGGAAAGTTATGACCAACCTAGATAGCATATTCAAAAGCAGAGACATTACTTTGCCAACAAAGGTTCGCCTAGTCAAGGCTATGGTCTTTCCTGTGGTCATGTATAGATGTAAGAGCTGGACTGTGAAGAAGGCTGAGCGCCGAAGAATTGATGCTTTTGAACTGTGGTGTTGGAGAAGACTCTTGAGAGTCCCTTGGACTGCAAGGAGATCCAACCAGTCCATTCTGAAGGCGATCAGCCCTGGAATTTCTTTGGAGGGAATGATGCTAAAGCTGAAACTCCAGTATTTTGGCCACCACATGCGAAGAGTTGACTCATTGGAGAAGACTCTGATGATGGGAGGGATTGGGGGCAGCAGGAGAAGGGGACGACAGAGGATGAGATGGCTGGATGGCATCACTGACTCGATGGATGCGAGTCTGAGTGACCTCCGGGAGCTGGTGATGGACAGGGAGGCCTGGCGTGCTGCAGTTCATGGGGTCGCAGAGTCGGACACGACTGAGCAACTGATCTGATCTGATCTGATCTGATGCCATAGAGAAAATTTGAGCCAACTCTAAAGGTACTCATACCTATGCCTTTGCTTCTGCTGTGTTTTCTGTCTTGTATGCCTTCCCCTTTACTCCTTATTTGTGTAGAAAAAGCCTGTTCATTTCCTCCGTTGGTTGTATCCAACTCTAAACCCAACTCTAAAGTGGAGCCCAGCGTGCTACAGTCCATGGGGTTGCAAAGAGTCAGACATGACTCAGGGACTGAACAACAACTGCAGAGTTTAGAAAACCATCAAAGCTGAACTTGCATTCACTAAATAGAGACTTATTAGCTGCCTCCCATGTGCTAGGCATTGGTCTGGTCTTGGAAGACAAAGGCAAATACACTTGACTCTTGTGTTTCAAGAACTTTCAGGGGACTTCCCTGGTGGTCTAGTGGTTCAGAATCTGTCTTCCAATGCAGAAGATGTGAGTTCAATCTCTGGTTAGGGAACTCAGAACCCACATGCAGCAGAGCAGCTAAGCCCTTGCACCACAATGAGAGAAGCCTGTGCCCTGCAAGGAGGGCCCAGTTTGCAGCCAGAAAAACAAAGAGCTTTCAGCATATTACCTGCTGTGTTTGCTGCTTAGTGGGTAAGTCACCTAGAAGATCTGAAAGATGATAGGATCTAGATAGGATCTAGAAGATGATAGGATATATGGCAAAACAAGTGAAAGATAGGCCTGAAAAAGCAGCCTGTATCTAATTTGTGAAGGAACTTGAATGCCACGCTATGACATAATGCCTCCTTGTGATCCAGAGAATTGTATCATTTCATATGGTTTGCAAGGGAAGAAAGTTACTAAATGAAACTGGAATCCTTGCAAGGGCTCTTGAGAGGTTACAAAACAGACAAAGATAAAAGAAAACTAGATTTTGGTCAAGGCAAGCAAGTAGACTTCATTTCAGTTCAGTCGCTCAGTAATGTCCGACTCTTTGCCACACCATGAGGAAATGGCAGTCCTCCCTGTCCACCACCAACTCCCGGAGTTCACTCAGACTCAAGTCCATCAAGTCAGTGATGCCATCCAGACATCTCATCCTCTGTCCTCCCCTTCTCCTCCTGCCACCAAACCCTCCCAGCATCAGAGTTTTTTCCAATGAATCAACTATTCACATGAGGTGGCCAAAGTACTGGAGTTTCAGCTTTGGCATCATTCCTTCCAAAGAAATCCCAGGGCTGACCTCCCTCAGAATGGACTGATTGGATCTCCTGCCAGTCCAAGGGACTCTCAAGAGTCTTCTCCAACACCACAGTTTAAAAGCATCAATTCTTCGGTGCTCAGTCTTCTTCACAGTCCAACTCTCCTATCCATACATGACCACAGGAAAAACCATAGCCTTGACTAGACGGACCTTTGTTGTCAAAGTAATGTCTCTACTTTTCAATATGCTATCTAGATTGGACATAACTTTCCTCCTAAGGAATAAGCGTCTTTTAATTTCATGGCTGCAGTCACCATCTGCAGTGATTTTGGAGCCCAGAAAAATCAAGTCTGACACTGTTTCCACTCTTTCCCCATCTATTTCCCATGAAGTGATGGGACTGGATGCCATGATCTTCGTTTTCTGAATGTTGAGCTTTAAGCCAACTTTTCCTCTCCACTTTCACTTTCATCAAGAGGCTTTTTAGTTCCTCTTCACTTTTTGCTATAAGGGTGGTGTCATCTGCATGTCTGAGGTCATTGATATTTTTCTGGGCAATCCTGATTCCAGCGTGTGCTTCTTCCAGCCCAGTGTTTCTCATGATATATTCTGCATATAAGTTAAATAATCAGGGTGACAGTATACAGCCTTGACGTACTCCTTTTTCTCTTTGGAACCAGTCTGTTGTTCCATGTCCAGTTCTAACTGTTGCTTCCTGCCCTGCATACAGGCTTCTCAAGAGGCAGGTCAGGTGGTCTGGTATTCCCATCTCTTTCAGAATTTTCCATGGTTTGTTGTGATCCACGCAGTCAAAGGACTATGCCTTGGCACAGTCAAGAAAGCAGAAATAGATGTTTTTCTGGAACTCTCTCCTTTTTCCATGATCCAGCGGATGTTGACAATTTCATCTCTGGTTCCTCTGCCTTTTCTAAAAGGAGCTTGAACATCAGGAACTTTACAGTTCACATATTGGTGAAGCCTGGCTTGGAGAATTTTGAGCATTACACTACTAACTTGTGAGATGAGGGCAATTGTGCGGTAGCTTGAACATTCTTTGGCATTGCCTTTCTTTGGGATTGGAATGAAAATTGACCTTTTCCAGTCCTGTGGCCTCTGCTGAGTTTTACAAATGTGCTGGCATATTGAGTACAGCACCTTCACAGCATCACATTTCAGGTTTGAAATAACTCCACTAGAATTCCATTACCTCCACTAGCTTTGTTCATAGTTATGCTTTCTAAGGCCCACTTCACTTCACCTTCCAGGATGTCTGGGTATAGGTCAGTGATCACACCGTCGTGATTATCTGGGTCATGAAGATCTTTTTTGTACAGTTCTTCTGTGTATTCTTGCCACCTCTTCTTAATATCTTCTGCTTCTGTTACGAACATACAATTAGAGATAACCAATGCCTTTTTCTTATGGAAATGTTTGTCTTAAGCTATGCTAATGTACTATGCATTTACCCCAAACTCTGTCTTCAAGTCTGTTCCTCCTCTTGGCTCAGAAGCTACTTGACAAACCAGTATGTTATACTCCGATATTGTTCCCCTAATCTATGTAAATGAAACTATTTGTATGGTGATCTGGCCTTCTTCAAGATTCAAGTTAATCATTTTATGGCCCAGGATGAACCATTTGGTGCCAAGATTATTATCTCAAAATGCATCTTATGGGTGAGGGGCCTGGTGCCATTCTGAATTTTAAGACATTCCTTTCTTTCATTAACAGACTACTAGTGACTATATAACATCCAGCTGAAGACTAGAAAGGGGGTACTCTTTCTGCCGCCTTCTGATGCCTGTGTCAGAAGCTTTCTCTATCTCCTTATACTTTAATAAAACTTTACTACACAAAAGTTCTGAGCGATCAAGCCTCGTCTCTGGCCCAGGTTTGAATTGCCAGCGTCTTTGTGTGATTCACCACCAACTTTTCAGTAATACTTCAGTATATAGTTTAGTAAAACTTTATTACACAAAAGCTCTGAGCCATCTAGCCTCGTCTCTGGCCCGGGATTGAATCCCGGCGTTTTTGCGTGATTCAACAACAACCTTTCAGTATGTTTTATATTACTATTGATAAAATTAACAATTTCAGAGATCCAATATTAAGTAAAATTATCTCATTCATGAATGTACTTGTCATTAATATATCATACAGTTTGCTAGTGGAGATGACTGTCTTACTATACTCAGCTACAAGCAAAAAATTAACTGAGTATTTTAAGAAAATGTATCTTTTGACCTTATATTACCATTTTCTCCTCTCTACAACTCTAGCCTATACTTACTCAGCAAAGGAAAATAATTGCTATCGTAAGTTATAGTGTGCCTTATTAAAACAGCTTAATTTGTAGACTAATCAAGGGAAAAGACAGATAGTAATTTAAATGAATGGTACTGTCCAATATAACTTCTCCTCTGAGAAAATTCCACTAGATTATGGCTCTGGGTCAAATCCTGAACCAAAGGAATATGTGTCTTTTTTATTTAATAATTTAAAATTTTTAGAATAGTTTTAAGAAAAACTTGGGAAGATAGTATCAGATCAGATCAGATCAGTCACTCAGTCGTTTCCGACTCTTTGTGACCCCTTGAATCGCAGCACAGCAGGCCTCCCTGTCCATCACCAACTCCCGGAGTTCACTCAAACTCACATCCATTGAGTCAGTGATGCGATCCAGCCATCTCATCCTCTGTCGTCCCCTTCTCCTCTTGCCCCAATCCTTCCCAGCATCAGAGTCTTCTCCAATGAGTCAACTCTTCGCATGAGGTGGCAAAGTACTTGAGTCTCAGCCTCAGCATCATTCCTTCCAAAGAAATCCCAGGGCTGATCTCCTTCAGAATGGACTGGTTGGATCTCCTTGCAGTCCAAGGGACTCTCAAGAGTCTATTCCAACACCACAGTTCAAAAGCATCAAATAGGGTCTCTGAATATCCCACATCCAATTTATTTCATTATTAACATTGTGCATTACTGTGGTACATTTGTCACGACCAGTAAACCAATCAGTACACTGTTATTAACCAAAACCCACAGTTTATTAACACTAATTCCATTTTCTTGCACTTGTTGTCCTTTTTATTTTCCAAGACCCATCCAAGATACATTACATTTAGACAACAGGTCTCCTTAGGCTCCTCTATACTACAGCAGTTTCAGACCTTCCTTTTACTTTGATGAGCTTGACAGTTTTGAGATGGTCAGGTATTTTGTAAGATATTCTTGAACATGGGTTTGTCTGATGTTTTTCTCATGGGTAGACTGGCTTATGGCTTTAGGGAGGAAGACCATAGATGTAAATTACCTTTCTCATCAAATCATATCAAGAGTACATACTGTCAGCATGACTTCACTGTTGATGTTAATCTTGATCACCCAGTTCAGGTAGTGTTTATCAGATTTCTCCTATGCAAAGTTAATTCTCCCCCTTTTCATACTGTTCTCTTCTTTTCATACTGTTCTCTTTGGAAGAAAGTCAGTCTCTGCAGCCTATACTTAAGGAGTGGGGAATTATGATTCAACTCCTTGAGGGTAGTGTAGTTATGTAAATGTTCGAAATTCTTGCTATGGGAGTTTTGTCTATTCTGCCCTATTTATTACTCAATCACTTATTTATATCAGTATGGACTCATGGGCATTTTCTAGTGAGGCAGGAGGTAGATTACCACGCCCCTGCCCCAGCCAGTGAAGTGCTTGGAGATTTCTTCCCTGTGGACTGAAACTCCAAAAAAAGAATATCTTGTCAAGGGAGGAGGCTGAGCCCTGACCAGGCCATGTATTTCTCATTCTTGAAGTCAGGAGACCTCCCTGACCACACATTCACAGAAAGTCCCCTCGAAGGGGAGTGCTAAGGGATGCTTTACCCATAGGCCTTTTCCATAGACTCCATCTTGGCACACACGGGACGATCCTGAGATATACCCGATATGAACACCGAACCAGGCAAATCAAAATGATTGGCCAAAAGAAACTGGAAGAAATGCCCCATAAAAATGATTCAAATTGCCCTGAAGGCATGACTCAGGGACTGTCTCTCTGAGTGTGTCCTTGTATTTATCCATACATACGGTACCCCTTTCCTTCCTAATAAATATTTCACTCGTTTCACTCCTTTCTCTCTTTGTGGGAATTCTTCTCTGCAAAGCTGAAGAGCCAGGGCCTTGTCTCTGACAACTGGCCTAGTGGCTGGGATTTGGTGCTTTCACCATCATGATCCAGCTTCAATCTCTGGCTGAGACCCAAAACCCCGCTTCAAGCTGCTGCAGGCCTAGGCCACTCGAGATCGCTAGATTATTTATACTGTTATTCAGCTTTGGCCACTGGGACCATTTTCAGTTGGTTCCTGTGTCCCTATGATATACTCCCACCAGTTTGCTTTTTGAGCACTTCCTTACTTTCTGGTACTACAAAAAAGCTTTATCTATTTTTTTTTTTTTTATGATATAATTGGGAAAATGGTATTACTTTTTGATATAATTACAAAAGAAAGATGTGGTAACTTGATGAGTATTAATCAGTAACTGGGGCTTCCCAAATGACTCAGCAGTAAGAATTCACCTGCAATCCAGGAGACACTGGACATGTGGATTTCATCCCTGGTTGGAAGATCCCCTGGAGAGGGAAATGGCAACCCACTCCAGTATTCTTGCCTGGGGAATCTCATGGACAGAGAAGCCTGGTGGGTTACAGTCCATCGGGTCAAAAGAGTCAGACATGACTTAGCGACTCAACAACAACGATGACAAAATCAGTAACTAGGGCGTTGTATCTTGAGTTTGTTTTGAGTTCATTTTCCTATTCACATCTGACTTTTACCTCGGTTTACGATGATGGGTTTTTTTGGGTAAACTTTCATATTATACATAAAGTGAGACAGTCAGTGAATTTAGAATTACATGCTTTTTATTTAAAGAGAAAAGTGGAGTATTTATTACCAATACCTAGGAATTACATTGTCAAAGGACTATTAATTCAACAAACTTACATGCTAAAAGAAGAAAATGTGCATGTTAAAAGAAGGAAATGAAAAAGAAGTGGCTTTTCATTTACTCTTGCACTAGAATAGTCTGCAGATTAGAAAATGCTAGGTCCATTTTAGAGAACTTACTGTATAGCAAAAGGAATTCTATTCAGTGCTCTGTGGTGACGAAATGGGGAAGAAAATCCAAAAACAGAGGGGATATATGTATATAGCTGATTTACTTTGCTGTGCAGTAGAAACTAACAAAACATTGCAAAGCATCGACTCCAATTAAAAAAAAAAAAAGCTACTAGGTCCATTTTAATAGAGGATAAATCCCAAGTATCACAAGAATTATGGGAGATAAAAGACCTTCTCATTCTCAAAAAGTTTCCACAGGCAAAATAGCAGAGAATTGTACAAATATTAATAGTTATATGATTAAGAAGAAGTTGTAGTTCTCACATTTCTGGTTCTCTTATTTATATTGGGAAAGAAAATAATTTCTAATATTGTTTCTTCAGTTGTTCAACTTCTTCTTTTGTTAAGTAATAGACAGCAATCCCAAAATGTATTACACAACAGCATCTTTATGAACACACATCTGATTGGTACATCCAGTACCTTTCTTCATGAAATTCAGTGTGCCCAACAATTAACAGTTAACTTCTCTGAGGCACAAAAACAGAGCAACACGTCTATGGATGACAAAACAGAATCAAGAGCAGCTCTTGGACATAAACTGGACTCCCTGGATTTCATTTCATTTGCTTTGTTTTTCACAACTTGCAATTTCTCACATACCTGTTCAAAGTAGAATACCCCCCTATATTTAGTTATCATCAATTTTAATTTATTACATAACTGACCTCTTTGAATTACCTTGACTTTCTGTGTGTGGGAGGGTATGGAGGGGAGACAGTGGGAGTTGGGGGTGGGGGAGGAAATCCAGTCACATTTGTACGTCATACTACAGCAGTTGATGGCTACTTATCACAGTTCCTAAGATAAAGTCTTGTGTCCTAATATGAGAGCTGAGAAATCAAAAAGGACTGGGCCGCTAATTTGAAATTCCAGTTTTTCCAGTCAGGTTGAGCCTGTTGGCAGCTGCTAGATTGTTAGAACGATCCATGAGCCTATATAGTTGAAGGTAGTTCTCACTGAGGAAAAAAGATGTGTTACTTAGCAGAAAAGAACAAAAATGACCAGGTATCAGATACACTAGTGAATAGATAGTGAAGCAAAATGTTTAAGTATCTATATATCTTATCTTAGGAGTGTACAACAGTTGTTAGACAATTTTTTTCTCTTATAAGACAATTTTTTTCTCTTATCTCTCAGGAAAAATACATTTGGTTATATATTAAAAACAACAAAAGATTCTGCTTCTAGTAGAAAATACTGTCAGAAGCACAGTTACATGGAGTCACCCATTTCTTATATAGATATTGGCTTATGTTCCCCACCATCATATTTGATAAATGATGGCACACATTTATTAAGCACCTGCCACATGCCAGGAATTCTGCTAAGGAGAAACAAAGATGACTAAGAGTATCTAAACTCATGGTCCAGGAATTACAGGAAGGAAAAAGTAATGAGCCATAAGAGTAAGGGAAGTAAGGCAATACAAATGAAATGCCGAGATTTCACTGTAGGGAAAAGAGGGAAAAGAATGAATGCTTTGAAAAGAGAAAGAAAAGTCAATTTCTGGGCAATATGAAATATCTCTTTTTAGGCAATGAACGTTGTTCAATCTTGTCAGGCTCCAAAGGCATCTGTAGATTCAGCTTTCAAAGGAAACTGGGACCATGACAATGGGACAGCTACAGATAGGTCATAACCATGGCAAAGAAAACAACAGCCAACATAAACTTGACCATTGTTATTGTCGAAGTGTTAGAATTATCAGTTTCAAGTACTCTTGTCATTAATGGCTTCTTGATCCGATCTTGTGTGGTGAAGATCACTTTTTGAGCTCCATCCCACTTTCCAGGACCCTGTAGACGATACTGGTCTGGAGTACAGGGTCCCCAAAATATGTGGAATGCCAGTTTGGGGTCAGTGAAGGCCAGGGACAGAAGATTGGGCTTGACGCCCACCAGATCAGCAAGCTCATCCATGGTACCTATATAATCTCCCTGAATGGTATGGCGTTGGCTTTCCACAAACGTGAAGCAGAGAAGACAGTAACCATGGCCTAGTACAAATTCAATCAATCAGTGCTTTCTGGGTATCTGCTATTGGCTCACTATTGGGACAGGAACTATAGAAAACAGCAAAGAAATCAAAGACACTGTCTCTATTCTTAAGGACCTTATAATCTACTGGAGTAGATAGGTACACATGAAACAGAGAAGAATTCAAGCCTTTGTTAAATCATGTGGTTTTAGGCTGATAGATATAGAAATGTAGAGGAGGGTAGTTGAAACAGAGCTATGATAAGTTCTTGAAGAATGTGGAAGAAACAGATAAGGTGAGAACATAGACGAGAGCATTACAAGTCAAGGGAAGGGCACAGTGAGGGAAGAAGGCAAGAATGAGTATAGAATGTAAGCACAGAATATTCATGGGCATGACCTACAGTAGAGGAAGAATGTTGTAGAAAATAAGGGTGGATATATGGAAGCAAACATGGCAGATCGAGATACAGAGGACTCTGATGTTGTCAGAAAGAACCCACCACAAATATTCTCAAGTTTGGGATCCTCAATTGTTTCATGAGGGAGATGGTGGTAGAGTCCAAAGGGCAGGACTTCCCAGGACCAACATTAATTTGGAATCCTGAAAGGAAGGGGAGGATGACTTATCCTACAAGGTTTCTCCAAATGGAACCAGATGGAATGATTACACCAAGTGCAGATTTGAAGAGCAAAATGGGCTTTGGGGAGAGAAAATGTGGTACCAGTACAATACCCATGTGAAAAATGCATGCTAAGTCGCTTCAGTCATGTACGATTCTTTGCAACCCGAGGCAATGTAGCCCACCAGGCTCCTCTGTCCATGGGGTTCTCCAGGCAAGAATACTGGAGTGGGTTGTCATGCCCTCCTCAAGGGGATCTTCTCAACCCAGGGATTGAACCCATGTCTCTTATATCTCTTGCATTGGCAAGTGGGTTCTTTACCACTAGTGGGATCGGGGAAGACAGTGGGATTTAAAGAGTTAACTGATGGCTTTCTCTTTTTACTTTCTATTAAAAAAAAAAAAAAAGAAAGAAAGAAAGAACAGTGGGACAGAAAAGAAATGAGAAAAGTCAAGTCAGGTTAACAGAGATTAGCTGGGCTTACAAGAAATCCAAAAAGGACAGGAAAAGGGAGTTCCCTGGCAGCCCAGTGGTTAAAACTCTGCACTTCTGATGCAGGGGGAGGAGGGTTGGGGGAAGGAGAATATGAGTTCAACTCCTGGTCAGGGAACTAAGATCCCACATGCTGTACAGCCAACAAATTTTTTAAAAAATAAAAATAGAAACGCCAAAAGAAACTATAAAAAACAAGGCAGACAAAATGATAGAAAAAAAATTTGAAATAGAACTGGTAAGATAGAATTCCTGAGGAACTGATAGATAGGCAAAGGAATTTATGAAATGGGACTAAAGTTTAGAAGAGAAGAAGGTAAGACAGGAAAGAATTTGAGAGCCTTCCCTTATGGGTGTGATGTCAGCTCATGGGTTTACAGGCATGTAGTGAGTCAACAGGTGTGGTGTTCAGGAAGACATCACAGAGATACACCAGTGCCTGCTTTGTGGAATGGTTTCGAGAATTAAATCAACTCATGTATGTAAAAAACTTAGTATTTGCAAAAAGTTGACCCTCAATAAAAGTTAAATATTATCCTTAGAAACTGCTCAAAGTCAGAAGGTAAGTCAAGGAAAGAAAGGAGGAAAATTCAAATGGGGTAATACTAAATATATTTATGTAATATATAAATATAATACATGATCTAAATATAACAATTGATAACAAATACATACTAAATAATAAATATAATAAATTATTTAAATAATATAATATTGTGACCCCATGGACTGTAGCCCACCAGGCTCCTCTGTCCATGGAATTCTCCAGGCAAAAATACTGGAGTGGGTGGCCATTCCCTTCTCCAGGGCATCTTTCCAACCCAGGGATGGATCTCAAGTCTCCTGCACTGCAGGCAGATTCTTCCCCATCTGAGCCACCTAGGAATCCCAATAATAAATACAATTAATATCACAAATAATAAATAGTGCCAGGGAAAGAAAGCACTCCAGGAAAGAAGAGGTATTAAAAAGCACCAATCTCAGTAATGAAAGAAAAATCAAGTTGTTCATGGATGACTCTTAAGAGAGCAATTTCAGGAATAAGGATGGAAGTTACAATGGAGAAAAAGGTGCCAATTACAAGTTACAATGGAGAGATCAGATCAGTCGCTCAGTTGTGTCCGACTCTTTGCGACCCCATGAACGGCAGCACGCCAGGCCTCCCTGTCCATCACCAGCTCCCGGAGGTCACCCAGACTCATACACATCGAGTCAGTGATGCCATCCAGCCATCTCATCCTCTGTCGTCCCCTTCTCCTCCTGCCCTCAATCGCTCCCAGCATCAGAGTCTTCTCCAATGAGTCATCTCTTCGCATGAGGTGGCCAAAATACTGGAGTTTCAGTTTTAGCATCATTCCTTCTTAAGAAATTCCAGGATTGATCTCCTTCAGAATGGACTAGTTGGATCTTCTTGCAGTCCAAGGAACTCTCAAGAGTCTTCTCCAACACCACAGTTCAAAAGCATCAATTCTTTGGCGCTCAGCCTTCTTCACGGTCCAGCTCTCACATCCATACATGACCACAGGAAACACCATAGCCTTGACTAGGCGAACCTTTGTTGGTAAAGTAATGTCTCTGCTTTTGAATATGCTATCTAGGTTGGTCATAACTTTCCTTCCAAGGAGTAAGCGTCTTTTAATTTCATGGCTGCAGTCACCATCTGCAGTGATTTTGGAGCCAAGAAAAACAAAGTCTGACACTGTTTCCACTGTTTCCCCATGTATTTCCCGTGTAGTGATGGGACCAGATGCCATGATCTTCGTTTTCTGAATGTTGAGCTTTAATCCAACCTTTTCACTCTCCACTTTCACTTTCATCAAGAGACTTTTTAGCCCCTCTTCACTTTCTGCCATAAGAGTGGTGTCATCTGCATATTTGAGGTTATTGATATTTCTCCCAGCAATTTTGATTCCAACTTTTGTTTCTTCCAGTCCAGCATTTCTCATGATATACTCTGCATATAAGTTAAATAAACATGGTGACAATATGCAGCCTTGACGTACTCCTTTTCCTATTTGGAACCAGTCTGTTGTTCCATGATCAGTTCTAACTGTTGCTTCCTGACCTGCATACAGATTTCTTAAGAGGCAGATCAGGTGGTCTGGTATTCCCATCTCTTTCAAAATTTTCCATAGTTTATTGTGATCTACACAGTCAAATGCTTTGGCATAGTCAAGAAAGCAGAAATAGATGTTTTTCTGGAACTCTCTTGCTTTTTCCATGATCCAGCGCATGTTGGCAATTTGATCTCTGGTTCCTCTGCCTTTTCTAAAACCAGCTTGAACATCAGGAAGTTCACGGTTCACATATTGCTGAAGCCTGGCTTGGAGAATTTTGAGCATTACTTTACTAGCGTGTGAGATGACTGCAATTGTTCGGTAGTTTGAGCATTCTTTGGCATTGCCTTTCTTTGGGATTGGGATGAAAACTGACCTTTTCCAATCTTGTGGCCACTGCTGAGTTTTCCAAATTTGCTGGCATATTGAGTGCAGCACTTTCACAGCATCATCTTTCAGGACTTGGAATAGCTCCACTGGAATTCCATCACCTCCACTAGCTTTGTTCGTAGTGATGCTTTCTAAGGCCCATTTGACTTCACATTCCAAGATGTTTGGCTCTAGGTCAGTGATCACATCATCATGATTATCTGGGTCTTGAAACTCTTTTTTCTACAGTTCTTCTGTGTATTCCTGCCACCTCTTCTTAATATCTTCTGCTTCTGTTAGGTCCACACTATCTCTGTCCTTTATCGTGCCCATCTTTGCATGAAATGTTCCTTTGGTATCTCTGATTTTCTTGAAGAGATCCCTAGTCTTTCCCATTCTGTTGTTTTCCTCTATTTCTTTGCATTGATCACTGAAGAAGGCTTTCTTATCTCTTCTTGCTATTCTTTGGAACTCTGCATTTAGATGTTTATATCTTTCCTTTTCTCCTTTGCTTTTCGCTTCTCTTCTTTTCACAGCTATTTGTAAGGCCTCCCCAGACAGCCATTTTGCTTTTTTTTGCATTTCTTTTCCACGGGGACGGTCTTGATCCCTGTCTCCTGTACAATGTCACAAACCTCATTCCATAGTTCGTCAGGCACTCTATCTATCAGATCTAGGCCCTTAAATCTATTTCTCACTTCCACTGTATAATCATAAGGGATTTGATTTAGGTCATACCTGAATGGTCTAGTAGTTTTCCCTACTTTCTTCAATTTCAGTCTGAATTTGGCAATAAGGAGTTCATGGTCTGAGCCACAGTCAGCTCCTGGTCTTGTTTTTGCTGATTGTATAGAGCCGAGGAAGGATGGCGGTGAGGGCCAACGCACTAAGCACGGCCGAGAAGAGCTACCCCACGACCGAGGTCAGGAAGGGCGGCGGTGAGGAGAGACCCCTCGTCCAAGGTAAGGTGCGATGGCTGTGCTTCGCTGGCCGGGAGCAGCCAGGAGCAGCCGGGATGAGATACCCCACGCCCAAGGTAAGAGAAACCCAAGTAAGACAGTAGGTCTTGAAAGAGGGCATCAGAGGGCAAATACACTAAAACCATTCTCACAGATAACTAGTCAATCTAATCACACCAGGACCACACCCTTGTCTAACTCAATGAGATTAAGCCATGCCCGAGGGGCAACCTGGGATGGGCGGGTCATGGTGGAGAGATATGACAGGGTGTGGTCTGCTGGAGAAGGGAATGGCAAACCACTTCAGTATTCTTGCCTTGAGAACCCCATGAACAGTATGAAAAGACAAAATGATAGGATACTGAAAGAGAAACTCCCCAGGTCAGTAGGGGCCCAATATGCTACTGGAAATCAGTGGAGAAATAACTCCAGAAAGAATGAAAGGATGGAGCCAAAACAAAAAGAATACCCAGCTGTGGATGTGTCTGGTGATAGAAGCAAAGTACGATGCTGTAAAGAGCAGTATTGCATAGGAACCTGGAATGTCAGGTCCATGAATCAAGGCAAATTGGAAGTGGTCAAACAAGAGATGGCAAGAGTGAATGTTGACATTCTAGGAATTAGCGAACTAAAATGGACTGGAATGGGTGAATTTAACTCGGATGACCATTATATCTACTACTGTGGGCAGGAATCCCTCAGAAGAAATGGAGTGGCCATCATGGTCAACAAAAAGAGTCCGAAATGCAGTACTTGGATGCAATCTGAAAAACGATAGAATGATCTCTGTTCGTTTCCAAGGCAAACCATTCAATGTCACAGTAATCCAAGTCTATGCCCCAACCAGTAACGCCGAAGAAGCTGAAGTTGAACGGTTCTATGAAGACCTACAAGACCTTTTAGAAATAACACCCAAAAAAGATGTCCTTTTCATTATAGGGGACTGGAATGCAAAAGTAGGAAGTCAAGAAACACCTGGAGTAACAGGCAAATTTGGCCTTGGAATACGGAATGAAGCAGGGCAAAGACTAATAGAATTTTGCCAAGAAAATGCACTGGTCATAGCAAATACCCTCTTCCAACAACACAAGAGAAGACTCTATACATGGACATCACCAGATGGTCAACACCGAAATCAGATCGATTATATTCTTTGCAGCCAAAGATGGAGAAGCTCTATACAATCAGCAAAAACAAGACCAGGAGCTGACTGTGGCTCGGACCATGAACTCCTTATTGCCAAATTCAGACTGAAATTGAAGAAAGTAGGGAAAACTACTAGACCATTCAGGTATGACCTAAATCAAATCCCTTATGATTATACAGTGGAGGTGAGAAATAGATTTAAGGGCCTAGATCTGATAGATAGAGTGCCTGATGAACTATGGAATGAGGTTCGTGACATTGTACAGGAGACAGGGATCAAGACCATCCCCATGGAAAAGAAATGCAAAAAACCAAAATGGCTGTCTGGGTAGGCCTTACAAATAGCTGTGAAAAGAAGAGAAGCGAAAAGCAAAGGAGAAAAGGAAAGATATAAACATCTGAATGCAGAGTTCCAAAGAATAGCAAGAAGAGATATGAAAGCCTTCTTCAGTGATCAATGCAAAGAAATAGAGGAAAACAACAGAATGGGAAAGACTAGGGATCTCTTCAAGAAAATCAGAGATACCAAAGGAACATTTCATGCAAAGATGGGCACAATAAAGGACAGAGATGGTGTGGACCTAACAGAAGCAGAAGATATTAAGAAGAGGTGGCAAGAATACACAGAAGAACTGTACAAAAAAGAGCTTCACGACCCAGATAATCATGATGATGTGATCACTGACCTAGAGCCAGACATCTTGGAATGTGAAGTCAAATGGGCCTTAGAAAGCATCACTACGAACAAAGCTAGTGGAGGTGATGGAATTCCAGTGGAGCTATTCCAAGTCCTGAAAGATGATGCTGTGAAAGTGCTGCACTCAATATGCCAGCAAATTTGGAAAACTCAGCAGTGGCCACAAGATTGGAAAAGGTCAGTTTTCATCCCAATCCCAAAGAAAGGCAATGCCAAGGAGTGCTCAAACTACCGAACAATTGCACTCATCTCACACGCTAGTAAAGTAATGCTCAAAATTCTCCAAGCCAGGCTTCAGCAATATGTGAACCGTGAACTTCCTGATGTTCAAGCTGGTTTTAGAAAAGGCAGAGGAACCAGAGATCAAATTGCCAACATCCGCTGGATCATCGAAAAAGCAAGAGAGTTCCAGAAAAACATCTATTTCTGCTTTATTGACTATGCCAAAGCCTTTGACTGTGTGGATCACAATAAACTATGGAAAATTCTGAAAGAGATGGGAATACCAGACCACCTGATCTGCCTCTTAAGAAATCTGTATGCAGGTCAGGAAGCAACAGTTAGAACTGGTCATGGAACAACAGACTGGTTCCAAATAGGAAAAGGAGTACGTCAAGGCTGCATATTGTCACCATGTTTATTTAACTTATATGCAGAGTACATCATGAGAAATGCTGGACTGGAAGAAACACAAGTTGGAATCAAGATTGCTGGGAGAAATATCAATAACCTCAGATATGCAGATGACACGACTCTTATGGCAGAAAGTGAAGAGGGGCTAAAAAGCCTCTTGATGAAAGTGAAAGTGGAGAGTGAAAAGGTTGGCTTAAAGCTCAACATTCAGAAAACGAAGATCATGGCATCTGGTCCCATCACTGCATGGGAAATTGATGGGGAAACAGTGGAAACAGTGTCAGACTTTGTTTTTCTGGGCTCCAAAATCACTGCAGATGGTGACTGCAGCCATGAACTTAAAAGACGCTTGCTCCTTGGAAGGAAAGTTATGACCAACCTAGATAGCATATTCAAAAGCAGAGACATCACTTTGCCAACAAAGGTTCGCCTAGTCAAGGCTATGGTCTTTCCTGTGGTCATGTATGGATGTGAGAGCTGGACTGTGAAGAAGGCAGAGTGCCGAAGAATTGATGCTTTTGAACTGTGGTGTTGGAGAAGAATCTTGAGAGTCCCTTGGACTGCGAGAAGATCCAACCAGTCCATTCTGAAGGAGATCAATCCTGGAATTTCTTAAGAAGGAATGATGCTAAAGCTGAAACTCCAGTATTTTGGCCACCTCATGCGAAGAGTTGACTCATTGGAGAAGACTCTGATGCTGGGAGGGATTGAGGGCAGGAGGAGAAGGGGACGACAGAGGATGAGATGGCTGGATGGCATCACTGACTCGATGGATGCGAGTCTGAGTGACCTCCGGGAGCTGGTGATGGACAGGGAGGCCTGGCGTGCTGCGGTTCATGGGGTCGCCAAGAGTCGGACACGACTGAGCGACTGATCTGATCTGATCTGATCTGATAGAGCTTCTCCATCTTTGGCTGCAAAGAATATAATCGATCTGATTTCGGTGTTGACCATCTGGTGATGTCCATGTATAGAGTCTTCTCTTGTGTTGTTGGAAGAGGATATTTGCTATGACCAGTGCATTTTCTTGGCAAAACTCTGTTAGTCTTTGCCCTGCTTCATTCCGTGTTCCAAGGCCAAATTTGCCTGTTACTCCAGGTGTTTCTTGACTTCCTACTTTTGCATTCCAGTCCCCTATAATTAAAAGGACATCTTTTTTGGGTGTTAGTTCTAAAAGGTCTTGTAGGTCTTCATAGAACCGTTCAACTTCAGCTTCTTCAGCATTACTGGTTGGGGCATAGACTTGGATTACTGTGACATTGAATGGTTTGCCTTGGAAACGAACGGAGATCATTCTGTCGTTTTTGAGATTGCATCCAAGTACTGCATTTCGGACTCTTTTGTTGACCATGATGGCCACTCCATTTCTTCTGAGGGATTCCTGCCCACAGTAGTAGATATAATGGTCATCTGAGTTAAATTCACCCATTCCAGTCCATTTTAGTTCACTAATTCCTAGAATGTCAACATTCACTCTTGCCATCTCTTGTTTGACCACTTCCAATTTGCCTTGATTCATGGACCTGACATTCCAGGTTCCTATGCAGTATTGCTCTTACAACATCGGACTTTGCTTCTATAACCAGACACATCCACAGCTGGGTATTCTTTTTGTTTTGGCTCCATCCCTTCATTCTTTCTGGAGTTATTTCTCCATTAATCTCCAGTAGCATATTGGGCCTCTACTGACCTGGGGAATTTCTCTTTCAGTATCCTATCATTTTGTCTTTTCGTACTGTTCATGGGGTTCTCAAGGCAAGAATACTGAAGTGCTTTGCCATTCCCTTCTCCATCGGACCACACCCTGTCATCTCTCTCCACCATGACCCACCCATCCCAGGTTGCCCCTCGGGCATGGCTTAATGTCATTGAGTTAGACAAGAGTGTGGTCCTTGTGGGATTAGATTGACTAGTTTTCTGTGAAAACGGTTTTAGTGTATTTGCCCTCTGATGCCCTCTTTCAAGACCTACTGTCTTACTTGGGTTTCTCTTACCTTGGGCGTGGGGTATCTCATCCCGGCTGCTCCTGGCTGCTCCCGGCCAGCGAAGCACAGCCATCGCACCTTACCTTGGACGAGGGGTCTCTCCTCACCGCCGCCCTTCCTGACCTCGGTCGTGGGGTAGCTCTTCTCGGCCGCGCTTAGTGCGCTGGCCCTCACCCCCGTCCTTCCTCGGTCGTGGGGTAGCTCCTCTCGGCCGTGCTCTTAGTGTGCGACGCAGCCAGCGGGGCGCTCTTAATTGTGCGCCTACAATGGAGAAAAGGGTGCCAATTTAGAACATGTAATACAGAATGTTTATATTGTTGAAGTTTGGCAGTGAAAGGAAGGAGGAAAACAGGAGGGCACCTAGAAAGGGTATCAGGGTTAAGTAAAAACTTTCTCTCCCTCCCAGAAGGGAGAGTTACACTGGTATAGTCACGTAACTGAAGAAAACCACATCTTTGGGCATGGAGTGATTGTGCCTTTTATCTTTAGGACTTGATCAACATCAACTTCGTTCAAATAAAAATCCCCCCGTGAGTAAGGTTAAGTTCTGAAATTCAGATTGCTAAATAAGCACTAAGCAGCTAGCTGATGGTACCCCCTTCCCAGATCATATAGACTATTCACACCAAGAGCTACTGGGACCTGAGTATGCTGTCACAGGCCAGCCAGCAAATGTCCTCTGCAGATCCGCAAGTCGACCTACAGATTTGTAATTTGACCATATCTACCCCTCATTAATTCATTGCTGCCCCTCCTTTCTCTGGCAGCTCTAGCAGCCCTTCAAGTAATTCTTGCCAAAACAACATACCTGGTTTTCCCTCCATGTGCTTTTTCCTACCTGACTTTTCTTTGAGGCCCTACACATAGGAGTCTCTTAAGGTCTTCTCTCCTTTCCCATCCATACTCAAATCACTTGGTGGTATTTCTCTATTCTGTTGTGACAAACTATTATTTCCTTTCCTTCAAAATATCTAAATCCTTAAATGCACACAAGGAAAATAAATAAAGCACAACATTGCTCTTATTAAGAATTGAGTGGGAAAAATTGGGAGAATTCTTACTGTTTTGCCATATCCTCTTGAACCTTAGCTATTTCTGTCATCATTTCACTTTGTGGGGGCAATGTCTTTAACCCTGAAGAGAAAAAAAAATCAAAAATTTAAGTGTCAAATTACCTCAGTATGAATAATAATCCTATTAACAATGACCTTGCTGAGGAGAATTCAAAGGAATACAGGCTAGTTTTCCGTACCAGGGAAGTTACAAATTCAGTTGATCACCTTACCAGAATATTACCTGCAAGGAGGGCCCAGTTTGCAGCCAGAAAAACAAAGAGCTTTCAGCATATTACCTGCTGTGTTTGCTGCTTAGTGGGTAAGTCACCTAGAAGATCTGAAAGATGATAGGATCTAGATAGGATCTAGAAGATGATAGGATATATGGCAAAACAAGTGAAAGATAGGCCTGAAAAAGCAGCCTGTATCTAATTTGTGAAGGAACTTGAATGCCACGCTATGACATAATGCCTCCTTGTGATCCAGAGAATTGTATCATTTCATATGGTTTGCAAGGGAAGAAAGTTACTAAATGAAACTGGAATCCTTGCAGGGCTCTTGAGAGGTTACAAAACAGACAAAGATAAAAGAAAACTAAATTTTGGTCAAGGCAAGCAAGTAGACTTCATTTCAGTTCAGTCGCTCAGTAATGTCCGAGTCTTTGCTACCCCATGAATCCCAGCACGCCAGGCCTCCCTGTCCATCACCAACTCCCGGAGTTCACTCAGACTCACGTCCATCAAGTCAATGATGCCATCCAGACATCTCATCCTCTGTCGTCCCCTTCTCCTCCTGCCCTCAATCCCTCCCAGCATCAGAGTTTTTCCAATGAGTCAACTCTTCGCACGAAGTGGCCAAAGTACTGGAGTTTCAGCTTTGGCCTCATTCCTTCCAAAGAAATCCCAGGATTGATCTCCTTCAGAGTGGACTGGTTGGATCTCCTGCCAGTCCAAGGGACTCTCAAGAGTCTTGTCCAACATCACAGTTTAAAAGCATCAATTCTTCGGCGCTCAGCCTTCTTCACAGTCCACCTCTCACATCCATACATGACCACAGGAAAAACCATAGCCTTGACTACACAGACCTTTGTTGTCAAAGTAATGTCTCTGCTTTTGAATATGCTAACTAGGTTGGACATAACTTTCCTCCCAAAGAGTAAGCGTCGTTTAATTTCATGGCTGCAGTCACCATCTGCAGTGATTTTGGAGCCCAGAAAAATCAAGTCTGACACTGTTTCCACTGTTTCCGCATGTATATCCCATGAAGTGATGGGACCAGATGCCATGATCTTCATTTTCTGAATGTTGAGATTAAGCCAACTTTTTCACTCTCCACTTTCACTTTCATCAAGAGGCTTTTTAGTTCCTCTTCACTTTCTGCCATAAGGGTGATGTCATCTGCATATCTGAGGTTATTGATATTTCTCCAGGCAAGTAGACTTAGTGTTCTACAAAAGGGTGGAACATTTCCGTAACAAGAGAATAGTAATTCTGGAGAACAAAGGAAGAAGGGAAATGGGACTTGGTAGAAAAGAACACATCAGGCAAGAAGACAGGCTCCGCTGGCAATGTGTGAAATTAGCTGATTCTAAAGGCTTAAAACCAGCACAGTGAGGGCAGAATTCAAAGATGAGAAAGGCAAGAATTTGGCAGGTAGAGTGTAGGGGTATGAGTATTAGAAAACACTCAGGATTCCTTTTGGAAGTTTGATAAATTTATAGGGATTCTTTGATGATTCCTTCCTTCCGAGTGTTAAAAGAAAGCTGGAGGAGTTAGCACTAAGCTCTGCTAGCATAGAAAACTGGGCTTTTTATACAATTTCCCTAAAATCCCCTAATCCCATGGCCATAATGCAGAATCTTCCAAATGCTTTTTCCCTAATCCTCTCAATAGTTCATATGTTCTGGAAGAGTCTCAGTTGTTTCTTCAAAGTATATTAAGGTGCTGTGGCCTATTTTAATGCAACTTTTTCCTCTTACTTAATTGACCACTTAAAAGATCCACTTAATATGACTGGAATTTGCCAACTTAATGGGTTGCTTGCATTGGATTGCTGGTCAAGTGCTCAATTAGCACACAATCTACTGGATGGAATTAAAGAAGTAAGAAAGGAAAGAACTCTGGGGCGTCCCTGGTAGTCCCTGTGGTTAGGACCCAATGCTTCCAATGCAGGGGCCGCGGGTCTGATTCCTGGTTGGGGAACAATGAGCCTATGTGCCCCAAGGTATGGCCAAAAAATTAAAAGAAAAAGAAAAGAAATGAAGGAACTTTGGGCAAATCTGGAAAAGCGCTTTTTTTTTTTTTTGCTAATCTTTTTTTAAAATGTTTATTTATTTTAATTGGAAGCTAATTACTTCACAATATTGTGGTGGTGTTTGCCATATATTGTCACGAATCAGCCATGGGTGTACATGTGTCCCACCATCCTGACCTGCTCCCACCTCTCTCCCACCCATTCCTCTGGGTTGTCCCAGATCACCAGCTTCCCTGCTTCATGAATCAAACTTGCACTGGTCATCTATTTTACATATGGTAATATACATTTTCAATGCTATTCTCTCATATGGTCCCACCCTTTCCTTCTCCCACGTAGTCCAAAAGTCTGATCTTTACATCTATGTCTCATTTACTGTCTTGCATATAGGGTCATCTTTACTGTCTTTCTAAACTCCATATATATATGTATACATATATGCGTTAATATACTGTATTGGTGTTTGTCTTTCTGGCTGACTTCACTCTGTGTAATAGGCCCCAGTTTCATCCACCTCATCAGAACTGACTCAAATGCATGTTTTTTTATAGCTGAGTAATATTGCATTGTGTATATGTACCAAAACTTCCTTATCCATTCTTCTACCAATGGATATCTAGGTTTCTTCCATGTCCTAGCTATTGTAAACAGTGCTGCAATGAACACTGGGGTACAAGTGTCTCTTTCAGTTCTGGCTTTCTCAGTGTGTATGCTCAGCAATGGGATTGCTAGGTTGTATGGCAGTTCTATTTCTGGTTTTTTAAGGAATCTCTACACTGTTCTCCATAGTGGCTGTACTAGTTTTCACTCCCATCTATCACCATTGTTTCTTTTTCTCTACTACCATGAAGTATTCTTAGGGAAGAAGCTATAATTTTTATAAGAACTCTGAATCCATTCAGTTTAGTCACTCAGTCATGTCCGATCTTTGTGACCCCATGAACTGCAGCATGCCAGGCTGCCCTGTCCATCACCAGTTCCCGAGGCTTACTCAAACTCATGTCCACTGAGTCAGCGATGCCATCCAACCATCTCATCTTCTGTTATCCCCTTCTCCTTTGTCTTCAATCTTTCCCCAGTATCAAGCTCTTTTCCAGCGAGTCACTTCTTCACATCAGGTGGCCAAGGTATTGGAACTTCAGCTTCAGCATCAGTCCTTCCAACGAATATTCAGGACTAATTTTTCATAGTATGGACTGGATGCATGTCCTTACAGGCCAAGGGACTCTCAATAGTCTTCTCCAACACCACACTTAAAAAGTAACAATTCTTCTGCACTTAGCCTTCTTTATGGTCTCTCACAGCCACACATGACTACTGGAAAAACAATAGCTTTGACTAGATGCACCTTTGTCAGCAAAATAATGTCTCTGCTTTTGATTACGCTGTCCAGGTTTGTCATACCTTTTCTCCCACGGAGCAAGGGTCTTTTAATTTCATCACTGCAGTCACCATCTGCAGTGATTTTGAGCCCAAGAAAATACAGTTTGTCACTGTTTCCATTGTTTCCCCATCTATTTGCCATGAAGCGATGGGACCAGATGCCATGATCTTAGTTTTTTGAATGTTGAGTTTTAAGCCAACTTTTTCACTCTCCTCTTTCACTTTCATCAAGAGGCTCTTTAGTTCTTCACTTTCTGCCATTGGGGCAGTGCCATCTGCATATCTGAGGTTACTGATATTTCTCCCAGCAATCTTGATTCCAGATTGTGCTTCATCCAGCCTGGCATTTTGCATGATGTACTCTGCATATAAGTTAAATAAGCAGGATGACAATATATAGCCTTGAAATACTCCTTTCCCAGTTTGGAACCCATCTGTTGTTCCATGTCTGGTTCTCACAATTGCTTCTTGACCTGCCTACAGATTTCTCAGGAGGCAGGAGAGGTGTTCTGGTATTCCCATCTCTTTAAGAATTTTTCACAGATAGTCGTGATCCACACAGTCAAAGGGGCTTCCCTGGTGGCTCAGCTGGTAAAGAATCCACCTGCAATGCGGGAGAGCTAGCTTCCATCCCTGGCTTAGAAAGATCCCCTGGAGAAGGAAAAGGCTACCCCCTCCAGTATTCTGGCCTGGAGAATTTCATAGGGTCACAAAGAGTCGGACACAACTGAGCAACTTTCACTTTTTACACAATCAAAGGCTTTTGCATAGTCAATAAAGCAGAAGTGTATGTTTTTCTGGAATTCTTTTGCTCTTTCTGTGATCCAACAGATGTTGGCAATTTGATCTCTGGTTTCTCTGCCTTTGCTAAATCCAGCTCGTACATCTGGAATTTCTTGGTTCACACATGAAGCCTAGCTTGAAGGATGTTGAGCATTACCTAGCGAGCATGTGAAATGAGTACAATTGTGTGGTACTTTGAACATTCTTTGGCATTGCCTTTCTTGGCGATTGGACTGAAAACTGACCTTTTCCAGTCCTGTGGCCACTGCTGAGTTTTCCAAATTTGCTGGCATTTTGAGTGCAGCACTTTCACAGCACCATCTTTTAGGATTTGAAATAGCTCAGCTGGAATTCCATCACCTCCACTACCCTTATTTGTTGTGATGTTTCTTAAGGCCCACTTGACCTCACACTCCAGGATGTCTGGCTCTAGGTGAGTGATAACACCGTCGTGGTTGTCTAGATCATTAAGATCTTTTTTGTGTAGTTTTCCTGTGTATTCTTGCCACCTCTTCTTAATATCTTCTGCTTCTGTTAGGTCTATAATATTTCTGTCCTTTATTATGTCCATCTTTGCATGAAATATGCTTTTGGTATCTCTAGTCTTCTTGAAGAGATTTCTAAACTTTCCCATTCTTATTTTCCTCTATTTCTTTGCATTGTTCACTTAGGATGGTTTTCTTATCTCTCCTTGCTATTCTTTGGAACTCTGCATACAGATGGGTATATCTTTCCTTTTCTCCTTTGCCTTTCACTTCTCTTCTTTTCTCAGCGATTTTTAGGGCCTCCTGAGACAACCATTTTGCCTTTTTGCATTTCTTTTTCTTAGGGATGGTTTTGATCACTGCTTCCCATACAATGTTATGAACCTTCATCCTTAGCTCTTCAGGTACTCTGTCTATCAGATCTGATCCCTGACTCTATATGTCAGCTCCTTTGTAGTACTTCAAATGGCACATTTTCAAATCCCTTAACCATTCTTATCTCTCTCCTTTTACTGTATTTCAGTTTCACTTTTAAAATATCTTTAGGTGTGTTCTGACCACAGTGTGGTCTGACTTAGAGAAGAATGTTTTAAATTCCAGGATATTATAGTTTTTTAATGATGTCAGGTATAATTAAGTCTTTTAGAAGCCACATTATTCTGCTAATTCATACTGAACCTACTGTCCCAAACCCTACAGTTTTTTCTCATGTTCTCATAGCCCAAACTTTCTGAAAAAGGGAATATAAAGGGGGAAATTGATAATTTGAGTGGCTGAATCTTCTACATTCTGGACTAGTCTTTACCAGGTCGTAATTTTTTGCTGAAATCAAGTCACAGCACTTCTATATTTGACTTTCTCTAACTATAATAAAAGAAGACTGCTTCACAAATATGTATCCATTTTCTAAAATCTAGAAGAGTGGATTTTAAACTGGAGTGCACATTATAATCACCTGGGGAACATTTTCTCAATGATTTTATATCAGTTCCATCTCAGACTTATGTACTAAATACCACCAGCAAAACATGCCTATTTTGGGAAAATTTCCCAGGAGATTTTGCTATAGGTCCATGGTTATAAATTACTACTTTATATTCCCTCAACAATTAATTTTTGAGCACTAACTTTGTGCCACGCACTGTTACAATCATACATACTATCTATTTATAAGCAAGAATATAAACATAATTAAACATACTGCTAAGTAATCAGGTAATCATCTTACATGGTCACTTACCTTTAAAAACTCGAGTGGCCCAGCGTCCTTGGAGCTCTGAAACGGGCATAATGGCACCCAAGGGCTGGATCAAGCCTATGATTGCTAGAGTTGGCTTTTCAAGGTTAGGAGGGAAGACCTTTTTATACAGGGATATCTTGTTTTTGACTACTTTGACACAATCTTCAAGAAAAGGAAATGCAAAGCTATAGCCTGTAGCAAAGATAACAGCATCAATGTCATCCTCCCTGGAGCCATCCTCAAATATGGCTGCTGTCTCTGTGAACTCCTTCACATTTGTTTTTACCTTCACAAAGCCAGAAATTATACGGTTTGGCAGGTCATCATTTATTGTTGGCTGTTGACTGAAAACTCTGTGAATGATGCTAAAGGAGAAATGAGAGATCATGAGAGAGAGAGAGAGAAATCATTACCATGTAAGTAAATTTCTACTTTGATTGAGGTGGTTAATGAATATGCCAATAGTCTCCCTTTATTCATGAAATTTGGGAAGGGTCTAATATATACGAGCTTGATAAAGATAAGGATGATCTCAGAGTAGATGTTGGACTGTGGAAGGCATTGAAAGGGAAGATGTTGGAGAAGTAAGGGAAGAATGGCCTTATTTGAAAAGTACATGTATGGTTTCTCAAGGAATAATAATGCTCTTGGTGACATAATAAGGCCACAGTCTAGTGCTTTCTATCCATATGTCAGAAAGTCTACAGAACTGTATTATGAGCATCCTACTGAGCCTCCTTTTAGTTTCCAAGGCCCACGAGGTAGACTTGAACCACTATTTTCCAAACTGTATAATGAACTACATGTGTATAGTAATTTACATTTATAAATTGATTTTACATCCATTAACATAAACCTAATGAAGGAGGCAGGACAGTTACCATTATCCAGGTTTTATAGATGAGGAAACTGAGGACTAAAGAAGTTACATGACTTGCCTAAGGTCCTGCAGCCTAGGACTTTAGGATTTATATCAAAATGGTTTTTTATGATCTCCCTTGAGATCCTCTGGACATGGTAAGTAGTGTTTCCTAGAAATAGCATAGAATAAGGTGACAAAAAAATGACAGGTTTGCAGAATTTGGACTTTTCTAAAAACAGTCTGAATCCTTGGATACTGTTAACAGGTTCTGAGAATCAGGCTGTCATGTTCGGACAGAGCTGGCCTCTTCCCAGGACCTGGTCTGTTTAAACAGTATTGCCAGCTTGTTGCATTAGTTATTCTTTGACTCAAGCCTTTAGGTTTGTGATTCTCTTCTCATTCCAACCTCATCATTTCATCTTTCTCTCCAAACTTACTCCTTTTCACTAACAGTACCACAATTCCACACTGTTGCCCAAATCACAGAACTGTGAGTCTTACATCTGGTTACCAGGCCACCCTTTCTCCTTTAAACATCTTCAGAATCATTTTACTCATTCTCTGTTTCACCTGGACTGTTATAGTTGGCTTCAGGGTCTCCTGCTCCATCCCCCTTCAATCTATGTTCTAGATTTTTGAGGAGTGATTGTTCAAAAATGTATTTATTATTATTATGTCACTCACTTGCTTAAAAGCTTTCCATGATGGCTCTGGACTGTCTTCATTCTAAACTTTTTATTTTATTTATCTCCAGCGAACCTGGAGATGTACTCAGGCACTCTTCTGTCTCTGCCTAATAGTCCAGCCCAACGAAACTATGTGCAGGTCTTACAGCATAATGTATTTTTGCTATTCTAAGACCTTGTATTTATAATTACAATGCTACTTCCTTACCTTATTTGTTTCACTATGTCCTAGTATTTCATAAAGATTCCGTTTATTTTTGTGATTCCCAAAGTTTTGGATGCTACAGTTTCCATAATTAGATGGGTCGAATAAACGGCTGAAAGTTTGTTGGGAAACACACTCTCCAAGTTTCATCCCACTGGTTAATTTCAAAGGAAAAAAATATCTTTACAGAAGAGAAACCTGGTAGCTACTACCAAATCCATGTGATCAAATTTAACATCATTAATATGTAATAAACTGCTGTCATTTGGTTCCTGATGTGATCCACCAAGAAAGCACAAGATATGAATATTTGCACCAGACCTATTTAATCTAAATGTAATAGAGGAAGAACAACTATGAAAGTCCAAATTTAGAGACTTCCTGCAAAACAAATGGCTTCAATTCTTAAAAAAAAAAAAAAAAAATACAAAAATCCATGTAAAAAATAGAGAATTATTTCAGATTAAGAGAGACAAAAGAGAGATGACAACTGAATGCAATGGTGTAATACCTGACAGAATCCTAGATTTTAAAAATAAAAAAGGGACTTTCAGTTAAGATGGCAGAGGATTAGGACTGGGAATACGCTTTCTCCTCCACAAATTCATCAAAGGGACATCTGGGCGCCGAGTAAATTCCACAAACAGCCTCGGACTGCTGGCAGAGGACATCGGACACCCAGAAAAGCAACTCACTGCCTTCTAAAGGAGGTAGGAAAGAATATAGAAGCCAGAGAGAGACAAAGAGGGAGGGGTGGACCTCTGTTCAGGGAAGGGAGTCTTAAAAGAAAAAGAGAAGTTTCCAAACACCAGGAAACACTCTCCCTGTGGAGTCTGTGCCGAACCTCGAAACACGGAGAATATCATAACAGGGAGGAAAACAATTAAGCAACTAAAACCCACAGACTGCGGGCCCTGCAGTAACTTCCACAGCGGAGAAGCATCACCGCAAACGCCCGCATCTGCCATTGGCCAACCGGGGCTGGGCAGGGAGACGCCACGGGCCGCTCCCACGCAGGACGCTCCCCCGCGGGACTCTCCCCCGATGGACACTCCCCCGCTGGCCGCTCCCGCTCGCACCGCAGCTGCTCCCATGCAGGCGTGCCCCCGCCCGCTGTGCCGGCGGCTCCCACGAGGGGCGCCCCGCACCCCCCACCGGCCCGCCAGTCCCGAGCGACCCACCCCCTCACCGGCCGCTCCCCCTCTGCTGGCCACGGCGCAGACTGAGTTGGCCTGATTGTCCGGAGTGCTGCCTGATCGGAGTGGTTTGGGCCGGCAGTCCAGATTGTGCAGCGCCAACCACACGAGTTGCTGGCCCTGGCCCAGAACACCGCCGGACCGTGCACAGAACAAAGGACTATACAGACCAACTACAGAGAAAGGGGCCTACAGATCTTGAGAAATTTAAGCCGGAACAAGGAATTAGCCGAAAATGAACTGAACCCACAACAATAATAGAGAAACTCTTATATATATTGTTACTATTTTTACCATCATTATTTCCTTTTTTTTTCTTTTTTTAATATATTTTTTTTAATTTTTATTATTTTTTAATTGGAAAAAGGAAAAAAATTTTTTTTCCTTCTTTTAATTTTTTTTTGTTTGTTTTTTGTTTCTTTTATTTTTATTTTTTTTATCCTCTAGTACTTCTTTAATCTCCACATTTAGATATAACTTTTGCGACCCTGTTTTTTTTCTTTTTTCCTTTTTGTCCTTTGCTTTTTTCCTTTCCTTTTTTCTTTTCTTTACTGATTACTGACTAGATCTGTCTCTCTCTTTCACATTCCCTCCTTTTATCCTCCTGACCACCTCTGTCTCCTTCCTCCCTTTTTCCTTCTTTGTATAACTCCGTGAACATCTCTGAGCGGTCCAGTTGTGGAATGCATTATAGAAGAAGAAGTTTTTGAGACTACTGTAAAAATAAGACCAATAACTGGAACCAGGAGGCTTAAGTCCATACCCTGATCCCACGAAACATTAATTGACAGGAGCTCATCAAAAGCCTCCATACCTACACTGAAACCAAGCATCACACAAAGACCAGCAAGTTCCACGACAAGACATACCAAGCAAATTCTCCAGAAAAACAAGAACACAGCCCTGAGCTCCAATACACAGGCTACACAAAGCGACCCCAAAATCATAGACATCTCATAACTCACTACTAGACACTCCACTGCACCCCAGAGAAAAGAAATCCAGCTCCACCCACCAGAACACCGATACAAGCTTCCATAAACAAGAGACATCGACAAGCCACCGGTACAAACCCATATATATTGCAGAAATGCCACAATACAGAGAACTCCACAGACTACCAGAATACAGTAAAGACACCCCAAACTCAGCAATTTAAACAAGATGAAGAGACAGAAGAATTCCCAGCAGGTAAAGGAACAGGATAAATGCCCACCAAACCAAACAAAAGAGGAAGAAATAGCGAACCTACCTGATAAAGAATTCCAAATAATGATAGTGAAATTAATCCAAAATCTGGAAAGCAAAATGGAATCATGGATAAATAGTCTGGAGAAAGGCATTGAGAAGATGTAAGAAAGATTTAACAAGGACCTAGAAGAAATAAAAAAGAGTCAATATATAATGAATAATGCAATAAATGAGATCCAAAACACTCTGGAGGCAACAAATAGTAGAAAAACAGAGGCAGAAGATAGAATTAGCGAATTAGAAGATAGAATGGCAGAATTAAATGAATCAGAGGAGAAAAAAGAAAAACGAATTAAAAGAAATGAGGACAATCTCAGAGACCTCCAGGACAATTTTAAACGTTACAATATTCGAATCATAGGAGTCCCAGAAGAAGAAGACAAAAAGAAAGACCATGAGAAGATACTAGAGGAGATAATAGTTGAAAACTTCCCTAAAATGGGGAAGGAAATAATCACTCAAGTCCAAGAAACTCAGAGAGTCCCAAACAGGATAAACCCAAGGCCAAACACCCCAAGACACATATTAATCAAATTAACAAAGATCAAACACAAAGAACAAATATTAAAAGCAGCAAGGGAAAAACAACAAATAACACACAAGGGAATTCCCATAAGGATAACAGCTGATCTTTCAATAGAAACTCTCCAAGCCAGGAGGGAATAGCAAGACATACTTAAAGTGATGAAAGAAAAGAACCTACAGCCCAGATTATTGTACCCAGCAAGGATCTCATTCAAATATGAAGGAGAAATCAAAACCTTTACAGACAAGCAAAAGCTGAGAAAATTCAGCAACAACAAACCAGCTCTCCAACAAATACTAAAGGACATTCTCTAGACAGGAAACACAAAAAGGATATATAAATTCAAACCCAAAACAACAAAGTAAATGGCAACGGGATCATATTTATCATTAATTACCTTAAATGTAAATGGGTTGAATGCCCCAACCAAAAGACAGAGACTGGCTGAATGGATACAAAAACAAGACCCCTCCATATGTTGTCTACAAGAAACCCACCTCAAAACAGGGGACACATACAGACTGAAAGTCAAGGGCTGGAAAAAGATTTTCCATGCAAATAGAGACCAAAAGAAAGAAGGAGTAGCAATACTCATATCAGATAAAATAGACTTTTAAACAAAAGATGTGAAAAGAGACAAAGAAGGTCACTACCTAATGATCAAGGATCAATCCAAGAAGAAGATATAACAATTATAAATATATATGCACCCAACTTAGGAGCACCGCAATATATAAGACAAATACTAACAAGTATGAAAGGAGAAATCAACAATAACACAATAATAGTGGGAGACTTTAATACCCCACTCACACCAATGGATAGATCAACTAAACAGAAAATTAACAAGGAAACACAAACTTTAAACGATACAATAGACCAGTTAGAACTAATTGATATCTATAGGACATTTCATCCAAAAACAATGAATTTCACCTTTTTCTCAAGTGCACATGGAACCTTCTCCAGGATAGACCACATCCTGGGCCATAAATCTAGCCTTGGTAAGTTCAGAAAAATTGAAATCATTCCAAGCATTTTTTTTGACCACAATGCAATAAGAGTAAATCTCAATAACAGGAGAAAAACTATTAGAAATTCCGCCATATGGAGGCTGAACAACACACTCCTGAATAACCAACAAATCACAGAAGAAATCAAAAAAGAAATCAAATTCTGCATAGAAACGAATGAAAATGAAAACACAACAACCCAAAACCTGTGGGACACTGTAAAAGCAGTCCTAAGGGGAAAGTTCATAGCAATACAGGCATACCTCAAGAAACAAGAAAAAAGCCAAATAAATAACCTAACTCTACATCTAAAGCAACTGGAAAAGGAAGAAATGAAGCACCCCAAGGTTAGTAGAAGGAAAGAAATCCTAAAAATTAGGGCAGAAATAAATGCAAAAGAAACAAAAGAGACCATAGCAAAAATCAACAAAGCCAAAAGCTGGTTCTTTGAAAGGGTAAATAAAATTGACAAACCACTAGCCAGACTCATCAAGAAACAAAGGGAGAAAAAGCAAATCAATAAAATTAGAAATGAAAATGGAGAGATCACAACAGACAGCACAGAAATACAAAGGATCATAAGAGACTACTATCAGCAATTATATGGCAATAAACTGGACAATGTGGAAGAAATGGACAAATTCTTAGAAAAGTACAACTTTCCAAAACTGAATCAGGAAGAAATAGAAAATCTTAACAGACCCATCACAAGCACGGAAATTGAAACTGTAATCAGAAATCTTCCAGCAAACAAAAGCCCAGGTCCAGACGGCTTCACAGCTGAATTCTACCAAAAATTTAGAGAAGAGCTAACACCTATCCTACTCAAACTGTTCCAGAAAATTGCAGAGGAAGGCAAACTTCCAAACTCATTCTATGAGGCCACCATCACCCTAATACCAAAACCTGACAAAGATCCCACAAAAAAAGAAAACTACAGGCCAATATCACTGATGAACATAGATGCAAAAATCCTTAACAAAATTCTAGCAATCAGAATCCAACAACACATTAAAAAGATCATACACCATGACCAAGTGGGCTTTATCCCAGGAATGCAAGGATTCTTCAATATCCGCAAATCAATCAACGTAATACACCACATTAACAAACTGAAGAATAAAAACCATATGATTATCTTAATAGATGCAGAGAAAGCCTTTGACAAAGTTCAACATCCATTTATGATAAAAACTCTCCAGAAAGCAGGAATAGAAGGAACATACCTCAACATAATAAAAGCTATATATGACAAACCCACAGCAAACATTATCCTCAATGGTGAAAAACTGAAAGCATTTCCTCTAAAGTCAGGAACAAGACAAGGATGCCCACTTTCACCATTACTATTCAACATAGTTTTGGAAGTTTTGGCCACAGCAATCAGAGCAGAAAAAGAAATAAAAGGAATCCAAATTGGAAAAGAAGAAGTAAAACTCTCACTATTTGCAGATGACATGATCCTCTACGTAGAAAACCCTAAAGATTCCACCAGAAAATTACTAGAACTGATCAATGAATATAGTAAAGTTGCAGGATATAAAATTAACACACAGAAATGCCTTGCATTCCTGTACACTAATAACGAGAAAATAGAAAGAGAAATTAAGGAAACAATTCCATTCACCATTGCAATGAAAACAACAAAATACTTAGGAATATATCTTCCTAAAGAAACTAAAGACCTATATATAGAAAACTATAAAACACTGGTGAAAGAAATCAAAGAGGACACTAATAGATGGAGAAATATACCATGTTCATGGATTGGTAGAATCAATATAGTGAAAATGAGTATACTACCCAAAGCAATTTATAGATTCAATGCAATCCCCATCAAGCTACCAACGGTATTCTTCACAGAGCTAGAACAAATAATTTCTCAATTTGTATGGAAATACAAAAAACCTCGAATAGCCCAAGCTATCTTGAGAAAGAAGAACGGAACTGGAGGAATCAACCTGCCTGACTTCAGGCTCTACTACAAAGCCACAGTCATCAAGACAGTATGGTACTGGCACAAGGACAGAAATATAGATCAATGGAACAAAATAGAAAGCCCAGAGATAAATCCACGCACATATGGTCACCTTATCTTTGACAAAGGAGGCAAGAATATACAATGGATTAAAGACAGTCTCTTTAACAAGTGGTGCTGGGAAAACTGGTCAAACACTTGTAAAAGAATGAAACTAGAACAATTTCTAACACCATACACAAAAATAAACTCAAAATGGATTAAAGAGCTAAATGTAAGACCAGAAACCATAAAACTCCTAGAGGAAAACATAGGCAAAACACTCTCTGACTTACATCACAGCAGGATCCTCCATGACCCACCTCCCAGAATATCGGATATAAAATAAAAAATGAACAAATGGGACCTAATCAAACTTAAAAGCTTCTGCACAACAAAGGAAACTATAAGCAAGGTGAAAAGACAGCCTTGAGAATGGGAGAAAATAATAGCAAATGAAGCAACTGACAAACAACTAATATCAAAAATATATAAGCAACTTCTACAGCTCAATTCCAGAAAAATAAATGACCCAATCAAAAAATGGGCCAAAGAACTAAATAGACATTTCTCCAAAAAAGACATACAGATGGCTAACAAACACATGAAAAGATGCTCAACATCACTCATTATCAGACCAGATCAGATCAGTCGTGTCCGACTCTTTGCGACCCCATGAACCGCAGCACGCCAGGCCTCCCTGTCCATCACCAGCTCCTGGAGGTCACCCAGACTCATACCCATCGAGTCAGTGATGCCATCCAGCCATCTCATCCTCTGTCGTCCCCTTCTCCTCCTGCCCTCAATTCCTCCCAGCATCAGAGTCTTCTCCAATGAGTCAACTCTTCGAATGAGGTGGCCAAAATACTGGAGTTTCAGCTTTAGCATCATTCATTCCAAAGAAATTCCAGGATTGATCTCCTTCAGAATGGACTGGTTGGATCTTCTTGCAGTCCAAGGGACTCTCAAGAGTCTTCTCCAACACCACAGTTCAAAAGCATCAATTCTTCGGCGCTCAGCCTTCTTCACAGTCCAGCTCTCACATCCATACATGACCACAGGAAAGACCATAGCCTTGACTAGGAGAACCTTTGTTGGTAAAGTAATGTCTCTGCTTTTGAATATGCTATCTAGGTTGGTCATAACTTTCCTTCCAAGGAGTAAGGGTCTTTTAATTTCATGACTGCAGTCACCATCTGCAGTGATTTTGGAGCCCAGAAAAACAAAGTCTGACACTGTTTCCACTGTTTCCCCATCTATTTCCCATGCAGTGATGGGACCAGATGCCATGATCTTCGTTTTCTGAATGTTGAGCTTTAAGCCAACTTTTTCACTCTCCACTTTCACTTTCATCAAGAGGCTTTTTAGCCCCTCTTTACTTTCTGCCATAAGAGTCGTGTCATCTGCATATGTGAGGTTATTGATATTTCTCCCGGCAATCTTGATTCCAACTTGTGTTTCTTCCAGTCCAGCATTTCTCATGATGTACTCTGCATATAAGTTAAATAAACATGGTGACAATATCCAGCCTTGACGTACTCCTTTTCCTATTTGGAACCAGTCTGTTGTTCCATAACCAGTTCTAACTGTTGATTCCTGACCTGCAAACAGATTTCTCAAGAGGCAGATCAGGTGGTCTGGTATTCCCATCTCTTTCAGAATTTTCCATAGTTTATTGTGATCTACACAGTCAAAGGCTTTGGCATAGTCAAGAAAGCAGAAATAGATGTTTTTCTGGAACTCTCTTGCTTTTTCCATGATCCAGCGGATGTTGGCAATTTGATCTCTGGTTCCTCTGCCTTTTCTAAAACCAGCTTGAACATCAGGAAGTTCACGGTTCACATATTGCTGAAGCCTAGCTTGGAGAATTTTGAGCAAAACCACTATGAGGTACCACTTCACACCAATCCGAATGGCTGCTATCCAAAAGTCCACAAGCAGTAAATGCTGGAGAGGGTGCGGAGAGAAGGGAACCCTCTTACACTGTTGGTGGGAATGCAAACTAGTACAGCCACTATGGAGAACAGTATGGAGATTCCTCAAAAAACTGGGAATAGAACTACCTTATGATCCAGCAATCCCACTGCTGGGCATATACACTGAGAAAACCAGAATTGAAAGAGACACGTGTACGCCAATGCTCATAGCAGCACTGTTTACAATAGCCAGAACGTGGAAGCAACCTAGATGTCCATCCACAGATGAATGGACAAGAAAGCTGTGGTACATATACACAATGGAGTATTACTCAGCCATTAAAAAGAATACATTTGAATCCATTCTAAGGAGGTGGATGGAACTGGAGCCTATTATACAGAGTGAAGTAAGCCAGAAACAAAAACACAAATACAGGATACTAACGCATATATATGGAATTTACAAAGATGGTAAAAATAACCCTATTTATGAGACAGCAAAAGAGACACTGATGTATAGAACAGACTTTTGGACTCTGGGACCGGGAGAGGGTGGGATGATTGGGGAGAATAACATTGAAATATGTATAATATTGTATCTGAAAAAAAAAAAGTAAGTAATATAAAATGTTTATAGTAACTGAATCTGCATAAAAGGTAAACAGGTGATTTTTTTTCCTATAATTCCTGTAACTTTTCTAGAAGTTTGAAAGTATTTCCTAATAAAAAGCTTTGTATTAAAAAAAATAATAATAAATAAAAATAAAAAAGGTACAAAGAATTCCCTGGCAATCCAGTGGTTAGGACTCTGCACTTTTAAGCCACGCAGTGTGGCCCCAAAATAAAAAGCTACAAATATTATTGAAAAAAATTGGGAAATTTGAATATGCAATATATTATCAAGAGATAATGGTACTTTATCAATGTTCAGTTTGCTAAGTCTGGTAATTATATTATGTTTATGTAGAAGAATGCCCTTTTTCTTAGGCAATGTATGCTAAAGAATGTAGGGTAAAATGTCTTGTTGACTACAAGTAGTTGCTCAGAGTCAGACACGGCTGAGCTACTTCACTTTCACTTTTTCACTTTTCATTTTCATGCATTGGAGAAGGAAATGACAACCCACTCCAGTGTTCTTGCCTGGACAATCCCAGAGACGGGGGAGCCTGGTGGGCTGCCGTCTATGGGGTCGCATAGAGTTGGACATGACTGAAGCAACTTAGCAGCAGCAGCAGCAGTTACTCTCAAATAAAAATAGTTCAGGGGAAAAATGTATGAATGCATGCATAGATATATAGATACTATATATGTATGGATCTATATACCTCCAGAAAGAGAGAGAAAGGAAATATACTGAGATGTTAATAATAGGTCAATCTAAATGAAGGGTATATGGGTGTTCATTGTACTTACTATTTTATAGCAAGTAAATCTAAACATTAAAAAAATTAAAAGTTGGAGGGAGTAAAAGCATTTAAAATCACCCTCTGGAAATGCTATCACAGTCCACTTCTGTGTGAAGAAATCTGTCCTTCATAATCTCCATGCATTTCTCTTATAACATATTCATATTCTACCACCTGTCTTATTAGAGTATTTAAAAAACTAGCCATTTCTCATTTATTGCTTACGTGATCTCGGGCAAGTTAGTTTCTCTAATTGTCAATTTTTATATTTGCAAAATGGAGATCAAAATAGTACCAACCTATAGGGCTACTGTGAGGACTAAATGAGATCATGCATGTAACACATTGAGCACCGTGTTTGTCTTATATTAAGTCTTCAAAAAGGTAAGATGCTAGTATTACTATTAGGTCTTGAGTCTCAGTATTCTCAAGCCAGTTTATTGCTTGGCTCAGATGCTCAGTTGTTGGATGAATGAAGGATGCCCTGCCCTCTACTACCATTTTATTGTTGCTGTTGGGCATCATGTAAAAAGAACTCGTACCTTGGAGAATGATAAAATGATTAATGCCAAGGAGAATTCTAGATGGAAAATTACAGACCAGTAGATCTTGGACTTCTGTGGGGCAAGGTAGAAATCTGATTTCTGATTCTGTGCATCTGTTTCATGTACAGGCAGAGGTAAGCTCTACTGTTAGCCTGTGGGCACAGCCTTTATACTTTGCTTTGGCCATCCCTGCCAACTCCAAGCCTTGGAACATACCTGTGTTTAGGCTTCAGGCCAAACATTTCATGATTAAACCTTTGGTTAAGCTTTTTTTTCCCAATATCTATTTGCTGCTGATTCACCAGTAATCTTCTTCAGCAAATGATTAAATAGAGATATGAAAAGTGTATCAAAAGGATATCCATAGTCTCCTACACGATGGAGGATCCAAGCCCCTCTTCTGGTGCTGAGGAAAACCTGAGGGATGGGGAAAAAATAATTTTTGCTTTTGCCATTCTCTGAAGAAATGGGAGCCCATTTTTTTCAAGATGAAGTTCAAACTCATTAATCTGGCTTTTTATTTCCTGCCTATCTCTTTATTTATTTAAATTTCCTGCCATTTTCTTCTCAAACACAAACCTTACACTTAAATTGGTATATTCACTGAACAAGAATATATCTTGCTAAGCTACCACTGTATTTCTGTTTAATGTCATTATGCCTCCCCAAAAGGCCCCCTATTCCCTAAATTCTCCAAAGCTTATTCCTTTTTAAGATCCAGAATCAAGTCTCCCTCCTCCATAAGATACCACTGATCATTCTGGCTGATAATTTTCTCTCCATTTTCTGAACTTCTTTAGCACTTATCACCTGTCCAACTCATTTAAAATAAGAGGACAGGGACTTCCCCGGTGATTCAGTGGTTAAAGAATCCACCTGCAAATGCAGGGCACACAGGTTCATTCCCTGGTCCGGGAAGGTCCCACATGCCGAGGGGCAATTAAGCCAGTGTGCGACGACTACTGAGCCCGTGAGCTGCAAATATGAAGACCCAGCACAGCCAAAAAATAAATTAAAAATAATTTTTTAAATTATATTATATATATTTTATATAATAAAATAAAATCAGGAGACAGTAAAGCTGACAGCAAGTGGACATCATTTAATCTAAAACCTTCAATCTTTTTTTGGACTTTGACATTGTTTGCATTATTACAAAAAAACCATCAATTATACTGATATTTAACATTGTGTATTCTGATTTTTGTCTTTCCGAATGTATTTTCTCCAAGGTGGAAAGTATAGAAGATACATCTACTTCCCAACATACCATCATCACCATTTCAATTTATTGAGAATTATAACCCATAAGTCCCTGTACTAGGTCCTTTATCTGTATTTTTATTTGATCAATAAATAAATACCTCTTGAGTTAGGTAATGTTATGTCCATTTGATGGATAAGAAACATGGAGAAGATGAATAATTTGCCTGAACTCATATAGCTACTAAGTGGTAGACCTGAATTTCTAACCTAAGTCTTATCTATGCCAAAGCTTATGCTTAAAAAATGTTTTAGTTATTTAAGGAAAAAACTGAAAGTTGCAAATAGAACAACATGGGAGCTGGTCACTCTTTCTGTGTCATCGGCTGGCTCAAGTCCACATTCAGAGCTAATAAAAGTTTGGTATTCAGCTACTTGTCAAAAGCATCACTTTGTCTATGTTATAACACTCTCTAGAGATAGTTTCCAGGGTTGTAAGCTATTTACGTGGAGAAGGCAATAGCATCCCACTACAGTACTCTTGCCTGGAAAATCCCATGAATGGAGGAGGCTAGTGGGCTACAGTCCATGGGGTCGCTAAGAGTCAGACACGACTGAATTACTTCATTTTCACTTTTCACTTTCCTGCATTGGAGAAGGAAATGGCAACCCACTCCAGTGTTTTTGCCTGGAGAATCCCAGAGACGGGGGAGCCTGGTGGGCTGCCGTGTATGGGGTCGCACAGAGTCAGACACGACTGAAGAGACTTAGCAGCAGCAGCAGCAAGCTATTTAAGTACAATGTTTTCTGAGTTTTCTTTTTTTTTTTTATCCATGCCATGCAGCAAGTGGGATCTTGGTTCCCCAACCAGGGATTGAACTTGCACCCTCTGCACTGGAGTCTTAACCACTGTACTGCCAGGGAAGTCCTTGTGTTATGGTTTTTTGTTTAAGTCCTCCTGTTAAAAGGGGACCTGTCTACAGAGGGATGATCATATACTTCAAACATGTATTCTCACCAATGGTGCCCTTCAGCACTATCATAATTAAGCACTTTATGTGTCACAGTTGAAAGAGCATGCATGGTCTTAGGAATCAAATGACTTTGTGTGCAGTCTAGGTAACTTTTTAAATATAGGTTATAAGTATTGTAAATGCTCAGAACTTCAGTTAAAAAGTTCTCAGCCAATACATTATAAAGCAATTATCCTCTATTTAAAAAATAGTTAAAACTTCTCTATGTATAAAATACTGACAATAATACATATGTCACAAACCTTTATCAGAAACATATCCACCTTACTTCCACCTACTCTTGCTGCCTTGTTCTTTGGCAATTTATGGTTCCTCAGAGCTTGTGAAGAAATAAAGGAAAACAACAGAATGGGAAAGACTAGAGATCTCTTCAAGAAAATTAGAGATACCAAGGGAACATTTCATGCAAAGATGGGCTCAATAAAGGACAGAAATGGTATGGACCTAACAGAACCAGAAGATATTAAGAAGAGATGGCAAGAATACACAGAAGAACTGTACAAAAAAAGATCTTCATGACCAAGATAACCCCAATGGTGTGATCACTGACCTAGAGCCAGACATCCTGGAATGTGAAGTCAAGTGGGCCTTAGAAAGCATCACTATGAACAAAGCTAGTGGAGGTGATGGAATTCCAGTGGAGCTATTTCAAATCCTGAAAGATGATGCTGTGAAAGTGCTGCACTCAATATGCCAGCACATTTGGAAACTCAGCAGTGGCCACAGGACTGGAAAAGGTCAGTTTTCATTCCAATCCCATAGAAAGGCAATGCCAAAAATGCTCAAACTACCACACAAATGCCCTCATCTCACACGCTAGTAAAGTAATGCTCAACATTCTCCAAGCCAGGTTTCACCAATACGTGAACCATGAACTTCCAGATGTTCAAGCTGGTTTTAGAAAAGGCAGAGGAATCAGAGATCAAATTGCTAACATCTGCTGGATCATGGAAAAAGCAAGAGAGTTCCAGAATAACATCTATTTCTGCTTTCTTGACTATGCCAAAGCCTTTGACTGTGTGGATCACAACAAACTGTGGAAAACTCTGAAAGAGATGGGAATACCAGAGCACCTGATCTGCCTCTTGAGAAACCTGTATGCAGGTCAGGAAGCAACAGTTAGAACTGGACATGGAACAGAGTGGTTCCAAATCGAAAAAGGAGTACGTTAAGGCCGTATATTGTCACCCTGCTTATTTAACTTATATGCAGAGTACATCATGAGAAACACTGGGCTGGAAGAAGCACAAGCTGGAATCAAGATTGCCAGGAGAAATATCAATGACATTCAATATGCAGATGACACCATCCTTATGGCAGAAAGTGAAGAGGAATTAAAAAGCCTCTTGATGAAAGTGAAAGAGGAGAGTGAAAATGTTGGCTTAAAGCTCAACATTCAGAAAACGAAGATCATGGCATCTGGTCCCATCACTTCATGGGTAATAGATGGGGAAACAGTGGAAACAGTGTCAGACTTTCTTTTTTGGGCTCCACAATCACTGCAGATGGAGACTGAAGACATGAAATTAAAAGATGCTTACTCCTTGGAAGGAAAGCTATGACCAACCTAGATAGCATATTCAAAACCAGAGTGATTACTTTGCCAACAAAGGTCCATCTAGTCAAGGCTATGGTTTTTCCAGTAGTCATGTATGGATGTGAGAGTTGGACTGAGAAGAAAGCTGAGCACTGAGGAATTGATGCTTTTGAAGTGTGGTGTTGCAGAAGACTCTTGAGAGTCCTTTGGACTAAAAGGAGATTCAACCAGTCCATTCTAAAGGAGTTCAGTCCTGGGTGTTCATTGGAAGGACTGCATGCAAAGAGTTGACTCATTGGAAAAGACTCTGATGCTGGTAGGTATTGGGGGCAGGCTAGAAGGGGACAACAGATAATGAGATGGCTAGATCGCATCACTGACTCGATGGACATGAGTCTGAGTGAACTCTGGGAGTTGGTGATGGACAGGGAGGCCTGGTGTGCTGCGATTCATGGTGTTGCAAAGAGTTGGACACAACGGAGTGACTGGACTGAACTGAGTGCTTGTAAGGCTAAGCCTCTCTGTAGCTGACACTTTAACAAGCCAATGGTATTAAAGAAAGCTCCTACTTTGGGTCCCTACCGCATACTTTGAACATTCTTTTATCGCATTGCCCACATACATTTTTACCCTTTATTACTTACATAACTGTTTCCTAATAAATGCTTATTGAATTAATTCATGGAGTGACATATAAAATCAGTTTTGTGGCAATAGATGGGGATAAACTTGAGAATAAATGTTATTGAATGGAATTTCTGGGTAAAGGTTATTTAACAAAGTTGTGGCATTAAACTTCTATTTTTAAAAGTAATTTTTTAAAAGTAATTTAAAATGTATGTTTAATTAAAGTTACTGAAAAACAACCAGGCATTTAACTATGCCAAAAATGTTATGATTGCATAAAGACATGAATCTTTATGATTCCAGAAAGACAATGATGTCTTTTTCTAGGAATTTATAATGAAGATACTTTCTTCCCCATTCAAAATCTATGATACAAAAAAAAATAAATATAAAAAAGCAATCAAAAAACCCTCAAGGACATAGAAATGGCTTTACTGTGGATGTAATTCTATGTTAACTAATTGTACACAGCAGCTGGGGAGAGCTGCTTACACATGCTTCAATGTCGACGCTTTTCATACTGATGTCCATGTTGTCTTTAGAGGATTAGACTGCATTTTTTTTTTTTTTTTCCCCATTTGGGGAGTGAAGAAGAGTGAAGGGGAAAATTCCCCTACCAGCCTAGGAGTGAAATGCTTTCAATGACCCAGTAGACTTTCCTTCAAAATAAGAGCATAGCACTTCTGCTGGCCGACAGGTAGTCTACACTGTGGATATTGTATTCTAACAATCTCTCCCAGCAGTAACTTGGTTTTCTTCAAAGCCAGAAGCACCCTGCAAAGAGACAGCTAAGAGCCATTATGGGCACAGTTCTTGGTCATAACTGAATTTTTTAGAGTGAGACCAGATGAATAATGGAAATCTTAACTTGTAACCTGGCTCAGTCACATCATCAATCATGATGTTGCCAATTGAGGCAACAAAACCAATCCCTACGTTTGCCATTGGCACTGATGGGCTGTGTGCAGGTATATACACTCCGTTGGGTCCTGCAGCTTCCTTGGTGAAGCAAAGCAAATAATTTTACTAATTCAAACCTGTTTGGCCCTGTGGCTAATTTCCACTGCCAGGTCCCCTCCAGAATTCCCAATGCCAATTATAATGACTCTCTTTCCAGTGAAACTGTCTGGATTCTTATAATCTCAACTATGAAAGTATTGTCCTTTGAACTTCTCAATTCCTACAAGAGAAGGAAAAATAATTAATGGGTAATGGTCATTCAATTTTTTTTGCAGTGTGTAGAGTTTATGCATACATTCTCCATGTGTTCTCCTTGTATTCAGACACACTGTCACCTTTTTAAATATTTTGGCCTGTTTTCTTTTCCCATAGCCCCAGAGTCAAACCTTGTGATTTCCTTATCATAAGTAGTCTGCTTAACTCCGGATCTATTTGTATTTTGGACTTGTGGACTCACAAATCCAAATTACTTCAGAAAACTTTCTCTTGTCTTTTCTTCTTCTTCTTTTTTGTTTTGTAGTTGACTTATATCAGTAACTCTCCTCCAAGGTCAGGAGGGGCGGCCGTGAGGAGAGACCCCTCGTCCAAGGTAAGGTGCGATGGCTGTGCTTTGCTGGAGCAACCAGGAAGGGATACTCCATGCACAAGGTAAGAGAAACCCAAGTGGGACGGTGGATGTTGCAGGAGAGCATCAGAGGGCAAACACACTGAAACCATACTCACAGAAAACTAGTCATTCTAATTACTAGAATGCAATGGCAAGAGAAGGCAATGGCAAGCCATTCCAGTACTCTTGCCTGGAAAATCCCATGGATGGAGGAGGCTGGTGGGCCGCAGTCCATGGGGTCGCTATGAGTCGGACGTGACTGAGCGACTTCACTTTCACTTTTCACTTTCACACAATGGAGAAGGCAATGGCAACCCACTCCAGTGTTCTTGCCTGGAGAATCCCAGGGACGGCAGAGCCTGGTGGGATGCTGTCTATGGGGTCACACAGAGTCGGACACGACTGAAGTGACTTAGCTAATCACACTAGGACCACAGCCTTGTCTAACTCAATGAAAGGAGGCCATGCCCGTGGGGCAACCCAGGATGGGCGGGACAAAGTGGAGAGGTTGGACAGGGTGTGGTCCACTGGAGAAGGGAACGGCAAACCACTTCAGTATTCTTGCCTTGAGAACCCCATGAACAGTATGAAAAGGCAGAATGATAGGATACTGAAAGAGAAACTCCCCAGGTCAGTAGGGTCTAATATGCTACTGGAGATCAGTGGATAAATAACTCCAGAAAGAATGAAGGGATGGGAGGCAAAGCAAAAAGAATACCCAGCTGTGGATGTGTCTGGTGATAGAGGCAAAGTCCGATGCTGTAAAGAGCAATATTGCATCAGATCAGATCAGATCAGATCAGTCGCTCAGTCGTCTCTGACTCTTTGCGACCCTATGAACCGCAGCATGCCAGGCCTCCCTGTCCATCACCAATTCCCGGAGGTCACTCAGACTCACACCCATCAAGTCAGTGATGCCATCCAGCCATCTCATCCTCTGTCGTCCCCTTCTCCTCCTGCCCTCAATCCCTCCCAGCATCAGTCTTCTCCAATGAGTCAACTCTTCGCATGAGGTGGCCAAAATACTGGAGTTTCAGCTTTAGCATCATTCCTTCCAAAGAAATCCCAGAGCTGATTTCCTTCAGAATGGACTGGTTGGATCTTCTTGCAGTCCAAGGGACTCTCAAGAGTCTTCTCCAACACCACAGTTCAAAAGCATCAATTCTTCGGCGCTCAGTCTTCTTCACAGTCCAGCTCTCACATCCATACATGACCACAGGAAAGACCATAGCCTTGACTAGGAGAACCTTTGTTGGTAAAGTAATGTCTCTGCTTTTGAATATGCTATCTAGGTTGGTCATAACTTTCCTTCCAAGGAGTAGGCGTCTTTTAATTTCATGGCCACAGTCACCATCTGCAGTGATTTTGGAGCCCAGAAAAATAAATTCTGACACTGTTTCCACCTGGAATGTCAGGTCCATGAATCAAGGCAAATTGGAAGTGGTCAAACAAGAGATGGCAAGAGTGAATGTCAAAATTCTAGGAATCAGCAAACTCAAATGGACTGGAATGGGTGAATTTAACTCAGAGGACCATTATATCTACTACTGTGGGCAGGAATCCCTCAGAAGAAATGGAGTGGCCATCATGGTCAACAAAAGAGTCTGAAATGCAGTACTTGGATGCAATCTCAAAAACGACAGAATGATCTCTGTTCATTTCCAAGGCAAACCATTCAATGTCACAGTAATCCAAGTCTATGCCCCAACCAGTAACGCTGAAGAAGCTGAAGTTGAACAGTTCTATGAAGACCTACAAGACCTTTTAGAACTAACACCCAAAAAAGATGTCCTTTTCATTATAGGGGACTGGAATGCAAAAGTAGGAAGTCAAGAAACACCTGGAGTAACAAACAAATTTGGCCTTGGAATACGGAATGAAGCAGGGCAAAGACTAATAGAGTTTTGCCAAGAAAACGCACTGGTCATAGCAAATACCTACTTCCAACAACACAAGAGAAGACTCTATACATGGACATCATTAGATGGTCAACACCGAAATCAGATCGATTATATTCTTTGCAGACAAAGATGGAGAAGCTCTATACAATCAGCAAAAACAAGAGTAGGAGCTGACTGTGGCTCAGACCATGAACTCCATATTGCCAAATTCAGACTGAAATTTAAGAAATTAGGGAAAACCAGTAGACCATTCAGGTATCAGATCAGATCAGATCAGTCACTCAGTCGTGTCCGACTCTCTGTGACCCCATGAACCACAGCATGCCAGGCCTCCCTGTCCATCACCAGCTCCCGGAGGTCACCCAGACTCACACCCATCAAGTCAGTGATGCCATCTAGCCATCTCATCCTCTGTCGTCCCCTTCTCCTCCTGCCCTCAATCCCTCCCAGCATCAGAGTCTTCTCCAATGAGTCAACTCTTTGCATGAGGTGGCGAAAATACTGGAGTTTCAGCTTTAGCATCATTCCTTCTAAAGAAATTCCAGGATTGATCTCCTTCAGAATGGACTGGTTGGATCTTCTTGCAGTCCAAGGGACTCTCAAGAGTCTTCTCCAACACCACAGTTCAAAAGCATCAATTCTTCGGCGCTCAGCCTTCTTCACAGTCCAGCTCTCACATCCATACATGACCACAGGAAAGATCATAGCCTTGACTAGGCGAACCTTTGTTGGTAAAGTAATGTCTCTGCTTTTGAATATGCTATCTAGGTTGGTCATAACTTTCCTTCCAAGGAGTACGCGTCTTTTAATTTCATGGCTACAGTCACCATCTGCAGTGATTTTGGAGCCCAGAAAAACAAAGTCTGACACTGTTTCCACTGTTTCCCCATCTATTTCCCATGCAGTGATGGGACCAGATGCCATGATCTTCGTTTTCTGAATGTTGAGCTTTAATCCAACCTTTTCACTCTCCACTTTCACTTTCATCAAGAGGCATTTTAGTTCCTCTTCACTTTCTGCCATAAGGGTGGTGTCATCTGCATATCTGAGGTTATTGATATTTCTCCCGGCAATCTTGATTCCAACCTGTGTTTCTTCCAGTCCAGCATTTCTCATGATGTACTCTGCATATAAGTTAAATAAACATGGTGACAATATGCAACCTTGACGTACTCCTTTTCCTATTTGGAACCAGTCTGTTGTTCCATGACCAGTTCTAACTGTTGCTTCCTGACCTGCATACAGATTTCTTAAGAGGCAGATCAGGTGGTCTGGTATTCCCATCTCTTTCAGAATTTTCCATAGTTTATTGTGATCCACACAGTCAAAGGCTTTGGCATAGTCAATAAAGCAGAAATAGATGTTTTTCTGGAACTCTCTTGCTTTTTCCATGATCCAGTGGATGTTGGCAATTTGATCTCTGGTTCCTCTGCCTTTTCTAAAACCAGCTTGAACATCAGGAAGTTCACAGTTCACATATTGCTGAAGCCTGGCTTGGAGAATTTTGAGCATTACTTTACTAGCGTGTGAGATGAGTGCAATTGTTCAGTAGTTTGAACACTCCTTGGCATTGCCTTTCTTTGGGATTGGGATGAAAACTGACCTTTTCCAATCTTGTGGCCACTGCTGAGTTTTCCAAATTTGCTGGCATATTGAGTGCAGCACTTGCACAGCATCATCATTCAGGATTTGGAATAGCTCCACTGGAATTCCATCACCTCCACTAGCTTTGTTCCCTTATGACTATACAGTGGAAGTGAGAAATAGACTTAAGGGCCTACATCTGATAGCTAGAGTGCCTGATGAACTATGGAATGAGGTTCGTGACATTGTAGAGGAGACAGGGATCAAGACCATCCCCATGGAAAAGAAAGGCAAAAAAGCAAAATGGCTGTCTGGGGAGGCCTTACAAATAGCTGTGAAAAGAAGAGAAGCAAAAAGCAAAGGAGAAAAGAAATGATATAAACATCTGAATGCAGAGTCCAAAGAATAGCAAGAAGAGACAAGAAAGCCTTCTTCAGAGATCAATGCAAAGAAATAGAGGAAAACAACAGAATGGGAAAGACTAGGGATCTCTTCAAAATCAGAGATACCAAAGGAACATTTCATGCAAAGATGGGCTCATTAAAGGACAGAAATGGTATGGACCTAACAGAAGCAGAAGATATTAAGAAGAGGTGGCAAGAATACACAGAAGAACTGTACACAAAAGATCTTCACGACCCAGATAATCATGATGGTGTGATCACTGACCTAGAGCCAGACATCCTGGAATGTGAAGTCCAGTGGGCCTTAGAAAGCATCACTACAAACAAAGCTAGTGGAGGTGATGGAATTCCAGTGGAGCTATTCCAAATCCTGAAAGATGATGCTGTGAAAGTGCTGCACTCAATATGCCAGCAAATCTTGAAAACTCAGCAGTGGCCACAAGATTGGAAAAGGTCAGTTTTCATCCCAATCCCAAAGAAAGGCAATGCCAAAGAATGTTCAAACTACTGCACAATTGCACTCATCTCACACGCTAGTAAAGTAATGCTCAGAATTCACCAAGCCAGGCTTCAGCAATATGTGAACCATGAACTTCCTGATGTTCAAGCTGGTTTTAGAAAAGGCAGAGGAACCAGAGATCAAATTGCAAACATCGCTGGATCATCGAGAGAGCAAGAGAGTTCCAGAAAAAACATCTATTTCTGCTTTCTTGACTATGCCAAAGCCTTTGACTGTGTGGATCACAATAAACTGTGGAAGATTCTGAAAGAGATGGGAATAGCAGAACACCTGATCTGCCTCTTGAGAAATTTATATGCAGGTCAGGAAGCAACAGTTAGAACTGGTCATGGAACAACAGACTGGTTCCAAATAGGAAAAGGAGTACGTCAAGGCTGTATATTGTCACCCTGTTTATTTAACTTGTATGCAGAGAACATCATGAGAAATGCTGGACTGGAAGAAACACAAGTTGGAATCAAGATTGCTGGGAGAAATATCAATAACCTCAGATATGCAGATGACACCACCCTTATGGCAGAAAGTGAAGAGGAACTAAAAAGCCTCTTGATGAAAGTGAAAGTGGAGAGTGAAAAGGTGGGCTTAAAGCTCAACATTCAGAAAACGAAGATCATGGCATCTGGTCCCATCACTGCATGGAAAATAATTGGGGAAAGAGTGGAAACAGTGTCTGACTTGATTTTTCTGGGCTCCAAAATCACTGCAGATGGTGACTGCATCCTTGAAATTAAAAGACGCTTACTCCTTGGAAGGAAAGCTATGACCAACCTAGATAGCATATTCAAAAGCAGAGACATTACTTTACCAACAAAGGTTCGCCTAGTCAAGGCTATGGTCTTTCCTGTGGTCATGTATGGATGTGAGAGCTGGACTGTGAAGAAGGCTGAGTGCCGAAAAATTGATGCTTTTGAACTGTGGTGTTGGAGAAGACTCTTGAGAGTCCCTTGGACTGCAAGGAGATCCAACCAGTCCATTCTGAAGGAGATGAGCCCTGGGATTTCTTTGGAAGGAATGATGCTAAAGCTGAAACTCCAGTATTTTGGCCACCTCATGCGAAGGGTTGATTCATTGGAAAAGATTCTGATGCTGGGAGGGATTGGGGGCAAGAGGAGAAGAGGACTACAGAGGATGAGATGGCTGGATGGCATCACTGAGTTGATGGATGTGAGTCTGAGTGACCTTCGGGAGTTGCTGATGGACAGGGAGGCTTGGCGTGCTGCGATTCATGGGGTCATGACTGAGCGACTGATCTGATCTGATCTATATCAGTTCCAGATGTATATCATAGTAACTTGATATTTTATAGATTATGCCGCATACAAACTTATCAGAATATTATAGTGTTTAGATGCTCAGTTGTGTCAGACTCCTTGTGACCCTCCAGACTGCAGCATACCAGGCTCCTCTGTGCATTGGATTCTCTGGGCAACAACCCTGGATTGGGTTGCCATTTTCTCCTTTAACAATATTATAGTATTTTGACTACATTCTTTGTGCTGTATATTATATTACTTGTGACTTATTTTATAATTAGTAGATTGTATTTCTTAATCCCCTTTACCTATTTTGCCCACCCCACCCTCTCTTCATCTTCTATAAATACCTACTTCCATTTCAACTGTAGTCTATATGTTTTTATATACTCTAGAGTACATAGAATCCATGTGCAATGCAGGAAGACATGAGTTCAATCCCTAGGTTGGGAAGATCCCCTGGAGGAGGAAATGGCAACCTACTCCAGTGGTATCACAAAGAGTTGAAAACTGAGCAACTGAGCACATACGTACTATTATTTTTTCCCCTCAAAATGAAAATCTAGGCCAAAGACTGTAATTTAACTATTTCCTTAAGCTTTATTTTCTTGCTTAGAAACTCAATATTTCTGTTTGTTTCCTCCATTGCTAAAAAAAAAAAAAAAAAAAAAAAAAGTCTTCATTCAGGATAAAGAGATGTGGTACATTTATACAATGAGATATTACTCAGCCATGAAAAAGAACAAAATAATGGCATTTGCAGCAACAGGGATGCCCCTAAAAGTTTTCAAACTGAGTGAAGTAAGTCAGAGAAAGACAAATATATGGTATCTATTATATGTGGAGTCTAAAAAAGTTGCACAGACGAACTTATTTACAAAACAGGGTTATAGAAAACAAACTTTTCTATAGGAAGGAAAAGTGGGGGAGGGATAAACTGGGACACGGAAATTAGCATATACAAACTACTGTAAATAGACAACTCATAAGGGGTCTCTGGTGGCTCAGTGGTAAAGAATTCACCTGCCAATGCAGGAAACATGGGTTCAATTCCTTGGTTGAAAGGATGCCCTGGAGAAGGAAATGGCAACTGACTTCAGTATTCTTGCCTGGAAAACCCATGGATAAAGGATCCTGGTGGGCTACAGTCTATGGGGTCACAAAAGAGTCTGACATAACTTGACAACTAAACAGCAAGAATAAGGACTTGCTGTATAGCAAGGGAATTCTTTTCAATACTCTGTAATGACCTGTGTGGCAAAAGAATCTTAAAAAGAGTAGATATCTGATGCACTTTGCTATATAGCAGAAAGTTTTCAAAACACAATATTTAAATCAACTATACTCCAATAAAAAATTTTTTAAGCCCTCATTCAATCTAATGCAGATCAACTCTTTTTATCCTTAGAAAAACTATAATCATTGTGAAACTAAATATAAAGCCTTCTAACTTTCCTCTAGTCCCCCATGTTACTGTTATTTCTACCTCCCAAATATTATTAATACAAGTTACCACAACATTTTTCAGGAGAATATGCAGAATTAGGATAAGCCTTATTTCATCCCAAGGTAGGAATCACTCAGACCATTCTTTAGGGACCAGGTCACAGGCATGGTTCAAGGGTCTTTCTGCTTAGTAGGCTACTTACCAGGGAAGCTTTCCAAGGGTAAGTGAGTATAGGTGTGATGGCCAGTGCAGACCATAACTCCATCGAAGACATACACCTCCTTTTTCCCTTCAGATTCCGTGACCACCTCCCACTGGCCTGAAGTGGGGAAATCAGGTTGCTTCTTCACACTGCACACGGTGGTCTAAGAAGAAAAGGGATCACCACAGGGGACTGTAGCCACACCTATGCAGCAGTCATCTTCCCTGACAGGTATGTCTTTGCAGGGGGTTACACAAAGGGCTGATACCACATAAGAGGGCTAAGGCAGGGATATTTGATTTTCATACTCTACAAATAAGAACTATTTTTGTCTGGGGCTATGGTCAGAGTGAGAAAACTTTCACGAGGCAAGCTAAATAAAACAGATTGGCAGACTAACATTGTACTATCTTCTCCTTCTAGAAAAGTACAAATGACTACTTTTCCTGGGCCATGCTTCAGTTGGTAAAGATTCTGCCTGCAATGCAGGAGACCAGAATTTTATCCCTGGGTCAGAAAGAATCCCCTGCAGAAGGAAATGGCAACCAACTCCAGTATTCTTTCCTGGGAAAATCCCATGGACAAAGGAGCCTGGAGGGCTACAGTCCATGGGATCACAAGAGTAGGACACAACTTAGCAACTAAACCATCACAACCACCACCACTTTGGTCAGAGTGAGAAAACTTTCATGAGGCAACCTAATTCAAACGAGTTGGCAAATTAATGTTGCACTGTCCTCTCCTAGAAAAGTGCAAATTACTAGTTTTATTAGGCCATGCCTGTGTGTACGCTCAGTCATTCAATCATGTCCGACTTTGTGCGATCTCCTGGACTTAGCCCACCAGGCTCCTCTGTCCATGGTATTTTCCAGGTAAGAGTACTGGAGTGGGTTGCCATTTCCTCCTCCAGGGGATATTCCTGACAGAGGAATTGAAGTCTGCTGTGTCTCCTGCATTGACAGGTGGATTCTTCACCACTGTGCCACCTGGGAAGCCCTTCTTGGACCCATATGCCCTGGACCATTCCCTAAGGCAATATGATACTTAAATAAAATTTGGGCTTCTCTTGTGTTTCTAAGACACTTGATGCACTAAATGCCTATTCCTCCCCATACTCCCAGACATCCTGAGATCTTCTGATGCCTTCTTATCTCAAGTTCTGTTCTCACTGTCTAGTCTTAAGTGTGTGACTGAGCTCATAAGGCTCCCTTTCCTAATAGAGTAGAAAAACATCTCAGTGGCTCATGTTTTTTGTAAATGAACTTCTTTGACTCCCATAAATGCCAATTTTACAAATAACTAGAAAGAAAGAAGATACAAGATGGGATAGTCCGTGGTATAGTTTTTAGTTTTCAAAACAAATACAGGTTACTCTACCTAGTCTAAGGGAACATTAAGAGTATGTCCTATGTGCTTCTAGGATTTATGACCATAATGTCTTGGTGGACTGATAGAGATACCACTCTTATATGCCCAAGTGATCCTATATTATTTATAGTTCCTCTCTATCACGTTCTTACTTTTACACAGGCCGGTGCTTTCTACCACAGCTCCTGGCTCAGAGCTCCCAAAACTCTTGTAATTTCCCAAGTGTTGAGAGTGATTAAAGTCTTTTTTTGTGTTAGTATGGAAGAAGCACAAGTTGGAATCAAGATTGCCGGGAGAAATATCAATAACCTCAGATATGCAGATGACACCACTCTTATGGCAGAAAGTGAAGAGGGGCTAAAAAGCCTCTTGATGAAAGTGAAAGTAGAGAGTGAAAAGGTTGGATTAAAGCTCAACATTCAGAAAACGAAGATCATGGCATCTGGTCCCATCACTGCATGGGAAGTAGATGGGGAAACAGTGGAAACAGTGTCAGACTTTGTTTTTCTGGGCTCCAAAATCACTGCAGATGGTGACTGCAGCCATGAAATTAAAAGACGCTTGCTCCTTGGAAGGAAAGTTATGACCAACCTAGATAGCATATTCAAAAGCAGAGACATTACTTTACCAACAAAGGTTCGCCTAGTCAAGGCTATGATCTTTCCTGTGGTCATGTATGGATGTGAGAGCTGGACTGTGAAGAAGGCTGAGCGCCGAAGAATTGATGCTTTTGAACTGTGGTGTTGGAGAAGACTCTTGAGAGTCCCTTGGACTGCAAGAAGATCCAACCGGTCCATTCTGAAGGAGATCAATCCTGGGATTTCTTTGGAAGGAATGATGCTAAAGCTGAAGCTCCAGTATTTTGGCCACCTCATGCGAAGAGTTGACTCATTGGAGAAGACTCTGATGCTGGGAGGGATTGAGGGCAGGAGGAGAAGGGGACGACAGAGGATGAGATGGCTGGATGGCATCACTGACTCGATGGATGCAAGTCTGAGTGACCTCCGGGAGCTGGTGATGGACAGGGAGGCCTGGCGTGCTGCAGTTCATGGGGTCGCAAAGAGTCGGACACGACTGAGCGACTGATCTGATCTGATCTGATCTGATGGTGCCTCTTAGAAAGCAAGTAATGGTAAGCCTGGTTACCAATGGAGCAAACCCTGTGGGTTGTAACTTTCAGTTGCCCCCTTCTGACTTCTGGGGAGGGGAGAGGGACTGGAAGTTGAATCAGTAGCCAATGCCCAGTGATTTAATTAATCATTCCTATGTCATGAAGCCGCCATAAAGACCCAAAAGAGTAGGAGTTAGGGAGCTTCCAGGTTGATGAACCTGAAAAGATCAGGAGAGCAGCGTGCCTAGAGAGGGCATGGAAGCTCAGTGTTGTTTCCCTGTGCATCTCTCCCTTTGGCTGTTCCGAAGCTACATACTTTATAAGAAACTGGTAATCTAGTGAGTAAATGTGTTTTGTGTGTTCTGTGAGCTGCTCTAGCAAATTAAGCAAACCCAAGGAAGGGGTCATGGGAATTTCTGATTTATACCCAGTTGGTCAGAAGTATAGGTAACAACCTGGTAACAACTGGCATCTGAAGTCCAAAGTTCAAGGTGGGGTCATTGGAATCTCCAAACTGTAGCCAGTTTGTCAGCTGCTGCTCCTAAGTCTCTTCAGTCGTGTCTGACTCTGTGCAACCCCATAGACGACAGCCCACCAGGCTCTGCCGTCCCTGGGATTCTCCAGGCAAGAATACTGGAGTGGGTTGCCATTTCCTCCTCCAATGCATGAAAGTGAAGTCACTCAGTCGTGTCCGATTCTAGCGACCTCATGGACTGCAGCCTACCAGGCTCCTCCGTCCATGGGATTTTCCAGGCAAGAGTACTGGAGTGGGGTGCCATTGCCTTCATCAGAAGCACTGGTAATAACCTGAGTTTATGACTTGGTGTCTACAGTAGGGCTGAGGGGGCAGTCTTGTAGGATCTCTGGGTAAATAGAATAGAGTTTAATTCTTGGACATCTTGCTAGTATCTGAACATTGTTGGTGTCTAGGGACCATCACCCACCCATGCACATACACACCCACACACACTGGCATTGGTCTCAGAACCATTTAATGCCCCCAAAATACACTGTACTTGAGAATCACTACTCTAGACTCTTGCTACCTGAACTATGATCTGTGAACTAGCAGGCAGACATATCTCTTGGGAGACTGTTAGAAATGCAGAATCTCAGGCCCCACCCCGACCTACTGAATTGGAACCTGCCTTTTTAGCAAAATCCTCAGGATTTTCCCAGGTAGCTCAGTGGTAAAGAATCTGCCTGCCAATGCAGGAGACGCAAGAGACAGGTTCAACCCCGGGCTTGGGAACATGCCCTGGAGGAGGGCATGGCAACCCACACCTGCGTTCTTGCCTGGATAATCCCATGGACAGAGGAGCATGGTGGGCGGCTACAGTCCATCGTCTTGCAAAGAGTTGAACATGACTGAAGTGACTTAGCACACACAAACAGGGGTGTTGTACTGACCACATAAAGTAGCACAATATCTATCCAGACTGCTATATTAGCCTTCACTGAAACATCACAAATGATGACTTTTCAACTCTTTTTAAAATTGTTTTGATTATGGTCAATTACCTTAACCAACTTGGACCCCCTTTGCCCTTTCTGGGCTTTGCAGGTGGCCTAGTGGTAAGAATCTGCCTGCCAATGCAAGAGATGTGGGTTCAATCCGTGGATGGGAAAGATCTCTTGGAGTAGGAGATGGCAACCCACTCCAGCATTCTTGCCTGGAAAATCCCACGGACAGAGGATCCTGGTGGGCTAAAGTCCATGGAATCACAAAGATTCCAACACGACTGAGCACACACCCATGCACTTCCTTTTAGGGCTCTTCTGGTGGCTCAGTGGTAAAGAATCTGCCTACCAATGCAGAAAACACAGCTTCGAATCCTGGGTTGGAAGATCCCCTGGAGAAGGAAATGGCAATCTGCCCTAGCAGTCTTGCCTGGGAAATCACAGGGACAGAGGAGCCTGCCAGTTCAGGGGCTTGCAAAAGAGCCTACAGCACTTCTCTAAGAACAAAGGGTCATTTATCATGCAGAGAGGGTCTTCCCTTTTTTCCATAAACAAATTGATATTTGCATGTTGGGTGTTACTGAGCATTCAGTGGCCATAATGGAGAGTGTTCATTGGCTTTGCCCACATTAGAGATGATTTTCCCCTGGTTTTTAGAGAAGAAGTTTTGAATTTCAGAATCCCGAATTCATCATTCCCATTTCTTTCCCCTGTACTTCAGAATCTCATTCTTGTTGGCTGCTAATAATGTTCTCACAAGTCTCTTTTCAAGTCTCTTCTAACCTATTCTATAAATTCAACCAAAGTGTTCTTTCCAGGGTATGGTTGTATCTCTTCTCTAACTAAACTTTTGGAGGCTGGTCCATTTTCTATAGTTTGTTTTTCAGTTTAGGATTCAGAGACCTCCATAATGTCTTATAGTTTATACATTCTTTATCTCCCCAATTCGATTGTAAACCCCTTGACTTATGTTTATGATCTTCCCCACAGTATATAAAATTATAAATAGCACTTAGCAGATATTTAATAGATGTATGCAAAGGTTCGCCTAATCAAGGCTATGGTCTTTCCTGTGGTCATGTATGGATGTGAGAGCTGGACTGTGAAGAAGGCTGAGTGCCAAAGAATTGATGCTTTTGAACTGTGGTGTTGGAGAAGACTCTTGAGAGTCCCTTGGACTGCAAGGAGATCCAACCAGTCCATTCTGAAGGAGATGAGCCCTGGGATTTCTTTGGAAGGAATGATGCTAAAGCTGAAACTCCAGTATTTTGGCCACCTCATGCGAAGAGTTGACTCATTGGAGAAGACTCTGATGCTGGGAGGGATTGAGGGCAGAAGGAGAAGGGGACGACAGAGGATGAGATGGCTGGATGGCATCACTGACTCAATGAATGTGAGTCTGAGTGACCTCCGGGAGCTGGTGATGGATAGGGAGGCCTGGCGTGCTGCAGTTCATGGGGTCGCAAAGAGTCGGACACGACTGAGCGACTGATCTGATGCTGAATTACATTGAGAATGGTACATAGAGAAAAAAAGAAGTAAATTTCACATAATGCATAACAAACTAATGAAATAATCAAATTCATTTCAAAAACAGTTGAATAAGATATTTTTATCTTATAAAAATTTGTTGTAAGGAAAATTGCAAAATAATATAAAATCAAATGCATGAAGATATTCAATTTATAGTTTAAAATAGCTATTAATTAGAAACCACTTAAAATGGCCCCTCCCCCATAGGCAAGTGGTTTAATAAATTATGATCTCAGTATGATGTAGAAATTATCTTCCACACCACTTCTTAAGTATCTTGCTAAATTCAAAGCAGATCCTGTCAGCCCACTGCTTACTGGCTTCTACTGATTCCATGTGGGAAACCAAATTTCTTATTCTAAGACTCAGCATGTTGCACAATCCTAATCTACTTTATTCTCTTCATTTATTGTTCCCTCAGTTAACTCCGGCACCCCACCCCAGTACTTTTGCCTGGAAAATCCCATGGACGGAGGAGCCTGGTAGGCTCCAGTCCATGGGGTCCCTAAGAGTCAGACACGACTGAGCGACTTCACTTTCGTTTTTCATTTTCATACGTTGGAGAAGGAAATGGCAACCCACTCCAGTATTCTTGCCTGGAGAATCCCAGGGACAGGGGAGCCTGGAGGGCTTCTGTCTGTGGGGTCGCACAGAGTCAGACACGACTGAAGTGACTTAGCAGCAGCAGCAGCAGCAGTTAACTTCAAGGTTCTGAGTCATTAAATTGTTTTTGAAACATTCTAGACTCTTTTACAACTTTAAACTTTTGTAATACTACTGCTTCTTCATTTGGAAAATTCTTATCATTCATTCAAGTGTCCCATCAAATATGACTTCTTTAAAGAAGTATTTCTCCTTCTCTCCACTGAGTTAAATGCCCCCATTCAACCTCCAAACTGCCAAAACTCTCTGCTCATATTGCCATCAAGGTAACTGAGAATACACAGTAGTCTACATTTGTTACTAAGACTGTGAGGTACCCAAGAGTAGAGTTTGTGTCTTATTTTTTGTATTTCTGATGTGTGTGTGTGTGTGCACTCAGTTGTGTCTGACTCTTTGCAACCCCATGGACTGTAGCTCGCCAGACTCCTCTGACAATGGAATTCTCCAGTATACTGAAGTAGGTTGCCCTTTCCTACTCCAGAAAGTATATATCTTCCCAACCTGATATATAGTGGATGCTTAACAAATGACTTGAAATGAATTAATGAGTGAATTATAGAGATTGAATTTGGAGACACTTAAAAATGTGATTTTGAAATCTGTAAAGGAACACTGAAAATAGCCTATGCTATAACTTTAAGTGGGAAAAGTAATATACAAAATTAAATTTACATTGTAATCACCAAATATAATATTATGTATGCCTGGGGCAACTGTATGCCTGTGTCTACCCAAGTTTACATAATTACACATTGTATAATCTCTCCCCTGTTATATGAGTATATTTTATTTATTATAAATTAATAAAACTTGAAGGTAGGAAAAACAAATTGATTTATTAAGGAGGTAGGATTTTTCTTTTATTTTTGTAGAAATATTTATACCATACCTTCATGATAAAAGCCTTCAGCAAACTAGGAATAGGGGGAAACACCTTCAGTTTGATAAAGAACATCTACAAAATACTTACAGGTAACATGATACTTTGAAGAAGGGAATGGCAACCCACTCCAGTATTCTTGCCTGGAGAATCTCATGAACTGAGGAGCCTGGTGGGCTACCATCCATGGGGTTGCAAAGAGTTAGACACAACTGAGCAACTAACACAACAACATTATACTTAATACTGAGAAAAAGAAAAATTTACCCATAAAATTGAGAACAAGGCAAGGACAGCCTCTCTTAACACTTTGATTAAACACTGTATTAGAGATCCTAACTAATGTAATAAGGTAAGAAATCACAATAAAGGTGTACATATTGGGAAGGAATAAGTAAAATGATTTTTATTTGAAGATGATTGTCTGTCTATATAGAAAATGCCAAAGAATTTTTTTTAAATTCCTGGAACCAATAAGCAATAATAGCAGGGCTACAGGCTACAGAGGGAATATACAAAAGCCAGCTGCTTTCCTATATACCAGAAATGAAAAATTGGACTTTGAAATGAAAAACCATGCCATTTATAATAATACTCCCCGAATTAAATGCTTAGGTAAAAACCTAACAAAATATGTGTGAGACTTCTATCCAGGTAATATAAAACACAGAAGAAGAAAATCAAAGATATAAATAAATGAAAAACTATTTTATACTGATAGATTGGAAGACTCAATATTGTTTTAAGATGTCAGTTTTCCCAACTTGATCTATAGATTCAATGCAGTCCCAGTCAATCTCCCAGCTAGCTATTTTGTAGATGTTGACAAACTGATTCTAAAATTTATATGGAAGGACAAGAAGCCTAGAATAGCCAACTTTGCCCTTAAGTGTGGAGTGTGCATAGTGACTTTCTTCCAAAGGGTACAGTATGACATGGGATAAAAAAAGAGAAACTTCACAGTGACAAACCCTGATAAACACCATGTCCAGCCAGGTCATCAAGATTAACATCAATCAGCGTGACAAGTGTGACAGAATGTAACATTGATGTGGTGTGATGAGAATGGCACTCTACCTCTAAGGTCTTCCTCCCCAAAACTCATAACCCCAGTCTAACCATGATGAAAACATCAGGCAAATCCCAACTGAGGGATTTTCTATAAAATAGCTAACCAGTGATTCTCAAAACTGTCAAGGTTATCAAAAACAAGGAAAGGCTAAGAAACTGACACAGCCATGAGGAGCCTAAGGAGACATGACAGCTGGAACAGGAAAAGGTCATTAGGAAAAATAAACCTAAGTCAATCTGAATAAAGCATGGACTTCAGTTAATAATAATGTATCAATATTGGTTCATTAATTATGACAAATGTTATCACACTAATGTAAGATGTCAATAATATCTGGGCATGAGGTACATGGAAACTCTGTACTATTTTCCTAATAATTCTGTGAACTTAACACAGTTCTAAAATTAAAGTTTATTTAACATATTGTTTGTAATAGTACATTAAAAATTAATAAGTGGTTAGGTCCTTTTGAAAACAAGGTGTCTGTGAGGGCAGGGGTAGAAATATTCCTGACTATTAAATTTGACTTCATTCATTCAGCAGATATTTCTAAAGTAATAAAAACACTATATTAAGGACTTCCCTCAGAGAAGGCAATGGCACCCCACTGCAGTAGTCTTGCCTGTAAAATCCCATGGATGGAGGAGCCTGGTAGGCTTCAGTCCATGGGGTCGCTAAGAGTCAGAGACGACTGAGTGCCTTTACTTTCATTTTCATGCATTGGAGAAGGAAATGGAAAGTCACTCCAGTGTTGTTGCCTGGAGAATTCCAGGAACGGGGGAGCCTGGTGGGCTGCCGTCTATGGGGTTGCACAGAGTTGGACATGACTGAAGCGACTTAGCAGCAGCAGCAGCAGCCGCAGAAACTTCCCTGATGGTCCAGTGGCTAAAACTCCACACTGTACCAAAGTAGAGGGCGTGGGTTAGATCCCTGGTTAGGAAACTTGATCCCACATGCCACATCTAATAGTTCTCATGCTGCAACTAAAGATTCTGCATGCTGCAACCAAGATCCAGAGCTGTCAAAAAAGAAACAAAACAAAACAAAAAACCTCACCATCTTAATGCTAAAAAATACACGTCTGTCCTTGTTTTCCAATGGTTTGAAGTTTCCAAATAGAAGTAGACCGATGCTTTCCACAGCAGGTCTGTTGGGGGTCACTGAGCTAAATGAATCACAGATCTTACCCTTTATATGTGACAATAATCATATATTTGTATTAATTTTCAAATAATTAAGACAATGAAATATTGTATGTCCACAAAAACCTTCAAGCCCTTCTAAACACCCCATTTGATCCTTGGTAGTGCTTATTACTGTCAGCTCACTGCTTTATAAGTGAGGGCAGAGCAGTATCAGGTCAGTGAGTAGAAAAAGGAGTTTCCACTCCTGCATTTTAGTATTTTCTACTATCAGTGAATAATCCTCCCTACACAGACATACCTTGATCATATTTCCTGCCTAAGCACATGACTTGCATTGAATAGGAAATTCATGTGAAAAAAAGGTAGTGGGGACATAGGGTAGTGCATTTAAACTGAAGGGATTGGAGGCAATAATAAGGGCAGAAGAACGGAGAAAAATGACTCACCTTCAGTGGGAGGAATGAGAACAGTGTGGACCTTCTGTTCCTGTGACAGACTCTCAGAATCCCACTGGACCCCAGCTGTCTTAGGACTGTTCTCAATGTTGTCTTCACACAGGGATCACATGGGGAACTCTAAAATACTAATGCCTGGTCCCTTCTCCCAGAGACCCTGTTGTAATTACCCCCTGTCTAATATGTAGATAATGTTGAAATCTACTGATAAGAGGTCATGTGCTGGCCCTAGAAAGCTCAGGGAACCAGAGTTTATCCCATCCACCTCAAAAGTCCTTTCTCCTCACATTCTTAGCTAAACTGAAAAATATCTAAGGGCAGAGGCAGGAGGTTATATAATTCTGTTTCCCCATCATCTAGTATAGTCTCAGGTCTAGAAGTGTTTATTCAATAAACCATTATGGATTTTGTTTAAAGATGCAATGTCATCCTCATTGATCACGTGGGAAAGCAGGGGTAAAGGCTGAAGGCCAAAGAAATCGGCCATGTTGATTGTGCATGGCCATGGCTGAAGGCCATATTGGTTGTGCATTAGAAATAACTAGTGGAGAGTTTTATTGGCACTCCAGGCCAATAAAGCCAGAATCTGGATGGGCTGATAGCAGTATTTGTTAAAGTTTATTAAAGTTCCCAGGTGCTTGTTCAGTGTGCAGCCAAAGTTAACAGCCACTGCTCTATAGTTAACCTTCTAAGTATTTTTGTATCCATTCAGTTGTCTTTTTTCGAGGGAGATCTATTTAAGAATTTAAAAGATCTATCCATCTAAGAGTGGTTATTACTTAATTTTATATTTTAAATCAAAATGTATTAAATACGCCTTACTTGACATTATATTGTATCAATATGGTACTTTGCATAACATATACACTTTAGAACTTTACGACTCAAAATGTAATTATCAGCAGGATCAACAGCACTAGGGGGCTTATTTGAAATATAGCATCTTAGCACCACCCCCAGATAAATGAATCAGAATGTACATTTTAGCAAAATCTCCAGTGATTCATTTTGAAGTTTGAGAAGCACTGCTATGGTATACATTGAGATTTTTAAAATTTAACTAAAATTAAACTAAATTTAACTAAAATTAAAAATTATTCTACAGCATTGCATGCTTATTAATACCTCAACATTTCCCAAGCAGTTTATCATTTTAAGCCTCTTTGTTTATAAAGTAATGCTGTAGTAATGAACATTAAAGCAATATGTGTCACATCACTACCTATGTTTCACCCTCAGTTTGATCTAACATTAATGAAGAGGTCAAGAAGAAAGGCATACATACTGGATTCCTGAGACCTATTACAAGAAAGAAAATGGAAGCCCTGAGTCCCCAGTGACTTACTGGACACCTCGTAGCAACAGTGGAATTCCAGTGTGCTTGGGATGATCAGGAGAAGGAAATGGCAACCCACTCCAGTATTCTTGCCTGGAAAATCCCATGGGCGGAGGAGCCTGGTAGGCTGCAGTCCATGGGGTTGCTAAGAGTAGGACACGACTGAGCGACTTCACTTTGGGATGATCTTATATGTGAAACCCTCAATGAAATTATAAAAATGTGAGAGGGGTAGGGTGAGGGAGAAGGCTCCAAATAACAAGCAAGGAGGTGAAAGGAAAGCAGATCTCAAAGGAATATTTGAGCAAACCAGCATCAACATGTGAAACATGCTTAATCTGCAATTAACAAAAGTTTATAATGCCCCAGGCTTCACAACTGTGTAACTGGGATATGTGAGAATGAAGATCTACTTCCACAAGCAGTCTAAGCAGCCACCCAAGAAATTTTACATCTCAAGGATTCATTTATAAAATGCAAATGTGTTTGTTGCCTAATGCATGCCAGGCATGGCCTTTGGCTGTAGAATTATAGTGGTGTGTATGTGTGTGCATAGAATATATGTAAAAATATGTGTTATATATAATAGACCCAGATGTGGTCTGTCTTAACAGAAGTCAGAACATTACGATGAAGTATAGCTTATTTATTTTCAAGTAAGCAGTTTATAAGGTGTTGAAATTTTGCCAAGAGTATCATTAGAACAAACTCCAAGCTGAGTTTTTACCAGAGAAGAAGTTTAAGCCACTTTGGAGATAAAAGCTAGAAACCTGATAATCAGGTAGGATGGTGAACTTTCAACGGATTTCTTACCTGATCAGTAGTTGCCTAGGATGCTTCAGTTCAGTCGCTCAGTTGTGTGGGCCCCACGTTCGGCCTACTGAATAACAACTGATGTGTAGCACCTATTGTGCCACTGTTATTAGGGATGACATAATTATTCACTTAACCTCCACAATAACTCTGTGAAGTGGGTATCTCCTTCTTAAAGATGATAACATAGAGGTACAGAGAGCTTTAATGATTTTCTCCAAAGTCACAGTAATGCTAGTAGGTGCAGACACAGGATTTGAATCCAGACTATGCTCTTAAACTCTACACTATGTTGTGGCTGGGTTTCTAAAGTAAAATTTTCTATTGATTACAAAATATTAATTAACAGTCTTTTCAGTCCATGTGCAAGACTGATTATGACCGAGGCATGGGTGGTGTGCTAAGGGGTATTCACCCTAGATCTGAATAAGAACTATTGTCAGAGTTAGTCACCAAGACAGAGGCAAGATGCAAAACAGCGGCACTGTTGTTCAACTAAGGAATGCTGTGAAACCACTTTAAGTAACTGGCGAACACTGTTTGTCTTTATGAAATATGAAACACTGGCTTTAAAAAGTGAGTTTAAAAGTAAACCCAATGGATGTTGCTTTGGAGGAAGTTAAGGAGGTTAATATTCTTTAACATATAATAAGCTTGACTATCATTTAAGTTAGATGATACCTTAATATGTTAGTTGCAAGGCTGGGGATGCTTATTAAAGCATCAACTTTATCTGTGCAAGGGCAAGAAAATCTAGTTGCTAGTGCTCTCCGCCCTCCTCTGAAGATATGACTACTGATTTGATTCCTCAAGCAAAGAAAAAGTTCAAAGAATTTTTTTATTCTTTTAGGCCAGATTTTATATCCTATTCAGGGACTGGAATTATTAGAGAGTTGTTTAAAGTTACTAGAATTTTTTAAAAGGAAGGAAGGAAGGAATAAACAAACAAACAAACAAAAAAACAGTAAGATTACAAGAGACTGAAAAGAGGAATTCCTAGAAGGAGGTGTAAACTATATTCTAGATCACTTACTGATTAATGCAGACCAAGAGTAACCACTCTAAATTTTCTAGCCACTTCACATATTGTCATTTTGTTACACCCTGCCACCATGGAGATTGTTGCCCTCTTCCAGATAGCAGCAAAACTTATTAGACACTCCTCAACTTACTTACCATGATTCAACTTGTGATTTTTTTTTTTTTTTACTTTACAAAAGTTTAAAAGCAATATTCACTCAATAGACACCATATTTCAAAGTTTGAATTTTAATCTTTTCCTGAGTTACCAATATTTTGTACCATACTCTGCTGCTCCTGGGCAGTGACAGCTTCCACCCAGTCACAGATCAGGAGGATAAACAACTGATCAGTTTACAACCATTCTGGTTTTCATGTTCAGTACAGTATTCAATAAATTATAAAATATTCAACACTTTATTATAAAAATAGGCTTTGTGTGAGACGATTTTGCCTGTGTAGGCTAAGGTGAGTGCTTTGAGCACATTTAAGGCAGGTTAGGTGCAGCTATGGTGTTAGGGGGTGGTTTAGTCACTAAGTCGTGTCCAACTCTTGCAACCCCACGGACTGTAGCCCACCAGTATCCTCTGTCCATGGGATTTCCCAGGCAAGAGTACTGGAGGGGATTGCCATTTCGTTCTCCAGGGGATCTTCCTAACCCAAGGATCAATCCTGCCTCTCCTGCATTGCAGGTGGGCTCTTGCATTGTAGGCAGTCTCCTGCATAGCAGGGAGGTTCTCTACCAAGTTAGGTGTATTAAATGGATTTTAAGCTTAGGATATTTTCAATTTATGATGGGCTTATCAAGATGTAATTTCATTGTCAATCAGGGAAGATCTGTAAATGAAAATGATCTCTGTGCCATTTCCATAGTCATCAGCAAAGGAAAAAAAGAAAGTGATACCTCTGTCCCATTTTTGCTGCCAGCCTTGGGAAAGAGGAACCTGTATAGAACCTGAGGTTGCTGAGAAGTGATCAGCAAACTGAAGTCTAGCAGGCTGAATCACTATGAAGCCCATCATATTTCCTGACACAAGATAAAATATCTATTGCACCCAGTTACAGCCAGAGTTCCAAGTATTAAGGAACCAGGAGATATACCTGGAACCGCCACAGCCCTCCGATGTCATGAGACCTTTCAAAGCAGAGGGGCTCCAAGCCTTCTTCCAGGCAGCACCTGATAGACGTGAGCCCACTCACACCTGCCCCAATCACAGCAATTCTTTTCTTGGCCATTGTCTCCAGAGATCTTCAGGGGTCAGTGTAACCTGTCCAAAAGAAAGGATGACAAAAGAAAGAAAACACACGTCAATTAACATCTTTCGGTAAGACTTGGCCGTGGCATCAATAAATAAAGTCTGAAAGAGCAGATACCTTTTGAGGAAGCCAGATACCAGTGTCCTCTAGCCACAGGGAATTACTACACCTTGGATGGGAGAGCCCTGTGGCTGCAAGACCCAGACCTGAGACCAAAGCTGAGAGGTCGGCTGTGGTACCCAAACTCAATGCCTTTGCCTCAACACCAGCAGATCCTACAGCTGCGATCTGGAGCACACTGCAATTTTGGCTCTTTTCAAAGATATATAAAGCAACAAAATACCAACATCAGCAATAGCCGATGGGGCCGGGCTGTTTGGCTCCACACCTCTCAGCCAATACCCCGCCCAGTCAGCCCCAACCTTTTCCCCTTCTGAGGGAATAAAAGTGGGCCCACCCACTTTAAACAGAAAGGATTAACTCTACACCCTCTCGGTTTTTCAGTTGGGATCAGCTCCTCAAAAGATTGGTCTCCCCATGTTGCTCTCTCTCTCTCAAACTCTGGTTGAGTCTCCATCTGGAGCACGGAACCCGCCAAGCTTACTAATCATGCCTGAGCTTCTAAGATCTGACTGGGGAGGCCTCAGTGTCTCGTCTCCTTCAGGAGAACGGAAGGACACCTGAGGCCTAAGTAAATGGTGCAAACTTCTTGTCTTGAAGTTTTATTGGTTTCCCGCGTAAACCAAGCTACTCAGCCTCTTTTCTCCACTGAATTTTCCTACTGAGCTATCCTCATTCTATTACTCTTTATATCTTTAATTAATACTTAATTAAGCAATTGTTTCCTGATCCTCACCAACGCCGTCCCAGCTTCGAATACCCTGGATCTGCTGGGGCTGGACCTCGGCAGTGCAACAGATGTAATTGGGAATGGACACCTGTAATCCTCTGAGCAACTTCATAATTGGGTGTTTTACAAGTGAAAATGCAGAGGGGTACACTGGTAGTCTGGCTTTGGGCCTGGGTGTCAATCGCCATATATAATTCTCCTTTATGAGGTTATTTTTTCATCTAATTTAGTCACAAGTCCTTCCATTTCTCATCCCTCTTTTCTTTGCCTAAATCCTGCCTTTAAAACTTAAACTTTCATTGAGCTGCTTTTAGCTGGTCATAGCTTGTCGTATTTCAACTACTTTAAAATATGTTTAAAAATAGATCTTTGGCTTGGGAAATCATTTGGCTCCATCAGAAAGACTTCTGCTCACAATATGGTCTGAATTATATGAACACACAGACACATGCATGCACTGTGGGAAACATGACATCAACATAGCCAAATGGGAGAATAAAAGGAAAGAAGCTCAAGGATAGAGTTCAAATTCTCAGTAATTTTAAAAAGTGGCTTGTTTTTTTTTTTTTTTAAATGTGGTTCTGTCTTTTTTGATATGGTTTTTATTTATCAAAATGCCATTTATCTCTCAAGAGTAATATTACGATGAGCTAATAAAAAATATCTCATTTTTCTAAAAAAGCCACTATTAACTATTGTTCTGGATTCTTTTCTGACTTTGCTTCAGAAATCTCTTATTTAACTAGTGTCCTCACCATCAAACACCACAAAATTGAATGCCTTTTGTTACCAAATATCTTTTCTTCTGTCTAGTGTTACTTTCTCCTAGAAAGAAAAAGCAGGATCTTTTCTTTTTTCAGCTACCTAAATGCATCTTCGTTGAGATTTCAAAATACTAACCTCTCATCTTATCCCTGCTCAAGATTTATGGTGGTGGAAGGGCCACTGAATACTAAAGAACAAGAAGTTCTCATACCATCATCCTGTCTCTTCTACTAGACCATGATTTATCGGGTATTGGAGAAGCAAATGACTTCCTTTGCATTAACGAGGTGTTCAACCACAAGAAACCAACCCATGTCTGGGGGAGGTGATTACAATTTACCCAGAGATCCCTGAATTTGAGATGGATTTGGCACCTGGATGGAATTTGGAGTTGTCTCCCTTGGGGTGGGGATGAGCAGAACAGAAGGAAGAACACAGAATTTTAGTGACTAGAGGGCTGTCAGACTGCTAACTCTTCTTTGAAATCTGTTTTCCTCATATTATAGCATTATAGGACTGTAGGTGGGATGGGGCTACCCAAATAACAACTGTATTTCCCAGTTTCCCTTGCAGCTATTTGTCTAAATATGACTAAGTCCTCACTTAGGAATGTAAAGAGAGGTGACTAGACAAGTTCTGCCCAGCCTATTTAAAAGGCAGTAGTTTGCCCTGGTTTGCCCTGAACTTCTGATCTATTTTCTTACCTGTGGCCTAGAATATTGATAACTAGAGAGACCTTTGGAAACTATGTATTGAAGTAGGTCCACCATCCGATTGAGGCTCTAAATGACTGGATCTCCTAATCTGATCTATTAATCTTGCTCAGTTATATGAGAGATAAATAAATTGCTATATTTTTGGTGCTATTGAATTTTCAATTTTGCTTTTTACAACTGCTTTTACAACTTTTTATAACTCTTATTAATCTTAGCATCAGTATTTTTTGGACCTGTAGCTTTTTAAAGACTGATATCTTTCATAAAAGCTTTCAGTTATAAATGTGAACTTACAATAGGTACTTTTAAACATAAAATTCTAAAAAGTGTTTTACTGAAAGTGTAACCTAAAATGAAATTAGTTATAAATTGGATAATTTTGAATTTACTAGAGATCCCTAGTTATAGGAAAACTGATGAATATGTTTATAAACTGAATAGTAGTCTCTCCCTACTGAATCAGTTTTACCATTTCAGAATAATACAAGAATTACCTTTACAAGTTAGTATTTTAAAATGTAATTTTATTTTAACGCTCTACTACTTTCACTGTCTTGTAATTAATTACTTTCAAACTTGGCATGGATGTCATTTTTAAATTCTTGTGAAATGTTTTAAACCTTAATTCAAATTTTCTCTCTGTTTAAGCTAACTGCAAATTTGCCAGTGAGTATATACAAACTCAGGTTTCCCTGGCAGCTCGGCTGGTAAAGAATTTGCCTGCAAAGCAGGAGACTCTGGTTCAATCCCTGGGTTGGGAAGATCTCCTGGAGGAGGTCATGGTAAACCACTTGGGTATTCTTGCCTGGAGAATCCTCATGGACAGAGGAGCCTGGCAGGCTACAGTCCATGGCGTTACAAAGAGTCCAACACGACTAAGCGACTAAGACTAAGCACAGCACATATATATGCTCAACTTTGACTAGAGTTTTTCTACAGATGAAGGGCAGGCAGAGGACATGCTGGGGCTGTCCTGTTTCAGTTATGCTTCCTATGCATCCAGGGGGGCATGCCATGCTCTTGTGCACAAACGCAAGCAATGGAAGACCCTTCCCTTTGTGATTTTCAAAGATGATTGGAAACACAGAATATAAACCCATCAAAAAGATTTAAAGATACTTAAAAATACCATTAAGAAAAAAACAGGTGGAAAGTCTCCAATGAAAAAAGGGCTGGGTTCTATATAGATAAGCAATTTTAATAAATTGTTGAAAATCAGAATACATTTCCCCATAGAAATGATATCTTTTTCCGTGTTTAAGGGACTGCAAATGTTGTGAAAACCAACTGAGGCACAAAAGAAAATCAGTTAAAATTCTGGATCAGTAGGGAATGGAAATTTTGTAATAATGGCTCATTCACATAGAGAAGAACAACCGTCATCAGAAGAGTCTCTGGGGCTCTTGTCTTTCCGTTCATTCCTCAGACACAGGTCCTGCTGACCTGCACATCAGAGACTGCTGGGATGTGGTCTAGGGTAGGGACAGTGCACATCCTCAAAAGCAGATGATTCTACGAACAGTTCAGAGATAGAATGACCGTAATGATGGATGTGGAGCAGAAGAGTCATATCAAAGTTTTGTTGTGCACTTTCCCAGCCAATACTCACTTCTAGAAGCAGGCATTGTTTTCTTTTATCACCATAGATCCCTTTCATTTTTTTTTTTTTTTTTTTTTTATTACTGAGGTGTAATTTATATATATTTAGTTTCTGGTGTACAGAATTTATACATCTGAATATATTTGTATATGGTGAAATGGTGAAATGATCACCACAATAAGTCTGGAGAACATCTGATACTTTAATTTGTTCTTGAATGTCATATAAATCATACAATACATACTTTCTGTGCTTGGAATCATTACACAATGTAGTGTTTTAAGTTTTATCCATTCTCTTATTGAGGAATATTTGGATTATTTCCACTTTTTGGTGTAATGAAGAAGGTGTTTTATTCTTGAACAAGTCTTTTGTTTTTTGGATTTCTGGTCTCAGTTTTCTTGTGTGCCCAAGTGGAAGTGCTGAGTCATAGATAGAAATAATGTTTAACTTTATAGGTAGTAGGTAAGTATAATGTTTAACTTTAGTTGACACTGCCAAAAAGTTTTCAAAAGAGTTTGTGTCATTTACACACTCACTAGCAATATATAAAAATTCTAGTAGCTCCATAGCCTCTCAACACTTTGTACCGTTACCCATACTTGTGGGCATGTGGTATTATCTCATGGTGTTTTTAATTGGAATTTCCCTAATGACTGATGATATTGAACATCTTTCCACTTAATTTCTTGACCATTTATATGTCGTCTTTGCAAAGTGTTTGTGAAAATCTTTTGCCCATTTTTAAAAAGCTCAGTGGTTTTAGAATTGAGTTGTAAGAATTCTTTGTGCAATCTGGTTACAAATCCTTCGCAGATATATGCATTTCAAATATTTTCTTCCAGTCTGTGACTTTTCACTTTCTTTTAAAAAATAATTATTTATTTTTGGCTGTGCTGAGTCTTCATTTCTGCACGTGGGCTTTCTCTTGTTTCCATGAGTAGAGGTTAGTCTCTAGTTCCAGTGCACAGGCTCCTCATAGTGGTGGCTTCTCTTGCTGTGGACAACACTCTAGGACATGCAGGCTTCAGTAGCTGTGATGCCCAGGCTCAGCAGTGGTGGGACGTGGGCTTAGTTGCTCTGCAACATGTGGGCAGGGATGGAACTGACGAGGTTCCATTCCTGACAGGGATGGAACTCATATCCCATTGTAAATGGTATAATTTTTACATTTTCATATTTCAGTTGTTTGTTACAAGTATAAAGAAATACTGTTAATATTTGTATATTGACTTTGTATCACATGGCCTTGCTAAATTCACTTATTCTAGTAGTTTGTATGTTCCTTGGATATTCTATGTACACGATCATGTCATTTAAGAGTACAGTTTTACTATTTCCTTTGCAATTAAATTTTTTTCTCTCCTTATTACACTGTCAGGAACTCCAATATAGTGTTGAGTAGAAGTGGTGATAACAGATAACCTTATCTTGTTAGGGGAAAACATTCACTATTTCACCTTTATGATGTTATTTGTAAGTTTTCAGTAAATAATTTTATCAAATTGAGAAAGTTTCCTTCTATTTTTAGTCAGCTAATAGTTTTTATTATGAATGTGTGTTAAATTTTATAAAATGTTTTATGTTTTTTGGCTGTTGTTAAATTTTAACTAGTTAATATATTTTTATTTTGACTGCACTGGGTCTTCATTGCTGTGTGGGGTTCCTCTAGTTTCATCGAGCAGGGGCTAATCTGATTGTGGTGCATGAGCTTCTCATTCTGGTGGCTTCTCTTGTTGCAGAGCACAGGCTCTAGGGTGCAGGGGCTTCAAAAGTTGTAGCATGTGAGCAATGTGGTTATGGCACATGGACGTAGTTGTTCTGCAGCGTGTGAAATCTTTCTGAACCAGGAGTCAAACCCATGTCCCCTTCATTGGCAGGCAGATTCTTAACCAGTGGACCACCAGTAAAGTCCTTTTCCATATCTTTTAAGATGATCACATTGTTAAAATTATACTGAATGACGTTTTTTAAGCGTTAAGCCAGTTATGTCTTTTCAGAATAAACTCACAAAAACATGATATGCATCACTCTTACATAACACTGTATTTGATTTGTAGTATTGCATTTGGGATTTTTTTCCATCTATAGTCTTTCTTTCTTTCTTGTTTAGTTTGGCCATGCTGGGTCTTCACTGTGACACAAGGGCTCCTCTAGTTTTGGTGCTTGGGCTACAGAGGGCATGCTGGGTCGTATGACTCAGTAGCTGCAGCTCACTGGCTTACTTGCCTCAAGACAGATGGGATCTTATTTCCCCTTGTGTGTGTGCTAAGTCACTTCAGTCATGTTTGACTCTGTGCAGCGCTATAGACTGTAGCCCACCAGGCTCCTCTGTCCATGGGATTCTGCAGGCAAGAATACTGGAGTGCGTTGCCAGTGCCTTTCTCCAGGGGATCTTCCTGACTGAGGGATCCGACCCGCGTCTCTGATATCTTCTGCCTTGTAAGGCGGATTTTTAACTATTGAACCACAAGGAAGTCTCCAGGGATATTAATCTGTAATTTTTTTCTTGTAATATCTTTGGTAGGTCTTTGGTATTAAGGTTTGTTGGCTTCTCTGAAAGATTTTTCTCCAGAATTGTTCATCACTTTCCTTAAAGTTTGGTAGCATTTACCAGTGTAACCATTTGGATCTGACATTTTTGTTCATGGAATGTTACAAATTATGGTCGTAATTCATTAAAAGATACAGGATTATTCAAAATTTTTGTAAGTTGTGTTTTTCTAGAAAGTTTCCCATTTCATCTAGGATGTCAAATTTATTAACATAACGTTACTCACGAATCCTCATATAATTTTTTTAATGTATGTAGCATCTATAGTGATATTGCCTCTGTCATTCCTTTTTTAAAAAAAATAATTACTTTACTTTAATTGGAGGCTAATTACTTTACAATATTGTGGTGGTTTTTGCCATACACTGACATGAATCAACCACAGGTGTACATGTGTCCCCCCTTCCTAACCCTCCTCCCACCTCTCTTTCCATCCCATCCTTCTGGGGTGTCCCAAAGCACTGACCTTGGGTCCCTACTTCATGCATCGAACTTGTACTGGTCATCTATTTTACATATGGTAATATACATGTTTCAGTGCTATTCTCTCAAATCATCCCAACCTTGCTTTCTCCCACAGAGTCCAAAAGTTTGTTCTTTACATCTGTGTCTCTTTTGCTGTCTTGTATATATGGATTGTCATTACCATCTTTCTAAATTCCATATATATGTGTTAATATACTGTATTGATGTTTCTCTTTCTAACTTACTTCACTCTATATGCTGCTGCTGCTGCTGCTAAGTCGCTTCAGTCGTGTCCGACTCTGTGCGACCCCACAGACAGAAGCCCACCAGGCTCCCCTGTCCCTGGGATTCTCCAGGCAAGAATACTGGAGTGGGTTGCCATTTCCTTCTCCAACGTATGAAGGTGAAAAGCGAAAGTGAAGTCGCTCAGTCGTTTCCGACTCTTAGCGACCCCATGGACTGGAGCCTACCAGGCTCCTCCGTTCATGGGATTTTCCAGGCAAAAGTACTGGGGTGGGGTGCCATTGCCTTCCCCGTCACTCTATATAGTAGGCTCCAATTTCATACACCTCATCAAAACAGACTCAAATGAGTTCGTTTTTATAGCTCAGTAATATTGCATTATGTATATGTACCACAACTTTCTCGTCCATTGTTCTGCCAATGAACATCTAGATTGCTTACATGTCCTAGCTATTTTAAACAGTGCTACAATGAACATTGGGGTACATGTGTCTCTTTCAATTCTGGTTTCCTCGGGGTATATGCCCAGCAGGGGGATTTCTGGGTCGTATGGCAGTTCTATTTCCAGTTTTTTAAGGAATCTCCACACTGTTCTCCATCGTGGTTGTACTAGTTTGCATTCCCACCAGCAGTGTAAGAGGGTTGCCTTTTCTCCGCACCCTCTCCAGCATTTATTGTTTGTAGGCTTTTTAATGGCAGCCATCTTGACCAGCGTGAGATGGTACCTCATTGTGGTTTTGATTTGCATTTCTCTGATAATGAGTGATGTTGAGCATCTTTTCATGTGTTTATTAGCCACCTATATGTTTTCTTTGGAGAAATGTCCGCTTAGTTCTTTGGCCCACTCTTTGACTGGGTCGTTCATTTTTCTGGTATTGAGCTGCATGTGCTGCTTGTATATTTTGGAGATTAATTCTTTGTCAATTATTTCATTTGCTATCATTTTCTCCCATTCTGACAGCTGCCTTTTCACCTTGCTTATAGTTTTCTTCATTGTGCAAAAGCTTTTAAGTTTAATTAGGTTCCAATTGTTTATTTCTGTTTTTATTTCCATTACTCTAGGATGTGGGTCATGGACTTGTCATTTTTGATATTAGGTATATCTGTTTTCCCTCTCACTCTTTTCCTTATTAATTCTGTCAATTTTATTAATCTTTTTAAAGAACCATCTTTTGCCTTCATTGATTTTCTCTATTTTATATCTGTTTTCTGTTTCACTAATTTCTGATTTTCTTTCTATCCTCTTTCTGCTTGTTGAGATCGTTAATTCATCAAGTTTCCATTGAAGAACTACTGCAGCTGCATTTCACAAATTTTGATATGTTGTATTTTCAATACTGTTATTTCCAAAATATTCTGTAATTTCTATTGTAATTTCATCTTTGATGGATGAGTTATTTAGAAGTAAGTTAGTTAATTTCCAGATGATTGGGGATTTTCTAGGTATGTAACCAAGCAGGACCCTATGGGTCGTTCCTCTGACAAACCCCTTCCCCATATCCTCTGTTTTGGCTCCTCTGAATGGCTGTCCGGGGAGGCCTTACAAATATCTGTGAAAAGAAGAGAAGCGAAAAGCAAAGGAGAAATGGAAAGATATAAGCATCTGAATGCAGAGTTCCAAAGAATAGCAAGAAGAGATAAGAAAGGCTTCTTCAACGATCAATGCAAAGAAATAGAGGAAAACAACAGAATGGGAAATACTAGGGATCTCTTCAGGAAAATCAGAGATACCAAAGGAACATTACATGCAAAGATGGGCTCGATAAAGGAGAGAAATGGTAGGGACCTAACAGAAGCAGAAGATATTAAGAAGAGGTGGCAAGAATACACAGAAGAACTGTACAAAAAAGATCTTCACGACCCAGATAATCATGATGGTGTGATCACTGACCTAGAGCCAGACATCCTGGAAAGTGAAGTCAAGTGGGCCTTAGAAACCATCACTACGAACAAATCTAGTGGAGGTGATGGGATTCCAGTCGAGGTATTCCAAATCCTGAAAAATGATGCTGTGAAAGTGCTGCACTCAATATGCCAGCACATTTGGAAAACTCAGCAGTGGCCACAAGATTGGAAAAGGCCAGTTTTCATCCCAATCCCAAAGAAAGGCAATGCCAAAGAATGCTAAAACTACTGCACAATTGCACTCATCTCAAACGCTAGTAAAGTAATGCTCAAAATTCTCCAAGCCAGGCTTCAGCAATATGTGAACCGTGAACTTCCTGATGTTCAAGCTGGTTTTAGAAAAGGCAGAGGAACCAGAGATCAAATTGCCAACATCCGCTGGATCATGGAAAACGCAAGAGAGTTCCAGAAAAATATCTATTTCTGTTGTATTGACTATGCCAAAGCCTTTGACTGTGTAGATCACAATAAACTGTGGATATTCAAAAGAGATGGGGATACCAGACTACCTGATCTGCCTCTTGAGAAATTTGCCTGCAGGTCAGGAAGCAACAGTTAGAACTGGACATGGAACAACAGACTGGTTCCAAATCGGAAAACGAGTACGTCAAGGCTGCATATTGTCACCCTGTTTATTTAACTTATATGCAGAGTATATCATGAAAAATGCTGGACTGGAAGAAACACAAGTTGGAATCAAGATTGCTGGGAGAAATATCAATCACCTCCTATATGCAGATGATACCACCCTTATGGCAGAGAGAGAAGAGGAACTAAATAACCTCTTGATGAAAATGAAAGTGTAGTGTGAAAAGGTTGGCTTAAAGCTCAACATTCAGAAAATGAAGATCATGGCATCTGGTCCCATCACTACATGGGAAATAGATGGGGAACGAGTGGAAGCAGTGTCAGACTTGATTTTTCTGGGCTCCAAAATAACTGCAGACGGTGACTGCAGCCATGAAATTAAAAGATGCTTACTCCTTGGAAGAAAAGTTATGACCAACCTAGATAGCATATTCAAAAGCAGAGACATTACTTTGCCAACAAAGTTTCACCTAGTCAAGGCTATGGTCTTTCCTGTGGTCATGTATGGATGTGAGAACTGGACTGTGAAGAAGGCTGACAGCCGAAGAATTGATGCTTTTGAACTGTTGTGTTGGAGAAGCCTCCTGAGAGTCCCTTGGACTGCAAGGAGATCCAACCAGTCCATTGTGAAGGAGATCAGCCCTGAGATTTCTTTGGAAAGAATGATGCTAAAGCTGAAACTCCAGTATTTTGGCCACCTCATGCGAAGAGTTGACTCATTGGAGAAGACTCTGATGCTGGGAGGGATTGGCAGCAGGAGGAGAAGGGGACGACAGAGGATGATGGTTGGATTGCATCACTGACTCGATGGATGTGAGTCTGAGTGAGCTCCGGGAGTTGGTGATGGACAGGGAGGCCTGGCGTGCTGTGATTCATGGGGTCGCTAAGAGTCAGACATGACTGAGCAAATGATCTGATCTGATCTGATCTGAAGTATTTAGATAATTATATCTGACACACATTTACCAAGTTGCTTTACAGATGCTAAAACTCCTACCAAATGGAAGAAATTAACTTGATGACCATAAGCCTGTAACCTGCAGTCCTACTGGGGCCTAAGGATTGATAATGTTAACCCCGGTGACACCACCCTGTTACCTCACCATCAGCCAGTCAGAGAATTCTTCAGGGGCTGGTCATTTACACTGGGTTGCCACTCCCTCACCTTGTCTTTAAAAATATATTTCTGAAACCCATCAGGGAGGTCAGGCTTTTTGAGCACTAGTCCTGGGTTCCTTAATTGCGTGCATGCTAATTAGGTTGCTTCAGTCGTGTACAACTCTGTGACCCCATGGACAGTAGCCCGCCAGGCTCCTCTGTCCATGGGGATTCTCCAGGCAAGAACACTGGAGTGGGTTGCCATGTCCTCCTCCAGGGTTCCTTATATAGCACCTTACAATACATGCTGCACTTTGCTTCATCACAACCTCGTGTCAGTAGATTGGCTGTCCTGTGTGTAGGCAAGTGGACCCAAACTTTGGTTCGGTAACAAATATCTTATTGTTGTTGATTTCTATTTTAACTTTCCTGTGGTTAAAGAACACATTTCATGTGATTCTAATGCTTTGGAATTGACTTCTAGTTTTATGGCTCAGTATATGATATATCTTGTTCATTGTTCCATATGCACTTGGAAAGATGATGCAATCTATACCTGTTGAGTGTAGTTTCCTACAAGTATCAGTTAAGTTGCTTGGTATTGTTACTCAAATGTTCTATATTCTTACTAATATTTTCTCTGTTTGTTCTATTGAACACTGGGGAGGTATGCTAAAATCTACAACTCTAATTCTAGGTTTGTCTTTCCCATACAATTCTGTCAATTGTTTGCTTAATAAATTTTGAAGGTATATTATTAGGTGCATACACATTTCTTCTATGCAGTTTATCTTCTAACTATTATGAATTTCTTTTTTTCCCTTTGTTACTTCTTCCTTAACATCTTCTTTGACCATTAATAATATAACTGCATTAGTTTTCGCATGGTTGCTCTTTTCACAGAGTATGTTTCCCCGTGTTTTATTTCCAGTTACTTGTATTTAAATTAATTATACTTAAAGTCTCTTATACTGAGGATATTTTTGGGTCCTTTAAAATAAATAGTCTGACAATCTTTTTCTTTTAGATATTATTGTTGTTTAGTTACTGTCATGTCTGCTTCTTCTGTGACCCCATGGACTGTATTCCGCCAGACTTCTCTGTCCATAGGATTTCCTAGGCAAGAATACTGGAGTGGGTGGGCATTTGCTTCTCCAGGGAGTCTCCCTGACCCAGGGATGAAACCCATGTCTCCTACACTGGCAGGCAGATTCTTTTACACTGAGCCTCTTGGGACGTCCTAAAGAGCAATTAGTCCATTTAAATTCACGATTACTGATATGGTTGGCTTAAAGTATACCATATTTGCCTTTTAATTTTTTCCATCTGTTACTTGTTTTTTTTGTTGTTGTTTCTCCTTTTCAGCTTGCTTTCAGGTTAGTCAAGTTTGTTTTAGTTCTCCATTTTCCCTCTTTTATTGTCTTTTTACATATAATATATACTTAGTATTACTTTAATGATTACAACATGCATCCTTTATTATTTTCTATCTCGAAATGGTACTTAATCATTTGACAATGTACTAAAGCCTTACAATAGTATAATTATAATTTTCTTGATCTTTCCTGAATATTATGTTATCAATGTCATATACGTTATTTCAACATATTATGAACTCCATAATATATTGAAAGTATTGTTTTAAGCAGCAAATAGTCTTTTAAAAAGAGTATGACATGAAAATTTTGAAATGTTACCATTGATACCATATGAAAATATCAAATTCCTGGGAATAAACCTAACAAAAGACATACAAATCCTCTATTCAGAAAGTGGAAAAAATATTGGAAGAAATTACAGAGACCTAAACTAGTGGCTTGAGATACCATGTTATGAGTCAATATTGCAAGGATGTCAGGTCACCACAATTCAGTCTTCTATTCAGTGCAGTTCCAATCAGAATCTCAAGGTGTAGAAATGTGTGTGTGTGTCTGTAGCTGATTTTAAAAACTTAGCCTAGGCAACTCAAAAAGAGCAAGACTCACCAAAGAAGTTATGGTGTGGGTTTAGTGCTCAGTTGCTTAGTCGTGTCCAACTCTTTTAGACCCAAGGACTGTAGCCCACAAGTCTCCTCTGTTCATGGGATTTCCCAGGCAAGAATACTGAAGTGAGTTGCCATTTCCTTCTGCAGGGGATCTTCCTGACCCAGGGATCGAACTCAGATGTCAAATAAGCATAAGAAAAGATGTTGCACATCATATGTCATCAGTTCAGTTCAGTTCAGTCGCTCAGTCGTGTCTGACTCTTTGCGACCCCATGAATCACAGCACACAAGGCCTCCCAGTCCATTACCAACTCCCAGAGTTCACTCAGACTCACGTCTATCCAGTCAGTGTTGCCATCCAGCCATCTCATCCTCTGTCCTTTCTCCTCCTTCCCCCAATCCCTCCCAGAATCAGAGTCTTTTCCAATGAGTCACCTCTTCACATGAGGTGGCCAAGTACTGGAGTTTCAGCTTTGGCATCATTCCCTCCAAAGAAATCCCAAGGGCTGATCTCCTTCAGAATGGACTGGTTGGATCTCCTTGCAGTTCAAGGGACTCTCAAGAGTCTTCTCCAGCACAACAGTTCAAAAGCATCAATTCTTCGGCCCTCAGCTTTCTTCACAGTCCAGTTCTCACATCCAAAAACCATAGCCTTGACTAGACAGACCATTGTTGGCAAAGTAATGTCTCTGCTTTTCAATATGCTATCTAGGTTGGTCAGAACTGTCCTTCCAAGGAGTAAGTGTCTTTTAATTTCATGGCTGCAGTCACCATCTGCAGTGATTTTGGAGCCCAGAAAAATCAAGTCTGACACTGTTTCCAATGTTTCCTCATGTATTTCCCATGAATTGCTGGGACCAAATGCTATGATCTTCATCTGCATGTTGAGCTTTAAGCCAACATTTTCACTCTCCACTTTCACTTTCATCAAGAGGCTTTTTAATTCCTCTTCACTTTCTGCCATAAGGGTGGTGTCATCTGCATATCTGAGGTTATTGAGATTTCTCCCAGCAATCTTCATTTCAGCTTGTGTTTCTTCCAGTCAGCGTTTCTCATGATGTACTCTGCATAGAAGTTAATTAAGCAAGGTGACAATATACAGCCTTGATGTACTCCTTTTCCTATTTGGAACCAGTCTGTTGTTCCATGTCCAGTTCTAACTGTTGTTTCCTGCCCTGCATATAGGTTTCTCAAGAGGCAGGTCAGGTGGTGTGGTATTCCCATCTCTTTCTGAATTTTCCACAGTTTGTTGTGGTCCACACAGTCAAAGGCTTTGGCATAGGCAAGAAAGCAGAAATAGATGTTTTTCTGGAACTCTCTTGCTTTTTCCATGATCCAGTGGATGTTGGCAATTTGATCTCTGGTTCCTCTGCCTTTTCTAAAACCAGCTTGAACATCAGGAAGTTCACGGTTCACATATTGCTGAAGCCTGGCTTGGAGAATTTTGAGCATTACTTTACTAGCGTGTGAGATGAGTGCAATTGTGCGGTAGTTTGCGCATTCTTTGGCATTGCCTTTCTTTGGGATTGGGATGAAAACTGACCTTTTCCAATCTTGTGGCCACTGCTGAGTTTTCCAAATTTGCTGGCATATTGAGTGCAGCACTTTCACACCATCATCTTTCAGGATTTGGAATAGCTCCACTGGAATTCCATCACCTCCACTAGCTTTGTTCATAGTGATGCTTTCTAAGGCCCACTTGATTTCACATTCCAGGATGTCTGGCTCTAGGTCAGTGATCACACCATAATGATTATCTTGGTCATGAAGGTCTTTTTTGTACATTTCTTCTGTGTATTCTTGCCACCTCTTCTTAATATCTTCTGCTTCTGTTAGGTCCATACCATTAGAGATAACCAATGCCTTTTTCTTATGGAAATGTTTGTCTTAAGCTATGCTAATGTATTATGCATTTACCCCAAACTCTGTCTTCCTCTTGGCTCTGAACCTAGTTGACAAACCAGTATGTTATACTCAGATACTGTTCCCCTAATCTATGTAAATGAAACTATTTGTATGGTGATCTGCCCTTCTTCAAGATTCAAGTTAATCATTTTATGGCCCAGGATGAACCCAGGATGAATCTTTGGTGCCAAGATTATCCCAAAATGCATCTTATGGGAGAGGGGCCTGGTGAGATTCTGAATCTTAAGACATTCCTTTCTTTCATTAACAGACTGCTAGTGACTATATAACATTCAGCTGAAGACTAGAAGAGGGGTACTCTTCTGCCCCCTTCTGATGCCTATGTCAGAAGCTTTCTCCGTCTCCTTATACTTTAATAAAACTTTATTACACAAAAGCTCTGAGCGATCAAACCTCGTCTCTGTCCTGGGATTGAATCACGGAGTCTTTGCCTGATTCAACAACAACCTTTCAGTATGTTTTATTTTACTATTGATAAAATTAACAATGCAGAGATCCAATATTGAGTAAAATTATCTCATTCATGAATGTACTTGTCATTAATATATCACACAATTTGCTAGTGGAGATGACTGTTTTAATATACTCAGCTACAAGAAAAAAATTAACTGAGTATTCTAAGAAAGTGTGTCTTTTGACCTTATATTACCATTTTCTCCTCGCTACAACTGTGGCCTATACTTACTCAATAAAGGAAAAGAATTGCTATCGTAAGTTATAGTGTGCCTTATTAAAAGAGCTTAGTTTGTTGACTAATCAAGGGAAAAGATAGATAGTAATTTAAATGAAAGGTACTGTCCAATAAAACTTCTCCTCTGAGAAAATTCCACTAGATTATGGCTCTGGGTCAAATCCTGAACCAAAGGAATATGTGTCTTTTTTATTTAATAATTTAAAATTTTTAGAATAGTTTTAAGAAAAACTTGGGAAGATTGTATCGGATCTCTGAATATCCCACATCCAATTTATTTTATTGTTATCATTTTACATTACTGTGGTACACTTGTCACAACCAATAAACCAATCAGTACACTGTTATTAACCAAAATCCATAGTTTATTAACACTAATTCCATTTTCTTTTACTTATTGTCCTTTTTATTTTCCAAGACCCATCCAAGATTCATTACATTTAGACATCAGGTCTCCTTAGGCTCCTCTATACTACAGCAGTTTCAGACCTTCCTTTTTCTTTGATGAGCTTGACAGTTTTGAGATGGTCAGGAATTTTGTAAGATATTCTTGAACTTGGGTTTGTCTGATGTTTTTCTCATGGGTAGACTGGCTTATGGTTTTAGGGAGGAAGACCATAGATGTAAAGTACCTTTCTCATCACATCATATCAAGAGTACATACTGTCAGCATGACTTCACGGTTGATGTTAATCTTGATCACCCAGTTAAGGTAGTGTTTATCAGATTTCTCCACTGCAAAGTTAACTCTCCCCATTTGCATACTGTTCTCTTTGGAAGAAGAGAACATACCGTTCTCTTCTTTTCATACTCTTCTCTTTGGAAGAAAGTCCATCTCTGCAGCCTATACTTAAGGAGTGGGGAATTATGATTCAACTCCTTGAGGGTAATGTAGTTATGTAACTGTTTGAAATTCTTGCTATGGGAGTTTTGTCTATTCTGCCCTATTTATTACTCAATCACTTATTTATATCAGTATGGACTCATGGGCATTTTCTAGTGAGGCAGGAGGTAGATTACCACGGCCCTGCCCCAGTCAGTGAAGTGCTTGGAGATTTCTTCCCTGTGGACTGAAACTCCAAAAGAAGAATATCTTGTCAAGGGAGGAGGCTGAGCATTGCCCAGGCCATGTATTTCTCATTCTTGAAGTCAGGAGACCTCCCTGACCACACATTCACAGAAAGTCCCCTCGAAGGGGAGTGCTAAGGGATGCTTTACCCATAGGCCTTTTCCATAGAATCCATCTTGGCACACACGGGACGATCCTGAGACATACCAGATATGAACACCGAACCAGGCAAATCAAAATGATTGGCCAAAAGAAACTGGAAGAAATACTCCATAAAAATGATTCAAATTGCCCCAAAGGTACAACTCAGGGACTGTTTCTCTGAGTGTGTCCATGTATTTATCCACACATATGGTACCCCTTTCTTTCCTAATAAATACTTCACTCGTTTCACTCCTTTCTCTCTTTGTGGGAATTCTTCTCTGCAAAGCTGAAGAGCCAGGGCCTTGTCACTGACGACTGGCCTAGTGGCTGGGATTTGGTGTTTTCACCATCATGATCCAGCTTCAATCTCTGGCTAAGAACCAAAACCCAGCTTCAAGCTGCTGCAGGCCTAGGCCACTCAAGATCGCTAGATTATTTATACTGTTATTCAGCTTTGGCCACTGGGACCATTTTCAGTTGGTTCCTGTGTCCCTATGACATACTCCCACCAGTTTGCTTTTTGAGAACTTCCTTACTATCTGGTACTACAAAAAAGCTTTCTCTCTCTATTTTTTATTTTTGTTATAATATAATTTGGAAATGGTATTACTTTTTAATATAATTTTAAAAAAGATGTGGTAACTTGATGAGTATTAATCAGTAACTGGGGCTTCCCAGATGACTCAGCAGTAAACAATTCTCCTGCAATCCAGGAGACACTGGACATGTGGATTTGATCCCTGGTTGGAAGATCCCCTGGAGAGGGAAATGGCAACCCACTCCAGTATTCTTGCCTGGGGATTACAGGCTGTGAATTACAGCCTTTTGACTCTACAGTCAAAAGAGTCAGACATGACAGTGACTAAACAACAACGATGACAAAATCAGTAACTAGGGCGTTGTATCTTGAGTTTGTTTTGAGTTCATCTTCCTATTCACAACTGACTTTAACCTTGGTTTATGATGATGGGTTTTTTTTGGGTAAACTTTCATATTATACATAAAATGAGAGAGTCAATGAACTTAGAATTACATGCTTTTTATTTAAAGAGAAAAGTGGAGTATTTATTACCAATAACTAGGAATTATGTTGTCAAAGGACTATTAATTCAACAAAATTACGTGCTAAAAGAGGAAAATGTATATATGTTAAAAGAAGGAAATGAAAAAGAAGTGGCTTTTCATTTACTCTTGCACTAGAATAGTCTGCAGATTAGAAGATGCTAGGTCCATTTTAGAGAACTTACTGTATAGGAAAAGGAATTCTATTCAGTGCTCTGTGGTGATGAAATGGGGAAGAAAATCCAAAAACAGAGGGGATATATGTATACATATAGCTGATTCACTTTGCTGGATAGTATAAACTAACAAGGACAAGGCAATGGCACCCCACTCCAGTACTCTTGCCTGGAAAATCCCATGGGTGGAGGAGCCTGGTAGGCTGCAGTCCATGGGGTTGCTGAGAGTCGGACACAACTGAGCGACTTCTCTTTCACTTTTCACTTTCATGCATTTGAGAAGGAAATGGCAAGCCACTCCAGTGTTCTTGCCTGGAGAATCCCAGGGACGGGGGGAGCCTGGTGGGCTGCCATCTATCGGGTTGTACAGAGTCGGACACGACTGAAGTAACCTAGCAGCAGCAGCAGCAGAAAATAACAAAGCATTGTAAAGCAACTACTCCAATTTAAAAAAAAAGATACTAGGTCCATTTTAATAGAGGATAAATCCCAAGTATCACAAGATTTATGGGAGATAAAAGACCTTCTCATTCTCAAAAAGTCTCCACAGGCAAAATAGCAGGGAATTGTACAAACATTAATATTTATATGATTAAGAAGAAGTTGTAGTTCTCACATTTCTGGTTCTCTTATTTATATTGGGAAAGAAAATAATTTCTAATATTGTTTCTTCACTTGTTCAACTTATTCTTTTGTTAAGTAATAGATGGCAATCCCAAAATGTATTACACAACAGCATCTTTATGAACACACATCTGATTGGTACATCCAGTACCTTTCTTCATGAAATTCAGTGTGCCCAACAATTAACAGTTAACTTCTCTGAGGCACAAAAACAGAGCAACACGTCTATGGATGAGAAAACAGAATCAACAGCAGCTCTTGGACATACACTGGAGTCCCACAACTTGCAATTTCTGACATACCTATTAAAAGTAGAATACCCCTTATATTTAGTTATCATCAATTTTAATTTATTACATAACTGACCTCTTTGAATTACCTTGACTTTCTGTGGGTGGGAGGATATGGAGGGGAGACAGTGGGAGTTGGGGGTGGGGGAGGAAATCCAGTCACATTTGTACGTCATACTACAGCAGTTGATGGCTACTTATCACAGTTCCTAAGATAAAGTCTTGTATCCTAATATGAGAGCTGAGAGATCAAAAAGGACTGGGCCGCTAATTTGAAATCCCAGTTTTTCCAGTCAGGTTGAGCCTGTTGGCAGGTGCTAGATTGTTAGAACAATCCATGAGCCTAGATAGTTGAAGGTAGTTCTCATTGAGGAAATACAGATGTGTTACTTAGTGGAAAAGAACAAAAATGACCAGGTATCAGATACACTAGTGAATAGATAGTGAAGCAAAATGTTTAAGTATCTATATATCTTATCTTAGGTGTGTACAACAGTTGTAAGACAATTTTTTTCTCTTATGTCTCAGGAAAAATACATTTAGTTATATATTAAAAACAACAAAAGATTCAGCTTCTAGTAGAAAATACTGTCAGAAACACAGTTATATGGAGTCACCCATTTCTTATGTAGATATTGGCTTATGTTCCCCACCATCAAATTTGATAAATGACGGCACACATTTATTAAGCACCTGCCACATGCCAGGAATTCTGCTAAGGAGAAACAAAGATGACTAAGAGTATCTAAGCTCATGGTCCAGGAATTACTGGAAGGAAAAAGTAATGAGTCATAAGAGTAAGGGAAGTAAGGCAATACAAATGAAATGCTGAGATTTCACTGTAGGGAAAAGAGGGAAAAGAATGAATGCTTTGAAAAGAGAAAGAAAAGTCGATTTCTGGGCAATATGAAATATCTCTTTTTGGGCAATGAACGTTGTTCAATCTTGTCAGGCTCCAAAGGCATCTGTAGATTCAGCTTTCAAAGAAAACTGGGACCATGACAATGGAACAGCTACAGATAGGTCATAACCATGACAAAGAAAACAACAGCCAACATAAACTTGACCATTGTTATTGTCAAAGTGTTAGAATTACCGGTTTCAAGTACTCTTGTCATTAGTGGCTTCTTGATCCGATCTTGTGTGGTGAGGATCACTTTTCGAGCTCCATCCCACATTCCAGGACCCTGTAGACGATAATGGACTGGAGTACAGGGTCCCCAAAATAACTGGAATGCCAGTTTGGGGTCAGTGAAGGCCAGGGACAGAAGATTGGGCTTGACGCCCACCAGATCAGCAAGCTCATCCATGGTACCTATATAGTCTCCCTGAATGGTATGGCGTTGGCTTTCCACAAACCTGAAGCAGAGAAGATAGAAACCATGGCCTATTAACAATTCAATCAATCAGTGCTTTCTGAGTATCTGCTATTGACTCACTATTGGGATAGGAACTATAGAAAACAGAGAAGAAAGAAAAGACACTGTCTCTATCCTTAAGGACCTTATAATCTACTGGACTAGATAGGTACACATGAAACAGAGAAGAATTCAAGCTTTTGTTAAATCATGTGGTTTTAGGCTGATAGATATAGAAATGTAGAGGAGGGTAGTTGAAACAGAGTTATGATAAGTTCTTGAAGGATGTGGAAGAAATAGATAAAGTGAGAACATAGAGGAGAGCATTACAAGTCAAGGGAAGGGCACAGTGAAGGAAGAAGGCAAGAATGAGTATAGAATGTAAGCACAGAATATTCGTGGGCACGACCTACAGTAGAGGAAGGATGTTGGAGAAAATAAGGGTGGATATATGGAAGCAAACATAGCAGATCAAGATACAGAGGACTCTGATGTTGTCAGAAAGAACCCACCACAAAAATTCTCAAGTTTGGGATCCTCAGTTGTTTCATGAGGGAGGTGGTGGTAGAGTCCAAAGGGCAGGACTTCCCAGGACCAATATTAATTTGGAATCCTGAAAAGAGGGGAAGGATGACTTATCCTCCAAGGTTCCTCCAAATGGAACCAGATGGAATGATTACACCAAGTGCAGATTTGAAGAGCAAAATGGGCTTTGGGGAGAGAAAATGTGGTACCAGTATAATACCTATGTGAAATATGCATACTAAGTAGCTTCAGTCATGTCCAACTCTTTGCGACCCTAGGGACTGTAGCCCACCAGGCTCCTCTGTCCATGGGGTGCTCCAGGCAAGAATACTGGAGTGGGTGGGCATTCCCTTCTTCAGGGGATCTTTCCAACCCAGGGATGGAACTCAAGTTGGAACAAGAGGGTTGTCATGCCCTCCTCCAGGGGATCTTCTCAACCCAGGGATTGAACCCACGTCTCTTATATCTCCTGCACTGGCAGATGCGTTCTTAACCACTAGTGGGATCGAGGAAGCCAGTGGGATTTAAAGAATTAACTGATGACTTTCTCTTTTTACTTTCTATTAAAAAAAAAAAAAGAAAAAAGAAAGAACGAACAGTGGAACAGAAAAGAAATAAGGGAAAAGTCAAGTCAGGTTAACTGAGATTAGATGGGCTTACTAGAAATCCAAAAAGGACAGGAAAAGGGACTTCCCTGGCAGCCCAGTGGGTAAAACTCTGCACTTCCAATGCAGGGGGAGGAGGGTTGGGGAAGAAGAATATGGGTTGAAATCCTGGTCAGGGAACTAAGATCCCACATGCTGTACAGCCAACAAATTTTTTAAAAAATAAAAATAGAAACGCCAAAAGAAACTATAAAAAACAGGGTGGAAAAAATGATAGAAAATAAATTTGAAATAGAACTGGTAAGATAGATTTTCTGAGGAACTGATAGATAGGCAAAGGAATTTATGAAATGTGCCTAAAGTTTAGAAGAGAAGAAGGTAAGACAGGAAAGAATTTGAGAGCCTTCCCTTATGGGTGTGATGTCAGCTCATGGGTTTACCGGCATGTAGTGGGTCAACAGCTGTGGTGTTCAGGAAGACGTCACAGAGATACACTAGTGCCTGCTTTGTAGGATTGTTTCGAGAATTAAATAAACTCATGTATGTAAAACACTTAGTATTTGCACAAAGTTGACTCTCAATAAAAGTTAAATATTATCCTTAGGAACTGCTCACAGTTGGAAGGTAAGTCAAAGGAAAGAAAGGAGGAAAATTGAAATGGGGTAATAATAAATATATTTAAGTAATATATAAAAATAATACGTGATATAAACATAATAATTGATAACAAATGCATACTATATGATAAATATAATACATTATTTAAATAATAAAATATTGTGACCCCATGGACTGTAGCCCACCAGGCTCCTCTGTCCATGGAATTCTCCAGGCAAAAATACTGGAGTGGGTGGCCATTCCCTTCTCCAGGGGATCTTTCCAACCCAGGGATGGAACTCAAGTCCCCTGCACTGTAGGCAGATTCTTCCCCATCTGAGCCACCTAGGAAGCCCAATAAAAAATATAATTAATAATACAAACAATACATAGTGCCAGGGAAAGAAAGCACTCCAAGAAGGAAGAGGTGTTAAAAAGCACCAATCTCAGTAGTGAAAGAAAAATCAAGTTGTTCATGGATGACTCTTAAGAGAGCAATTTCAGGAATAAGGATGGAAGTTACAATGGAGAAAAGGGTGCCAATTACAAGTTACAATGGAGAAAAGGGTGCCAATTTAGAACATGTAATAGAGAATGTTTATATTGTTGAAGTTTGGCAGTGAAAGGAAGGAGGAAAACAGGAGGGCACCTAGAAAGGGTATCAGGGTTAAGTAAAAACTTTCTCTCCCTCCCAGGAGGGAGAGTTACACTGGTATAATCACATAACTGAAGAAAACCACATCTTTGGACATGGGGTGATTGTGCCTCTGACTTTTAGGACTTGATCAACATCAACTTCGTTCAAATAAAAATCCCCCCGTGAATAAGTTTAAGTTCTGATATTCAGATTGCTAAATAAGTACTAAACAGCTAGCTGATGGTACCCCCTTCCCAGATCATATAGACTGTTCACACCAAGAGCTACTGGGGCCTGAGTATGCTGTCACAGGCCAGCCAGCAAATGTCCTCTGCAGATCTGCAAGTCCACCTACAGATTTGTAATTTGATCATATCTACCCCTCATTAATTCATTGCTGACCCTCCTTTCTCTGGCAGCTCTAGCAGCCCTTCAAGTAATTCTTGCCAAAATAACATACCTGGTTTTCCCTCCATCTGCTTTTTCCTACATGACTTTTCTTTTAGGCCCTACACATAGGAGTCTCTTAAGCTCTTCTCTTCTTTCCCATCCATACTCAAATCACTTGGTGGTATTTCTCTATTCTGTTGTGACAAACTATTATTTCCTTTCTTTCAAAATATGTAAATCCTTAAATGAACACAAGGAAAATAAATAAAGCACAACATTGCTCTTATGAGGAATTGAGTGGGAAAAATTGGGAGAATTCTTACTGTTTTGCCATATCCTCTTGAACCTTAGCTATTTCTGTCATCATTTCACTTTGTAGGGGCAATGTCTTTAACCCTGAAGAGAAAAAAAAATTAAAAATTTAAGTGTCAAATTACTTCACTTTGAATAATAATCCTATTAATAATGACCGTGCTATGGAGAATTCAAAGGAATACAGGCTATTTTTCTGTACCAAGGAAGTTACACATTCAGTTGATCACCTTACCCTTCCACCACCAGAATACAACCATATTAACTTTCGGAAGCTTACTCTTTCCCACTTTGTCTTTGGAAGAAATGTCTCCTACTCTGCTTTCTAACCAAATCTGCCATCTCCCTAAAATAGTCGTTCACTGGGAAATGAGATATGGACATGAGAAAATGATAAAAAGTATATGGAAAATTAGGTTCAAAGTAAAAGGGTAGGAGGAGGATGGGAAACACATCTGTACTTATACTCAATCCCAAAGGGGCTTTATACCACAGACAGAAGGTAGTAAAAATAAACTGTCAATCTGTTTTATGTCTTAAGTCCCTTGGGAAATAAACCTCACCTTATAAACTTCTTTATTTGGTGAGAGTGAGGGCCAAGGTCAAAGGCAACTCATAATACCCAGTCTTAACATATAAACTTATGCACCAATGCACAAAGAGTTCCAGTAGCAGGAATTTAACACCAACATGAAGGACATGGCTAGACAAAGGTAGGATAGTACTTAACATGGAAATTCTCATTTTCAGAGATTAGCTTTATGCCCAGAATTTATAGGCACTATGCGATAGAGAAAATTTGAGCCAACTCTAAAGGTACTCATACCTTATGCCTTTGCTTCTGCTGTGTTCTCTGTCTTGTATGCCTTCGCCTCACTCTTTATTTGTGTACAAAAAGCCTGTTCATTTCCTCCGTTGGTTATATCCAACTATAAACCCAACTCTAAAGTGGAGCCCATCGTGCTACAGTCCATGGGGTTGCAAAGATTCAGACATGACTCAGGGACTGAACAACAACTGTAGAGTTTAGAAAACCATCAAAGCTGAACTTGCATTCACTGAAGAGAGACTTATTAGCTGCCTCCCATGTGCTAGGCATTGGTCTGGTCTTGGAAGACAAAGGCAAATAAACTTGACTCTTGTGTTTCAAGAACTTTCAGGGGACTTCCCTGGTGGTCTAGTGGTTCACCATCTGTCTTCCAATGCAGGGGATGTGGGTTCAATCCCTGGTTAGGGAACTCAGAACCCACATGCAGCAGAGCAGCTAAGCCCTCGCACCACAGCTAGAGAAGCCTGTGCCCTGCAAGGAGGACCCAGTTTGCAGCCAGAAAAACAAAGAGCTTTCAGCATATTACCTGCTGTGTTTGCTGCTTAGTGGGTAAGTCAGCTAGAAGATCTGGAAGATGATAGTATCTAGAGAGGATCTAGATGATGATAGGATATGTGGCAAAAGAAGTGAATGACAGGCCTGAAAAAGCAGCCTGTATCTAATTTGTGAAGGAACTTGAATGCCATGCTATGACATAATGCCTCCTTGTGATCCAGAGAATTATATCATTTCATATGGTTTGCAAGGGAAGAAAGTTACTAAATGAAAGGGGAATCCTTGCAAGGCCTCTTGAAAGGTTACAAAAGAGACAAAGATAAAAGAAAACTAGATTTTGGTCAAGGAAAGCAAGTAGACTTCAGTTCAGTTCAGTTCAGTCACTCAGTCATGTCCGACTCTTTGCGACCCCATGAAATCACAGCACGCCAGGCTTCCCTGTCCATCACCAACTCCCGGAGTTCACTCACACTCACGTCCATCAAGTCAGTGATGCAATCCAGACATCTCATCCTCTGTCGTCCCCTTCTCCTCCTGCCCCCAGTACCTCCCAGCATCAGAGTTTTTTCCAATAAGTCAACTATTCACATGAGGTGGCCAAAGTACTGGAGTTTTAGCTTTGGCATCATTCCTTCCACCCAAAAAAGATGTCCTTTTCATTATAGGGGACTAGAATGCAAAAGTAGGAAGTCAAGAAACACCTGGAGTAACAGGCAAATTTGGCTTTGGAACACGGAATGAAGCAGGGCAAAGACTAACAGAGTTTTGCCAAGAAAATACACTGGTCATAGCAAATACCCTCTCCCAACAACACAAGAGAAGACTATACATGGACATCACCAGATGGTCAACACCAAAATCAGATCGATTACATTCTTTGCAGCCAAAGATGGAGAAGCTCTAGACAATCAGCAAAAACAAGACCAGGAGCTGACTGTGGCTCAGAACGTGAACTCCTTATTGCCAAATTCAGACTGAAATTGAAGAAAGTAGGGAAAACTACTAGACCATTCAGATATGACCTAAATCAAATCCCTTATGATTATACAGTGGAAGTGAGAAATAGATTTAAGGGCCTAGATCTGATAGATAGAGTGCCTGGTGAACTATGGAATGAGGTTCGTGACATTGTACAGGAGACAGGGATCAAGACCATCCCCATGGAAAAGAAATGCAAAAAAGCAAAATGGCTGTCTGGGGAGGCCTTACAAATAGCTGTGAAAAGAAGAGAAGCGAAAAGCAAAGGAGAAAAGGAAAGATATACCCATTTGAATGCAGAGTTCCAAAGAATAGCAAGAAGAGATAAGAAAGCCTTCTTCAGTGATCAATGCAAAGAAATAGAGGAAAACAACAGAATGGGAAAGACTAGGGATCTCTTCAAGAAAATCAGAGATAGCAAAGGAACATTTCATGCAAAGATGGGCACGATAAAGGACAGAAATGGTATGGACCTAAAAGAAGCAGAAGATATTAAGAAGAGTTGGCAAGAATACACAGAAGAACTGTACAAAAAAGAGCTTCATGACCCAGATAATCATGATGATGTGATCACTGACCTAGAGCCAGACATCTTGGAATGTGAAGTCAAATGGGCCTTAGAAAGCATCATTACGAACAAAGCTAGTGGAGGTGATGGAATTCCAGTGGAGCTATTCCAAATCCTGAAAGATGATGCTGTGAAAGTGCTGCACTCAATATGCCAGCAAATTTGGAAAACTCAGCAGTGGCCACAAGATTGGAAAAGGTCAGTTTTCATCCCAATCCCAAAGAAAGGCAATGCCAAAGAGTGCTCAAACTACCGCACAATTGCACTCATCTCACACGCTAGTAAAGTAATGCTCAAAATTCTCCAAGCCAGGCTTCAGCAATATGTGAACCATGAACTTCCTGATGTTAAAGCTGGTTTTAGAAAAGGCAGAGGAACCAGAGATCAAATTGCCAACCTCCGCTGGATCATGGAAAAAGCAAGAGAGTTCCAGCAAAACATCTATTTCTGCTTTCTTGACTATGCCAAAGCCTTTGACTGTGTAGATCACAATAAACTGTGGAAAATTCTGAGAGAGATGGGAATACCAGACCACCTGATCTGCCTCTTGAGAAATCTGTATGCAGGTCAGGAAGCAACAGTTAGAACTGGTCATGGAACAACAGAATGATTCCAAATAGGAAAAGGAGTACGTCAAGGCTGCATATTGTCTCCATGTTTATTTAACTTATATGCAGAGTACATCTTGAGAAATGCTGGACTGAAAGAAACAGAAGTTGGAATCAAGATTGCTGGGAGAAATATCAATAACCTCAGATATGCAGATGGTACCACTCTTATGGCAGAAAGTGAAGAGGGGCTAAAAAGCCTCTTGATGAAAGTGAAAGTGGAGAGTGAAAAGGTAGGCTTAAAGCTCAACATTCAGAAAACGAAGATCATGGCATCTGGTCCCATCACTACATGGGAAATAGATGGAGAAACAGTGGAAACAGTGTCAGACTTTGTTTTTCTGGGCTCCAAAATCACTGCAGATGGTGACTGCAGCCATGAAATTAAAAGACGCTTACTCCTTGGAAGGAAAGTTCTGACCAACCTAGATAGCATATTCAAAAGCAGAGACATTACTTTGCCAACAAAGGTTCGCCTAGTCAAGGCTATGGTCTTTCCTGTGGTCATGTATGGATGTGAGAGCTGGACTGTGAAGAAGGCTGAGTGCCGAAGAATTGATGCTTTTAAACTGTGGTGTTGGAGAAGACTCTTGAGAGTCCCTTGGACTGCAAGAAGATCCAACCAGTCCATTCTGAAGGAGATCAGTCCTGGAATTTCTTTGGAAGGAATGATGCTAAAGCTGAAACTCCAGTATTTTGGCCACCTCATGCGAAAAGTTGACTCATTGGAGAATACTCTGATGCTGGGAGGGATTGAGGGCAGGAGGAGAAGGGGGACGACAGAGGATGAGATGGCTGGATGGCATCACTGACTTGATGGGTGTGAGTCTGAGTGACCTCCGGGAGCTGGTGATGGACAGGGAGGCCTGGCGTGCTGCGGTTCATGGGGTCGCAAAGAGTCGGACATGACTGAGCAACTGATCTGATCTGATCTTCCAAAGAAATCCCAGGGCTGAGCTCCTTCACAATGGACTGGTTGGATGTCCTCTCAGCCCAAGGGACGCACAAGAGTCTTTTCCAACACCACAATTTAAAAGCATCAATTCTTTGGTGCTCAGCCTTCTTCACAGTCCATCTCTCACATCCATACATGACCACTGGAAAAACCATTGCCTTGAATAGACAGACCTTTGTTGGCAAAGTAACGTCTCTGCTTTTGAATATGCTATCTAGGTTGGTCAGAACTTTCCTTCCAAGGAGTAAGCGTCTTTTAATTTCATGGCTGCAGTCACCATCTGCAGTGATTTTGGAGCCCAGAAAAACAAAGTCTGACACTGTTTCCCATCTATTTTCCATGCAGTGGTGGGACCGGATGCCATGATCTTCGTTTTCTGAATGTTGAGCTTTAAGCCAACTTTTTCACTCTCCACTTTCACTTTCATCAAGAGGCTTTTTAGTTCCTCTTCACTTTCTGCCATAAGGGTGGCGTCATCTGCATATCTGAGGTGATTGATATTTCTCCTGGCAAGTACACTTAGTGTTCTACAAAAGAGTGGACCATTTCCTTAACAAGAGAATAGTAATTCTAGAGAACAAAGGAAGAAGGGAAAGGGAACTTGGTAGGAAAGAACACATCAGGCAAGAATACAGGCTCCTCTGGGAATATGTGAAATTAGCTGATTCTAAAGGCTTAAAACCAACACAGTGAGGATAGAATTAAGAGATGAAAAAGGCAAGAATTTGGTAGGTAGAATGTAGGGGTATGAATATTAGAAAACACTCAGGGTTCCTTTTGGAAGTTTGATAAATTTATAGGGATTCTCTGATGATTCCTTTCTTCCGAGTGTTAAAAGAAAGCTGGAGGATCATGTAATCTGCAAACAGTGAGACTTTACTTCTTCTTTTCCAATTTGGATTCCTTTTATTTCTTTTTCTGCTCTGATTGCTGTGGCCAAAACTTCCAAAACTATGTTGAATAGTAATGGTGAAAGTGGGCATCCTTGTCTTGTTCCTGACTTTAGAGGAAATGCTTTCAATTTTTCACCATTGAGGATAATGTTTGCTGTGGGTTTGTCATATATAGCTTTTATTATGTTGAGGTATGTTCCTTCTATTCCTGCTTTCTGGAGAGTTTTTACCATAAATGGATGTTGAACTTTGCCAAAGGCTTTCTCTGCATCTATTGAGATAATCATATGGTTTTTATTTTTCAATTTGTTAATGTGGTGTATTACATTGATTGATTTGTGGATATTGAAGAATCCTTGCATTCCTGGGATAAAGCCCACTTGGTCATGGTGTATGACCTTTTTAAGGTGTTGTTGGATTCTAATTGCAAGAATTTTGTTAAGGATTTTTGCATCTATGTTCATCAGTGATATTGGCCTGTAGTTTTCTTTTTTTGTGGCATCTTTGCCAGGTTTTGGTATTAGGATTATGGTGGCCTCATAGAATGAGTTTTGAAGTTTGCCTTCCTCTGCAATTTTCTGGAACAGTTTGAGTGAAAATGAGTATACTACCCAAAGCAATTTATAGATTCAATGCAATCCCCATCAAGCTACCAATGGTATTCTTCACAGAGCTAGAACAAATAATTTCTCAATTTGTATAGAAACACAAAAAACCTCGAATAGCCAAAGCGATCTTGAAAAGAAGAATGGAACTGGAGGAATCAACCTGCCTGACTTCAGGCTCTACTACAATGCCACAGTCATCAAGACAGTATGGTACTGGCACAAAGACAGAAATATAGATCAATGGAACAAAATAGAAAGCCCAGAGATAAATCCACACACCTATGGACACCTTATCTTTGACAAAGGAGGCAAGAATATACAATGGATTAAAGACAATCTCTTTAACAAGTGGTGCTGGGAAAACTGGTCAAACACTTGTAAAAGAATGAAACTAGAACACTTTCTAACACCATACACAAAAATAAACTCAAAATGGATTAAAGATCTAAATGTAAGACCAGAAACCATAAAACTCCTAGAGGAAAACACAGGCAAAACACTCTCTGACATACATCACAGCAGGATCCTCTATGACCCACCTCCCAGAATATTGGAAATAAAATAAAAAATAAACAAATGGGACCTAATCAAATTTAAAAGCTTCTGCACAACAAAGGAAACTATAAGCAAGGTGAAAAGACAGCCTTCAGAATGGGAGAAAATAATAACAAATGAAGCAACAGACAAACAACTAATCTCAAAAATATACAAGCAACACCTATAGCTCAATTCCAAAAAAATAAATGACCCAATCAAAAAATGGGCCAAAGAACTAAATAGACATTTCTCCAAAGAAGACATACAGATGGCTAACAAACACATGAAAAGATGCTCAACATCACTCATTATCAGAGAAATGCAAATCAAAACCACTATGAGGTACCATTTCACGCCAGTCAGAGTGGCTGCAATCCAAAAGTCCACAAGCAATAAATGCTGGAGAGGGTGTGGAGAAAAGGGAACCAACCCTCTTGCACTGTTGGTGGGAATGCAAACTAGTACAGCCACTATGGAGAACAGTATGGAGATTCCTCAAAAAACTGCGAATAGAACTGCCTTATGATCCAGCAATCCCACTGCTGGGCATACACACTGAGAAAACCAGAATTGAAAGAGACATGTGTACCCCAATGTTCATAGCAGCACTGTTTACAATAGCCAGGACTTGGAAGCAACCTAGATGTCCATCCGCAGATGAATGGATAAGAAAGCTGTGGTACATATACACAATGGAGTATTACTCAGCCATTAAAAAGAATACATTTGAATCAGTTCTAATGAGGTCTATGAAACTAGAGCCTATTATACAGAGTGAAGTAAGCCAGAAAGAAAAACACAAATACAGTATACTAACGCATATATATGGAATTTAGAAAGATGGTAACAATAACCTTGTTTACGAGACAGCAGAAGAGACACTGATGTATAGAACAGACTTTTGGACTCTGGGAATGGGAGAGGGCGGGATGATTTGGGAAAATAGCATTGAAATATGCATAATATCATATCTGAAACGAGTCGCTAGTCCAGGTACGATGCCTGATAACGGATGCCTGGGGCTGGTGCACTGGGACGACTCAGAGGTATGGTATGGGGAGGGAGGAGGGAGGAGGGTTCAGGATGGGGAGCACGTGTATACTTGTGGCGGATCCATCTTGATGTATGGCAAAAGCAATACAATATTGTAAAGTTAAGCAAAATAAAATTTAATTAAAAAAAAAAAAAAAAGCTGGAGGAGTTAGCACTAAGCTCTGCTAGCATAGAAAACTGGGCTTTTTATACAATTCCCCTAAAATCCCCTAATGCCACGGCCATAATGCAGAATCTTCCAAATGCTTTTCCCCTAATCCTCTCAATAGTTCACTTGTTCTGGAAGAGTCTCAGTTGTTTGTTCAAAGTATATTAAGGTGCTGTGGCCTATTTTAATACAACTTTTTCCTCTTAATTGACCACTTAAAAGATCCACTTAATATGACTGGAATTTGCAACTTAATGGGTTGCTTGCATTGGATTGCTGGTCCAGTGCTCAAGGAGTACACAATCTACTGGATGGAATTAAAGAAGTAAGAAAGGAAAGAACTCTGGGACGTCCCTGGTAGTCCCTGTGGTTAGGACTCCATGCTTCCAATGCAGGGGGCACGGGTCTGATCCCTGGTTGGGGAACTATGATCCTATGTGCCCCGTGGTGTGGCCAAAAAATTAAAAAGAAAAAAGAAAAGAAATGAAAGAACTTTGGGCAAATCTGGAAAAGCTTTTTTTTTTTTTTTTTTTGCTAATCTTTTTTAAAATTATTATTTATTTTAATTGGAGGCTAATTACTTCACAATACTGTGGTGGTTTTTGCCATATATTGTCACGAATCAGCCATGGGTATACATGTGTCCCACCATCCTGAACCCTGCTCCCACCTCTCTCCCACCCATTCCTCTGGGTTGTCCCAGATCACCAGCATTGAGTGCCCTGCTTCATGCATCGAACTTGCACTGGTCATCTATTTTACATATGATAATATATATTTTCAATACTATTCTCTCATATCGTCCCACCCTTCCTTCTCCCACGTAGTCCAAAAGTCTGATCTTTACATCTATGTCTCATTTACTGTTTTGCATATAGGGTCATCTTTATTGTCTTTCTAAACTATATATATATATATATGTGTGTGTGTGTGTGTGTGTGTGTATATATATGTTCATATACTGTATTGGTGTTTCTCTTTCTGGCTTACTTCACTCTGTATAATAGGCTCCAGTTTCATCCATCTCATCAGAACGGACTCAAATGAATTTTTTTTTTTTTATAGCTGAGTAATATTGCATTGTGTATATGTACCAAAACTTCCGTATCCATTCTTCTACAAATGGATATCTAGGTTGCTTCCATGTCCTAGCTATTGTAAACAGTGCTGCAATGAACACTGGGGTACACGTGTCTCTTTCAATTCTGGCTTCCTTAGTGTGTATGCCGAGCAGTGGGATTGCTAGGTTATATGGCAGTTCTATTTCTGGTTTTTTAAGGAATCTCTACATTGTTCTCCATAGTGGCTGTACTAGTTTTCACTCCCATCTACCACCATTGTTTCTTTTCCTCTACTACCATGAAGTATTCATTAGGGAAGAAGCTGTAATTTTTATAAGAACTCTGAATCCATTCAGTTTAGTCAGTCATGTCCGATCTTTGTGACCCCATGAACTGCAGCATGCCAGGCTCCCCTATCCATCACCAACTCCTGGAGCTTACTCAAAGTCATGTCCACTGAGTCAATGATGCAATCCAACCATCTCATCCTCTGTTATCCCCTTCTCCTCCTGTCTTCAATCTTTCCCCAGTATCAAGCTCTTTTCCAGCGAGTCACTTCTTCACATCAGGTGGCCAAAGTATTGGAAATTCAGCTTCAGATTCAGTCCTTTCAAAGAATATTCAGGACTAATTTCCCCTAGGATGGACTGGTTGCATCTCCTTACAGGCCAAGGGACTCTCAACAGTCTCAGTTAAAAAGTAACACTTCTTCGGCACTCAGCCTTCTTTATGGTCTCTCACAGCCACACATGACTACTGGAAAAACAATAGCTTTGACTAGATGGACCTTTGTCAGCAAAGTAATGTCTCTGCTTTTTATTACACTGTCTAGGTTTGTCATACCTTTTCTCCCACGGAGCAAGGGTCTTTTAATTTCATCACTGCAGTCACCATCTGCAGTGATTTTGGAGCCCAAGAAAATACAGTTTGTCACTGTTTCCATTGTTTCCCCATCTATTTGCCATGAAACGATGGGACCAGATGCCATGATCTTAGTTTTTTGAATGTTGAGTTTTAAGTCAACTTTTTCACTCTCCTTTTTCACTTTCATCAAGAGGCTCTTTAGTTCTTCACTTTCTGCCATTGGGGCAGTGCCATCTGCATATCTGAGGTTACTGATATTTCTCCCAGCAATCTTGATTCCAGCTTGTGCTTCATCCAGCCTGGCATTTTGCATGATGTATTACTCTGCATATAAGTTAAATAAGCAGGATGACAATATACAGCCTTGAAATACTCCTTTCCCAATTTGGAATCAGTCTGTTGTTCCATGTCTGGTTCTCACAATTGCTTCTTGACCTGCCTACAGATTTCTCAGGAGGCAGGTGACGTGGTCTGGTATTCCCATCTCTTTAAGAATTTTTCACAGATAGTCGTGATCCACACAGTCAAAGGGGCTTCTCTGGTGGCTCAGCTGGTAAAGAATCCGCTTGCAATGCGGGAGAGCTAGCTTCGATCCCTGGCTTAGAAAGATCCCCTGAAGAAGGAAAAGGCTACCCACTCCAGTATTCTGGCCTGGAGAATTTCATAGGGTCACAAAGAGTCGGACACAACTGAGCAACTTTCACTTTTCACACAGTCAAAGGCTTTTGCATAGTCAATAAAGCAGAAGTATATGTTTTTCTGGAATTCTTTTGCTCTTTCTGTGATCCAACAGATGTTGGCAATTTGATCTCTGGTTTCTCTGCCTTTGCTAAATCCAGCTCATACATCTGGAATTTCTTGGTTCACACACTGTTGAAGCCTAGGTTGAAGGATGTTGAGCATTACCTAGCTAGCATGTGAAATGAGTACAATTGTGTGGTACATTTGAACATTCTTTGGCATTTCTCTTCTTTGGAATTGGAATGAAAACGGAACCTTTCCAGTCCTGTGGCCACTGCTGAGTTTTCCAAACTTGCTGGCATTTTGAGTGCAGCACTTTCACAGCACCATCTTTTAGGATTTGAAATAGCTTAGCTGGAATTCCATCACCTCCACTACCCTTATTTGTAGTGATGTTTCTTAAGGCCCACTTGACCTCACACTCCAGGATGTCTGGCTCTAGGTGAGTGATAACATCATCGTGGTTGTCTAGATCATTAAGATTTTTTGTGTGTAGTTTCCCTGTGTATTCTTGCCACCACTTCTGAATATCTTCTGCTTCTGTTAGGTCCATAATGTTTCTGTCCTTTATCATGCCCATCTTTGCATGAAATATGCTTTTGGTATCTCTAGTCTTCTTGAAGTGATCTCTAGTCTTTCCCATTCTTATGTTCCTCTATTTCTTTGCATTGTTCACTTTGGATGGTTTTCTTATCTCTCCTTGCTATTCTTTGGAACTCTGCATACAGATGGGTATATCTTTCCTTGTCTCCTTTGCCTTTCACGTCTCTTCGTTTCTCAGCTATTTTTAGGGCCTCCTGAGACAACCATTTTGCCTTTCTGCATTTCTTTTTCTTAGGGATGGTTTTGATCACTGCTTCCTACACAATGTTATGAACCTTCATCCATAGCTCTTCAGGTACTCTATCAGATCTGATCCCTGAATCTATATGTCAGCTCCTTTGTAGTACTTTAAATGGCACATTTTCAAATCCCTTAACCATTCTTATCTCTCTCCTTTTAATGTACTCCAGTTTCACTTTTAAAATATCTTTAGGTGTGGTCTGACCACAGTGTGGTCTGACTTAGAGAAGAATGTTGTAAATTCCAGGATATTATGGTTTTTTAATGATGTCAGGTATAATTAAGCCTTTTAGAAGCCACATTATTCTGCTAATTCATACTGAACCTACTGTCCCAAATCCTACAGTTTTTTCTCATGTTCTCATAGCCCAAACTTTCTCAAAAAGGGAATATAAAGGGGGAAATTGAGAATTTGAGTGGCTGAATCTTCTATATTCTGGCCTAGTCTTTACCAGGTCTTAATTTTTTGCTGAAATCAAGTTACAGCACTTCTATATTTGACTTTTTCTAACTATAATAAAAGAAGACTGCTTCACAAATATGTATCCATTTTCTAAAATCTAGAAGAGTGAATTTTAAACTGGAGTGCACATTATAATCACCTGGGGAACATTTTCTCAATGATTTTATATCAACTCCATCTCGGACTTATGTACAAAATACCACCAGCAAAACATGCCTATTTTGGGAAAATTTCCCAGGAGATTTTGCTATAGGTCCATGGTTATAAATTACTGCTTTATATTCCCTCAACAATTAATCTTTGAGCACTAACTTTGTGCCACGCACTGTTACAATCATACATACTATCTGGCTATTTATAAGCAAGAATATAAACATAATTAAACATACTGCTAAGTAATCAGGTAATCATCTTACATGGTCACTTACCTTTGAAAACTCGAGTGGCCCAGCGTCCTTGGAGCTCTGAAACGGGCATAATGGCACCCAAGGGCTGGATCAAGCCTATGATTGCAAGAGTTGGCTTTTCAAGGTTAGGAGGGAAGACCTTTTTGTACAGGGATATCTTGTTTTTGACTACTTTGACACAATCTTCAAGAAAAGGAAATGCAAAGCTATAGCCTGTAGCAAAGATAACAGCATCAATGTCATCCTCCCTGGAGCCATCCTCAAATATGGCTGCTGTCTCTGTGAACTCCTTCACATTTGTTTTTACCTTCACAAAGCCAGAAATTATACGGTTTGGCAGGTCATCATTCATTGTTGTATTTTGACTGAAAACTCTGTGAATGATGATAAAGAAGGAGAAATGAGAGATCATGAGAGAGAGAGAGAGAAATCATTACCATGTAAGTAAAATTCTGCTTTGATTGAGGTGGTTAATCAATATGCCAATAGTCTCCCTTTATTCATGAAATTTGGGAAGGGTCTAATGTATACCAGCTTGATAAAGATACGGATGATCTCAGAGTAGATGTTGGACTGTGGAAGGCATTGAAAGGGAAGATGTTGGAGAAGTAAGGGAAGAATGATCTTATTTGAAAAGTACATGTATGGTTTCTCAAGCAATAATAATGCTCTTGGTGACATAATAAGGCCTCAGTCTAGTGCTTTCTATTCATATGTCAGAAAGTCTACAGAACTGTATTATCAGCATCCTACTGAGCCTCATTTTAGTTTCCAAGGCCCACGAGGTAGACTTGAACCACTATTTTCCAAACTGTATAATGAACTACATGTGTATAGTAATTTACATTTATAAATTGACTTTACATCCATTAACATAAACCTAATGAAGGAGGCAGGACAGTTACCATTATCCAGGTTTTATAGATGAGGAAACTGAGGACTAAAGAAATTAAGTGACTTGCCTAAGGTCCTGCAGCCTAGGACTTTAGGATTTATATCAAAATAGTTTTTTATGAACTCTCTTGAGATCCTCTGGGCATGGTCAGTAGTGTTTCCTAGAAATAGCATAGAATAAGGTGACAAAAAAGTGACAGGTTTGCAGCATTTGGACTTTTCTAAAAACAGTCTGAATCCTTGGATACTGTGTTAACAGGCTCTGAGAATCCTCAGCCTGTCATGTTCGGACAGAGCTGGCCTCTTCCCAGGAACTGGTCTGTTTAAACAGTATTGCCGGCTTGTTGCATTAGTAATTCTTTGACTCAAGCCTTTAGGTTTGTGATTCTGTTCTCATTCCAACCTCATCATTTCATCTTTCTCTCCAAACTTACTCCTTTTCACTAACAGTACCACAATTCCACACTGTTGCCCAAATCACAGAACTGTGAGTCTTACATCTGGTTACCAAGGCCACCCTTTCTCCTTTAAACATCTTCAGAATCATTTTACTCATTCTCTGTTTCACCTGGACTGTTATAGTTTGCTTCAGGGTCTCCTGCTCCATCCCCCTTCAATCTATGTTCTAGATTATTTGGGGAGTGATTGTTCAAAAATGTATTTATTATTATTATGTCACTCACTTGCTTAAAACCTTTTGATGATGGCTCTGAACTGTCTTCATTCTAAACGTTTTATTTTATTTATCTCCAGCGAACCTGGAGATGTACTCAGGCACTCTTCTGTCTCTGCCTAATTGTCCAGCCCAACAAAACTATGTGCAGGTCTTACAGCATAATATATTTTTGCTATTCTAAGACCTTGTATTTATAATTACAATGCTACTTCCTTACCCTATTTGTTTGACTATCTCCTATTATTTCATAAAGACTCCATTTATTTTTGTGATTCTCACAGTTTTGGATGCTACAGTTTCCATAATTGGGTCAAATAAGTGGCTGAAAGTTTGTTGGGAAACACACTTTCCAACTAGCATCCCACTGATTAATTTCAAAGGAAAAAAATATCTTTACAGAAGAGAAACCTGGTAGCTACTACCAAATCCATGTGATCAAATTTAACATCATTAATATGTAATAAACTGCTGTCATTTGGTTCCTGATGTGATCCACCAAGAAAGCACAAGATAACCTATGAATATTTGTACCAGAACCTTTTAATCTAAATGTAATAGAGGAAGAACAACTATGAAAGTCCAAATTTAGAGATTTTCTGTAAAACAAATGGCTTCAATTCTTAAAAAAAAAAAAAACAAAAACAAAAATCCATGTAAAAAATAGAGAATTATTTCAGATTAAGAGAGACAAAAGAGAGATGACAACTGAATGCAATGGTGTAATACCTGACAGGATCCTAGATTTTAAAAATAAAAAAGCTACAAAGAATTCCCTGACGATCCAGTGGTTAGGACTCTAAACTTTAAGCCACGCAGTGTGGCCCCAAAATAAAAAGCTACAAATATTATTGAAGCAATTTCTGAAATTTGAATATGCAATATATTATTAATAGATAATGGTTCTTTATCAATGTTCAGTTTGCTAAGTGTGGTAATTATATTATGTTTATGTAGAAAAATGCCTTTTTTCTTTAGCAATGTATGCTAAAGAATGTAGGGTAAAGTGTCTTATTGACTACAAGTAGTTGCTCAGAGTCAGACAAGGCTGAGCAACTTCACTTTCACTTTTCACTTTCATGCATTGGAGAAGGAAATGACAACCCACTCCAGTGTTCTTGCCTGGAGAATCCCAGGGACGGGGGAGCCTGGTGGGATGCCGTCTATGGGGTCGCACAGAGTTGGACACGACTGAAGCAACTTGAGCAGCAGCAGCAGCAGCAGTTACTCTCAAATAGTTCAGGGAAAAAATGTATGAATGCATGCATGGATATATAGATACTATATATGTATGGATCTATATACCTTCAGAAAGAGAGAGAAGGGAAATATAGTGAAATGTTAATAATAGGTCAATCTAAATGAAGGGTATATGGGTGTTCATTGTACTTACTATTTTATAGCAAGTAAATCTAAACATTAAAAAAATTAAAAGTTGGAGGGAGTAAAAGCATTTAAAATCACCCTCTGGAAATGCTATCACAGTCCACTTCTGTGTGAAGAAATCTGTCCTTCATAATCTCCATGCATTTCTCTTATAACATATTCATATTCTACCACCTGTCTTCTTATTAGAGTATTTAAAGAACTAGCAATTTCTCATTTATTGCTTACGTGATCTCGGGCAAGTGAGTTTCTCTAATTGTCAATTTTTATATTTGCAAAATGGAGATCAAAATAGTACCAACCTATAGGGCTACTGTGAGGACTAAATGAGATCATGCATGTAACACATTGAGCACCGTGTTTGTCTTATATTAAGTCTTCAAAAAGGTAAGATGCTAGTATTACTATTAGGTCTTGAGTCTCAGTATTCTCAAGCCAGTTTACTGCTTGGCTCAGATGCTCAGTTGTTAGATGAATGAAGGATGCCCTGCCCTCTACTACCATTTTATTGTTGCTGTTGGGCATCATGTAAAAAGAACTCGTACCTTGGAGAATGATAAAATGATTAATGCCAAGGAGAATTCTAGATGGAAAATTACAGACCAGTAGATCTTGGACTTCTGTGGGGCAAGGTAGAAATCTGATTTCTGATTCTGTGCATCTGTTTCATGTACAGGCAGAGGTGACCTCTACTGTTAGCCTGTGGGCACAGCCTTTATACTTTGCTTTGGCCATCCCTGCCAACTCCAAGCCTTGGAATATACCTGTGTTTAGGCTTCAGGCCAAACATTTCATGATTAAACCTTTGGTTAAGCTTTTTTCCCCAATATCTATTTGCTGCTGATTCACCAGTAATCTTCTTCAGCAAATGATTAAATCGAGATGAGAAAAGTATATCAAAAGGATATCCATAGTCTCCAACACGATTGAGGACCCAAGCCCCTCTTCTGGTGCTGAGGAAAACCTGAGGGATGGGGAAAAAATAATTTTTGCTTTTGCCATTCTCTGAAGAAATGGGAGCCCATTTTTTTCAAGATGAAGTTCAAACTCATTAATCTGGCTTTTTATTTCCTGCCTATCTCTTTATTTATTTAAATTTCCTGCCATTTTCTTGTCAAAGACTAAGCTTACAATTAAATTAGTATATTCACTGAACAAGAATATATCTTGCTTAAGCTACCACTGCATTTCTGTTTAATGTCATTATGCCTCCCTGAAAAGCCCCCTATTCCCTAAATTCTCCAAGGCTTATTCCTTTTTGAGATCCAGAATCAAGTCTCCCTCCTCCATAAGATACCACTGATCATTCTGGCTGATAATTTTCTCTCCATTTTCTGAATTTCTCTAGTACTTATCACCTGTCCAACTCATTTAAAATCAGGGGAGAGGGGCTTCCCCGGTGATTCAGTGGTTAAAGAATCCACCTGCCAATGCAGGGGACACAGGTTCATTCCCTGGTCCGGGAAGGTCCCACATGCCGAGGGGCAATTAAGCCAGTGTGCCATGACTACTGAGCCCGTGAGCTGCAACTATGAAGACCCAGCACAGCGAAAAATAAATTAAAAAAAAAAATTTTTAATAATACAATAAAATCAGGAGACAGTAAAGCTGACAGCAAGTGGACATCATTTAATCTAAAACCTTCAACCTTTTCTTGGCCTTTGACATTGTTTGCATTATTACAAAAAAAAAACATCAATTGTACTGATATTTAACATTGTATATTCTGATTTTTGTCTTTCCGAATGTATTTTCTCCAAGGTGGAAGGTATAGTAGATACATCTTCTAGTTTCCAACATACCATCATCACCATTTCAACTTATTGAGAATTATAACCCATAAGTCTCTGTATTAGGTCCTTTATCTGTATTTTTATTTGATCAATACTTAGTTGAGTTTTTTCAAATCCTGAAAGATGATGCTGTGAAAGTGCTTCACTCAATATTCCAGCAACTTTGGAAAACTCAGCAGTGGCCACAGGACTGGAAAAGGTCGGTTTTCATTCGAATCCCAAAGAAAGGCAATGCCAAAGAATGCTCAAACTACCGCACAATTGCACTCATCTCACACGCTAGTAAAGTAATGCTCAAAATTCTCCAAGCCAGGCTTCAGCAATATGTGAACCGTGAACTTCCTGATGTTCAAGCTGGTTTTAGAAAAGGCAGAGGAACCAGAGATCAAATTGCCAAAATCCGCTGGTTCATGGAAAAAGCAAGAGAGTTCCTGAAAAACATCTATTTCTGCTTTCTTGACTATGCCAAAGCCTTTGACTGTGTGGATCACAATAAACTGTGGAAAATTCTGAAAGAGATGGGAATAACAGACGACCTGATCTGCCTCTTGAGAAATTTGTATGCAGGTCAGGAAGCAACAGTTAGAACTGGTCGTGGAACAGACTGGTTCCAAATAGGAAAAGGAGTACGTTAAGGCTGTATATTGTCACCCTGTTTATTTAACTTATATGCAGAGTACATCATGAGAAACGCTGGACTGGAAGAAACACAAGATGGAATCAAGACTGCTGGGAGAAATATCAATCACCTCAGATATGCAGATGACACCACCCTTATGGCAGAAAGTGAAGAGGAACTAAAAAGCCTCTTGATGAAAGTGAAAGTCGAGAGTGAAAAAGTTGGCTTAAAGCTCAAATTTCAGAAAACGAAGATCATGGCATCCGGTCCCATCACTTCATGGGAAATAGATGGAGAAACAGTGGAAACAGTGTCAGACTTGATTTTTCTGGGCTCCAAAATCACTGCAGATGGTGACTGCAGCCATGAAATTAAAAGACGCTTACTCCTTGGAAGGAAAGTTCTGACCAACCTAGATAGCATATTCAAAAGCAGAGACATTACTTTGCCAACAAACGTCCATCTAGTCAAGGCTATTGTTTTTCCAGTGTAGTCATGTATGGATGTGAGAGTTGGACTGTGAAGAAGCTGAGCACTGAAGAATTGCTGCTTTTGAACTGTGGTGTTGGAGAAGACTCTTGAGAGTCCCTTGGACTGCAAGGAGATTCAACCAGTCCATTTAAAGGAGATCAGTCCTGGGTGCTCATTGGAAGGACTGATGCTAAAGCTGAAACTCCAATACTTTGACCACCTCATGCGAAGTGTTGACTCATTGGAAAAGACTGATGCTGGGAGTGATTGGGGGCAGGAGGAGAAGGGGACAACAGAGGATGAGATGGCTGGATGGCATCACTGACTCGATGAACGTGAGTCTGAGTGACCTCCGGGAGTTGGTAATGGACAAGGCGGCCTGGAGTGCTGGGATTCATGGGGTTGTAAAGAGTTGGCCACAACTGAGTGACTAAACTGAACTGAGTGCTTGTAAGGCCAAGCTTCTCTAGAGCTGACAGTTTAACAAGCCAATGGTATTAAAGTAAGCTCCTGCCTTGGGTCCCTACCACATACTTTGAACATTCTTTTATCACATCGCCCACATATATTTTTGTCCTATATTATTTACATAACTGTTTCCTAATAAATGTTTATTGAATTAATTCATGGAGTAACATATAAAATCAGTTTTGTGGCAATAGATGGGGATAAACCTGAGAAGAAGTGTTATTGAATGGAATTTCTGGGTAAAGGTTATTTAGCAAAGCTGTGGCATTAAACTTCTATATTTAAAAGTAATTTAAAATGTATGTTTAATTAAAGTTACTGAAGAACAACCAGGCATTTAACTATGCCAAAAAAGTTATGATTCCATAAAGACATGAATCTTTATGATTCCAGAAAGACAATGATGTCTTTTTCTAGGAATTTATAATGAAGATACTTTCTTCCCAGTTCAAAATCTATGATACAAAAAAAAAAAAAAAATCAAAAAACCCTCAAGGACATAGAAATGGCTTTACTGTGGATGTAATTCTATGTTAACTAATTGTACACAGAAGCTGGGGAGAGCTGCTTGCACATGCTTCAATGTGGATGCTTTTCATACTGATGTCCATGTTGTCTTTAGAGGAATAGACTGCTTTTTTTTTTTTTTTTTTTTATTTCATTTGGGGAGTGAAGAAGAGTGAAGGGGAAAATTCCCCTACCAGCCTATGAGTGAAAAGCTTTCAATGACACAGTACACTTTCCTTCAAAATAAGAGCATAGCACTTCTGCTGGCCAACAGGTGGTCCACACTGTGGATTTTGCATTCTAACAAGCTCTCCCAGCAATCACTGGGTCTTCTTCAAAGCCAGAAGCACCCTCCGAAGAGACAGCTGAGAGCCATTATGGGCACAGTTCTTGGTCATAACTGAATTTTTTAGAGTGAGACCAGATGAATGATGGAAATCTTAACTTGTAACCTGGCTCGGTCACATCATCAATCATGATGTTGCCAATTGAGGCAACAAAACCAATCCCTACATTTGCCGTTGGCACTGATGGACTGTGTGCAGGTATGTACACTCCGTTGGGTCCTGCAGCTTCCTTGGTGAAGCAAAGCAAATAATTTTACTAATTCAAACCTGTTTGGCCCTGTGGCTAATTTCCACTGCCAGGTCCCCTCCAGAATTCCCAATGCCAATTATAATGACTCTCTTTCCAGTGAAACTGTCTGGATTCTTATAATCTCGACTATGGAAGTATCGTCCTTTGAACTTCTCAATTCCTACAAGAGAAGGAAAAATAATTAATGGGTAATGGCGATTCAATGTTTTTGCAGTGTGTAGAGTTTATGCATACATTCTCCATGTGTTCTCCTTGTATTCAGGCACACTGTCACCTTTTTAAATATTTTGGCCTGTTCTCTTTTCCCATAGCCCCAGAGTCAAACGTTGTGATTTCCTTATCATAAGTAGTCTGCTTAACTCAGGATCTGTTTGTGTTTTGGACTTGTGGACTCACAAATCCAAACTACTTCAGAAAACATTCTCTTGTCTTTTCATCTTCTTCTTTTTTTTTTTTTTTTTTTTTTGTAGTTGACTTATATCAGTTCCAGTTGTATAACACAGTAACTTGATGTTTTATAGATTATGCAACATTCAAACTTATTAGAATATTATAGTGGTTTAGATGCTCAGTTGTGTCAGACTCCTTGTGACCCTCCGGACTGCAGCCTACCAGGCTCCTCTGTCCATTGGATTCTCTGGGCAACAACCCTGGAGTGGGTTGCCATTTTCTCCTCTAACAATATTATAGTATTTTGACTACATTCTTTGTGCTGTATATTATATTACTTGTGACTTATTTTATAATTAGTAGTTTGTATTTCTTAATCCCCTTTACCTATTTTGCCCACCCCACCCTCTCTTCATCTTCTGTAAATACCTACTTCCATTTCAACTGTAGTATATATGTTTTTATATACTCTAGAGTATACATAGAATCCATGTGCAATGCAGGAAAACATGGGTTCAATCCCTAGGTTAGGAAGACCCCCTGGAGAAGGAAATTGCAACCCACTCCAGTGGCAAAACAAAGAGTTGAAAACTGAGCAACTCAGCACATACATAGTATTTTTTTCCCTCAAAATGAAAATCTAGGCCAAAAACTGTAATTTAACTCTTTCCTTAACCTTTATTTTCTTGCTTAGAAACTCAATATTTCTGTTTGTTTTCTCCATTGCTAAAAAAAAAAAAAAAAAAAAAAGCCTTCATTCAGGATAAAGAGATGTGGTACATTTATACAATGAGATATTACTCAGCCATGAAAAAGAACAAAATAATGTCATTTGCAGCAACAGGGATGCCCCTAAAGGTTGTCAAACTGAGTGAAGTAAGTCAAAGAAAGACAAATATATGGTATCTCTTATATGTGGAGTCTAAAAAAATTGCACAGATGAACATGTTTACAAAACATAAAGAGTTATAGAAAACAAACTTTTCTATAGGGAGGAAAAGTGGGGGAGGGATAAACTGGGAGATAGAAATTAGCATATACACACTACTGTAAATAGACAACTCATAAGGGGTCTCTTGGAGAAGGAAATGGCAACCCACTCCAGTGTTCTTGCCTGGAGAATCCCAGGGATGGGGGAGCCTGGTGGGCTGCCATCTGTGGGGTCGCACAGAGTCGGACACGACTGAAGCGACTTGGCAGCAGCAGCAGCAGCAGCAAGGGGTCTCTGGTGGCTCAGTGGTAAAGAAATCACCTGCCAATGCAGGAAACATGGGTTCAATTCCTTGGTTGAAAGGATGCCCTGGAGAAGGAAATGGCAACTGACTTCAGTATTCTTGCCTGAGAAACCCATGGATAAAGGATCCTGGTGGGCTACAGTCTATGGGGTCACAAAAGAGTCTGACATAACTTGACAACTAAACAGCAATAATAAGGACCTACTGTATAGCAAGGGAATTCTTTTCAATACTCTGTAATGACCTGTGTGGCAAAAGAATCTTAAAAAGTGTGTATATATGATGCACTTTGCTATATAGCAGAAAGTTTTCAAAACACAATATTTAAATCAAATATACTCCAATAAAAATTTTTTAAAGCCCTCGTTCAGTCTAATGAAGATCAACTCTTTTTATCCTTAGAAAAATTGTAATCATTGTGAAACTAAAGATAAAGCCTTCTAATTTTCCTATAGTCCCCCATGTTACTGTTATTTCTACCTCGCAAATATTATTAATACAAGTTACCACAACATTTTTCAGGAGAATATGCAGAATTAGGATAAGCCTTATTTCATCCCAAGGTAGGAATCACTCAGACCATTCTTTAGGGACCAGGTCACAGGCATGGTTCAAGGGTCTTCCTACTTAGTAGGCTACTTACCAGGGAAGCTTTCCAAGGGTAAGTGAGCATAGGTGTGATGGCCAGTGCAGACCATAACTCCATCGAAGACATAAACCTCCTTTTTCCCTTCAGATTCCGTGACCACCTCCCACTGGCCTGAAGTGGGGAAATCAGGTTGCTTCTTCACACTGCACACGGTGGTCTAAGAAGAAAAGGGATCACCACAGGGGACTGTAGCCACACCTATGCAGTGGTCATCTTCCCTGACAGGTATGTCTTTGCAGGGGGTTACACAAAGGGCTGATACTACATAAGAGGGCTAAGGCAGGGATATTTGATTTTCATACTCTACAAATAAGAACTATTTTTGTCTGGGGCTATGGTCAGAGTGAGAAAACTTTCATGAGGCAAGCTAAAATAAAACAGACTTGGCAGACTAACGTTGCACTATCTTCTCCTTCTAGAAAAGTACAAATGACTACTTTTCTTGGGCCATGCCTCAGTTGGTAAAGATTCTGCCTGCAATGCAGGAGACCAGAGTTTGATCCCTGGGTCGGAAAGAATCCCCTGCAGAAGGAAATGGCAACCAACTCCAGTATTCTTTCCTGGGAAAATCCCATGGACAAAGGAGCCTGGAGGGCTACAGTCCATGGGATCACAAGAGTAGGACACAACTTAGCAACTAAACCATCACAACCACCACCACTTTGGTCAGAGTGAGAAAACTTTCATGAGGCAACCTAATTCAAACGAGTTGGCAAATTAATGTTGCACTGTCCTCTTCTAGAAAAGTGCAAATTACTAGTTTTATTAGGCCATGCGTGTGTGTATGCTCAGTCACTCAATCATGTCCAACTCCATGCAATCCCCTGGACTTAGCCCACCAGGCTCCTCTGTCCATGGGATTTTCCAGGTAAGAGTACTGGAGTGGGTTGCCATTTCCTCCTCCAGGGGATATTCCTGACAGAGGAATTGAAGTCTGCTGTGTCTCCTGCGTTGGCAGGTGGATTCTTCACCACTGCGCCACCTGGGAAGCCCTTCTTGGACCATATGCCCTGGACCATACCCTAAGGCAATATGATACTTAAATAAAATTTGGGCTTCTCTTGTGTTTCTAAGACACTTGATGCACTAAATGCCTATTCCTCCCCATACTCTCAGACATCCTGAAATCTTCTGATGCCTTCTTATCTCAAGCTCTGTTCTCACTGTCTAGTCTTAAATGTGTGACTGAGCTAATAAGGCTCCCTTTCCTAAGAGAGTAGAAAAACATCTCAGTGGCTCATGTTTTGTGTAAATGAACTTCTTTGACTCCCATATATGCCCATTTTACAAATAACTAGAAAGAAAGAAGATACAAGATGGGATAGTCAGTGGTATAGTTTTTAGCTTTCAAAACAAATACGGGTTACTCTACCTAGTCTAAGGGAACATTAACAATATGTCCTATATGCTTCTAGGATTTATGACCATAATGTCTTGGTGGACTGATAGAGATACCATTCTTATATACCCAAGTGATCCTATATTATTTATAGTTCCTCTCTATCATGTTCTTACTTTTACACAGGCCGGTGCTTCTGCCTGGACCTTCCTTTTATGCTTTCTTCATTTGGAGATACTCACCCTTCAATATTTAGTTTGGTATTATCTCCTCTAAGAAAACGTCCTTGGTACCTGATAATTCAAGCTCTGATGGGTTAAGTATCCCACCTCCGAGCTGCGATGTATAGATCTAAGGGCATTTATCACCCTGTAACTCTGTATTTTTATTAATTATGCTTGCAATGAAATTTTCATTTTTCTGTCTGCTTAACCAGACTGTTACATCACTGTTGTTTGGTTTGTTTTGTTTTTTTTGGTATTTGTTTCTTCACTGCTTAGTGTGATAACAAACCCAAGTGTTTTTAACAAGTGAAGAGAAGCACCACTAGGCTGTAAATGACTGACTTTGGAAGTCGTTACTGGATATTGGCATTTTAATTTTGTTGTTAAATAGAAAAAGGCATGATTTAGTAGAATGATCAGAAAGTAGAAGATCTGGGCTTTTTGCCAGCTGTCAGAAATACTGGTACTTTTATGGTCATGGCTTAAAATGATAGAAATATCATGGAAGATTTTACAGCAGGAAGGAACCAAGGAGGTGATACACTACAATCATCTTGTTTTACAAATAAAATTAAGACACATCAAACTTGAGGAACTTACTTGCCTGAAGTCACAAGTAGATTAGCAGCGGAATAAAACTTAAGGTTTTTTTCCCCAATTCAGTGTTCTTTTCTCTACACCAGAGTTGACTTATTTGCTTTCTCATAACTGTACAATAACTAATTCACGGGGTTACTGTCGTCACATAAAAAATGCATTGGAAAGCACTTCAGAAAGCATAAAAGGCTAAGTGACAAGTTGTGGAACAAATTGTGGCACCAGAAGGTTTCAAAGGGTCCATACCTGTCAGTTCTCATTTGTTTATTGTAATCAAATGATACAGAATGAAGGCAATGAAATGAAGGTTGCTTCCTGGATCTGTAGTCAAAATACATAGAACAGGGACTTGCCCACTGATACTTTTCAGAGAGAAGACACAGTGTGGAGTCTATTGGATAGATACATGAGCATATCAAACCAAGCTACATATGCTATGCTATGCTATGCTATGCTATGCTAAGTCACTTCAGTCATGTCTGACTCTATGTGACCCCAATAGACGGCAGCCCACCAGGCTTCCCCGTCCCTGGGATTCTCCAGGAAAGAACAGTGGAGTGGGTTGCCATTTCCTTCTCCAATGCATGAAAGTGAAAAGAGCAAGTGAAGTCGCTCAGTCATGTCTGACACTTAGCGACCCCATGGACTGCAGCCTACCAGGCTCCTCCGTCCATAGAATTTTCCAGGCAAGAGTACTGGAGTGGGGTGCCACACATAAGCACTGCTAAATGAAACCACATTATTCATTTACTTTGCAAACAACTTCAAACACAGAGATACCCACAGAATTCCCTACCTTAAATTGAATGTACTTTAGAAGAATTGGTCAAATTCTTTGGCATACATCCTGAAATACTCCAGGACCTGGGAGTTGTGCATGAAGTTAGGATAATGATCTGGGATGGGATAGTCACTGAAGCACATCATCTCCTTAGAAGTGTTGAGGATCACTGACTTGTAAATACTTGCCCTTCCTTCTTCAGGTTCTTCCTGCAGTAAATAAAAAGCATTCATAGCAGTTTGAGAATTAAGGTCATGGTTTATAAACAACCAATTAACACTTGAAAAGTTATCTGCAACGCCAATTAAAAAAAAAAGTTATACACACACATCCCTTTATATCTCCCAGGATTTGCACCCTCGAGCTGTCTCTTCCCCTTGAATCTGAGTTGTCTTTATGACTTGCTTTTGACCAACAGCATGCAGTTGGAATACTGAATGGCTTGGACGTGTTGAGGATCACTGACTTGTAAATACTTGCCCTTTTGACCAACAGCATGCAGTTGGAATACTGAATGGCTTAGAAGCCTTAAGGATCACTGACTTGTAAATACTTGCCCTTCCTTCTTCAGGTTCTTCCTGCAGTAAATAAAAAGCATTCATAGCAGCTTGAGAATTAAGGTCATGGTTTGTAAACAGCCGATTAACACTTGAAAAGTTATCTGCAGCGCCAATTAAAAAAAAAAAAGTTATACACACACATCCCTTTATATTTCCCAGGATTTGCACCCTCGAGCTGTCTCTTCCCCTTGAATCTGAGTTGTCTTTATGACTTGCTTTTGACCAACAGCATGCAGTTGGAATACTGAATGGCTTACTGAATACTAAGTAGTCTTGCCGCTTCCACCTGATTTTTTAGGAAGCTTCCTCTCGTAGAAGTCAGCAGGTGTGTAAGAAGTGCAACTACCCTGAGACCATTATCCTCAGGATAGCTTGAGGAAGCGCAAGCTATCCACATGAAGAGCATGTTTGTGATAGAGAGATGTGCAGCCAGCTCCCAGAAGTCCTAGTTATCCCAGCTGATGTTCTAAACATGGAAGCAAAGAGGTCATAGTATGTGTCCAGGCTTAGTTGTCACCTGATTAAAATGACAAGAGATTCCCATCTGAGTACTAGTTTCAAGGTTTTTCATGTACTTGCAACACTGTTCTCCAGGAAACTCTGTACTAATTTATAATTCTGTCCACTATGTGTTCCTGTTTTACCTTATTTTCACTAATTTAAAAGACAATTATTCAGTGTTAGCAAAAATGAAATCTCAGTACAATGTTTTCTGGAGAGTAATGAGGCAAGAATATGAAAACCCTTGACACTTAGCCATATAAAGAAAGATCCGGTATTCAGACAAAAATTTATGTTAATGTATGTTGATAGCATTGTTTGTAATATAAAAATGAAATAAATTAAATGTCTGTGATATTGTGATTTATAAGAAATATATCTTTGGTCATCCAGATGATCAAAATATATTTCTCATATATATTTGGTCTTTCTACCACAGTTCCTAGCTCAGGGCTCCCAAAACACTTATAATTTCCCAAGTGTTGAGAGTGATTAAAGTCTTTTGTTGTGTTAGTATGGTGACTCTTAGGAAGCAAATAACAGTGGGCCTGGTTACCAATGGAGCAAACCCTGTGGGTTGTAACTTTCAGTTGCCCGCTTCTGACTTCTGGGGAGGGGAGAGGGACTGGAAGTTGAATCAGTAGCCAATGCCCAGTGATTTAATTAATCATTCCTATGTCATGAAGCCGCCATAAAGACCCAAAAGAGTAGGAGTTAGGGAGCTTCCAGGTTGATGAACCTGAAAAGATCAGGAGAGCAGCGTGCCTAGAGAGGGCATGGAAGCTCAGTGTCGTTTCCCTGTGCATCTCTCCCTTTGGCTGTTCCCAAGCTACATACCTTTATAAGAAACTGGTAATCTAGTGAGTAAATGGGTTTTCTGTGTTCTGTGAGCTGCTCTAGCAAATTATGCAAACTCAAGGAAGGGGTCATGGGAATTTCTGATTTATACCCAGTTGGTCAGAAGTATAGGTAACAACCTGGTAACAACTGGCATCTGAAGTCCAAAGTCCAAGGAGGGGTCATTGGAATCTCCAAACTGTTGCCAGTTCGTCAGCTGCTGCTGCTAAGTCGTTTCAGTCATGTCTGACTCTGTGCGACCCCATAGATGGCAGCCCACCAGGCTCTGCCGTCCCTGGGATTCTCCAGGCAAGAATCCTGGATGGGTTGCCATTTCCTCCTCCAATGCATGAAAGTGACAAGTGAAAGTGAAGTCACTCAGTCGTGTCCGACTCTAGCGACCTCATGGACTGCAGCCTACCAGGCTCCTCCGTCCATGGGATTTTCCAGGCAAGAGTACTGGAGTGGGAGCCATTGCCTTCGTCAGAAGCACTGGTAATAACCTGAGTTTATGACTTGGTGTCTACAGTAGGGCTGAGGGGACAGTCTTGTAGGACTGAGCTCTCAATTTGTGGAATCTGAAACTATCTCTGGGTAAATAGAATAGAGTTTAATTCTTGGACATCTTGCTAGTATCTGAACGTTGTTTGTTGGTGTCTAGAGACCATCCCCCACCCATGCACATACACATCCACACACACTGGCATTGGTCTCAGAACGATTTAATGCCCCACAAATACACTGTACTTGAGAATCACTACTCTAGATCCTTGCTACCTGAAGTATGATCTGTGAACTAGCAGGCAGACATATCTCTTGGGAGACTGTTAGAAATGCAGACCCTCAGGCCCCACCCCAACCTACTGAATTGGAACCTGCCTTTTTAGCAAAATCCTCAAGATTTTCCCAGGTAGCTCAGTGGTAAAGAATCTGCCTGCCAATGCAGGAGACGCAAGAGACAGGTTCAACCCCTGGGTTGGGAAGATGCCCTGGAGGAGGGCATGGCAACCCACACCTGTGTTCTTGCCTGGCTAATCCCATGGACAGAGGAGCATGGTGGGCTACAGTCCATCGGGTTGCAAAGAGTTGAACATGACTGAAGTGACTTAGCACACACAAACAGGGGTGTTGTACTGACCACATAAAATAGCACAGTATCTATCCAGACTGCTATATTAGCCTTCACTGAAACATCACAAACGATGACTTTTCAACTCTTTTTAAAATTGTTTTGATTATGGTCAATTATCTTAACCAACTTAGACCCCCTTTTCCCCTTCTAGGCTTAGCAGGTGGCCCAGTGGTAAGAATCTGCCTGCCAATGCAAGAGATGTGGGTTCAATCCGTGGATGGGAAAGATCTCTTGGAGTAGGAGATGGCAACCCACTCCAGCATTCTTGCCTGGAAAATCCCACGGACAGAGGATCCTGGTGGGCTAAAGTCCATGGAATCACAAAGATTCCAACACGACTGAGCACGCACCCATGCGCTTCCTTTTAGGGCTCTTCTGGTGGCTCAGTGGTAAAGAATCTGCCTACCAATGCAGAAAACACAGCTTCGAATCCTGAGTTGGAAGATCCCCTGGAGAAGGAAATGGCAATCTGCCCTAGCAGTCTTGCCTGGGAAATCACAGGGACAGAGGAGCCTGCCAGTTCATGGGGTTGCAAAAGAGTCCACAGGACTTAGAGACTAAAGAACAAAGGGTTGTTTATCATGCAGAGAGAGTCTTCCTTTTTTCCATAAACAAACTGATATTTGCATGTTGGGTGTTACTGAGAATTCAGTGGCCATAATGGAGAGTGTTCATTGGCTTTGCCCACATTAGAGATGATTTTCCCCTGGTTTTTAGAGAAGTTTTGAATTTCAGAATCCCGAATTGATCATTCCCATTTCTTTCCCCTGTACTTCAGGATCTCATTCTTGTTGGCTGCTAATAATGTTCTCACAAGTCTCTTTTCAAGTCTCTTCTGAACTATCCTACAAATTCAACCAAAGTGTTCTTTCTAGGGTATGGTTGTGTCTCTTCTCTAATTCAACTTTTGGATGCTGATCCATTTTCTATAGTTTGTTTTTCAGTTTAGGATTCAGAGACCTCCATAATGTCTTATAGTTTATACATTCTTTATCTCCCCAATTCGATTGTAAACCCCTTGACTTATATTTATGATCTTTCCCACAGTATATAAAATTATAAATAGCACTTAGTAGATATGTAATAGATGTATGCTGAATTACATTGAGAAAGGTACATATAGAAAAAAGAAGTAAATTTCACATAATGCATAACAAACTAATGAACTACATCAAATTCATTTCAAAAAGAGTTGAATAAGATATTTTTATCTTATAAAAATTTGTTGTAAGGAAAATTGCAAAATAATATAAAATCAAATGCATGAAGATATTCAATTTATTGTTTAAAATAGCTATTAATTAGAAATCATTTCGGGGAAGGCAATGGCACCCCACCCCAGTACTTTTGCCTGGAAAATCCCATGGACGGAGGAGCCTGGTGGGCTCCAGTCGATGGGGTCGCTAGGAGTCGGACACGACTGAGCAACTTCACTTTCACTTTTCACTTTCATGCATTGGAGAAGGAAATGGCAACCCACTCCAGTATTCTTGCCTGGAGAATCCCTGGGACGGGGAGCCTGGTGAGCTTCCGTCTATGGGGTCGCACAGAGTCGGACACGACTGAAGCGACTTAGCAGCAGCAGCAGAAATCATTTAAAATGGCCCCTCCCCCCATAGACAAGTGGTTTAATAAATTATGATCTCAGTATGATGTAGAAATTATCTTCCACACCACTTCTTAAGTATCCTGCTAAATTCAAAGCAGATCCTGTCAGCCCACTGATTACTGGCTTCCACTGATTCCATGTGGGAAACCAGATTTCTTATGCTCAGACTCAGCATGTTGCACAATTCTAATCTACTTTATTATCTTCATTTATTGTTCCCTCAATTAACTTCAAGGTTCTGAGTCATTAAATTGTTTTTGAAACATTTTATACTCTCTTACAACTTTAAACTTTTGTAATACTATTGCTTCTTCATTTGGAAAATTCTTATCAGTCATTCAAGAGTCCCATCAAATATGACTTCTTAGAGAAGTATTTCTTGTTCTCTCCACTGAGTTAAATGCTTCCATTCAACCTCCAAACTGCCAAAACTTTCTGCTCATATTGCCATCAAGGCAACATAGAATACACAGTAGTCTACATTTGTTACTATGACTGTGTGGTACCCAAAAGTAGAGTTTGTGTCTTAATTTTTGTATTTCTGATGTGTGTGTGTGTGTGTGTGTGTGTGCACTCAGTCGTGTCTGACTCTTTGCAACCCCATGGACTGTAGCTTGCCAAGCTCCTCTGACAATGGAATTCTCCAGAATACTGAAGTAGGTTGCCCTTTCCTACTCCAGAAAGTATATATCTTCCCAACCTGATATACAGTGGATGCTTAATAAATGATTTGGAGTTGAATTCATTTCAAATCATTTATTAAGCATCCACTATATATCAGATTGGAAAGATATATACTTTCTGGAGTAGGAAAGGGCAACCTACTTCAAGCAATGGCACCCCACCCCAGTACTTTTGCCTGGAAAATCCCATGGACGGAGGATCCTGGTAGGCCCCAGTCCATGGGGTCACTAAGAGTCGGACACAATTGAGCGACTTCACTTTCACTTTTCACTTTCATGCACTGGGGAAGGAAATGGCAACCCACTCCAGTATTCTTGCCTGGAGAATCCCAGGGATGGGGGAGCCTGGTGGGCTTCCGTCTGTGGGGTCGCACAGAGTCGGACACGACTGAAGCAACTTAGCAGCAGCAGCAACAATGAGTGAATTATAGAGATTGAAATTGGAGACACTAAAAATGTGATTTTGAAATCTGTAAAGAAACACTGAAAATAGCCTATGCTATAACTTTAAGTGGAAAAAGTAATATAGAAAATTAAATTTACATTGTAATCACTAAATATAATATTATGTATGCCTGGGGCAACTGTATGCCTGTGTCTACCCAAGTTTACATAATTACACATTGTATAATCTCTCCCCTGTTAAATGAGTATATTTTATTTATTATAAATCAATAAAACTTGAAGGTAGGAAAAACAAATTGATTTATTAAGGAGGTAGGATTTTTCTTTTATTTTTGTAGAAATATTTACCACCACACCTTCATGATAAAAACCTTCAGCAAACTAGGAATAGGGGGAAACACCTTCAGTTTGATAAAGGACATCTACAAAATACTTACAGGTAACATGATACTTTGAAGAAGGGAATGGCAACCCACTCCAGTATTCTTGCCTGGAGAATCTCATGAACTGAGGAGCCTGGTGGGCTACCATCCATGGGGTTGCAAAGAGTTAGACACGACTGAGCAACGAACACAACAACATTATACTTAATACTGAGAAAATGAAAAATTTACCCATAAAATTGAGAACAAGGCAAGGACAGCCTCTCTTAACACTTCTATTAAACACTGTATTAGAAATCCTAACTAATGTAATAAGGTAAGAAATGGCAATAAAGTTATACATATTGGGAAGGAATAAGTAAAATGATTTTTATTTGAAGATGACTGTCTATCTATATAGAAAATTCCAAAGAATTTTTTTAAATTCCTGGAACCAATAAGCAATAATAGCAGGGCTGCAGGCTACAGAGGTAATATACAAAAGCCAGCTGCTTTCCTATATACCAGAAATGAAAAATTGGACTTTGAAATGAAAAATCATACCATTTATAATAATACTCCCTGAATTAAATACTTAGGTAAAAACCTAACAAAATATGTATGAGACTTCTATCCAGGTAATATAAAACACAGAAGAAGAAAATCTAAGATATAAATAAATGAAAACATATTCTATACTCATAGATTGGAAGACTCAATATTGTTTTAAGATGTCAGTTTTCCCCAACTTGATCTATAGATTCAGTGCAGTCCCAGTCAATCTCCCAGCTAGCTATTTTGTAGATGTTGACAAACTGATTCTAAAATTTATATGGAAGGACAAAAAGCCTAGAATAGCCAACTTTGCCCTTAAGTGTGGACTGTGCATAGTGACTTTCTTCCAAAGGGTACAGTATGACATGGGAGGAAAAAAAGAGAAACTTCACAGTGACAAACCCTGATAAACACCATGTCCAGCCAGGTCATCAAGATTAACATCAATCAGCGTGACAAGTGTGACAGAGTGTAACATTGATGTGGTGTGATGAGAATGGCACTCTACCTCTAAGGTCTTCCTCCCCAAAACTCATAACCCCAGTCTAACCATGATGAAAACATCAGGCAAATCCCAACTGAGGGATTTTCTATAAAATAGCTAACCAGTGATTCTCAAAACTGTCAAGGTTATCAAAAACAAGGAAAGGCTAAGAAACTGACACAGCCATGAGGAGCCTAAGGAGACATGACAGCTGGAACAGGAAAAGGTCATTAGGAAAAATAAACCTAAATCAATCTGAATAAAGCATGGACTTCAGTTAATAATAATGTATCAGTACTGGTTCACTAATTATGACAAATGTTATCACACTAATGTAAGATGTTAACAATATCTGGGCATGAGGTACATGGGAACTCTATACTATTTTCCTAATAATTCTGTGAACTTAACACAGTTCTAAAATTAAAGTTTATTTAACATATTGTTTGTAATAGCACATTAAAAAAATAATAAGTGGTTAGGTCCTTTTGAAAACAAGGTGTTTGTGAGGGCAGGGGTAGAAATATTCCTAACTATTAAATTTGACTTCATTCATTCAGCAGGTATTTCTAAAGTAATAAAAACACTATATTAAGGACTTCCCTCAGAGAAGACAATGGCACCCCACTCCAGTACTCTTGCCTGGAATATCCCATGGATGGAGGAGCCTGGTAGGCTTCAGTCCATGGGGTCGCTAAGAGTCAGACACGACTGAGTGACTTTACTTTCACTTTCATGCATTGGAGAAGGAAATGACAACCCACTCCAGTATTCTTGCCTGGAGAATTCCAGGGACGGGGCAGCCTGGCGGGCTGCTGTCTATGGGGTTGCACAGAGTTGGACATGACTGAAGCGACTTAGCAGCAGCAGCAGCCGCAGGAACTTCCCTGATGGTCCAGTGGCTAAAACTCCACACTGTACCAAAGTAGAGGGCGTGGGTTTTATCCCTGGTTAGGAAACTAGATCCCACATGCCACATCTAATAGTTCTCTTGCTGCAACTAAAGATTCTGCATGCTGCAACCAAGATGCAGAGCTGCCAAAATAAAAAACAAAATAAAAAACCTCACCAACTTAATGCTAAAAAATACACGTCTGTCCTTGTTTTCCAAAGGTTCAAAGTTTCCAAATAGAAGGAGTAGATCGATGCTTTCCACAGCAGGTCTGTTGGGGGTCACTGAGCTAAATGAATCACAGATCTTACCCTTTATATGTGACAATAATCATATATTTGTATTAATTTTCAAATAATTAAGACAATGAAATATTCTATGTCCACAAAAACCTTCAAGCCCTTCTAAACACCCCATTTGATCCTTGGTAGTGCTTATTACCGTCAGCTCACTACTTTGTAAGTGAGGGCAGAGCAGTATCAGGTCAGTGAGTAGAAAAAGGAGCTTCCACTCCTGCATTTTAGTATTTTCTACTATCAGTGAATAATCCTCCCTACACAGACATACCTTGATCATATTTCCTGCCTAAGCACATGACATGCATTGAACAGGAAATTCATGTGAAAAAAAAAGTAATGGGGACATAGGGCAGTGCATTTAAACTGAAGGGATTGGAGGCAATAATAAGGGCAGAAGAACGGAGAAAAATGACTCACCTTCAGTGGGAGGAATGAGAACAGTGTGGACCTTCTGTTCCTGTGACAGACTCTCAGAATCCCACTGGACCCCGGCTGTCTTAGAACTGTTCTCAATGTTGTCTTCACACAGGGATCACATGGGGAACTCTAAAATACTAATGCCTGGTCCCTTCTCCCAGGGACACTGTTTTAATTACTCCCTGTCTAATATGTAGATAAGGTTGAAATCTACTGATAAGAGGTCATGAGCTGGTCCTAGAAAGCTCAGGGAAGCAGAGTTTATCCCATCCACCTCCGAAGTCCTTTCTCCTCACATTCTTAGCTAAACTGAAAAATATCTAAGGGCAGAGGCAGGAGATCATATAATTCTGTTTCCCCATCATCTAGTATAGTCTCAGGTCCAGAAGGGTTTATTCAATAAGCCATTATGGATGTTGTTTTAAAGATGCAATGTCATCCTCATTTATCACGTGGGAAAGCAGGGGTAAAGGCTGAAGGCCAAAGGTTTCCATGTTGGTTGTGCATTAGAAATAACTAGTGGAGAGTTTTATTGGCACTCCAGGCCAATAAAGCCAGAATCTGGATGGGCTGATAGCAGTATTTGTTAAAGTTCATTAAAGTTCCCAGGTGCTTGTTCAGTGTGCAGCCAAAGTTAACAGCCACTGCTCTATAGTTAACCTTCTAAGTATTTTTTTATCCACTCAGTTGTCTTTTTTGGAGGGAGATGTATTTAAGAATTTAAAAGATCTATCCATCTAAGAGTAGTTATTACTTAATTTTATATTTTAAATCAAAATGTATTAAATATGCCTTACTTGACATTATATTGTATCAATATGGTACTTTGTATAACATATACACTTTAGAACTTTAGGACTCAAAATGTAATTATCAGCAGAATCAAGAGCACTAGGGGGCTTATTTGAAATATACCGTCTTAGCACCACCCCCAGATTAATGAATCAGAATATACATTTTAGCAAAATCTCCAGTGATTCATTTTCAAGTTTGAGAAGCACTGCTATGGTATACATTGAGATTTTTAAAATATAACCAAAATTAAACTAAATTTAACTAAAATTATAAATTATTCTACAGCATTGCATACTTATTAAAACCTCAACATTTCCCAAGCAATTTATCATTTTAAGCCACTTTGTTTATAAAGTAATACTGTAGTAATGAACATTAAAGCAATATGTCTCACATCACTACCTATGTTTCACCCTCAGTCTGATCTAACATTAATGAAGAGGTCAAGAAGAAAGGCATACATACTGGATCCCTGAGACCTATTACAAGAAAGAAAATGAGAGCCCTGAGTCCCCAGTGACTTGCTGGACACCTTGTAGCAACAGTGGAATTCCAGTGTGCTTGGGATGATCAGGAGAAGGAAATGGCAACCCACTCCAGTATTCTTGCCTGGAAAATCCCATGGGCGGAGGAGCCTGGTAGGCTGCAGTCCATGGGGTTGCTAAGAGTAGGACACGACTGAGCGACTTCACTTTGGGATGATCTTATATGTGAAACCCCCAATGAAATTATAAAAATGTGAGAAGGGTAGGGTGAGGGAGAAGGCTCCAAATAACAAGCAAGGAGGTGAAAGAAAAGCAGATCTCAAAGGAATATTTGAGGAAACCAGCATCAACATGTGAAACATGCTTAATCTGCAATTAACAAACGTTTACAATGCCTCAGGCTTCACAACTATGTAACTGGGATATGTGAGAATGAAGATCTACTTCCACAAGCAGTCTAAGCAGCCACCCAAGAAATTTTCCATCTCAAGGATTCATTTATAAAATGCAAATATGTTTGGTGCCTAATACATGCCAGGCATGGCCTTTCGCTCTAGAATTATAGTGGTGTGTATGTGTGTGCATATAATATATGTAAAAATATGTGTTATATATAATAGACCCAGATGTGGTCTGTCTTAACAGAAGTCAGAACATTATGATGAAGTATAGCTTATTTATATTCAAGTAAGCAGTTTATAAGGTGTTGAAATTTTGCCAAGAGTATCATTAGAACAAACTTCAAGTTGAGTTTTTAACAGAGAAGAAGTTTAAGCCACTTTGGAGATAAAAGCTAGAAACCTGATAATCAGGTAGGATGGTGAACTTTCAACGGATTTCTTACCTGATCAGTAGTTGCCTAGGATGCTTCAGTTCAGTCGCTCAGTTGTGTGGGCCCCACGTTCGGCCTACTGAATAACAACTGATGTGTAGCACCTATTGTGCCACTGTTATTAGGGATGACATAATTATTCACTTAACCTCCACAATAACTCTGTGAAGTGGGTATCTCCTTCTTAAAGATGATAACATAGAGGTACAGAGAGCTTTAATGATTTTTTCCAAAGTCACAGTAATGCTAGTAGGTGCAGAAACAGGATTTGAACCCAGACTATGCTCTTAAACTCTACACTATGTTGTGGCTGGGTTTCTAAAGTAAAATTTTCTATTGATTACAAAATATTAATTAACAGTCTTTTCAGTCCATGTACAAGACTGATTATGACCGAGGCATGGGTGGTGTGCTAAGGGGTATTCACCCTAGATCTGAATAAGAACTATTGTCAGAGTTAGTCACCAAGACAGAGGCAAGATGCAAAACAGCGGCACTGTTGTTCAACTAAGGAATGTTGTGAAACCACTTTTAAGTAACTGGAGAACACTGTTTGTCTTTATGAAATATGAAACACTGGCTTTAAAAAGTGAGTTTAAAAGTAAACTCAATGGATGTTGCTTTGGAGAAAGTTAAGGAGGTTAATATTCTTTAACATATAATAAGCTTGACTATCATTTAAGTTAGATGATACCTTAATATGTTAGTTGCAAGGCTGGGAGTGCTTATTAAAGCAACAACTTTATCTGTCCAAGGGCAAGAAAATCTAGTTGCGCGTGCTCTCTGCCCTCCTCTGAAGATATGACTACTAATTTGATTCCTCAAGCAAAGAAAAAGTTCAAAGAATTTTTTTATTCCTTTAGGCCACATTTTATATCCTATTAAGGGACTGAAATTATTAGAGAATTGCTTAAAGTTACTAGAATTTTTTAAAAGGAAGGAAGGAATAAACAAACAAAAAAAACCAGTAAGATTAGAAGAGACTGAAAAGAGGAATTCCTAGAAGGAGCTGTAAACTATATTCTAGATCACTTACTGATTAATGCAGACCAAGAGTAACCACTCTAAATTTCTAGCCACTTCACATATTGTCATTTTGTTACACCCTGCCACCACGGAGATTGTTGCCCTCTTCCAGAGAGCAGAAAAACTTATAGACACTCCTCAACTTACTTCAGATCAGATCAGATCAGATCACTCGCTCAGTCGTGTCTGACTCTTTGCGACCCCATGAACTGCAGCACACCAGGCCTCCCTGTCCATCACCAACTCCCGGAAGTCACTCAGACTCACATCCATCGAGTCAGTGATGCCATCCAGCCATCTCATCCTCTGTCGGCCCCTTCTCCTCCTGCCCTCCATCCCTCCCAGCATCAGAGTCTTCTCCAATGAGTCATCTCTTCGCATGAGGTGGCCAAAATACTGGGGTTTCAGCTTTAGCATCATTCCTTCCAAAGAAATCCCAGGGCTGATCTCCTTCAGAATGGACTGGTTGGATCTCCTTGCAGTCCAAGGGACTCTCAAGAGTCTTCTCCAACACCACAGTCCAAAAGCATCAATTCTTCAGCTCTCAGCCTTCTTCACAGCCCAGCTCTCACATCCATACATGACCACAGGAAAGACCATAACCTTGACTAGGCGAACCTTTGTTGGCAAAGTAATGTCTTACCATGATTCAATTTGTGATTTTTTTTTTTTTTTTTTTTTTACTTTACAACAGTTTAAAAGCAATATTCACTCAATAGACACCATATTTCAAAGTTTGAATTTTAATCTTTTCATATGCTATGCTAAGTCACTTCAGTACTGTCTGACTCTGTGCGACCCCATAGACGGCAGCCCACAAGGCTCTCCCATCCCTGGGATTCTCCAGGCAAGAACACTGGAGTGGGTTGCCATTTCCTTCTCCAACGCATGAAGTGAAAAGTTAAAGTGAATTTGCTCAGTTGTGTCCAACTCTTCGTGACCCCATGGACTGCAGGCTAACAGGCTCCTTCATCCATGGGATTTTCCAGGCAAGAGTACTGGAGGGGGTGCCATTGCCTTCTCTGAATCTTTCCTGGGTTACCAATATTTTGTACCATACTCTGGTGCTGCTGGGCAGTGGCAGCTTCCACCCAGTCACAGATCAGGAGGGTAAACAACTGATCAGTGTACAACCATTCTGGTTTTCATGTTCAGTACAGTATTCAATAAATTATAAAATATTCAACACTTTATTATAAAATAGGCTTTGTGTGAGATGATTTTGCCTGTGGAGGTTAAGGTGAGTGCTTTGAGCACATTTAAGGCAGGTTAGGTGCAGCTATGGTGTTAGGGGGTGGTTTAGTCACTAAGTCGTGTCCAACTCTTGCAACCCCACAGACGGTAGCCCACCAGTATCATCTGTCAATGGCATTTCCCAGCCAAGAGTACTGGAGGGGATTGCCATTTCTTTCTCCAGGGGATCTTCCTAACCCAAGGATCAATCCTGCCTCCCCTGCATTGCAGGTGGGCTCTTGCATTGTAGGCAGTCTCCTGCATAGCAGGCAGGTTCTCTACCAAGTTAGGTGTATTAAATGGATTTTAAGCTTAGGATATTTTCAATTTATGATGGGCTTATCAAGATGTAATTTCATTGTCAATCAGGGAAGATCTGTAAATGAAAAAGATCTCTGTGCCATTTTCATAGTCATCAGCAAAGGAAAAAATAAGTGATACCTCTGTCCCATTTTTGCTGCCAGCCTTTGGAAAGAGGCACTCTATCTATCAGATCTAGGCCCTTAAATCTATTTCTCACTTCCACTGTATAATCATAAGGGATTTGATTTAGGTCATACCTGAATGGTCTAGTGCTTTTCCATACTTTCTTCAATTTAAGTCTGAATTTGGCAATAAGGAGTTCATGGTCTGAGCCACAGTCAGCTCCTGGTCTTGTTTTTGCTGATTGTATAGAGCTTCTCCATCTTTGGCTGCAAAGAATGTAATCGATCTGATTTCGGTGTTGACCATCTGGTGATGTCTACTTATAGAGTCTTCTCTTGTATTGTTGGAAGAGAGTGTTTGTTATGACCAGTGCATTTTCTTGGCAAAACTCTATTAGTCTTTGCCTTGCTTCATTCTGTATTCCAAGGCCAAATTTGCCTGTTACTCCAGGTGTTTCTTGACTTCCTACTTTTGCATTCCAGTCCCCTATAATGAAAAGCACATCTTTGGGGGGTGTTAGTTCTAAAATGCCTTGGAGGTCTTCATAGAACTGTTCAACTTGAGCTTCTTCAGCATTACTGGTTGGGGCATAGACTTGGATTACTGTGGCATTGAATGGTTTGCCTTGGAAACGAACAGAGATCATTCTGTCGTTTTTGAGATTGCATCCAAGTACTGCATTTAGGACTTTTTGTTGACCATAATGGCCACTCCATTTCTTCTGAGGGATTCCTGCCCACAGTAGTAGATATAATGGTCCTCTGAGTTAAATTCACCCATTCCAGTCCATTTGAGTTCGCTGATTCCTAGAATCTCGACATTCACTCTTGCCATCTCTTGTTTGACCACTTCCAATTTGCCTGGATTCATGGGCCTGACATTCCAGGTTCCTATGCAATACTGCTCTTTACAGCATCGGACCTTGCTTCTATCACCAGTCACATCCACAGCTGGGTATTCTATTTGCATTGGCGCCATTCCTTCATTCGTTCTGTAGTTATTTCTCCACTGATCTCCAGTAGCATATTGGGTTCTACTGACCTGGGGCGTTTCTCTTTCAGTATCCTACCATATTGCCTTTTAATACTGTTCATGGGTTCTCAAGGCAAGAATACTGAAGTGATTTGCCATTCCCTTCTCCAGGGGACCACATCCTGTCAGATCTCTCCCTATGGTTTTTCCTGTGGACATGTATGGGTGTGAGAGCTGGACTGTGAAGAAGGCTGAGCACCAAAGAATTGATGCTTTTGAACTGTGGTGTTGGAGAAGACTCTTGAGAGTCCCTTGGACTGCAAGAGGTTCCAACTAGTCCATTCTGAAGGAGATCAGCCCTGATGATGATCTGAAGAAATGATGCTAAAGCTGAAACTCCAGTACTTTGGCCACCTCATGTGAAGAGTGGACTCATTGTAGAAGACTCTGATGCCGGGAGGGATTGAGGGCAAGAGGAGAAGGGGACGACAGAGGATGAGATGGCTGGATGGCATCACTGACTCAATGGAAGAGAGTCTCAGTGAGCTCCTGGAGTTGGTGATGGATAGGGAGGCCTGGTGTGCTGCGATTCATGGGGTTGCGAAGAGTCGGACAGGACTGAGCGACTGATCTTGGGAAAGAGGAACCTGCATAGAGCCTGAGGTTGCTGAGAAGTGACCAGCAAACTGAAGTCTAGCAGGCTGAATCACTATGAAGCCTATCATATTTCCTGACACAAGATAAAATATCTTTTGCACCCAGTTACAGCCAGAGTTCCAAGTATTAACGAACCAGGGGATATACCTGGAATCTCCACAGCCCTCCGATGTGATGAGACCTTTCAAAGCAGAGGGGCTCCAAGCCTTCTTCCAGGCAGCACTTGATAGACGTGAGCTCACTCACACCTGCCCCAATCACAGCAATTCCTTTCTTAGCCATGGTCTCCAGAGATCTTCAGGGGGCTTGGTCAGTGTAACCTGTCCGAAAGAAAGGATGACAAAAGACAGAAAACTTACACATCAATTAACATCTTTCGGTAAGACTTGGCCGTGGCATCAATAAATAAAGGCTGAAAGAGCAGATACTTTTGAGGAAGCCAGATACCAGTGTCCTCCTGCTGCTGCTGCTGCTGCTAAGTCGCTGCAGTCGTGCCCGACTCTGTGCGACCCCATAGACGGAAGCCCACCAGGCTCCCCCGTCTAGCCACAGGGAATTACTACACCTTGGATGGCAGAGCTCTGTGGCTGCAAGACCCAGACCTGAGACCTAGAGCTGAGAGGTCAGCTGTGGTACCCGAACTCAATGCCTTTGCCTCCACACCAGCAGATCCTACAGCTGCGATCTGGAGCACACTGCAATTTTCGCTCTTTTCAAAGATACATAAAGCAACAAAATACCAACATCAGCGATAGACAATGGGGCGGGGCTGTTTGACTCCACACCTCTCACCCAACACCCCGCCCACTCAGCCACAATGCAAACTTTTCCCCTGCTGAGGGAATAAAAAGAGGGCCAACCTGCTTTAAACACTAAGGATTAACTCTACAACCTCTCGGTTTTTCAGTTGCAGATGTTCGAACTGTCAAATACTCTGGGGGAGAGCCAAGCAGCCTGAATTTCTGTCATTCGCCTCTCCCATTCACTTTTAACTTCTTGTTGTTCATCTTAATGTGACAGACACCTCCTGGAGAGGGGAAACTGTCAACAACAACACCAAGCAAGTCTTGCTCCAAAAGCTTAAGTGGAGAACATCTGTCTTTCGGGAGATCTGATAAACCACTTCGGGGCCCCCTTGTCCACCTTTTGGCCTCAACCCTCCAAATGGGGTCTTTGGTTCTATGCTTGTTATTCAGTCACTCAGTCGTATCTGACTCTTGGCTACCCCGTGGACTGCAGCACCCCAGGTTTCCATCTTTCACTATCTCCCAGAGCTTGTCAAACTCATGTCCATTAAGTCAGTGATGCCATCCAACCATCTCACCCTCTGTCATCTCCTTCTCCTCTTTCCTTCAATCTTTCCCAGCATCAGGGTCTTTTCTGATGAGTCTGCTCTTTGTATTAGGTGACCAAAGTATTGGAGCTTCAGCGTCAGTCCTTCCAAATTAATATTCAGGGTTGATTTCCTTTAGGTCTAACTGGTTTGATCTCCTTGCAGTACAAGGGACTCTCAAGAGTCTTCTCCAGCACCACAGTTCAAAAGCATCAATTCTTAATGCCCACCCAGGGATGCCCCCTCTGCTATTTGGGCTTCCCTGGTGGCTCAGTGGCTAAAGAATGTGCCTGCAATGCAGGAGACTGTCTTAAATCCCTAGGTTGGGAAGATCCCCTGGCGAAGGAAATGGCAACCCACTCCAGTATCCATTCCTCACCCCCTCCACTCCAGTATTCTTGCCTGGAGAATCTCTTGGGCAGAGGAGCTTGGCAGGCTACAGTCCACCGAATTGTAAAGAGCCTGACACAACTGAGCAACTTTCACTTCACTTCAAATGGTTCTATGCTACTGATAGAAATGTTCTTTAAAATATCCATCCACTGACCTTGGTGCTGGGGTACAGTGAGGAGTGAGTGGATTGTTTTCTATTTAGAGGAGCTTAGAGTTTAGTAAGGAGGACAATACACAAACATAATTTCCAAAAACTAAAAATACTTTTAAAAGGCTCTTTTTCTCACACAGTTACCTGTGCAATTAAAAACACAAATATCCAGTTTTAAAAAGTAACATTTTTTTCAAACCATGCAGAAAAGACCTATGTAATGATATAGGACTTCACACATTGGGTCAGCTCAGGGTCCATTGATGATGCTATAAAAGTGCTGCACTCAATATGACAGCACATTTGAAAAACTCAGCCGTGGCCATAGGACTGGAAAAGGTCAGTTTTCAGTCCAATCCCAAAGAAAGGCAATGCCAAAGAATGCTCAAACTACCACACAATTGCACTCATCTCACACGCTAGTAAAGTAATGCTCAAAATTCTCCAAGCCAGGCTTCAACAATATGTGAACCGTGAACTTCCTGATGTTCAAGCTGGTTTTAGAAAAGGCAGAGGAACCAGAGATCAAATTGCCAACATCCGCTGGATCATGGAAAAAGCAAGAGACTTCCAGAAAAACATCTATTTCTGCTTTCTTGACTATGCCAAAGCCTTTGACTGTATGGATCAGAATAAACTATAGAAAATTTTGAAACAGATGGGAATACCAGACCACCTGACCTGCCTCTTGAGAAGCCTGTATGCAGGTCAGGAAGCAACAGTTAGAACTGGACATGGAACAACAGACTGGTTCCAAATAGGAAAAGGAGTACGTCAAGGCTGTATATTGTCACCCTGTTTATTTAACTTATATGCATCATGAGAAAGGCTGGACTGGAAGAAACACAAACTGGAATCAAGATTGCTGGGAGAAATCAATGACCTCAGATATGCAGATGACACTACCCTTATGGCAGAAAGTGAAGAGGAATTACAAAGCCTCTCAATGAAAGTGAAAGCGGAGAGTGAAAAAGTAGACTTAAAGCTCAACATTCAGAAAAAGGAAGATCATGGCATCTGGTACCATCACTTCATGGGAAATAGATGGGGAAAGAGTGGAAACAGTGTCAGACTTTATTTTTCTGGGCTCCAAAATCACTACAGATGGTGACTGCAGCCATGAAATTAAAAGACGCTTACTCCTTGGAAGAAAAGTTATGACCAACCTAGATAGCATATTGAAAAGCAGAGACATTACTTTGCAAACAAAGGTCCTTCTAGTCAAGGCTATGGTTTTTCCAGTGGTCATGTATGGATTTGAGAGTTGAACTGCGAAGACGGCTGAGCACTGAAGAATTGATGCTTTTGAAGTGTGGTGTTGGAGAAGACTCTTGAGAGTCCCTTGGACTGCAAGGAGATCCAACCAGTCCATTCTGAAGGTCAGCCCTGAGATTTCTTTGGAAATTATGATGCTAAAGCCGAAAATCCAGTACTTTGGCCACCTTATGTGAAGAGTTGACTCATTGGAGAAGACTCTGATGCTGGGAGGGATTGGGGGCAGGAGGAGAAGGGGAGTACAGAGGATGAGATGGCTGGATGGCATCACTGACTCGATGGATGTGAGTGAGTGAACTCTGGGAGTTGGTGATGGACCAGGAGGCCTGGCATGCTGCGATTCATGGGGTTGCAAAGAGTTGGACATGACTGAGAGACTGATCTGATCTGATCTGATTTGAAGGGGTTCTGCGAGAGGTAGGTTATGGCTGATACCATGCATCTTTGTGCACCTTGTACTACTCCCTGAGTCAACTTTACTGAAAATGATTTGATGCCAATAATGCCAACACTGGGTTTTGACTAACCTCACCCAAAAGTATACTTCCCAGACCAATGGTTATTTTTCAAGGGTTTACTTTGTATGGTGCTGTTGGGGGCCAGCATGAGGATGTCTGCCCGTGGCAAAGGTCATGAGGAAGGAGGCTCGACATACACAAAGGCGGGATCGAGCCTCAGGATTCCCCCCGAAATCCTCGAGCATCTACCCCCATAACCAGAGCCTGCCTACTTTACTACTTTGTGCTCTCACCTACACCTCTGACTTTATGGGGGGCTGTCCCCCACCACCTCTTTCAAAAAAGGAGTTAACTTAGAGCTCCAGTTAATAAAAATTCCTGGGCATGACAGGAGTGTTTTAACCTACAAACTCCTCTGAAGGTTCTCTAGCCTGCCTGACAGGCTTGTCTGGCCACATGTGATTGCTCACAGCCTCCCAACTGTGAGAGGCACAAAATGCTTTAAATCTCCTAAAAACAAGTTCCTTAGAGATGTTAGAAAACTATTAGTATAAGTATAGTGGGCTGATTAGAAATTGTATTGGTGAGGAGTTTTTCATTTGTTGAGCCAATATTTGCTGCTAAGTTTCCACATCCCCTACCCTTACACACATTAATGAATATATAGAAGAGATAAGTATTAACCTTTCATATTAATCACGTTAAACCTTAGGCTAAGTAAATTCTTTCCTTAATTAAAATCCACTACAGCCTCACCCTCTAGGAATGTAAACTTTATCTGGTACCTTCGGAAGGTGGAGTCTGTTTTAAGAATAATCACCCCTAGAGAAATATATGTTGACTGACCGCTGTCACAAGGAGAGGGTCATAAATTGTCAGCAGGCCCCCTGGCCAGAAGATGATGTAACACCTCTAAGACCTCTGTATACATTTGTATGAAGCACCTGACTTTGATAAAAGTCAGGACTGCTGACCCCACGTGACTTTTGTATAACATCTCAGTGTATAAAAGTAGACCCTGGAAAATAGAGAATTGGGATCAGTTCCTCGAAAGACTGGTCTCCCCATGGTTGCTCTCTCTCTCAAACTCTGGCTGAGTCTCCATCTGGAGCGCGGAGCCCGTCAAGCTTACTAATCATGCCTGGGCTTCTAAGATTCGACCAGGGAGGTCTCAGTGTCTCCTCTCCTTCGGGAGAACGGAAGGACACTTGAAGCCTAAGTAAGTTGTGCAAACTTCTTGTCTTGAAGTTTTATTGGTTTCCCGCTAAACCAAGCTACTCAGCCTCTTTTCTCCACTGAGTTTTCCTACTGAGCTATCCTCATTCTATTACTCTTTATATCTTTAATTAATACTTAATTAAGCAATTGTTTCCTGATCCTCACCAACGCCGTCCCCACTTCGAATACCCTGGATCTGCTGGGGCTGGACCTTGGCAGGTGGTGCCTGAGACAGGCGATTTGCAGGTAGGTCCCCAACCCTATTGGTCCCCTAGTGTTGAATTTTAGGGACAGCTAGGACCCCACTCAGGATGCCACGGAACCCCCTGTAGGATAGACAGGGTGAGTAGGAGTGGGAAGTGTTGAAAGTGTTAAAGAGTTAGAGTTAGAGAGAAAAAAACGGTTTCTGAAGTTAAAAGACCAAAGAAAGCCTGATCTTTTGAAAGCTAAAAGCTAAATCTTCTATTATAATTAACTCTCTGACATGGGTAACACTGAAACTAAGAACCACAACTCTTTATACAAGTAATCTTGAAACTGTTAAAGAGGCTACTGTTAATTTAGATACTTGGGTGAAGGTAAAAAACAACTAAAAGCTTATCCTATAAATATGATTAAAAATATTCTGGACGCCCATCATGAGGCTGCTGGAGAGCCTATGGGAGAGGCTATAGCGGTGGATGGTAGTGGGTCTCCACCTTCTGCGCAGATCATATTTTCTGCCATTCACTCAAAAAGGAGGGAGACGGTGCTCTACCTCCTGAGGAAGGAGAGGGCTTACAGGACCCTGCGGCCAGGCACCCTGGCAAGCCCCCTCCCCCTCTACACAAACCTTTAAAAATGTGTCCAACAATTTCTGATTTAAGGCGACTACCCCACCTCGACTTGCACCTCCCAGGGCCTAGGAATTCTCCAGTTTACATCCAAAGCCTCCCAGAGTATTGCCTAAGGCTGAAAAAGATTAAAAAAAAGTTTTCTTTTTAAACCAAGGAGCTTTTAAAGAATACACAATATACAGATCCTGCTCTTTGCAGAAAAACCCCCTCGGGGGGGGCCTCACCTAAGCAAAAAAAAAAAAAGAGAGAAAAAAATAAATAAAAAGAGAAAAAAGAAAAAGGAAAGAAAATAGAGAAAGAACTACAGAGTGAAAAGGAGAGAGGAACGGAGGAGGAAGGAATCAGGGAACGCAGCAAGATAGAAAAAGGAAAAAAGAAGTTAGAAAAAGATACAGAGAGAAAGAGAGGGAGGAGGGAAGAAAAAGTTAGAAAGAGGGTAAAGGGAAAGAAATGAAAGAAAGAGAAGGTAGCGAGAAAGGAAGGGGGAGAGAAAAGTGAGAAAGGCAGGGAGAGAGAGACAGTAAGAAGGAAGAAAGGAGAATGAAGGAGGGAAACAAGAAGGAAATGATAGGAAGTGAAAGAGAAAGAAGAGGACGGAAAGAAGATAGAGTGAGGGAAAGAAAACTTGAGAAAGATTTAAAGAGAAGAAGGAAGAAAAAATCAGCAGAGGAGAGAGGAGAGGACTTACAGGACACTGTGGCGAGGCACCCAGGCAAGCTCCCTCCCCCTCTGCGCAAACCTTTAAAATCTTATCCATCACTTTCTGATTTAAGGCGATCGCTGCCGCCTCCATTTGCGCATCCCAAGGCCCAAGAGTTCCCCACTTTGCCCCCAAAACCTCTCAAAGTGTTGCCTAAGCCTGAGGAACATAAAAAGTTTTTTGAACAGTGGAGCTTTTAAAACAGACTGCGTGCACAATATGCAGAGCATGCTCCTTGGAAAAAAACCCCTCAGGGGGTTCTCACCCAGGCTAAGAGAAAAGCAGAAGGGTGAGGGGATTTAGCAACAATATTAACCCCTGACAGACAGATTACTCCAATTCCAATGGGAGTGGCTGGCCCCCTGCCTGAGGGCATTATAGGACTTGTGTTGAGGTGTAGCTCGCTTTCTTTAAAAAAAAAGAGAGAGAGAGAGAAAATTTCGGTGGTGCATGGTTTAGTAGATTCTGATTATATTGGAGAAATTAAAGTTTTGATCTCACCGCCTACTAAAACTATGCAAATTAATAAAGGTCAAAGAGTAACACTGCTTTTGCTTTTTACCTTGTTATCAGACAAGAAAAAACTTGACTTCTCAGGCTAGGAGCCACAGAGCATTTGGATCTAGTGATCTAGCTTTTGGGGTACAAGAAATTACAGCTTCTAGGCCTTAAATTTTTTTTTTTTTTTAATTCAAGAAAATAAAATGTCAGGGCTATTAGACACAAGAGCAAACGTCTCTTAACATTGCTGGAAAAGACTGACCCAGCTCCTGGCCAACACATACTACTGAAAATGAGCTGGTGGGATTAGAGAAAGTGGTGTGTGGGGTAGGAATGCTGTAGAGAAAAAGGTGAGGGAGAGTTTAAAACCTTGAAGAGTAGTGAGTTGCCCGTTGCTGAAAGTACTCAAGCAAAGATTAGATAGTTGCTTGTCATCTAAAAAGCTATAGGCCAGATTTAGGTTACAAAACGATAACTGGAGAAGCTTATAAAGATGCTGTGCAACACCTCTTTACTTGCTTCTCATATTTAGGTCTGCCAAAAGTTTTGAAAACTGATAATGCCCCTTTAAAGCTGCAGAGAGATTGTTTACTAAATTTAAATGATTTCCAAAAATTATTGGGGGACATTAATTGGATACGCCCACATTTAAAACTGACTACTGCAGATTTAAACCCTTTGTTTGATTGCTTCAAAAACGATCCTAATTCCAGTTCTAAGAGAATGTTGACTAATGAGACAGAGTTGGCTCTTATTAAAGTAGATGAGACTTTAAAGGATCGGTTAATTAGGATTAACATTACCAAGAGATGAGATTAAATTATTCTTGCCACAAAATAGACAACTACAGGGTGCTTGTGACAAAAAGGCCCATTGGTTCCATCTACCAGTGACCCCAAGAAAAATAGTTTTATCTTATCCCAGCTTGGTGGCACATTAATTATAAAAGCAGGAAAATAGAAGTGTGAAACTTTTTAGAAAAGAAGGACAAAAATATAATAATTCCATTCAATAAGGATCAACTGCGAGTCTTTTACAAATTAGTGATGATTGGCAAGTTGCCCTGATAGATTTCAGGGGTTAAATTTTGTTTCATTTGCCCTCAAGCCCCCACAGTAGTTAAAAGTTCAAAAATGTTAGATTGGCAGTTTGGGGATACCTGTGGAACTTTCCCACCCTATGTAGTTCCCACGCTCCCCTTTACCCTATGGGGAAGAGACATGCTGTCTCAAATAGGAGATACTCAGAGAAGGGTTTTCTCAATTTCTTAGTTGTCAACAGGCAGTACAATTAAGAATACTTTATATATTGTTATAAATACATAATATAAATATATTTGCCTAATTACAGTTTGCCTAATTAGGTATGGGTATAAATAAAATACATAATAAAGGTATACCTAATGTTATTTATAGATCTATGCTTAATTAATTTGTCTTTGACTGTGTGGATCACAATAAACTGTGGACAATACTGAAAGAGATGGAAATACCAGACCACCTGATCTGCCTCTTGAGAAGCCTGTATGCAGGTCAGGAAGCAACAGTTAGAACTGGACATGGAACAACAGATTGGTTCCAAATAGGAAAAGGAGTTCGTCAAGGCTGTATATTGTCACCCTGTTTATTTAACTTATATGCAGAGTACATCATGAGAAATGCTGGACTGGAAGAAACACAAGTTGGAATCAAGATTGCTGGGAGAAATCAATGACCTCAGATATGCAGATGACACCACCCTTATGGCAGAAAGTGAAGAGGAATTAAAAAGTCTCTTAATGAAAGTGAAAGTGGAGAGTGAAAAAGTTGGCTTAAAGCTCAACATTCAGAAAATGAAGATCATGGCATCTGGTCCCATCACTTCATGGGAAATAGATGGGGAAAGAGTGGAAACAGTGTCTGACTTGATTTTTCTGGGCTCCAAAATCACTGCAAATGGTGACTGCGGCCATGAAATTAAAAGACGCTTACTCCTTGGAAGGAAAGTTATGTCCAACCTAGATAGCATATTGAAAAGAAGAGACATTACTTTGCCAACAAAGGTCTGTCTAGTCAAAGCTATGGTTTTTCCAGTGGTCATATATGGACGTGAGAGCTGGACTGTGAAGAAGGCTGAGCGCCGAAGAATTGATGCTTTTGAACTGTGGTGTTGGAGAAGACTCTTGAGAGTCCCTTGGACTGCAAGGAGATCCTACCAGTCCATTCTGAAGGAGATCAGCCCTGGGATTTCTTTGGAAGGAATGATGCTAAAGCTGAAACTCCAGTACTTTGGCCACCTCATGAGAAGAGTTGACTTATCGGAAAAGACTCTGATGATGGGAGAGATCGGGGGCAAGAGGAGAAGGGGGACGACAGAGGATGAGATGGCTGGATGGCATCACTGACTCGATGGATGTGAATCTGAGTGACCTCCGGAAGTTGGTGATGGACAGGGAGGCCTGGCGTGCTGTGATTCATGGGGTCGCAAAGAGTTAGACACGACTGATTGACTGATCTGATCTGATCTGATACTATATATGCATATTATATATATACTGTATAATTAAATGTGTATTGCAGTAATATAATGTGTGTGGCTGATAATAATTGGTATAGATTGATGTGCTGTGATGATATATGTTCTATATACTGTATAATTATATTATATATGTGTGACATGTATTATTGCAGTACATTGGTTTGTGTTGGTTGGTATTAGCTGTGTACGTGTTGCATTGCTGTAATATATATTAATTAATATATTAATTATAAAGATTAATTCAAGTATATTGATTTATATATATTATATGTCAATAAGTTTATACTTGTTGCCATATATAAATACATTTTACATTTAGGTATATCTGTATACCTAAATGAGATAAGGAGGTTATACATTTATTATTTAAATTTATACAGAGACCTAAACATTAGACTTAAATTAACATATCTCTAAATTTATGTTGTTAAAATGTAAATTTTAAATTTTAAAAAAATTTAATTGACAACTGCTTGACAATTCCTTTGCCATAAAACCCCCATAGGTGTAACTGGGGTAGCCAGACAAAAAATTGGTTTTATGACAAAACGGCCCCCTAGAGTGGGTCCATCTTCCCGCTCAAACTAAAAAAGTAGCGGCTTCTTATCCAGGATTGATAGCTACTTTGATATTAAAGGAAAAATGTGGAGCATTGAATTATTTGGTAAAGAGCCATCAGAAATTGTAATTCCATATAATAAGAAACAACTTGATGCTCTTCTAATGTTTGAAACTTGGCAGATTGCTATAGGAAACTATTTTGGTCAAATTTTTGCATCATTTACCTTCGCATGTTTTGCTGAATTTTATATCCAGACATCCAGTTATTTTTCCTGTCAGATGTAAACAGTCTCGTATTACAAATGCTCAGATAGCCTTTACTGACGCGTCAGCAAATGGTAAAGCCTCCATAGTTACTAAAAATCACCAAAAGGTTTTAGAAACACAGGAAACTTCAGCTCAAGATCTGAAATAACAGCAGTCATAGAGGCTTTTGCTATGTTTGCAGATGAGGAATTTAACCTTTACTCTGATTCTCAGTATATTGTCAGGTTGTTTCCACACACTGAAAATGCGGTTTTGCCTGAAAATAAAACTACCATAGTTCATTTGTTAACTAAATTACAACAACAAATTTGGAAAAGAAATAAAATATTTTTCACTGGACACATTCAGGCTCATTCTGGATTGCCCGGCCCTTTAAATGCCTTTAATGATTTGGCTGAATTGTAAACCAGAAATACAGTGGCTATGGTGATTGAGGAAGCCAGAGCCTCTCACTTACTTCATCATCAAAATGCTACTACTTTAAGATATCAATTCCAAATTCCCAGAGAGACTGCTCGAGAGATTGTGCGTTCTTGCTTACACTGCCCCACTGTTTATAATAGTCTACCTATGCGAGTTAATCCTCGAGGTCTCAAACCTACAGTACCCTGGCAAGTGGATGTAACTCATGTCTCTTCATTTGGAAAACTGTCCTTTGTTCATGTAACTGTAGATACCTTTTCTCACGGTATTATTGCAACTGCTCGTACCGGAGAGGCAATTAAAGATGTGATACGACATCTCTTTACTAGTTTTTCATATTTGGGCCTGCCAAAAGCTCTGAAAACTGACAATGCTCCTGCTTACACTTCTAAGTCTTTTTAGGAATTTTGTATAAAGTTTCAAATTAAACATAATACAGGCATCCCTCATAATCCCCAGGGACAAGCTATAGTAGATAGAGCACAGTAAACATTAAAAATACAATGACCTTTGTATTTGCCCATGGCAAAGGTCATGAGGAAGGAGGCTCGACATATGCAAACAAGGGATCGAGCCTCAGGAGTCCCCCTGAAAATCCTTGACCATCTACCCCCATAACCAGAACCTGCCTACTTTACTACTTTGTGCTCTCACCTACACCTCTGACTTTATGGGGGGCTGTCCCCCACCACCTCTTTCAAAAAAGGAGTTAACTTAGAGCTCCAGTTAATAAAAATTCCTTGGCATGACAGGAGTGTTTTAACCTACAAACTCCACTGAAGGTTCTCTAGCCTGCCTGACAGGCGTGTCTGGCCACATGTGATTGCTCACAGCCTCCCAACCATGAGAGGCACGAGATGTTTTAAATCTCCTAAAAACAGGTTCCTTAGATATGTTAGAAAACTATTAGTATAAGTATAGTGGGCTGATTAGAAATTGTATTGATGAGGAGTTTTTCATTTGTTGAGCAAATGTTTGCTGCTAAGTCTCCACATCCCCTGTCCTTACACACATTAATGAATATATAGAAGAAATAAGTATTAACCTTTCATATTAATCACGTTAGACCTTAGGCTAAGTAAATTCTTTCCTTAATTAAAACCCACTACACCCTCACCCTCTAGGAATGTAACTTTATCTGGTACCTTCAGAAGGTGGAGTCTGTTTTAAGAATAATCACCCCTGGAGAAATAAATGTTGACTGACCACTGTCACAAGGAGAGGGTCAAAAATTGTCAGCAGGCCCCCTGGCCAGAAGATGATGTAACACCCCTAAGACCTCTGTATACATTTGTATGAAGCACCTGACTTTGATAAAAGTCAGGACTGCTGACCCCACGTGACTTTTGTATAACATCTCAGTGTATAAAAGTAGACCCTGGAAAATAGAGAATTGGGATCAGTTCCTCGAAAGATTGGTCTCCCCATGTTGCTCTCTCTCTCAAACTCTGGCTGAGTCTCCATCAGGAGCGCGGAGCCCGCCAAGCTTACTCATCATGCCTGGGCTTCTAAGATCTGACCGGGGAGGCCTCAGTGTCTCCTCTCCTTCGGGAGAATGGAAGGACGCCTGAGGCCTAAGTAAATGGTGCAAACTTCTTGTCTTGAAGTTTTATTGGTTTCCCGCGTAAACCAAGCTACTCAGCCTATTTTCTCCACTGAATTTTCCTACTGAGCTATCCTCATTCTATTACTCTTTATATCTTTAATTAATACTTAATTAAGCAATTGTTTCCTGATCCTCACCAACGCCGTCCCAGCTTCGAATACCCTGGATCTGCTGGGGCTGGACCTCGGCAGTGCAACAGATGTAATTGGGAATGGACATCTGTTATCCTCTGAGCAACTTCATAACGTGGGTGTTTTGCAAGTGAAAATGGAGGGGGGTACCGTGGGCGTGTGTTTTTGGGGGGGGTGTATCAACCCATATTTTTTTTTCCCTTTATGGACTTCCGGTTAAGATGGCGAAGGATTAGGACGGGGAATACGCTTTCTCCTCCACAAATTCATCAATGGGACATCTGGGCGCCGAGTAAATACCACAAACAGCTTCGGAGTGCTGGCGGAGGACGTCGGACACCCAGAAAAGCAACTCACTGCCTTCTAAAGGAGGTAGGAAAGAATATAGAAGCCAGAGAGAGACAAAGAGGGAGGGGCGGACCTCTGTCCGGGGAAGGGAGTCTTAAAAAGAGAAGTTTCCAAACACCAGGAAACACTCTCCCCTGCGGAATCTGCGCCGAACCTGGGAAACACGGAGACTATCATAACAGGGAGGAGAACAGTTGAGCAATTAGAACCCACAGACTGCGGGCCCTGCGGTAACTTCCGCAGCGGAAAAGCACCGCTGCAAACACCCGCATCTGCCATTGGGGAGCCGGGGCTGGGCAGGGAGACGCCTTGGCCGTTCCCACGCGGGACGCTCCGCTGCCGGCGCTCCCCAGAGGGACGCTCCCCCGCGGGACTCTCCCCCACTGGACGCTCCCCCGCCGGCCACTCCCGCGCAGGCGTGCCCCCGCCCGCTGTGCCGGCGGCTCCCACGAGGGCCACCCCCATCCCCTCCCCCCACCCGCCCGCCCCGCCATTCCCGTCGCCGACCCCTCCCCCTCTGCGGGCCTCAGCGCAGACTTCGTTTGCCTGATTGTCTGGAGTGCTGCCTAACTGGAGTCGTTTGGGCCGGCAATCCAGATTGTGCAGCGCCGACCACACGAGTGGCGGGCCTTGGCCCAGAACACCGCCGAACCGTGCACAGAACAAAGAACTATACAGAACAACCACAGAGAAAGGGGCCTATAGATCTTGAGAAATTTAAGCCGGAACAAGGAACTAGCAGAAAATGAACTGAACCCACAACAATAATAGAGAAACTCTTATATATATTGTTACTATTTTTCCCATCATTATTTCCTTTTTTTTTTCTTTTCTTTTTTTAATATATATATATTTTTTAAATTTTTATTATTTTTTAATTGGAAAAAGGAAAACAAAATTTTTTTTTTCCCTTTTAATTTTTTGTTTTGTTGTTTGTTTTTTTCTTTTATTTTTTTATTATTATTATTTTTTTTATCCTATAGTACTTCTTTAATCTCCACGTTTAGATATAACTTTTGCGACCCTGTTTTTTTTTTTTTTTTTCCTTTTTCCTTTTTGTCCTTTGCTTTTTTCCTTTCCTTTTTTCTTTTCTTTACTGATTACTGACTAGATCTGTCTCTCTCCTTCACACTCCCCTCCTTTTATCCTCCTGACCACCTCTGTCTCCTTCCTCCCTTTTTCCTTCTATGTATAATTCCGTGAACATCTCTGAGCAGTCCAGTTGTGGAATGCATTATAGAAGAAGAAGTTTTTGAGACTACTGTAAAAATAAGACCAATAACTGGAACCAGGAGGCTTAAGTCCATACCCTGATCCCACGAAACACTAATTGACAGGAGCTCATTAAAAGCCTCCATACCTACTCTGAAACCAAGCATCACACAAAGACCAGCAAGTTCCACAACAAGACATACCAAGCAAATTCTCCAGAAAAACAAGAACACAGCCTGAGCTCCAATACACAGGCTACACAAAGCGACCCCAAAAGCATAGACATCTCATAACTCACTACTAGACACTCCACTGCACCCCAGAGAAAAGAAATCCAGTTCCACCCACCAGAACACCGATACAAGCTTCCATAAACAAGAAACCTCGACAAGCCACCGGTACAAACCCACATATAGTGCAGAAACGCCACAATAAAGAGAACTCCACAGACTACCAGAATACAGTAAAGACGCCCCAAACTTAGCAATTTAAACAAGATGAAAAGACAGAAGAATTCCCAGCAGGTAAAGGAACAGGATAAAAGCCCACCAAACCAAACAAAAGAGGAAGAAATAGCGAACCTACCTGATAAAGAATTCGAATAATGATCGTGAAATTAATCCAAAATCTGGAAAGCAAAATGGAATCATGGATAAATAGTCTGGAGAAAAGCATTGAGAAGATGCAAGAAAGATTTAACAAGGACCTAGAAGAAATAAAAAAGAATCAACATATAATGAATAATGCAATAAATGAGATCCAAAACACTCTGGAGGCAACAAATAGTAGAATAACAGAGGCAGAAGATAGAATTAGCAAATTAGAAGATAGAATGGCAGAATTAAAGGAATCAGAGGAGAAAAAAGAAAAACGAATTAAAAGAAATGAGGACAATCTCAGAGACCTCCAGGACAATATTAAACGTTACAATATTAGAATCATAGGAGTCCCAGAAGAAGAAGACAAAAAGAAAGACCATGAGAAGATACTAGAGGAGATAATAGTTGAAAACTTCCCTAAAATGGGGAAGGAAATAATCACTCAAGTCCAAGAAACCCAGAGAGTCCCAAATAGGATAAACCCAAGACGAAACACCCCAAGACACATATTAATCAAATTAACAAAGATCAAACACAAAGAACAAATATTAAAAGCAGCAAGGGAAAAACAACAAATAACACACAAGGGAATTCCCATAAGGATAACAGCTGATCTTTCAATAGAAACTCTCCAAGCCAGGAGGGAATGGCAAGACATACTTAAAGTGATGAAAGAAAAGAACCTACAGCCTAGATTATTGTACCCAGCAAGGATCTCATTCAAATATGAAGGAGAAATCAAAACCTTTACAGACAAGCAAAAGCTGAGAGAATTCAGCACCACCAAACCAGCTCTCCAACAAATACTAAAGGACATTCTCTAGACAGGAAACACAAAAAGGATATATAAATTCAAACCCAAAACAACAAAGTAAATGGCAACGGGATCATATTTATCATTAATTACCTTAAATGTAAATGGGTTGAATGCCCCAACCAAAAGACAGAGACTGGCTGAATGGATACAAAAACAAGACCCCTCCATATGAATGAAACTAGAACACTTTCTAACACCATACACAAAAATAAACTCAAAATGGATTAAAGAGCTAAATGTAAGACCAGAAACCATAAAACTCCTAGAGGAAAACATAGGCAAAACACTCTCTGACTTACATCACAGCAGGATCCTCTGTGACCCACCTCCCAGAATATTGGAAATAAAATCAAAAATGAACAAATGGGACCTAATCAAACTTAAAAGCTTTTGCACAACAAAGGAAACTATAAGCAAGGTGAAAAGACAGCCTTCAGAATGGGAGAAAATAATAGCAAATGAAGCAACTGACAAACAACTAATCTCAAAAATATACAAGCAACTTCTACAGCTCAATTCCAGAAAAATAAATGACCCAATCAAAAAATGGGCCAAAGAACTCAATAGACATTTCTCCAAAGAAGACATACAGATGGCTAACAAACACATGAAAAGATGCTCAATATCACTCATTATCAGAGAAATGCAAATCAAAACCACTATGAGATACCATTTCACGCCAATCAGTATGGCTGCTATCCAAAAGTCCACAAGCAATAAATGGTGGAGAGGGTGCGGAGAGAAGGGACCTCTTTGCTTGTTTGGGGGGAAGGAAAATTGCAACCCCTTTTGGAAAAAGGTTGGGGGTTCCCCAAAAAAAGCGGAAAAAAAACTCCTTTCACCCCCCCCACCCCCCCCCGGGGACAAAAAAAAAAAAAAACAAAAATAAAAAAAAACCCCCCCATTTTTTATTTTTATAAGAAGGGAACGTTTTTTGTTTAGTTTATTAATTAAAATATTTATTGTTTTGGTGGGGGGGGGAGGAGATAAGAAAGAAGAAAAAAAGAAAAAAAAAAAAAAAATTAAAATATATAATAGAAAGATGGTAAAAATAACCCTATTTACGAGACAACAAAAGAGACACTGATGTATAGACCAGACTTTTGGACTCTGGGACCAGGAGAGGGTGAGATGATTGGGAGAATAGCATTGAAATATGTATAATATTATATCTGAAATGTATTAATTGTTCAAACTAAACACTATCATGTTACAATTTGTTCATACTAGATGTTTGTAATGTTTCTGATAATCAATAAAAGAGATTCTTGATTAAAAAAAAAAATTTTCTTTTTAAAAAAAAAATAATAATAATTCTCCTTTATGAGGATATTTTTTCATCTAATTTAGTCACAAGTCCTTCCATTTCTCATCCCTCTTTTCTTTGCCTAAATCCTGCCTTTAAAGCTTAAACTTTCATTGAACTGCTTTTAGCTGGTCATAGCTTGTCTTATTTCAACTACTTTAAACTATGTTTAAAAATAGATCTTTGGTTTGGGAAATCATTTGGCTCCATCAGAAAGACTTCTGCTCACAATATGGTCTGAATTATATGAACACACAGACACATACATGCACTGTGGGAAACATGACATCAACATAGCCAAATGGGAGAATAAAGGGAAGGAAGCTCAAGGATAGAGTTCAAATTCTCAGTAATTTTAAAAAGTGGGTTGTTTTTTTTTTTTAATGTGGTTCTGTCTTTTTTGATATGGCTCTTATTTGTCAAAATGCCATTTATCTCTCAAGTGTGATATTAAGATGAGCTAATAAAAAATATCTCATTTTTCTAAAAAAGCCACTATTAACTATTGTTCTGGATTCTTTTCTCACTTTGCTTCAGAAATCTCTTATTTAACTAGTGTCCTCACCATCAAACACCACAAAATAGAATGCCTTTTGTTACCAAATATCTTTTCTTCTGTCTAGTGTTACTTTCTCCTAGAAAGAAAAAGCAGGGTCTTTTCTTTTTTCAGCTACCTAAATGCATCTTCGTTGAGATTTCAAAATATTAACCTCTCATCTTATCACTGCTCAAGATTTATGGTGGTGGAAGGGCCACTGAATACTAAAGAACAAGAAGTTCTCATACCATCATCCTGTCTCTTCTACTAGACCATGATTTATCGGGTATTGGAGAAGCAAATGACTTCCTTTGCATTAACGAGGTGATCAACCACAAGAAACCAACCCATGTCTGGGGGAGGTGATTACAATTTACCCAGAGATCCCTGAATTTGAGATGGATTTGGCACCTGGATGGAATTTGGAGTTGTCTCCCTTGGGGTGGGGATGAGCAGAACAGAAGGAAGAACACAGAATTTTAGTGACTAGAGGGCTGTCAGACTGCTAACTCTTCTTTGAAATCTGTTTTCCTCATATTATAGCATTATAGGACTGTAGGTGGGATGGGGCTACCCAAATAACAACTGTATTTCCCAGTTTCCCTTGCAGCTATTTGTCTAAATATGACTAAGTCCTCACTTAGGAATGTAAAGAGAGGTGACTAGACAAGTTCTGCCCAGCCTATTTAAAAGGCAGTAGTTTGCCCTGGTTTGCCCTGAACTTCTGATCTATTTTCTTACCTGTGGCCTAGAATATTGATAACTAGAGAGACCTTTGGAAACTATGTATTGAAGTAGGTCGGCCATCTGATTGAGGCTCTAAATGACTGGATCTCTAACCTGATCTATTAATCTTGCTCAGTTATATGAGAGATAAATAAATTGCTATTTTTTTGTGCTATTGAATTTTCAATTTTGCTTTTTACAACTGCTTTTACAACTTTTTATGATTCTGATTAACCTTAGCATCAATATTTTTTGGACCTGTAGCTTTTTAAAGACTGATGTCTTTCATAAAGTTTTCAGTTATAAATGTGAACTTAAAATAGGTACTTTTATACATAAAATTCTAAAAAGTGTTTTAATTGAAGTGTAACCTAAAATGAAATTATTTATAAATTGGATAATTTTGAATTTACTAGAGATTCCTAGTTATAGGAAAACTGATGAATATGTTTATAAACTGAATAGTAGTCTCTCCCTACTGAATCAGTTTTACCATTTCAGAATAATACAAGAATTACCTTTAAAAGTTAGTATTTTAAAATGTAATTTTATTTTAACGCTCTACTACTTTCACTGTCTTGTAATTAATTACTTTCAAACTTGGCATGGATGTCGTTTTTAAATTCTTGTGAAATGTTTTAAATCTTAATTCAAATTTTCTCTCTGTTTAAGCTAACTGCAAATTTGCGAGTGAGTATATACAAACTCAAGTTTCCCTGGCAGCTCAGCTGGTAAAGAATCTGCCTGCAAAGCAGGAGACCCCTGTTCAATCCCTGGGTTGGGAAGATCTCCTGGAGGAGGTCATGGTAAACCACTTGGGTATTCTTGCCTGGAGAATCCCCATAGACAGAGGAGCCTGATAGGCTACAGTCCGTGGTGTTGCAAAGAGTCCAACATGACTAAGCGACTAAGCACAGCACATATATAGGCTCAACTTTGACTAGAGTTTTTCTACAGATGAAGGGCAGGCAGAGGACATGCTGGGGCTGTCCTGTTTCAGTTGTGCTTCCTATGCATCCAGGGCGGCATGCCATGCTCTTGTGCACAAACACAAGCAATGGAAGACCCTTCCCTTTGTGATTTTCAAAGATGATTGGAAACATAGAATATAAACCCATCAAAAAGATTTAAAGATACTTAAAAATACCTTTAAGAAAAAAACAGGTGGAAAGTCTCCAATGAAGAAATGGCTGGATTCTATAAAGATAAGCAATTTTAATAAATTGTGAAAATCAGAATACACTTCCCCATAGAAACGATATCTTTTTCCGTGGTTAAGGGACTGAAAATGTTGTGAAAACCAACTGAGGCACAAAAGAAAATCAGTTAAAATTCTGGATCAGTAGGGAATGGAAATTTTGTGATAATGGCTCATTCACATAGAGAAGAACAACAGTCATATCAGAATAATCTCTGGGGCTCTAGTCTTTCCGTTCATTCCTCAGACACAGGTCCTGCTGACCTGCACACCAGAGACTGCTGGGATGTGGTCTAGGGTAGGGACAGTGCAGATCATCAAAAGCAGATGATTCTAGGAACAGTTCAGAGATAGAATGACCGCAATGATGGATGTGGAGCAGAGGAGTCATACAAAGTTTTCTTGTACACTTTCCCAGCCAATACCCACCTCTAGAAGCAGGCATTGTTTTCTTTTATCACCATAGATTCCTTTCATTTTTGTTTGTTTGTTTATTACTGAGTTGTAATTGATATATATTTAGTTTCTGGTGTACAGAATTTATACATCTGAATATATTTGTATGTGGGGAAATGGTGAAATGATCACCACAGTAAGTCTGGAGAACATCTGATACTTTAATTTGTTCTTGAATGTCATATAAATTGTACAATACATACTTTCTGTGCTTGGAATCATTACACAATGTAGTGTTTTTAAGTTTTGTCCATTCTCTTATTGAGGAATATTTGGATTATTTCCACTTTTTGGTGTAATGAAGAAGGTGTTTTATTCTTGAACAAGTCTTTTATTTTTTGGATTTCTGGTCTCAGTTTTCTTGTGTGCCCAAGTGGAATTGCTGAGTCATCGGTAGGAATAATGTTTAACTTTATAGGTAGTAGGTAAGTATAATGTTTAACTTTAGTTGACATTGCCAAAAAGTTTTCAGAAGAGGTTGTGCCATTTACACACTCACTAGCAATATGTAAAAATTCTAGTAGCTCCATAGACTCTCAACACTTTGTACTGTTACCCATACTTGTGGGCATGTGATATTATCTCATGGTGTTTTTAATTGGAATTTCCCTGATGACTGATGATATTGAACGTCTTTCCACTTAATTTCCTGCCCATTTATATGTCGTCTTTGCAAAGTGTTTGTGAAAATCGTTTGCCCAATTTTACAAAGCTCACTGGTTTTAGAATTGAGTTGTAAGAATTCTTTCTGCAATCTGTTTACAAATCCTTTGCAGATATGTGCATTTCAAATATTTTCTTCCAGTCTGTGACTTTTCACTTTCTTTTTAAAAATAATTATTTGTTTTTGGCTGTGCTGAGTCTTCATTTCTGCACGTGGGCTTTCTCTTGTTTCCATGAGTAGAGGTTACTGTCTAGTTGCGGTGCACAGGCTTCTCATACTGGTGGCTTCTCTTGTGGACAACACTCTAGGACATGCAGGCTTCAGTAGCTGTGATGCCCAGGCTCAGCAGTTGTGGTACGTGGGCTTAGTTGCTCTGCAACATGTGGGCAGGGATGGAACTGATGAGGTTCCATTCCTGACAGGGATGGAACTCATATCCCATTGTAAATGGTATTATTTTTACATTTTCATATTTCAGTTGTTTGTTACAAGTATAATGAAATACTGTTGATATTTGTATATTGACTTTGTATCACATGGCCTTGCTAAATTCACTTATTCTAGTAGTTTGTATGTTCCTTGGATATTCTATGTACACGATCATATCATTTAAGAGTACAGTTTTACTATTTCCTTTGCAATTAAATTTTTTCTCTCCTTATTACTCTGTCAGGAACTCGAATACAGTGTTGAATAGAAGTGGTGATAACAGATAACCTTGTCTTGTTAGGGGGAAACATTCACTATTTCACCATTGTGATGTTATTTGTAAGTTTTAGGTAAATAATTTTATCAAATTGAGAAATTTTCCTTCTCTTTTTAGTCAGCTAATAGTTTTTATTATGAATGGGTGTTAAATTTTATAAAATGCTTTATGTTTTTTGGCTGCTGTTAAATTTTAACTAGTTAATTTACTTTTATTTTGACTGCACTGGGTCTTCATTGCTGCGTGGGCTTTCTCTAGTTTCATCGAGCAGGGGCTAATCTGATTGTGGTGCATGGGCTTCTCATTCTGGTGGCTTGTCTTGTTGCAGAGCACAGGCTCTAGGGTGCAGGGGCTTCAAAAGTTGTGGCATGTGAGCAATGTGGTTATGGCACATGGACTTAGTGGTTCTGCAGCATGTGAAATCTTTCTGAACCAGGAGTCAAACCCATGTCCCCTTCATTGGCAGGCAGATTCTTAACCCCTGGACCACCAGGAAAATCCTTTTCCATATCTTTTAAGATGATCACATTGTTAAAATTATATTGAATGATTTTTTTTTAAGTGTTAAGCCAGTTATGTCTTTCTAGAATAAACTCACAAAACCATGATATGTATCACTCTTACATAACACTGTATTTGATTTGTAGTATTGCATTTGGGATTTTTTTCCATCTATAGTCTTTCTTTCTTTCTTGTTTAGTTTGGCCATGCTGGGTCTTCACTGTGGCACAAGGGCTCCTCTAGTTTTGGTGTTTGGGCTACAGAGGGCATGCTGGGTCATATGACTCAGAAGCTGCAGCTCACTGGCTTACTTGCCTCAAGACAGATGGGATCTTATTTCCCCTTGTGTGTGTGCTGAGTCACTTCACTCATGTCTGACTCTGTGCAGCGCTATGGACTGTAGCCCACCAGGCTCCTCTGTCCATGGGATTCTGCAGACAAGAATACTGGAGTGCGTTGCCAGTGCCTTTCTCCAGGGGATCTTTCTGACTGAGGGATCCGACCTGCGTCTCTGATATCTTCTGCCTTGTAAGGCGGATTTTTAACTATTGAACCACTAGGAAGTCTCCAGGGATATTAGTCTGTAATTTTTTTTCTTGTAATGTCTTTGGTAGGTCTTTGGTATTAAGGTTTGTTGACTTCTCTGAAAGATTTTTCTCTAGAATTGTTCATCACTTTCCTTAAAGTTTGGTAGCATTTACCAGTGTAACCATTTAGATCTGACATTTTTGTTCATGGAATGTTACAAATTATGGACGTAATTCATTAAAAGATACAGAATTATTCAAAATTTTTGTAAGTTGTATTTTTCTAGAAAGTTTCCCATTTCATCTATGTTGCCAAACTTATTAACATAAAGTTATTCATGAATCCTCATATAATTTTTTAATGTATGTAGCATCTATAGTGATGTTGCCTCTGTCATTCCTTTTTTAAAAAAAATTAATTACTTGACTTTAATTGGAGGCTAATTACTTTAAAATATTGTGGTGGTTTTTGCCATACATTGACATGAATCAACCACAGGTGTACATGTGTCCACCCTTCCTAACCCTCTTCCCACCTCTCTTCCCATCCCATTCTTCTGGGGTGTCCCAAAGCACTGGCTTTGTGTCCCTACTTCATGCATAGAACTTGTACTGGTCATCTATTTTAAATAAGGTAATATACATGTTTCAGTGCTATTCTCTCAAATCATCCCACCCTTGCTTTCTCCCACAGAGTCCAAAAGTTTGATCTTTACATCTGTGTCTCTTTTGCTGTCTTGTATATATGGGTTTTATATATGGGTTGTCATTAACATCTTTCTAAATTCCATATGTATGTGTTAATATACTGTATTGATGTTTCTCTTTCTGACTTACTTCACTCTATATAATAGGCTCCAATTTAATCCAGCTCATCAGAACTGACTCAAATGAGTTCTTTTTTATAGCTGAGTAATATTGCATTATGTATATGTACCACAATGTCACGAACCTCATTCCATAGTTCATCAGGCACTCTATCTATCAGATCTAGGCCCTTAAATCTATTTCTCACTTCCACTGTATAATCATAAGGGATTTGATTTAGGTCATACCTGAATGGTCCAGTAGTTTTCTCTACTCTCTTCAATTTCAGTCTGAATTTGGCAATAAGGAGTTCATGGTCCGAGCCACAGTCAGCTCCTGGTCTTGTTTTTGCTGATTGTATAGAGCTTCTCCATCTTTGGCTGCAAAGAATATAATCGATCTGATTTCGGTGTTGACCATCTGGTGATGTCCATGTATAGAGTCTTCTCTTGTGTTGTTGGAAGAGGGTATTTGCTATGACCAGTGCATTTTCTTGGCAAAACTCTATTAGTCTTTGCCCTGCTTCATTCCGTATTCCAAGGCCAAATTTGCCTGTTACTCCAGGTGTTTCTTGACTTCCTACTTTTGCATTGCAGTCCCCTATAATGAAAAGGACATCTTTTTTGGGTGTTAGTTCTAAAAGGTCTTGTAGGTCTTCATAGAACCTTTCAACTTCAGCTTCTTCGGCGTTACTGGTTGGGGCATAGACTTGGATTACTGTGACATTGAATGGTTTGCCTTGGAAACGAACAGAGATCATTCTATCGTTTTTGAGATTGCATCCAAGTACTGCATTTCGGACTCTTTTGTTGACCATGATGGCCACTCCATTTCTTCTGAGGGACTCCTGCCCACAGTAGTAGATATAATGGTCATCCGAGTTAAATTCACCCATTCCAGTCCATTTTAGTTCGCTAATTCCTAGAATGTCAACATTCACTCTTGCCATCTCTTGTTTGACCACTTCCAATTTGCCTTGATTCATGGACCTGACATTCCAGGTTCCTATGCAATACTGCTCTTTACAGCATCGGACTTTGCTTCTATCACCAGACACATCTACAGCTGGGTATTCTTTTTGTTTTGGCTCCATCCTTTCATTCTTTCTGGAGTTATTTCTCCACTGATCTCCAGTAGCATATTGGGCCCCTACTGACCTGGGGAGTTTCTCTTTCAGTATCCTATCATTTTGTCTTTTCATACTGTTCATGAAACTATGGAATGAGGTTCGTGACATTGTACAGGAGACAGGGATCAAGACCATCCCCATGGAAAAGAAATGTAAAAAAGCAAAATGGCTGTCTGGGGAGGCCTTACAAATAGCTGTGAAAAGAAGAGAAGCGAAAAGCAAAGGAGAAAAGGAAAGATATAAACATCTAAATGCGGAGTTCCAAAGAATAGCAAGAAGAGATAAGAAAGCCTTCTTCAGTGATCAATGCAAAGAAATAGAGGAAAACAACAGAATGGGAAAGACTAAGGATCTCTTCAAGAAAATCAGAGATACCAAAGGAACATTTCATGCAAAGATGGGCAAAATAAAGGACAGAGATGGTGTGGATCTAACAGAAGCAGAAGATATTAAGAAGAGGTGGCAAGAATACACAGAAGAACTGTACAAAAAAGAGCTTCAAGACCCAGATAATCATGATGGTATGATCACTGACCTAGAGCCAGACATCTTGGAATGTGAAGTCAAATGGGCCTTAGAAAGCATCACTACGAACAAAGCTAGTGGAGGTGATGGAATTCCAGTGGAGCTATTCCAAATCCTGAATGATGATGCTGTGAAAGTGCTACACTCAATATGCCAGCAAATTTGGAAGACTCAGCAGTGGCCACAAGATTGGAAAAGGTCAGTTTTCATCCCAATCCCAAAGAAAGGCAATGCCAAGGAGTGCTCAAACTACCGAACAATTGCACTCATCTCACACGCTAGTAAAGTAATGCTCAAAATTCTCCAAGCCAGGCTGCAGCAATATGTGAACCGTGAACTTCCTGATGTTCAAGCTGGTTTTAGAAAAGGCAGAGGAACCAGAGATCAAATTGCCAACATCCGCTGGATCATGGAAAAAGCAAGAGAGTTCCAGAAAAACATCTATTTCTGCTTTATTGACTATGCCAAAGCCTTTGACTGTGTGGATCACAATAAACTATGGAAAATTCTGAAAGAGATGGGAATACCAGACCACCTGATCTGCCTCTTAAGAAATCTGTATGCAGGTCAGGAAGCAACAGTTAGAACTGGTCATGGAACAACAGACTGGTTCCAAATAGGAAAAGGAGTACGTCAAGGCTGCATATTGTCACCATGTTTATTTAACTTATATGCAGAGTACATCATGAGAAATGCTGGACTGGAAGAAACAGAAGTTGGAATCAAGATTGCTGGGAGAAATATCAATAACCTCAGATATGCAGATGACACCACTCTTATGGCAGAAAGTGAAGAGGGGCTAAAAAGCCTCTTGATGAAAGTGAAAGTGGAGAGTGAAAAGGTTGGCTTAAAGCTCAACATTCAGAAAACGAAGATCATGGCATCTGGTCCCATCACTGCATGGGAAATAGATGGGGAAACAGTGGAAACAGTGTCAGACTTTGTTTTTCTGGGCTCCAAAATCACTGCAGATGGTGACTGCAGCCATTAAATTAAAAGACACTTGCTCCTTGGAAGGAAAGTTCTGACCAACCTAGATAGCATATTCAAAAGCAGAGACATTACTTTGCCAACAAAGGTTCGCCTAGTCAAGGCTATGGTCTTTCCTGTGGTCATGTATGGATGTGAGAGCTGGACTATGAAGAAGGCTGAGCGCCGAAGAATTGATGCTTTTGAACTATGGTGTTGGAGAAGACTCTTGAGAGTCCCTTGGACTGCAAGAAGATCCAACCAGTCCATTCTGAAGGAGATCAATCCTGGAATTTCTTTAGAAGGAATGATGCTAAAGCTGAAACTCCAGTATTTTGGCCACCTCATGCGAAGGGTTGACTCATTGGAGAAGACTCTGATGCTGGGAGGGATTGAGGGCAGGAGGAGAAGGGGACGACAGAGGATGAGATGGCTGGATGGCATCACTGACTCGATGGATGCGAGTCTGAGTGACCTCCGGGAGCTGGTGATGGACAGGGAGGCCTGGCGTGCTGCGGTTCATGGGGTCGCAAAGAGTCGGACACGACTGAGCGACTGATCTGATCTGATCTGATCTGATATGTACCACAACTTCCTCATCCATTCTTCTGCCAATGGACATCTAGATTGCTTCCATGTCCTGGCTATTTTAAACAGTGCTGCAATGAGCATTGGGGTACATGTGTCTCTTTCAATTCTGGTTTTCTCGGGATATATGTCCAGCAGGGGGATTGCTGGGTCGTATGGCAGTTCTATTTGCAGTCTTTTAAGGAATCTCCACACTGTTCTCCATAGTGGTTGTACTAGTTTGCATTCCCACCAAGAGTGTAAGAGGGTTGCCTTTTCTCCACACCCTCTCCAGCATTTATTGTTGGTAGGCTTTTTAATGGGAGCCATCCAGCCTAGCGTGAGATAGTACCTCATTGTGGTTTTGATTTGCATTTCACTGATAATGAGTGATGTTGAGCATCTTTTCATGTGTTTATTAGCCACCTATATGTCTTCTTTGGAGAAATGTCTGTTTAGTTCTCTGGCCCACTCTTTGATTGGGTCGTTCATTTTTCTGGTATTGAGCTGCATGTGCTGCTTGTATATTTTGGAGATTAATTCTTTGTCAATTATTTCATTTGCTATCATTTTCTCCAATTCTGACAGCTGCCTTTTCACCTTGTGTATAGTTTTCTTTATTGTGCAAAAGCTTTTAAGTTTAATTAGGTTCCAATTGTTTATTTCTGTTTTTATTTCCATTACTCTAGGAGGTGGGTCATGGACTTGTCATTTTTGATATTAGGTATATCTGTTTTCCCTCTCACTCTTTTCCTTATTAATTCTGTCAATTTTATTAATCTTTTTAAAGAACCATCTTTTGCCTTCATTGATTTTCTCTATTTTATATCTGTTTTCTGTTTCATTAATTTCTCATTTTCTTTCTATCCTCTTTCTGCTTGTTGAGATCATTAATTCATTAAGTTTCCATTGAAGAACTACTGCAGCTGCATTTCACAAATTTTGATATGTTGTATTTTCATTCCTGTTACTCACAAAATCTTCTGTAATTTCTATTGAAATTTCATCTTTGATGGATGAGTTATTTAGAAGTAAGTTACTTAATTTCCAGATGATTGGGGATTTTCTAGGTATGTAACCAAGCAGGACACTATGGGTCGTTCCTCTGACAAACCCCTTCCCCATATCCTCTGTTTTGGCTCCTCTGAATGGCTTTCTGGGGAGGCCTTACAAATAGCTGTGAAAAGAATAGAAGCGAAAAGCAAAGGAGAAAAAGAAAGATATAAGCATCTGAATGCAGAGTTCCAAAGAATAGCAAGAAGAGATAAGAAAGCCTTCTTCAATGGTCAATGCAAAGAAATAGAGGAAAACAACAGAATGGGAAAGACTAGGATTCTCTTCAAGAAAATCAGAGATACCAAAGGAACATTTCATGCAAAGATGGGCTCGATAAAGGACAGAAATGGTATGGATGTAAGAGAAGCAGAAGATATTAAGGAGAGGTGGCAAGAATACAGAGAAGAACTGCACAAAAAACATCTTCACGACCTAGATAATCACGATGGTGTGATCACTGACCTAGAGCCAGACATCCTGGAATGTGAAATCAAGTGGGCCTTAGAAAGCATCACTACCAACAAAGCTAGTGGAGGTGATGGAATTCCAGTGGAGCTATTTCAAGTCCTGAAAGATGATGCTGTGAAAGTGCTTCACTCAATATGCCAGCACATTTGGAAAACTCAGCAGTGGCCACAGGACTGGAAAAGGTCAGTTTTAATCCCAATCCCCAAGAAAGGCAATGCCAAAGAATGCTCAAACTACTGCACAATTGCACTCATCTCACACACTACTAAAGTAATGCTCAAAATTGTCCAAGCCAGGCTTCAGCAATATGTGAACTGTGAACTTCCTGATGTTCAAGCTGGTTTTAGAAAAGGCAGAGGAACCAGAGATCAAATTGCCAACATCCGCTGGATCATGGAAAAAGCAAGAGAGTTCCAGAAAAATATCTATTTCTGCTTTATTGACTATGCAAAAGCCTTTGACTGTGTAGATCACAATAAACTGTGGAAAATTCTGAAAGCAATGGGAATACCAGACGACCTGATCTGCCTCTTGAGAAATTTGTATGCAGGTCAGGAAGCAACAGTTAGAACTGGACATGGAACAACAGACTGGTTCCAAATAGGAAAAGGAGTACGTCAAGGCTGTATATTGTCACCCTGCTTAATTAACTTCTATGCAGAGTACATCATGAAAAACGCTGGACGGGAAGAAACACAAGTTGGAATCAAGACTGCCGGGAGAAATATTAATAACCTCAGATATGCAGATGACACCACCCTTATGGTAGAAAGTGAAGAGGAACTAAAATGCCTCTTGATGAAAGTGAAAGTGGAGAGTGAAAAAGTTGGCTTAAAGCTCAACATTCAGATAACGAATATCATGGCATCTGGTCCCATCACTACATGGGAAATAGATGGGGAAACAGGGGAAACAGTGGAAACAGTGTCAGACTTTATTTTTCTGGGCTCCAACATCACTGCAGATGGTGACTGCAGCCATGAAATTAAAAGACGCTTATTCCTTGGAAGAAAAGTTATGACCAACCTAGATAGCATATTCAAAAGCAGAGACATTACTTTGCCAACAAAGTTTCGCCTAGTCAAGGCTATGGTCTTTCCTGTGGTCATGTATGGATGTGAGAGCTGGACTGTGAAGAAGGCTGAGCACCGAAGAATTGATGCTTTTGAAGTGTGGTGTTGGATAAGACTCTTGAGAGTCCCTTGGACTGCAAGGAGATCCAACCAGTCCATTCTGAAGGAGATCAGCCATGGAATTTCTTTGGAAGGAATGATGCTAAAGCTGAAACTCCAGTATTTTGGCCACCTCATGCGAAAAGTTGACTCATTGGAGAAGACTCTGATGCTGGGAGGGATTGGGGGCAGGAGGACAAGGGGACGACAGAGGATGAGATGGTTGGATGGCATCACTGACTCGATGGATGTGAGTCTGAGTGACTTCCGGGAGTTGGTGATGGACAGGGAGGCCTGGCGTGCTGCAGTTCATGGGGTCTCTAAGAGTCGGACACGACTGAGTGACTGATCTGATCTGAAGTATTTAGATAATTTTATCTGACACACATTTACCAAGTTGCTTTACAGATGCTAAAACTCCCACCAAATGGAAGAAATTAACTTGATGATCATAAGCCTGTAACCTGCAGACCTACTGGGGCCTAAGGATTGATAATGTTAACCCCGGTGAAACCACCCTGTTACCTCACCATCAGCCAGTCAGAGAATTCTTCAGGGGCTGGTCATTTACCCTGGGTTGCCACTCCCTCACCTTGTCTTTAAAAATACATTGCTGAAACCCATCAGGGAGGTCAGGCTTTTTGAGCACTAGTCCTGGGTTCCTTAATTGCGTGCATGCTAATTAGGTTGCTTCAGTCGTGTACAACTCTGTGACCCCATGGACAGTAGCCCGCCAGGCTCCTCTGTCCATGGGGATTCTCCAGACAAGAACACTGGAGTGGGTTGCCATGTCCTCCTCCAGGGTTCCTTATATGGCACATTACAAAACATGCTGCACCTTGCTTCATCACAACCTGGTGTCAGTAGATTGGCTTTCCTGTGTGTAGGCAAGTGGACCCAAACTTTGGTTCCGTAACAGATATCTTATTGTTGTTGATTTCCATTTTAACTTTTCTGTGGTTAAAGAACACATTTCATGTGATTCTAATGCTTTGAAATTGACTACTAGTTTTATGGCTCAGGATATATAACCTCAGATATGCAGATGATACCACCCTTATGGCAGAAAGTGAAGAGGAACTCAAAAGCCTCTTGATGAAAGTGAAAGTGGAGAGTGAAAAGGTTGGCTTAAAACTCAACATTCAGAAAACGAAGATCATGGCATCTGATCCCATCACTACATGGGAAATAGATGGATAAACAGTGGAAACAGTGTCAGACTTTATTTTTCTGGGCTCCAAAATCACTGCAGATGGTGACTGCAGCCATGAAATTAAAAGACGCTTACTCCTTGGAAGGAAAATTATGTCCAACCTAGATAGCATATTCAAAAGCAGAGACATCACTTTGCCAACAAAGGTTCGCCTAGTCAAGGCTATGGTCTTTCCTGTGGTCATGTATGGATGTGAGAGCTGGACTGTGAAGAAGGCTGAGCGCTGAAGAATAGATGCTTTTGAACTGTGGTGTTGGAGAAGACTCTTGAGAGTCCCTTGGACTGCAAGGAGATCCAACCGGTCCATTCTGAAGGAGATCAGACCTGGGATTTCTTTGGAGGGAATGATGCTCAAGCTGAAACTCCAGTATTTTGGCCACCTCATGCAAAGAGTTGACTCATTGGAGAAGACTCTGATGCTGGGAGGGATTGAGGGCAGGAGGAGAAGGGGACGACAGAGGATGAGATGGCTGGATGGCATCACTGACTCGATGAATGTGAGTCTGAGTGACCTCCGAGAGCTGGTGATGGATAGAGAGGCCTGGCGTGCTGCGGTTCATGGGGTCGCAAAGAGTCGGACACGACTGAGCGACTGATCTGATCTGATCTGATCTGATATATCTTGTTCATTGTTCCATATGCACCTGGAAAGATGATGCAATCTACAGCTGTTAAGTGTAGTTTCCTACAAGTATCAGTTAAGTTGCCTGGTATTGTTACTCAAATGTTCTATATCCTTACTAATATTTTGTCTGTTTGTTCTATTGAACACTGGGGAGGTATGTTAAAATCTACAACTCTAATTCTAGGTTTGTCTTTCCCATACAATTCTATCAATTGTTTGCTTAATAAATTTTGAAGGTATATTATTAGGTGCATACACATTTAGGATTATGTATCTCTTCTATGGAGTTTATCTTCTAATTATTATGAATTTCTTTTTTTCCCTCTGTTACTTCTTCCTTAACATCTTCTTTGACCATTAATAATATAACTGCATTAGCTTTCGCATGGTTGCTCTTTTCATAGAATATCTTTCCCCGTGTTTTATTTCCAGTTACTTGTATTTAAATTAATTATATTTAAAGTCTCTTGTACTCAGGATATTTTTGGGTCCTTTAAAAGAAATAGTCTGACAATCTTTTTCTTTTAGATATTATTGTTGTTTAGTTACTGTTGTGTCTGCTTCTTTTGTGACCCCATGGACTGCATTCCGCCAGACTTCTCTGTCCATAGGATTTCCTAGGCAAGAATACTGGAGTGGGTTGGCATTTGCTTCTCCAGGGAGTCTCCCTGACCCAGGGATGAAACCCGTGTCTCCTACACTGGCAGGCAGATTCTTTTACCACTGAGCCTCTTGGGACGTCCTAAAGAGCAATTAGTGCATTTAAATTCATGATTACTGATATGGTTGGCTTAAAGTATACTATATTTGCCTTTTAATTTTTTCCGTTACTTGTTTTTGTTGTTGTTGTTTCTCCTTTTCAGCTTGCTTTCAGGCTAGTCAAGTATGTTTTAGTTCTCCATTTTCCCTCTTTCATTGTCTTTTTACATATAATATATACTTAGTATTACTCTAATGATTACAATATGCATCCTTTATGACTTTCTATCTTGAAATGGTACTTAATCATTTGACAATGTACTAACGTCTTACAATAGTATAATTATAATTTTATTGATCCTTCCTGAATATTATGTTATCAGTGTCATATATGTTATGTCAACATGTTATGAACTCCATAATATATTGAAAGTATTGTTTTAAGCAGTAAATAATCTTTTAAAAAGAGTATGATGTGAAAATTTTGAAATGTTATCAATTATACCATATGAAAATATCAAATTCCTGGGAATAAACCTAACAAAAGACATACAAATCCTCTATTCAGAAAGTGGAAAAAATATTGGAAGAAATTACAGAGACCTAAACTAGTGTCGTGAGATATCATGTTATGAGTCAATATTACATGGATGTCAGGTCACCACAATTCAGTCTTCAGATTCAGTGCAGTTCCAATTAGAATCTCAAGGTGTAGAAATGTGTGTGTGTGTGTCTGTAGCTGATTTTAAAAACTTAGCCTAGGCACCTCAAAAAGAACAAGGCTCACCAAAGAAGTTATGGTGTGAGTTGAGTGCTCAGTTGCTTAGTCGTGTCCAACTCTTTTAGACCCAAGGACTATAGCCCACAAGTCTCCTCTGTTCATGGGATTTCCCAGGCAAGAATACAGAAGTGAGTTGCATTTCCTTCTCCAGGAGGTCTTCGTGACCCAGGGATCGAACTCAAATGTCAAATGAGCATAAGAAAAGATGTTGCACATCATATGTCATCAGTTCAGTTCAGTTCAGTCACTCAGTCGTGTCTGAATCTTTGTGACCCCATGAATCACAACACACCAGGCCTCCCTGTCCATCACCAACTCCCTGAGGTCACTCAGACTCACATCCATCAAGTCAGTGATGCCATACAGCCATCTCATCCTCTGTCCTCCCCTTCTCCTCCTGCCCCCAATTCCTCCCAGCATCAGAGTCTTTTCCAATGAGTCAACTCTTCACATGACGTGGCCAAAGTACTGGAGTTTCAGCTTTTTAGCATCATTCCTTCCGAGAAATTCTGGGGCTGATCTCCTTCAGAATGGACTGGTTGGATCTCCTTGCAGTCCAAGGGACTCTCAAGAGTCTTCTCCAACACCACAGTTCAAAAGCATCAATTCATCGGCACTCAGCTTTCTTCACAGTCCATAGCCTTGACTAGACGGACTTTTGTTGACAAAATAATGTCTCTGCTTTTCAATATGCTATATAGTTTGTCAGAACTTTCCTTCCAAGGAGTAAGCATCTTTTAATTTCATGGCTGCAGTCACCATCTGCAGTGATTTTGGAGCCCAGAAAAATAAAGTCTGACACTGTTTCCACTCGTTCCCCATCTATTTCCCATGAAGTGATGGGACCAGATGCCATGATCTTCGTTTTCTGAATGTTGAGCTTTAAGCCAACTTTTTCACCTCTCCACTTTCACTTTCATCAAGAGACTCTTTAGTTCCTCTTCACTTTCTGCCATAAGGGTGGTGTCATCTGCATATCTGAGGTTATTGATATTTCTCCCGGCAATCTGATTCCAGCTTGTGCTTCTTCCAGCCCAGCATTTCTCATGATGTACTCTGCATATAAGTTAAATAAGCAGGGTGACAATATACAGCCTTGACGTACTCCTTTTCCTATTTGGAACCAGTCTGTTGTTCCATGTCCAGTTCTAACTGTTGCTTCCTGACCTGCATACAGATTTCTCAAGAGGCAGGTCAGGTGGTCTGGTATTCCCATCTCTTTCAGAATTTTCCACAGTTTGTTGTGATCCACACAGTCAAAGGCTTTGGCATAGTCAATACAGCAGAAATAGATGTTTTTCTGCAACTCTCTTGCATTTTCCATGATCCAGCAGATGTTGGCAATTTGATCTCTGGTTCCTCTGCCTTTTCTAAAACCAGCTTGAACATCAGGAAGTTCACGGTTCATGTATTGCTGAAGCCTGGCTTGGAGAATTTTGAGCATTACTTTACTAGTGTGTGAGATGAGTGCAATTGTGCAGTAGTTTGAGCATTCTTTGGCATTGCCTTTCTTTGGGATTGGACTGAAAACTGACCTTTTCCAGTCCTGTGGCCACTGCTGAGTTTTCCAAATGTGCTGGCATATTAAGTGCAGCACTTTCACAACATCATCTTTCAAGATTTGAAATAGCTCCACTGGAATTCCATCACCTCCACTAGCTTTGTTCATAGTGATGCTTTCTAAAGCCCACTTGACTTCACCTTCCAGGATGTGTGGCTCTAGGTCAGTGATCACACCATCGTTATTATCTGGGTCGTGAAGATCTTTTTTGTACAGTTCTTCTGTGTATTCTTGCCACCTCTTCTTAAAATCTTCTGCTTCTGTTAGGTCCATACCCACAGAATGGACTTTACCAATGCCTTTTTCTTATGGAAATGTTTGTCTTAAGCTATGCTAATGTACTACGCATTTACCCCAAACTCTGTCTTCAAGTCGGTTCCTCCTCTTGGCTCTGAACCTACTTGACAAACCAGTATGTTATACTCAGATATTGTTCCCCTAATCTATGTAAATGAAACTATTTGTATGGTGATCTGCCCTTCTTCAAGATTCAAGTTAATCATTTTATGGCCCAGGATGAACCATTTGGTGCCAAGATTATCCCAAAATATGTCTTATGGGTGAGGGGCCTGGTGCCATTCTGAAATTTAAGACATTCCTTTCTTTCATTAATAGACTGCTAGTGACTATATAACATCCAGCTGAAGACTAGAAGGGGGGTACTCTTTGTGCCCCCTTCTGATGCCTATGTCAGAAGCTTTCTCTATCCTCCTTATATTTTAATAAAAGTTTATTACACAAAAGCTCTGAGCGTTCAAGCTTTGTCTCTGTCCCAGGATTGAATTCCCAGGGTGTTGGCGTGATTCAACAAAACTTTTCAGTAGTACTTCAGTATATAGTTTAATAAAACTTTATTACACAAAAGCTCTGAGCCATCAAGCCTCGTCTCTGGCCCGGGATTGAATCCCAGCATCTTTGCATGATTCAACAACAACCTTTCAGTATGTTTTATTTTACTATTGATAAAATTAACAATACAGAGATCCAATATTGAGTAAAATAATCTCATTCATGAATGTACTTGTAATTAATATATAATACAATTTGCTAGTGGAGATGACTGTCTTAATATACTCAGTTACAAGAAAGAAATTAACTGAGTATTTTAAGAAAATGTGTCTTTTGACCTTATATTACCATTTTCTCCTCTCTATAACTGTAGCCTATACTTACTCAGTAAAGGAAAATAATTGGTATAGTAAGTTACAGTGTGCCTTATTAAAACAGCTTAGTTTGTAGACTAATCAAGGGAAAAGATAGATAGTAATTTAAATGAATGGTACTGTCCAATATAACTTGTCCTCTGAGAAAATTCCACTAGATTATGGCTCTGGGTCAAATCCTGAACCAAAGGAATATGTGTCTTTTTTATTTAATTATTTAAAATTTTAAGAATAGTTTTAAGAAAAACGTGGGGGATAGTATCAGGTCTCTGAATATCCCACATTCAATTTATTTTATTGTTAACATTTTACAATATTCTGTTACATTTGTCATGACCAATAAACCAATCAGTACACTGTTATTAACCAAAACCCATAGTTTATTAACACTAATTCCGTTTTCTTTTACTTATTGTCCTTTTTATTTTCCAAGACCCATCCAAGATTCATTACATTTAGACATCAGGTCTCCTTAGGCTCGTCTATACTACAGCAGTTTCAGACCTTCCTTTTTCTTTGATGAGCTTGACAGTTTTGAGATGGTCAGGAATTTTGTAAGACATTCTTGAACTTGGGTTTGTCTGATGTTTTTCTCATGGGTAGACTGGCTTATGGTTTTAGGGAGGAAGACCATAGATGTAAAGTACCTTTCTCATCACATCGTATCAAGAGTACATACTGTCAGTATGACTTCAATGTTGATGTTAATCTTGATCACCCAGTTCAGGTAGTGTTTATCAGATTTCTCCACTGCAAAGATAATTCTCCCCTTTTCATACTGTTCTCTTTGGAAGAAGAGAACATACTGTTTTCTTCTTTTCATACTGTTCTCTTTGGAAGAAAGTCAATCTCTGCAGCCTATACTTAAGGAGTGGGGAATTATGATTCAACTCCTTGAGGGTAGTGTAGTTATGTAAATGTTCGAAATTCTTGCTATGGGAGTTTTGTCTATTCTGCCCTATTTATTACTCAATCACTTATTTATATCAGTATGGACTCATGGGCATTTTCTAGTGAGGCAGAAGGTAGATTACCATGGCTCTGCCCCAGCCAGTGAAGTGATTGGAGATTTCTTCCCTGTGGACTGAAACTCCAAAAGAAGAATATCTTGTCAAGGGAGGAGGCTGAGCCCTGCCCAGGCCATGTATTTCTCATTCTTGAAGTCAGGAGACCTCCCTGACCACACATTCACAGAAAGTCCCCTTGAAGGGGAGTGCTAAGGGATGCTTTACCCATAGGCCTTTTCCATAGACTCCATCTTGGCACACACGGGACGATCCTGAGATATACCCGATATGAACACCGAACCAGGCAAATCAAAATGATTGGCCAAAAGAAACTGGAAGAAATGCCCCATAAACATGATTCAAATTGCCCCGAAGGCACAACTCAGGGACTGTTTCTCTGAGTGTGTCCATGTATTTATCCACACATATGGTACCCCTTTCCTTCCTAATAAATACTACACTCATTTCACTCCTTTGTCTCTTTGTGGGAATTCTTCTCTGCAAAGCTGAAGAGCCAGGGCCTTGTCACTGACGACTGGCCTAGTGGCTGGGATTTGGTGCTTTCACCATCATGATCCAGCTTCAATCTCTGGCTGAGAACCAAAACCCCACTTCAAGCTGTTGCAGGCCTAGGCCACTCAAGATCGCTAGATTATTTATACTGTTATTCAGCTTTGGCCACTGGAACCATTTTCAGTTGGTTCCTGTGTCCCTATGACATACTCCCACCAGTTTGCTTTTTGAGAACTTCCTTACTTTCTGGTACTACAAAAAAGCTTTCTCTTTTATTGTGTATAGTGTAGTTAGGAATGTGATATTACTTTTTAATAAATTAAAAAAGAAAGATGTGGTAAATTGATGAGTATTAATCAGTAACTGGGGCTTCCCAGATGACTCAGCAGTAAAGAATTTACCTGCAATCCAGAAGACATTGGAGATGTGGATTTGATCCCTGGTTGGGAAGATCGCCTTGAGAAGGAAATGGCAACCCACTCCAGTATTCTTGCCTGGAAAATCCCAGGGACGGAGGAGTGTGGTAGGCTACAGTCCATGGGGTCACAAAGAGTCGGACAAGACTGAGTGACTTCACTTTCACTTATGGTGGTTGATGTCAGGTTCGTGGCCTCCAAAGGAGAAGATTTTACTCTGGGACCAAAGAAACAGTCTCAGTCACTCAGCTTCATGCAGCAGAGATTTCGTTAAAGTGAAAGGATAGGGAAAGCTTCCAGCATAAGCAACTGGAAGGGAGGTAGAAGAGTACCCACTTTACTAGTATGAGCTGAGCATTATATACTTTTCAATTGGCTGCTGAGAATAGATAAAAAGAAAACTTCAAGTCTGTAAAAGTTTTACCGGACCCTTCTCCCACAACATACATCTTGAGACAACATCAGCAAAAGATTAGCCAGGAGGAACATGTTCCAGGCAACATGTCTCTGGGCTTCAGTAGTGCCAGTCCTGAGAAAGAACACAATCCCAGTCAAGATATATTGTTATAATTACAGTTATAATTACGTTATAATTAACTCAGAGCCTGAGAAAAGCATTCCCATGAGTAAGATATGTCATTGTAATATTTATATAGGGCTTAAGGGAAAGATGTCCTATGTGACTAAGGCAAAAGAATATCTGAAAGAATGCTTGCCTCCTCCTCAAGGGGCCTTGGACTCCCTATCACTCTGCATAAGCTTTAACTCTCTCATTAGTATGAAGTCATATTTAGCTTTAGGTAGAAATAGATGGATAAGTATAGAAATAATTGTGAATTCATTAGTTAGTATACACAGGTTTCCAAGCTCTGTCCTCTGAAGGGCCTGGAAGCAATGATACCCCAGTAGCAATGAGCACAAGTTTTTGATTTCTAATACCATTCTCTAGTGAGAGTAACCAGGACTCTTGAGACAAACGGCTGCTCCTAAAACTGGGACAGGGAATGTACAAGATGAGTTTGGAACATCTTGTAGTGCCAGAAGGTGAAGAAGTGCTTTAAAAATACTAATGAGGGTATGTCAGAGGCACCAGTGCAACAGCTCCAAATGGCTAAAGCTGGAATAATTTGAGCAGTGGAATAAATAATGTAGTATTGGATTATAACCCATGTTATGAAATAAATATCCATGAATCCATACTGATATAAATAATTGAATAAACAAATACATGGGAGAGGATTCTTCCCATATAGAAGAATTATAAAAAATTTATGAAGATACTCTGCCTTCAAGGACACGGATCATAACTCTTCAACCCTTAAGTATGAGCGGAACCTAGTAACTTCCTTCCAAAGAATACAATTTGGAAAAAAGGAAAAAGAATAAGTTTAGAGTAGAGAAACTTAACAAACACAAGCTCAGCAGGTTAGCATCACTAGTGGTAAGTGATTAATAGTACCCTTGGTATGATGTCCATTCTGAAGTCACAATTCATGGGGTCGCAAAGAGCCAGACATGACTGAGTGACTGATCTGATCTGATCTGATCTGGTATGATGTCATGAGAATAGCACTTTCACCTCTGTAGATTTCCTCCTGATAATGCAAAACCCTAGCCTAATCATGAGGAGAAAATATCATATAATCACAAATTAAGGGATAGTCTACAAAATACTTAACTAGTACTCCTCAAAACTGTCAAGATCATCGAAAACAAGGAAAGTGTAAGAGACTGTCACAGTCTAAAGCAGCCTAATAATAAAGGGCATGTGATATTCTAAGTGGGATCCTGCAATAGAAAAACAACATTAGGTATAAAGTAAATAAATCAGAAATAAAGTATGGAACTCAGGTCTTTCAAATTGTCAAGGTCCTGAAAGACAACAAAACAATGAAGAATTGACAAAGATTAGAGGACATTAAGGATACATAACTACTAAATGTAATATAGGATCCTGGAACAAAAAATGGAAGTTGGTGGGAAAAGTGGTGACCATTGAATAAGTGGTTTAGTTAACAATGTTATATGAATGTTAATTTCCTTGTTCCTTTGTTGGTATGTAAAGTCTTGCCTTTAGGGAATTTGGGCAAAATTATGTAAGAAATCTTTGTTTTAGTTTTTCAACTTTTATGAAAGAATGAAATCTGTTGCCCCCTCAAAAAAAAGAAACATAAAAAAAAAAAAAAAATAAAAAATTGCCAAAGCAATCGAAATAGTAAAACACAGACATCCATGATCTTTCGTAAGAAGACTCTTCAAATGAGAGAATTTGCCCCCAAGGAAATCGAGAAAAAGAAAGCTCTGAAGAGAGCTTTCAAATGAGTTTATTTACAATCCACAAAGAAGAGAAGATGCTAGTTTGAATATACCCTGACTCCACACCACTCCCATCCTAACCCTCTTTCATCTATTGGTTCTGGCAGACAGTGGAGATCTCAGGATCAGTTTGAAGCCCGACAGAAAGAGCAGGTACAGGTCTTCCTCACGATATGGCTAAACCAGTGGTTCTAAAACTTTACCATGCATCAGGAGGACTTACTAAAATTTCTGACTCAGTAAGTCTGGGGTGGGATTTGAGAATTTCTGTCACATTCCAGATGATGCTGATATTTCTGGCTCAGGAGCCAAATTTCGAGAAACATTGGGCCAGGCAAGAGTCTGGAGACCAGTACTGGAGGCTCCTAATAATAGGCAATGTGCAGGAAAGGGTTAGCTGACTCTTGTAACCATGATAGTGCTTCCCATATCCCCCAAAATAAAGAATTAAAACCAACCAGAATATGGGGAACAAATCTTCTGTACAGAAAAATTCCAAATAACTTATGTATGTATTGCCCTCTCAAGGAGGGCGTGACTCCAGGCCTGAGACTATTTAACCTCAGGAAGGCCAGCTTGCATTCTTAACCCATGTCTGGTGCCTGAGAATTTGGAATTTGGGAGGGTTCTTACCACCCTGATAAGAGTAGCTCTCTGAGACTAAACTGTAAAACCATGTGTTTTTTTGTTTGTTTTTTTTTTTTTAAATTATGCTTGTAAAGGAATTTATCCATTTCCTGTAAATTATGGAATCTGTTATCTTATATTTATTTATTTTTAATTTTGACTGTGCTCGGTCTTCACTGCTATGTCCAGGCTTTCTTTAGTTATGGTGGGCGGGGACTACTCTCAAGGTGCAGGGCACGCGTTTCTCATTATGGTGGCTTCTCTTGTTGCAGAGCATGGGCTCTTGAGTGCAGGCTCAGTAGTCGTGGTGCATGGGTTTTGTTGCCCCGTGGCAGGTGGAATCTTCCCAGATGAGGAATTGAACCTATGTCCCCTTCATTATCAAGTGGATTCTTAACCACTGAAGTCTAACCATGTGTTTTATTCTGAACACCTGCTTTCCTTTTGGGAGCCTGGACTTTTGATATATGCTAAGCAGAGGGTGCCTATATAACTAGCCCTCATTACAAACCTCAGGCACTGAGTGGAAAGATGTGAAAATCTTCTGATTGCTTCTACCTTAGAGAAAAAAGAAGCAAGGTTTAGTAGTCATGAATTTAAGATGTCAGATGGTATTTTTCTCTCGCCATATTTGAGTGTTTTAGTGAAGACACGTAACAAAGGTAATACCCAAGCAAGTGTGGGGGAAAGGGCAAAGGAATGGAGAGTGCATGGTAGGGTATGCATATAATGATGGACCATGGGTTTTAGACCAGGTGGGTTAAGAAGTGAAGACAGAGCAGGTTGATGGAGCTTCCGTGGTGGTCCAATGGTTAAGAATCTGCCTGCTAATGCAGGGGACATGGGTTCAGCCCCTGGTATGGGAATATCCCACATGCCGCAGAGCAGCTGAGCCCATGTGCCACAGCCTGCTGAAGCCTGCGTGCCTAGAGCCTGTGCTCTGCAACAAAAGAAGCCATTGCAGTGAGAGGCTTGCAAGCTGAAACCAAGAGTAGCCCACCCCCTGCTTCAAGCAGCTAGAGACAAAAAAAAAAAAAACATACAAAGCAACAAAGAGCCAGAACAACACACTCTCCCCACTCCCCCCAAAAAGAGCGGAGATTGATGGAGAGCATACAGGGGAGTCAAAAAACTGTTGGAGTTAGAGTACTGGAGTGAGTGTGCTTGAAAGGTAAGAGATGTTTTCCGAGAGTAAGATGCTTGAAATCAAGGTTTTGATGATAATGACATAGGTAGATTGTAAGATCATTGGGGTGAGAAGGTCATTGAACTGAGAGGCCAGGTGGTAAAGGTCTACCTCAACACTTATTCTCCCTTCCTCCTTAATATCAGAATCTTGATTTTTACCTGGCACATTGCCTCTCTGTATAAGGACACATATCCTAGCCTCTCTGGTAGCTAGATATATGTGATTAAATACTCCCAATGAGATCCAAGTGGCAATGTTCTGTGGAAGGCAATATTCTCCTAGGAAGTTGCCTTAAGAGAAAAGGAAACTATATTTTTCTTTCCTTTTGTGTAGAATGTCCATATAATGGCTGGAGCTCCAGTAGCCATCTTGGACCATAAGACAGAGCCGTATGCTGATGGTGGAGCAGAAACAGATGCTGTGGAGCTGCTATACCATTTCAGGACTATCTTCTTCCAGACTTTTTAATATGAGAGGAAATAAACTTTAACCTTGTTTAACCCACTGTTACTTTGGGTTACTCTTACTAATCCTAACTAATACATTGGATGGGTGAAAGTGTTACTTACATAACTGTGGAAATCAACTACAGAATAAGGTTTACACATCCATGTTCATAGCAGCATTATGTACAATAGCCAAAACATGGAAACAACCAAACTGTCCATTCGTGGAGAAATAAAGAATATGTGGTATATATACACAATGGTATATTATTTAGCAATAAAAACAAAGGAAATCCTGCCTCTACGACATCATGGATGGACCTTGAAGGCATTATGCTAAATGAAATAAGACAAAGAGAGAAATAGCATATGATCTCAGTTATATGTGGAATCTAGAAAACAAAATACTTAAACTCACAGATGCACAGAGAAGATTGGTGGTTGGCAGAGGCAGGACATGGGCAAAATGGGTGAAGGCGGTCTAAAGGTAAGTGTGCCATGCTCAGTGGCTTAGTCATGTCTGACTCTCTGCAACCTCATGGACTGTATAGGCCGCCAGGCTCCTCTGTCCATGGGGCTTCTCCAGGCATGGGAATCATGGGGGATTCCTTACCACCTGAGCCATCAGGGAAGCCCCTGAAGGTAAATACTTCCCGTTATAAAATAAGTCCTGGGGATATAATGTACACCATGATGACTATGATTAAAGATATTCTGTTTTACATTTGAAAGTTACTAACAGAGTAGATCTTTAAAGTTCTCATCACAAGAAAAAATTTATTAACTATTTGTGGTGATAGATCTTAACTATACTTACTGTGGTGATCACTTAATAATATATGCATAAATCATTATATTGTACATTTGAAACTAACATAATGCATGTCAGTTATATATCAATAAAAAATAGAGGTTAAAAAACCTGCTGAAAAAATCAACTAGAGGAGTAATTATATAGAGAGAAAGCTTGGTGAGCGAATCCTCCCTAAATGAAGAGGAAACAGGAGGTCTCTAGATAACTTTAAACAGAAGAGATAGTGGTACTTTAAAGAAGCTGGGGAATATGACAAAACATGAAGAAACAGTAGTGAGGACCAGGACAGCAAGCAGGATCAAGGAAGACATGTTCCCCATCTTCTTTCCTATGCTGAGATTGACTTTTTAAACCCCGCATTTGATCAAGGAAATAAGTTATAGATAGGACATATCACTTGTGTTTCAAACCAAACAGAATATTAGAGACGACCTACTAACTCAGATCAAAGATTTATCCAAGAATATTTTCGGGAAGAACGTGCTTGGCCCACAAACATTTCAAAGTGTAAGAACCCCTTAATCTCCTGATCACTTTTTAATAAAATGGTAAAGTATTATGCACTATATTATTTACTTTTTAAAAACCTCATTCATACTGTTATTTCCCATGTTGAATTTATTTAATTAACTAATCACTAATTTACGGAGGTCTTACCATGTTTCAGACACTATATTGGGCACTGCTAACCTATGTCACTTCAGTCGTGTCCAACTTTGTGTAATCCCATAGACGGCAGCCCACCAGGCTCCCCCGTCCCTGGGATTCTCCAGGCAACAACACTGGAGTGAGTGGCCATTTCCTTCTCCAGTGCGTGAAAGTGAAAAGTGAAAGTGAAATCGCTCAGTCATGTCCAACTATTCACGACCCCATGGACTCTAGCCTACCAGGCCCCTCCGTCCATTGGGATTTTCCAGGCAAGAGTACTGGATTGGGTTGCCTTAGGAACATACCAATTAATTATAAAGTATCTTCCTCAAAGGTATTTACTAGTTCAAAGAAGAACTAGGTGAGAGAAACAATTGATATTATGTCGTGTGACTGTGATATTCATCATGTATAATTGAGCAATATGCCAAGTGGGGTGCAGCCACATGTTTCATCCTGGAAATCAAGAGGAGATTTCTGGAAGAAATAACAGATAAAGTGAATCTTGAAGGTGAAATATGAAATAGACTGGAACATGTAATAAGAGGAGGGTCCCTGGTGGCTCAGAGGGTAAAACGTCTGCTTGCAATGCTGGAGATCCAGGTTCGATTCCTGGAGAAGGAAATGGCAATCCACTCCAGCACTCTTGCCTGGAAAATCCCATGGACAGAGGACCCTGATAGGCTACAGCCCATGGGGTCGCAAAGAGTCAGACATGATTGAGCGACTTCACCTACAGCATGAGAATGTATATAGAAGCATGGTAAAAACACAGCACTTTGGTAAATTCCAATAGGCAGTCTGGAGGATATTTATATAGTATTGAGAAGGTAACAGGCAGGAAGGTCAGGGGTCCACAAACAGAGGAAATAGTCTGTAAGTGTCAGATATTTTTATCTCCTAAGTGGCAGGAGGAAACAAATTAGCAATATCTCCTTCTCTATACAAATTTAAAAAGAGGTTTCACTTAAAATACTGTGTTGACATAATGACGCCTGGCTTCACCTCAAGTTAACTATTCTCAGTTCATTTCAGTTCAGTCACTCAGTCGTGTCCAACTCTTCGCGACCCCATGAATCACAGCAAGCCAGGCCTCCCTGTCCATCACCAACTCCCGGAGTTCACTCAGACTCAAGACCATCGAGTCAGTGATGCCATCCAGCCATCTCATCCTCTGTCGTGCCCTTCTCCTCCTGCCCCCCATCCCTCCCAGCATCAGAGTCTTTCCCAATGAGTCAACTCTTCACATGAGGTGGCCAAAGTACTGGAGTTTCAGCTTTGGCATCATTCCCTCCAAAGAAATCCCAGGGCTGATCTCCTTCAGAATGGACTGGTTGGATCTCCTTGCAGTCCAAGGGATTCTCAAGAGTCTTCTCCAACACCACAGTTCAAAAGCATCAATTCTTCGGCGCTCAGCCTTCTTCACAGTCCAACTCTCACATCCATACACGACCACTGGAAAAACGATAGCCTTGACTAGACGGACCTTTGTTGGCAAATAATGTCTCTGCTTTTCAATATACTATCTAGGTTGGTCATAACTTTCCTTCCAAGGAGTAAGCGTCTTTTTATTTCATGGCTGCAGTCACCATCTGCAGTGATTTTGGAGTCCAGAAAAACAAAGTCTGACACTGTTTCCACTGTTTCCCAATCTATTTCCCATGTAGTGATGGGACCAGATGCCATGATCTTCGTTGTCTGAATGCTGAGCTTTAAGCCAACTTTTTCACTCTCCACTTTCACTTTCATCAAGAGGCTTTTTAGTTCCTCTTCACTTTCTGCCATAAGGGTGGTGTCATCTGCATATCTGGGATTATTGATATTTCTCCTGGCAATCTTCATTCCACCTTGTGTTTCTTCGACTCCAACATTTCTCATGATGTACTCTGCATATAAGTTAAATAAGCAGGGTGACAATATACAGCCTTGACGTACTCCTTTTCCTATTTGGAACCAGTCTGTTGTTCCATGTCCAGTTCTAACTGTTGCTTCCTGACCTGCATACAGGTTTCTCAAGAGGCAGGTCAGGTGGTCTGGTATTCCCATCTCTTTCAGAATTTTCCACAGTTTGTTGTGATCCACACAGTCAAAGGCTTTGGCATGGTCAAGAAAGCAGAAATAGATGTTTTCCTGAAACTCTCTTGCATTTTCCATGATCCAGCAGATGTTGGCAATTTGATCTCTGGTTCCTCTGCCTTTTCTAAAACCAGCTTGAACATCAGGAAGTTCACGGTTCACGTATTGCTCAAGCCTGGCTTGGAGAATTTTGAGCATTACTTTACTAGCATGTGAGATGAGGGTAATTGTGCGGCAGCTTGAGCATTCTTTGGCATTGCTTTTCTTTGGGATTGGACTGAAAACTGACCTTTTCCAGTCCTGTGGCCACTGCTGAGTTTTCCAAATGTGCTGGCATATTGAGTGCAGCACTTTCACAGCATCATCTTTCAGGATTTGAAATAGCTCCACTGGAATTCCGTCACCTCCACTAGCTTTGTTCATAGTGATGCTTTCTAAGGCCCACTTGACTTCACCTTCCAGGATGTCTGGCTCTAGGTCAGTGATCACACCATCGTTATTATCTGGGTCGTGAAGGTCTTTTCTGTACAGTTCTTCTGTGTATTCTTGCCACCTCTTCTTAATATCTTCTGCTTCTGTTAGGTCCATACCATTAGAGATAACCGATGCCTTTTTCTTATGGAAATGTTTGTCTTAAGCTATGCTAATGTACTATGCATTTACCCCAAACTCTGTCTTCTATGGAAAATTCTGAAAGAGATGGGAATACCAGACCACCTGATCTGCCTCTTAAGAAATCTGTATGCAGGTCAGGAAGCAACAGTTAGAACTGGTCATGGAACAACAGACTGGTTCCAAATAGGAAAAGGAGTACGTCAAGGCTGCATATTGTCACCATGTTTATTTAACTTATATGCAGAGTACATCATGAGAAATGCTGGACTGGAAGAAACACAAGTTGGAATCAAGATTGCCGGGAGAAATATCAATAACCTCAGATATGCAGATGACACGACTTTTATGGCAGAAAGTGAAGAGGGGCTAAAAAGCCTCTTGATGAAAGTGAAAGTGGAGAGTGAAAAGGTTGGCTTAAAGCTCAACATTCAGAAAACGAAGATCATGGCATCTGGTCCCATCACTGCATGGGAAATAGATGGGGAAACAGTGGAAACAGTGTCAGACTTTGTTTTTCTGGGCTCCAAAATCACTGCAGATGGTGACTGCAGCCATGAAATTAAAAGACGCTTGCTCCTTGGAAGGAAAGTTATGACCAACCTAGATAGCATATTCAAAAGCAGAGACATCACTTTGCCAACAAAGGTTCGCCTAGTCAAGGCTATGGTCTTTCCAGTGGTCGTGTATGGATGTGAGAGCTGGACTGTGAAGAAGGCTGAGCGCCGAAGAATTGATGCTTTTGAACTGTGGTGTTGGAGAAGACTCTTGAGAGTCCCTTGGACTGCAAGAAGATCCAACCAGTCCATTCTGAAGGAGATCAATCCTGGAATTTCTTTAGAAGGAATGATGCTAAAGCTGAAACTCCAGTATTTTGGCCACCTCATGCGAAGAGTTGACTCATTGGAGAAGACTCTGATGCTGGGAGGGATTGAGGGCAGGAGGAGAAGGGGACGACAGAGGATGAGATGGCTGGATGGCATCACTGACTCGATGGATGCGAGTCTGAGTGACCTCCGGGAGCTGGTGATGGACAGGGAGGCCTGGCGTGCTGCGATTCATGGGGTCGCAAAGAGTCGGACACGACTGAGCGACTGATCTGATCTGATCTGATCTGTCTTCAAGTCCCTTCCTCCTCTTGGCTCTGAACCTACTTGACAAACCAGTAGGTTATACTCAGATATTGTTCCCCTAATCTATGTAAATGAAACTATTTGTATGGTGATCTGCCCTTCTTCAAGATTCAAGTTAATCATTTTTTGGCCCAGGATGAACCATTTGGTGCCAAGATTATTCTAAAATGCATCTTATGGGTTAGGGGCCTGGTGCCATTCTGAATTTTAAGACATTCCTTTCTTTCATTAACACACTGCTAGTGACTATATAACATCCAGCTGAAGACTAGAAGGGGGGTATTCTTTCTGCCCCCTTCTGATGCCTATGTCAGAAGCTTTCTCCATCTCCTTATACTTTAATAAAACTTTATTACACAAAAGCTCTGAGCGATCAAGCCTCATCTCTGGCCCTGGATTGAATCCCGGCGTCTTTGCGTGATTCAACAACAACATTTCAGTATGTTTTATTTTACTATTGATAAAATTAACAATGCAGAGATCCAATATTGAGTAAAATTATCTCATTCTAAGAAAATGTGTCTTTTGACCTTATATTACCATTTTCTCCTCGCTACAACTGTAGCCTATACTTACTCAGCATACGAAAATAATTGCTATCATAAGTTATAGTATGCCTTATTAAAACAGCTTAATTTGTAGACTAGTCAAGGGGAAAGATAGATAGTAATTTAATTGAATGGTATTGTCCAATATAACTTCTCCTTTGAGAAAATTCCACTAGATTATGGTTCTGGGTCAAATCCTGAACCAAAGGAATATGTGTCTTTTTTATTTAATAATTTAAAATTTTTAGAATAGTTTTAAGAAACACTTGGGAAGATAGTATGAGGTCTCTGAATATCCCACATCCAATTTATTTTATTGTTAACATTTTACAATATTGTGGTACATTTGTCATGACCAATAAACCAATCAGTACACTGTTATTAACCAAAATCCATAGTTTATTAACACTAATTCTGTTTTCTTTTACTTGTTGTCCTTTTTACTTTCCAAGATCCATCCAAGATACATTACATTTAGACAACAGGTCTCCTTAGGCTCCTCTATACTACAGCAGTTTCAGACCTTCCTTTTTCTTTGATGAGCTTGACAGTTTTGAGATGGTCAGGAATTTTGTAAGACATTCTTGAACTTGGGTTTGTCTGATGTTTTTCTCATGGGTAGACTGGCTTATGGTTTTAGGGAGGAAGACCATAGATGTAAAGTACCTTTCTCATCACATCATATCAAGAGTACATACTGTCAGCATGACTTCACGGTTGATGTTAATCTTGATCACCCAGTTCAAGTAGTGTTTATCAGATTTCTCCACTGCAAAGATAATTCTCCCCTTTTCATACTGTTCTCTTTGGAAGAAAGACAATCTCTGCAGCCTATACTTAAGGAGTGGGGAATTATGATTCAACTCCTTGAGGGTAGTGTAGTTACGTAAATGTTCGAAATTCTTGCTATGGGAGTTTTGTCTGTTCTGCCCTATTTATTACTCAATCACTTATTTATATCAGTATGGACTCATGGGCATTTTCTAGTGAGGCAGGAGGTAGATTACTATGCCCCTGCCCTAGCCAGTGAAGTGCTTGGAGATTTCTTCCCTATGGACTGAAACTCCAAAAGAAGAATATCTTGTCAAGGGAGGAGGCTGAGCCCTGCCTAGGCCATGTATTTCTCATTCTTGAAGTCAGGAGATCTCCCTGACACACATTCACAGAAAGTCCCCTCGAAGGGGAGTGCTAAGGGATGCTTTACCCATAGGCCTTTTCCATAGACTCCATCTTGGCACACACGGGACGATCCTGAGATATACCCGATATGAACACCGAACCAGGCAAATCAAAATGATTGGCCAAAAGAAACTGGAAGAAATGCCCCATAAAAAATGATTCAAATTGCCCCGAAGGCACAACTGAGGGACTGTCCCTCTGAGCGTGTCCATGTATTTATCCACACATATGGTACCCCTTTCCTTCCTAATAAATACTTCACTCGTTTCACTCCTTTCTCTCTTTGTGGGAATTCTTCTCTGCAAAGCTGAAGAGCCAGGGCCTTGTCACTGACGACTGGCCTAGTGGCTGGGATTTGGTGCTTTCACCATCATGATCCAGCTTCAATCTCTGGCTGAGAACCAAAACCCCGCTTCAAGCTGTTGCAGGCCTAGGCCACTCAAGGCCGCTAGATTATTTATACTGTTATTCAGCTTTGGCCACTGGGACCATTTTCAGTTGGTTCCTGTGTCCCTATGACATACTCCCACCAGTTTGCTTTTTGAGCACTTCCTTACTTTCTGGTACTACAAAAAAGCTTTCTTTTTTTATTTTTTTGTATAATATAATTAGGAAATGATATTACTTTTTAATATAATTTAAAAAGAAAGATGTGGTAAATTGATGAGTATTAATCAGTAACTGGGGCTTCCCAGATGACTCAGCAGTAAAGAATTTACCTGCAATCCAGGAGACACTGGAGATGTGGATTTGATCCCTGGTTGGAAGATCCCCTGGAGAGGGAAATGGCAACCCACTCCAGTATTCTTGCCTGGGGAATCCCATGGACAGAGAAGCCTGGTGGGTTACAGTCCATCGGGTCAAAAGAGTCAGACATGACTTAGCGACTGAACAACAACGATGACAAAATCAGTAACTAGGGCGTTGCATCTTGAGTTTGTTTTGAGTTCATTTTCCTATTCACATTTGACTTTTACCTTGGTTTACGATGATGGGGTTTTTTTGGGTAAACTTTCATATTATACATAAAGTGAGAGAGTCAATGAACTTAGAATTACATGCTTTTTATTTAAAGAGAAAAGTGAAGTATTTATTACTGATAACTAGGAATTATGTTGTCAAAGGACTATTAATTCAACAAACTTACGTGCTAAAAGAGGAAAATGTATATATGTTAAAGAACGAAATGAAAAAGAAGTGGCTTTTCATTTACTCTTGCACTAGAATAGTCTGCAGATTAGAGAATGCTAGGTCCATTTTAGAGAACTTACTGTATAGCAAAAGGAATTCTATTCAGTGCTCTGTGGTGACGAAATAGGGAAGAAAATCCAAAAACAGAGGGGATATATGTGTACATATAGCTGATTCATTTTGCCGTATAGTAGAAACTAACAAAACATTGTAAAGCAACTACTCCAATTAAAAAAAAAAGATACTAAGTCCATTTTAATAGAGGATAAATCCCAAGTATCAGACGAATTATGGGAGATAAAAGACCTTCTCATTCTCAAAAAGTTTTTTCCACAGGCAAAATAGCAGGGAATTGTACAAATATTAATAGTTATATGATTAAGAAGAAGTTATAGTTCTCACATTTCTGGTTCTCTTATTTATATTGGGAAAGAAAATAATTTCTAATATTGTTTCTTCAGTTGTTCAACTTATTCTTTTGTTAAGTAATAGACAGCAATCCCAAAATGTATTACACAACAGCATCTTTATGAACACACATCTGATTGGTACATCCAGTACCTTTCTTCATGAAATTCAGTGTGCCCAACAATTAACAGATAACTTTTCTGAGGCACAAAAACAGAGCAACGCGTCTATGGACAAGAAAACAGAATCAACAGCAGCTCTTGGACATAAACTGGAGTCCCTGGATTTCATTTCATTTGTGCGGGAAGCCGTCCCTGGCACAGGGAGCCACTGCCCGGAGGCATGGCTCTCGGAGCTGCCTTATCTTAAGGGTCTGTGGAAACACAGGCATAGCTCTCTGTCCCGCCACCCCTGATTGCTCCTGAGACCTGGAAAATATCTCCTGCCCAGATGTGAGTCCTTGGGCCTGGCAAGTGCTGTCTTAGTGATTAACGAAACCCCTTGCAGTGCCCAGGATGTTGAGCGCCTCCTTCTACTCCCGTGTTTGCTTTTAACTAGTCTTAGGAATGTAGGCTATAAGTCCTTGGAAAATACCACAAGATGGCGACATAATCCACAAAGAATTTTCTTTGTCCCTCTTTCTCTGTTGTGAGGTATAAAGATACGGTACTCAATAAAGACTTCGTCAGTTGCATGAAAACCCGTCTCAGGATTGACTGCTTCTGGTCCTCTCGACCCCATCTTTTCTATCTTCTTTTTCCTTCTTAGCCTTGTTGCCCTTCTTCAGGACATTTCGACTTTGCTGGCTGGTCCCGACACATTTGCTTTGCTTTTCACAACTTACGATTTCTGACATAACTGTTAAAAGTAGAATACTCCCTATATTTAGTTATCATCAATTTTAATTTACTACATAACTGATCTCTTTGAATTCCCTTGACTTTCTGTGTGGGGGAGGGTATGGAGGTGAGACAGTGGGAGTTGGGGGTGGGGGAAGAAATCCAGTCACATTTGTACATCACACTACAGTAGTTGATGGCTCCTTATCACAGTTCCTAAGATAAAGTCTTGTGTCCTAATAAGAGAGATGAGAGATCAAAAAGGACTGGGCCACTAATTTAAAATCCCAGTTTTTCTAGTCAGGTTGAGCCTGTTGGCAGCTGCTAGATTGTTAGAACGATCCATGAGCCTAGATAGTTGAAGGTAGTTCTCATTGAGGAAATAGAGATGTGTTACTTAGCGGAAAAGAACAAAAATGACCAGGTATCAGATACACTAGTGAATAGAGTGTGAAGCAAAATGTTTAAGTATTTATATATCTTATCTTAGGTGTGTACAACAGTTGTAAGACAATTTTTTTCTCTTATTTCTCAGGAAAAATACATTTAGTTATATATTAAAAACAACAAAAGATTCAGCTTCTAGTAGAAAATATTGTCAGAAGCACAGTTACATGGAGTCACCCATTTCTTATGTAGATATTGGCTTATGTTCCCCACCATCAAATTTGATAAATGACGGCACACATTTATTAAGCACCTGCCACATGCCAGGAATTCTGCTAAGGAGAAACAAAGATGACTAAGAGTATCTAAGCTCATGGTCCAGGAATTACCGGAAGGAAAAAGTAATGAGTCATAAGAGTAAGGGAAGTAAGGCAATGCAAATGAAATGCCGAGATTTCACTGTAGGGAAAAGAGGGAAAAGAATGAATGCTTTGAAAAGAGAAAGAAAAGTCGATTTCTGGGCAATATGAAATATCTCTTTTTGGGCAATGAACGTTGTTCAATCTTGTCAGGCTCCAAAGGTATCCGTAGATTCAGCTTTCAAAGAAAACTGGGACCATGACAATGGAACAGCTACAGATAGGTCATAACCATGGCAAAGAAAACAACAGCCAACATAAACTTGACCATTGTTATTGTCGAAGTGTTAGAATTATCGGTTTCAAGTACTCTTGTCATTAGTGGCTTCTTGATCCGATCTTGTGTGGTGAGGATCACTTTTCGAGCTCCATCCCACTTTCCAGGACCCTGTAGACGATACTGGACTGGAGTACAGGGTCCCCAAAATAACTGGAATGCCAGTTTGGGGTCAGTGAAGGCCAGGGACAGAAGATTGGGCTTGACGCCCACCAGATCAGCAAGCTCATCCATGGTACCTATATAGTCTCCCTGAATGGTATGGCGTTGGCTTTCCACAAACCTGAAGCAGAGAAGACAGAAACCATGGCGTATTAACAATTCAATCAATCAGTGCTTTCTGAGTATCTGCTATTGGCTCACTATTGAGATATGAACTATAGAAAACAGAGAAGAAAGAAAAGACACTGTCTCTATCCTTAAGGACCTTATAATCTACTGGAGTAGATAGGTACACATGAAACAGAGAAGAATTCAAGCCTTTGTTAAATCATGTGGTTTTAGGCTGATAGATATAGAAATGTAGAGGAGGGTAGTTGAAACAGAGCTATGATAAGTTCTTGAAGCATATGGAAGAAATAGATAAAGTGAGAACATAGAGGAGAGCATTACAAGTCAAGGGAAGGGCACAGTGAAGGAAGAAGACAAGAATGAGTTTAGAATGTAAGCACAGAATATTCGTGGGCACGACCTACAGTAGAGGAAAAATGTTGTAGAAAATAAGGGTGGATATATGGAAGCAAACATAGCAGATTGAGATACAGAGGACTCTGATGTTGTCAGAAAGAACCCACCACAAAAATTCTCAAGTTTGGGATCCTCAATTGTTTCATGAGGGAGGTGGTGGTAGAATCCAAAGGGCAGGACTTCCCAGGACCAACATTAACTTGGAATCCTGAAAGGAGGGGGAGGATGACTTATCCTCCAAGGTTCCTCCAAACGGAACCAGATGGAATGATTACACCAAGTGCAGATTTGAAGAGCAAAATGGGCTTTGGGGAGAGAAAATGTGGTACCAGTACAATACCTACGTGAAAAGTGCATGCTAAGTTGCTTCAGTCATGTCCGACTCTTTGCGACCCCAGGGACTGTAGCCCACCAGGCTCCTCTGTCCATGGGGTGCTCCAGGCAAAAATACTGGAGTGGGTGGCCATTCCCTTCTTCAGGGAATCTTTCCAATCCAGGGATGGAACTCAAATTGGAACAAGAGGGTTGTCATGCCCTCCTACAGGGGATCTTCTCAACCCAGGGATTGAACCACATCTCTTATATCTCCTGCACTGGCAGGTGCGTTCTTTACCACTAGTGGGATTGGGGAAGCCAATGGGATTTAAAGAATTAACTGATGATTTTCTATTTTTACTTTCTATTAAAAAAAAAAAGAAAGAAAAGAAACAACAGTGGGACAGAAAAGAAATAAGAGAAAAGTCAAGTCAGGTTAACTGAGATTAGATGGGCTTACTAGAAATCCAAAAAGGACAGGAAAAAGGACTTCCCTGGCAGCCCAGTGGGTAAAACTCTGCACTTCCAATGCAGGGGGAGGAGGGTTGGGGGAACGAGAATATGGGTTCAATTCCTGGTCAGGGAACTAAGACCCCACATGCTGTACAGCCAACAAATTTAAAACAAAAATAAAAATAGAAATGCCAAAAGAAACTATAAAAAACAGGGCAGAAAAAATGATACAAAATAAATTTGAAATAGAACTGGTAAGATAGAATTTCTGAGGAACTGATAGGCAAAGGAATTTATGAAATGGGACTAAAGTTTAGAAGAGAAGAAGGTAAGACAGGAAAGAATTTGAGAGCCTTCCCTTATGGGTGTGATGTTAGCTCATGGGTTTACCGGCATGTAGTGGGTCAACAGCTGTGGTGTTCAGGAAGATGTCACAGAGATACACTAGTGCCTGCTTTGCAGGATTGTTTCGAGAATCAAATAAACTCATGTATGTAAAAAACTTAGTATTTGCACAAAGTTGACCCTCAATAAAAGTTAAATGTTATCCTTAGGAACTGCTCACAGTCGGAAGGTAAGTCAAAGGAAAGAAAGGAGGAAAATTGAAATGGGGTAATAATAAATATATTTAAGTAATATATAAATATAATACATGATATAAATATAACAATTGATAACAAATACATACTAAATAATAAATATAATAAATTATTTAAATAATATAATATTGTGACCCCATGGACTGTAGCCCACCAGGCTCCTCTGTCCATGGAATTCTCCAGGCAAAAATACTGGAGTGGGAGGCCATTCCCTTCTCCAGGGCATCTTTCCAACCCAGGGATGGAACTCAATTCTCCTGCACTACAGGCAGATTCTTCACCATCTGAGCCACCTAGGAAGCCCAATAATAAATATAATTAATAATACAAATAATAAATAGTGCCAGGGAAAGAAAGCACTCCAGGAAGGAAGAGCTGTTAAAAAGCACCTATCTCAGTAGCGAAAGAAAAATCAAGTTGTTCATGGATGACTCTTAAGAGAGCAATTTCAGGAATAAGGATGGAAGTTACAATGGAGAAAAGGGTGCCAATTACAAGTTACAATGGAGAAAAGGGTGCCAATTTAGAACATGTAATAGAGAATGTTTATATTGTTGAAGTTTGGCAGTGAAAGGAAGGAGGAAAACAGGAGGGCACCTAGAAAGGGTATCAGGGTTAAGTAAAAACTTTCTCTCCCTCCCAGAAGGGAGAGTTACACTGGTATAATCACATAACTGAAGAAAACCACATCTTTGGGCATGGGGTGATTGTGCCTCTGACTTTTAGGAATTGATCAACATCAACTTCATTCAAATAAAATGCCCCCCGTGAATAAGTTTAAGTTCTGAAATTCAGATTGCTAAATAAGCACTAAGCAGCTAGCTGATGGTACCCCCTTCCCAGATCATATAGACTGTTCACACCAAGAGATACTGGGGCCTGAGTATGCTGTCACAGGCCAGCCAGTAAATGTCCTCTGCAGATCTGCAAGTCTACCTACAGATTTGTAATTTGACCGTATCTCAGAGAAGATCAGATCAGATCAGTCGCTCAGTCATGTCCGACTCTCTGCGACCCCACGAACCACAGCACGCCAGGCCTCCCTATCCATCAGCAGCTCTCGGAGGTCACCCAGACTCACATCCATCGAGTCAGTGATGCCATCCAGCCATTTCATCCTCTGTCGTCCCCTTCTCCTCCTGCCCCCAATCCCTCCCAGCATCAGAGTCTTCTCCAATGAGTCAACTCTTCGCATGAGGTGGCCAAAATACTGGAGTTTCAGCTTTAGCATCATTCCTTCCAAAGAAATCCCAGGGCTGATCTCCTTCAGAATGGACTGGTTAGATCTCCATGCAGTCCAAGGGACTCTCAAGAGTCTTCTCCAACACCACAGTTCAAAAGCATCAATTCTTCGGCGCTCAGCCTTCTTCACAGTCCAGCTCTCACATCCATACATGACCACAGAAAAGACCATAGTCTAGACTAGGTGAACCTTTGTTGGCAAAGTAATGTCTCTGCTTTTGAATATGCTATCTAGGTTGGTCAATAACTTTCCTTCCAAGGAGTAAGTGTCTTTTAATTTCATGGCTGCAGTCACCATCTGCAGTGATTTTGGAGCCCAGAAAAATCAAGTCTGACACTGTTTCCACTGTTTCTCCATCTATTTCCCATGTAGTGATGGGACCAGATGCCATGATCTTCGTTTTCTGAATGTTGAGCTTTAAGCCAACCTTTTCACTCTCCACTTTCACTTTCATCAAGAGGCTTTTGAGTTCCTCTTCACTTTCTGCCATAAGGGTGGTGTCATCTGCATATCTGAGGTTATTGATATTTCTCCCAGCAATCTTGTTTCCAGCTTGTGTTTCTTCCAGTCCAGTATTTCTCATGATGTACTCTGCATATAAGTTAAACAAACATGGTGACAATATACAGCCTTTACGTACTCCTTTTCCTATTTGGAACCAGTCTGTTGTTCCATGACCAGTTCTAACTGTTGCTTCCTGACCTGCATACAGATTTCTCAAGAGGCAGATCAAGCGCTCTGGTATTCCCATCTCTTCCAGAATTTTTCACAGTTTATTGGGATCTACACAGTCAAAGGATTTGGCATAGTCAATACAGCAGAAATAGATGTTTTTCTGGAACTCTCTTGCTTTTTCCATGATCCAGCGGATGTTGGCAATTTGATCTCTGGTTCCTCTGCCTTTTGTAAAACCAGCTTGAACATCAGGAAGTTCACGGTTCACATATTGCTGAAGCCTGGCTTGGAGAATTTTGAGCATTACTTTACTAGCGTGTGAGATGAGTGCAATTGTGCGGTAGTTTGCGCACTCTTTGCATTGCCTTTCTTTGGGATTGGGATGAAAACTGACCTTTTCTAATCTTGTGGCCACTGCTGAGTTTTCCAAATTTGCTGGCATATTGAGTGCAGCACTTTCACAGCATCATCTTTCAGGATTTGGAATAGCTCCACTGGAATTCCATCACCTCCACTAGCTTTGTTCGCAGTGATGCTTTCTAAGGCCCACTTGACTTCACATTCCAGGATGTCTGGCTCTAGGTCAGTGATAACACCATCGTGATTATCTGGGTCGTGAAGCTCTTTTTTGTACAGTTCTTCTGTGTATTCTTGCCACCTCTTCTTAATATCTTCTGCTTCCATTAGGTCCATACCATTTCTGTCCTTTATCGAGCCCATCTTTGCATGAAATGTTCCTTTGGTATCTCTGATTTTCTTGAACAGATCCCTAGTCTTTCCCATTCTGTTGTTTTCCTCTGTTTCTTTGCATTGATCGCTGAAGAAGGCTTTCTTATCTCTTCTTGCTATTCTTTGGAACTCTGCATTCAGATGTTTATATCTTTCCTTTTCTCCTTTGCTTTTCGCTTCTCTTCTTTTCACAGCTATTTGCAAGGCCTCCCCAGACAGCCATTTTGCTTTTTTGCATTTCTTTTCCATGGGGACGGTCTTGATCCCTGTCTCCTGTACAATGTCACGAACCTCATTCCATAGTTCATCAGGCACTCTATCTATCAGATCTAGGCCTTTAAATCTATTTCTCACTTCCACTGTATACTCATAAGGGATTTGATTTAGGTCATACGTGAATGGGCTAGTGGTTTTCCCTACTTTCTTCAATTTCAGTCTGAATTTGGCAATAAGGAGTTCATGGTCTGGGCCACAGTCAGCTCCTGGTCTTGTTTTTGCTGATCGTATAGAGCTTCTCCATCTTTGGCTGCAAAGAATATAATCGATCTGATTTCGGTGTTGACCATCTGGTGATGTCCATGTATAGAGTCTTCTCTTGTGTTGTTGGAAGAGGGTATTTGCTATGACCAGTGCATTTTCTTGGCAAAACTCTATTAGTCTTTGCCCTGCTTCATTCTGTATTCCAAGGCCAAATTTGCCTGTAACTCCAGGTGTTTCTTGACTTCCTACTTTTGCATTCTAGTCCCCTATAATGAAAAGGACATCTTATCTACCCCTCATTAATTCATTGCTGCCCCTCCTTTCTCTGGCAGCTCTAGCAGCCCTTGAAGTAATTCTTGCCAAAATAACATATCTGGTTTTCCCTCCATGTGCTTTTTCCTACCTGACTTTTCTTTTAGGCCCTACACATAGGAGTCTCTTAAGCTCTTCTCTCCTTTCCCATCCATACTCAAATCACTTGGTGGTATTTCTCTATTCTGTTGTGACAAACTATTATTTCCTTTCTTTCAAAATATCTAAATCCTTAAATGAACACAAGGAAAATAAATATAGCACAACATTGCTCTTGTTAAGAATTGAGTGGGAAAAATTGGGAGAATTCTTACTGTTTTTCCATATCTTCTTGAACCTTAGCTATTTCTGTCATCATTTCACTTTGTGGGGGCAATGTCTTTAACCCTAAAGAGAAAAAAAAAAATTAAAAATTTAAGTGTCAAATTACCTCAGTATGAATAATAATCCTATTAACAATGACTGTGCTATGGAGAATTCAAAGGAATACAGGCTAGTTTTCTGTACCAAGGAAGTTACACATTCAGTTGATCACCTTACCCTTCCACCACCAGAATATAACCATATTAACTTTGGGTAGCTTACTCTTTCCCACTTTGTCTTTGGAAGAAATGTCTCCTAATCTGCTTTCCAACCAATATCTGCCTCCTCCCTAAAATAGTCTTTAAATTGGGAAATGAGATATGGACATGAGAAAATGATAAAAAGTATACGAAAAATTAGGTTCAAAGTAAAAGAGTAGGAGGAGGATGAGAAACACATCTGTATTTGTACTCAATCCCAAAGGGGCTTTATACCACAGACAGAAGGAAGTAAATAAACTGTCAATCTGTTTTACGCGTCAAGTCCCTTGGGAAATAAACCTTACCTTATAAACTTCTTTATTTGGTGAGAGTGAGGGCCAAGGTCAAAGGCAACTAACAATACCCAGTCTTAAGAAATAAACTTATGCACCAATGCACAAAGAGTTCCAGTAGCAGGAATTTAACACCAACATTAAGGACATGGCTAGACAAAGGTAGGATAGTACTTAACATGGAAACTCTCAATTTCAGTGATTAGCTTTATGCCCAGAATTTATAGGCACTATGCGATAGAGAAAATTTGAGCCAACTCTAAAGGTACTCATACCTTATGCCTTTGCTTCTGCTGTGTTCTCTGTCTTGTATGCCTTCCCCTTTACTCCTTATTTGTGTAGAAAAAGCCTGTTCATTTCCTCCGTTGGTTGTATCCAACTCTAAACCCAACTCTAAAGTGGAGCCCAGCGTGCTACAGTCCATGGGGTTGCAAAGAGTCAGACATGACTCAGGAACTCAACAACAACTGTAGAGTTTAGAAAACTGCCAAAGCTGAACTTGCATTCATTGAATAGAGATTTATTGGCTGCCTCCCATGTGCTAGGCATTGGTCTGGTCTTCGAAAACGAAAGCAAATAAACTTGACTCTTATGTTTAAAGAATTTTCAGAGGACGTCCCTGGTGGTCTAGTGGTTCAGAATCTTTCTTCCAATGCAGGGGATGTGGGTTCAATCCCTGGTTAGGGAACTCAGAACCCACATGCAACAGAGAAGCTAAGCACTCACACCACAACTAGAGAAGCCTGTGCCCTGCAAGGAGGACCCAGTTTGCAGCCAGAAAAACAAAGAGCTTTCAACATATTACCTGCTGTGCTTGCTGCTTAGTGGGTAAGTCAGCTAGAAGATCTAGAAGATGATAGGATCTAGATAGGATCTAGAAGATGATAGGATATATGGCAAAAGAAGTGAAAGATAGGCCTGAAAAAGCAGCCTGTATCTAATAACTCCAGAAAGAATGAAGGAATGGAGCCAAAACAAAAAGAATACCCAGCTGTGGATGTGTCTGGTGATAGAAGCAAAGTCCAATGCTATAAAGAGCAATATTGCATAGGAACCTGGAATGTCAGGTCCATGAATCAAGGCAAATTGGAAGTGGTCAAACAAGAGATGGCAAGAGTGAATGTTGACATTCTAGGAATTAGCGAACTAAAATGGACTGGAATGGGTGAATTTAACTCAGATGACCATTATATCTATTACTGCGGGCAGGAATCCCTCAGAAGATATGGAGTGGCCATCATGGTCAACAAAAGAGTCCGAAATGCAGTACTTGGATGCAATCTCAAAAACGACAGAATGATCTCTGTTGCCAAGGCAAACCATTCAATGTCACAGTAATCCAAGTCTATGCCCCAACCAGTAACGCTGAAGAAGCTGAAGTTGAACGGTTCTATGAAGACCTCCAAGACCTTTTAGAACGAACACCCAAAAAAGATGTCCTATTGATTATAGGGGACTGGAATGCAAAAGTAGGAAGTCAAGAAACACCTGGAGTAACAGGCAAATTTGGCCTTGGAATACGGAATGAAGCAGGGCAAAGACTAACAGAGTTTTGCCAAGAAAATGCATTGGTCATAGCAAATACCCTCTTCAAACAACACAAGAGCAGACTCTATACATGGACATCACCAGATGGTCAACACCAAAATCAGATCGATTATATTCTTTACAGCCAAAGATGGAGAAGCTCTATACAATCAGCAAAAACAAGACCAGGAGCTGACTGTGGCTCAGACCATGAACTCCTTATTGCCAAATTCAGACTGAAATTGAAGAAAGTAGGGAAAACCACTAGCCCATTCACGTATGACCTAAATCAAATCCCTTATGAGTATACAGTGGAAGTGAGAAATAGATTTAAGGGCCTAGATCTGATAGATAGAGTGCCTGATGAACTATGGACGGAGGTTCGTGACATTGTACAGGAGACAGGGATCAAGACCGTCCCCATGGAAAAGAAATGCAAAAAAGCAAAATGGCTGTCTGGGGAGGCCTTGCAAATAGCTGTGAAAAGAAGAGAAGCGAAAAGCAAAGGAGAAAAGGAAAGATATAAACATCTGAATGCAGAGTTCCAAAGAATAGCAAGAAGAGATAAGAAAGCCTTCTTCAGCGATCAATGCAAAGAAACAGAGGAAAACAACAGAATGGGAAAGACTAGGGATCTGTTCAAGAAAATCAGAGATACCAAAGGAACATTTCATGCAAAGATGGGCTCGATAAAGGACAGAAATGGTATGGACCTAATGGAAGCAGAAGATATTAAGAAGAGGTGGCAAGAATACACAGAAGAACTGTACAAAAAAGAGCTTCATGACACAGATAATCACGATGGTGTGATCACTGACCTAGAGCCAGACATCCTGGAATGTGAAGTCAAGTGGGCCTTAGAAAGCATCACTGCGAACAAAGCTAGTGGAGGTGATGGAATTCCAGTGGAGCTATTCCAAATCCTGAAAGATGATGCTGTGAAAGTGCTGCACTCAATATGCCAGCAAATTTGGAAAACTCAGCAGTGGCCACAAGATTAGAAAAGGTCAGTTTTCATCCCAATCCCAAAGAAAGGCAATGCCAAAGAGTGTGCAAACTACCGCACAATTGCACTCATCTCACACGCTAGTAAAGTAATGCTCAAAATTCTCCAAGCCAGGCTTCAGCAATATGTGAACCGTGAACTTCCTGATGTTCAAGCTGGTTTTACAAAAGGCAGAGGAACCAGAGATCAAATTGCCAACATCCGCTGGATCATGGAAAAAGCAAGAGAGTTCCAGAAAAACATCTATTTCTGCTTTATTGACTATGCCAAAGCCTTTGACTGTGTAGATCACAATAAACTGTGGAAAATTCTGGAAGAGATGGGAATACCAGACCACCTGATCTGCCTCTTGAGAAATCTGTATGCAGGTCAGGAAGCAACAGTTAGAACTGGTCATGGAACAACAGACTGGTTCCAAATAGGAAAAGGAGTACGTAAAGGCTGTATATTGTCACCATGTTTGTTTAACTTATATGCAGAGTACATCATGAGAAACGCTGGACTGGAAGAAACACAAGTTGGAATCAAGATTGCCGGGAGAAATATCAATAACCTCAGATATGCGGATGACACCACCCTTATGGCAGAAAGTGAAGAGGAACTCAAAAGCCTCTTGATGAAAGTGAAAGTGGAGAGTGAAAAGGTTGGCTTATAGCTCAACATTCAGAAAACGAAGATCATGGCATCTGGTCCCATCACTACATGGGAAATAGATAGAGAAACAGTGTCAGACTTGATTTTTCTGGGCTCCAAAATCACTGCAGATGGTGACTGCAGCCATGAAATTAAAAGACACTTACTCCTTGGAAGGAAAGTTATGACCAACCTAAATAGCATATTCAAAAGCAGATACATTACTTTGCCAACAAAGATCCATCTAGTCAAAGCTATGGTCTTTCCTGTGGTCATGTATGGATGTGAGAGCTGGACTGTGAGGAAGGCTGAGCACCGAAGAATTGATCTTTTTGAACTGTGGTGTTGGAAAGACTCTTGAGAGTCCCTTGGACTGCATGGAGATCTAACCAGTCCATTCTGAAGGAGATCAGCCCTGGGATTTCTTTGGAAGGAATGATGCTAAAGCTGAAACTCCAGTATTTTGGCCACCTCATGCGAAGAGTTGACTCATTGGAGAAGACTCTGATGCTGGGAGGGATTGGGGGCAGGAGGAGAAGGGGACGATAGAGGATGAGATGGCTGGATGGCATCACTGACTCGATGAATATGAGTCTGAGTGACCTCCGGGAGTTGGTAATGGACAGGGAGGCCTGGCGTGCTGCAATTCATGGGGTCGCAAAGAGTCGGACACGACTGAGAGTGATCTGATCTGATCTGATCTAATTTTTGAAGGAACTTGAATGCCATGCTATGACATAATGGCTCCTTGTGATTCAGAGAATTGTATCATTTCATATGGTTTGCAAGGGAAGAAAGTTACTAAATGAAAGTGGAATCCTTGCAAGAGTTCGTGAGAGGTTACAAAAGAGACAAAGATAAAAGAAAACTAGATTTTGGTCAAGGCAAGCAAGTAGACTTCAGTTCAGTTCAGTTGCTCAGTCAGGTCCGACTCTTTGAGACCCCATGAATCACAGCACGCCAGGCCTCCCTGTCCATCACCAACTCCCGGAGTTCACTCAGACTCAAGACCATTGAGTCAGTGATGCCATCCAGCCATCTCATCCTCTGTTGTCACCTTCTACGCCTGCCTTTCTGATCCCTCCCAGCACAGAGTCTTCTCCAATGAGTCAACTCTTCTCATGAGGTGGCCAAAGTACTGGAGTTTCAGCTTCAGCATCATTCCTTCCAAAGAAATCCCAGGGCTGATCTCCTTCAGAATGGACTGGTTGGATCTCCTTGCAGTCCAAGGGACTCTCAAGAGTCTTCTCCAACACCACAGTTCAAAAGCATCAACCCTTCAGCGCTCAGTCTTCTTCACAGTCCAACTCTCACATCCATACATGACCACAGGAAAGACCATAGCCTTGACTAGACGGACCTTTGTTGGCAAAGTAATGTCTCTGTTTTTGAATATGCTATCTAGGTTGGACATAATTTTCCTTCCAAGGAGTAAGCGTCTTTTAATTTCATGGCTGCAGTCACCATCTGCAGTGATTTTGGAGCCCAGAAAATTCAAGTCTGACACTGTTTCCACTGTTTCCCCATCTATTTCCCATGAAGTGATGGAACTGGATGCCATGATCTTCGTTTTCTGAATGTTGAGTTTTAAGCCAACTTTTTCACTCTCCACTTTCACTTTCATCAAGAGGCTTTTAGTTCCTCTTCACTTTCTGCCATAAGGGTGGTGTCATCAGCATATCTCAGGGTACTGATATTTCTCCTGGCAAGTAGACTTAGTGTTCTACAAAAGAGTGTAATATTTCCTTAACAAAAGAATAGTAATTCTAGAGAACAAAGGAAGAAGGGAAATGGGACTTGGTAGGAAAGAACACATCACGCAAGAAGACAGGCTGAGCTGGAAATGTGTGAAATTAGTTGATTCTAAAGGCTTAAAACCAGCACAGTGAGGGTAGAATTCAGAGATGAGAAAGGCAAGAATTTGGTAGGTAGAGTGTAGGGGTATGAGTATTAGAAAACACTCAGGGTTCCTTTTGGAAGTTGATAAATTTATAGGGATTCTCTGGTGACTCCTTCCTTCCGAGTGTTAAAAGAAAGCTGGAGGAGTTAGCACATAAGCTCTGCTAGCATAGAAAACTGGGCTTTTTATACAATTCCCCTAAAATCCCCTAATCCCACAACCATAATGCAGAATCTTCCAAATGCTTTTCCCCTAATCCTCTCAATAGTTCACATGTTCTGGAAGAGTCTCAGTTGTTTCTTCAAAGTATATTAAGGTGCTGTGGCCTATTTTAATGCAACTTTTTCCTCTTACTTAATTGACCACTTAAAAGAGCCACTTAATATGACTGGAATTTGCCAACTTAATGGGTTGCTTGCATTGGATTGCTGGTCCAGTGCCCAAGGAGCACACAATCTACTGGATGGAATTAAAGAAGTAAGAAAGGAAAGAACTCTGGGGCGTCCCTGGTAGTCCCTGTGGTTAGGACTCCATGCTTCCAATGCAGGGGCTGCGGGTCTGATTCCTGGTTGGGGAACTATGATCCTATGTGCTCCATGGTGTAGCCAAAAAATTAAAAGAAAAAGAAAAGAAATGAAGGAACTTTGGGCAAATCTGGAAAAGCTTTTTTTTTTTTTTTTTTTTGCTAATCTTTTTTAAAATTTTTATTTATTTTAATTGGAGACTAATTACTTCACAATATTGTGGTGGTTTTTGCCATATATTGTGACGAATCAGCCATGGGTGTACATGTGTCCCACCATCCTGAACCCCGCGCCCACCTCTCTCCCACCCATTCCTCTGGGTTGTCCCAGATCACCAGCTTCCCTGCTTCATGCATCGAACTTGCACTGGTCATCTATTTTACATATGGTAATATACATTTTCAATGCTATTCTCTCATATGGTCCCACCCTTTCCTTCTCCCACGTAGTCCAAAAGTCTGATCTTTACATCTATGTCTCATTTACTGTCTTGCATATAGGGTCATCTTTACTGTCTTTCTAAATTCCATATATATATGCGTTAATATACTGTATTGGTGTTTCTCTTTCTGGCTTACTTCGCTCTGTATAATAGGCTCCAGTTTCATCAACCTCATCAGAACTCAAATGTATTTTTTTTATAGCTGAGTAATATTGCATTGTGTATATGTACCAAAACTTCCTTATCCATTCTTCTACCAATGGATATCTAGGTTGCTTCCATGTCCTAGCTGTTGTAAACAGTGCTGCAATGAACACTGGGGTACACGTGTCTCTTTCAATTCTGGCTTCCTCAGTGTGTATGCCCAGCAGTGGGATTGCTGGGTCGTATGGCAGTTCTATTCTGGTTTTTAAGAAATCTCTACACTGTCCTCCATAGTGGCTATACTAGTTTTCACTCCCATTTATCACCATTGTTTCTTTTTCTCTTCTACCATGAAGTATTCACTAGGGAAGAAGCTGTAATTTTTATAGGAACTCTGAATCCGTTCAGTTTAGTCACTCAGTCATGTCCGATCTTTGTGACCCCATGAACTGCAGCATGCCAGGCTGCCCTGTCCATCACCAACTCCCGGAGCTTACTCAAACTCATGTCCACTGAGTCAGCGATGCCATCTAACCATCTCACCCTCTGTTATCCCCTTCTCCTCCTGTCTTCAATCTTTCCCCAGTATCAAGCTCTTTTCCAGCGAGTCACTTCTTCACATCAGGTGACCAAAGTATTGGAACTTCAGCTTCAGCATCAGTCCTTCCAACGAATATTCAGGACTAATTTCCCCTAGGATGGACTGGTTGCATCTCCTTACAGGCCAAGGGACTCTCAACAGTCTTCTCCAACACCACAGTTAAAAAGTAACACTTCTTGGGCACTCAGCCTTCTTTATGGTCTCTCACAGCCACACATTACTACTGGAAAAACAATAGCTTTGACTAGATGAACCTTTGTCAGCAAAGTAATGTCTCTGCTTTTTATTACGCTATCTAGGTTTGTCATACCTTTTCTCCCACGGAGCAAGGGTCTTTTAATTTCATCACTGCAGTCGCCATCTGCAGTGATTTTGGAGGCCAAGAAAATACAGTTTGTCACTGTTTCCATTGTTTCCCCATCTATTTGCCATGAAGCCATGGGACCAGATGCCATGATCTTAGTTTTTTGAATGTTGAGTTTTAAGCCAACTTTTTCACTCTCCTCTTTCACTTTCATCAAGAGGCTCTTTAGTTCTTCACTTTCTGCCATTGGGGCAGTGTCATCTGCATATCTGAGGTTACTGATATTTCTCCCAGCAATCTTGATTCCAGCTTGTGCTTCATCCAGCCCCGCATTTTGCATGATGTATTCTGCATATAAGTTAAATAAGCAGGATGACAATATACAGCCTTGAAATACTCCTTTCCCAATTTGGAACCAGTCTGTTGTTCCATGTCTGGTTCTCACAATTGCTTCTTGACCTGCCTACAGATTTCTCAGGAGGCAGGTGAGGTGGTCTGGTATTCCCATCTCTTTAAGAATTTTTCACAGATAGTCGTGATCCACACAGTCAAAGGGGCTCCCTGGTGGCTCAGCTGGTAAAGAATCTGCCTGCAATGTGGGAAAGCTAGCTTCCATCCCTGGGTTAGGAAGATCCCCTGGAGAAGGAAAAGGCTACCCACTCCAGTATTCTGGCCTGGAGAATTTCATAGGGTCACAAAGAGTCAGACACAACTGAGCAACTTTCACTTTTCACACAGTCAAAGGCTTTTGCATAGGCAATAAAGCAGAAGTATATGTTTTTCTGGAATTCTTTTGCTCTTTCTATGATCCACAGATGTTGGCAATTTGATCTCTGGTTTCTCTGCCTTTGCTAAATCCAGCTCGTACAGCTGGAATTTCTTGGTTCACACACTGTTGAAGCCTAGGTTGAAGGATGTTGAGCATTACCTAGCTAGCATGTGAAATGAGTACAGTTGTGTGGTAGTTTGAACATTCTTTAGCATTTCTCTTCTTTGAAATTGGAATGAAAACGGAACCTTTCCAGTCCTGTGGCCACTGCTGAGTTTTCCAAACTTGCTGGCATTTTGAGTGCAGCACTTTCGCAGCACCATCTTTTGGGATTTGAAATAGCTCAGCTGGAATTCCATCACCTCCACTACCCTTATTTGTAGTGATGTTTCTTAAGGCCCACTTGACCTCACACTCCAAGATGTCTGGCTCTAGGTGAGTGATAACACCATCATGGTTGTCTAGATCATTAAGATCTTTTTTGTGTAGTTTTCCTGTGTATTCTTGCCACCTCTTCTTAATATCTTCTGCTTCTGTTAGGTCCATAATGTTTCTGTCCTTTATTATGCCCATCTTTGCATGAAATATACTTTTGGTATCTCTAGTCTTCTTGAAGTGATCTCTAGTCTTTCCCATTCTTATGTTCCTCTATTTCTTTGCATTGTTCACTTAGGATGGTTTTCTTATCTCTCCTTGCTATTCTTTGGAATTCTGCATACAGATGGATATATCTTTCCTTTTCTCCTTTGCCTTTCACTTCTCTTTTTTTCTCAGCTATTTTTAGGGCCTTCTGAGACAACCATTTTGCCTTTTTGCATTTCTTTTTCTTAGGGATGGTTTTGATCACGGCTTCAATGTTTGATCACTATACAATATTATGAACCTTCATCCATAGCTCTTCAGGTACTCTGTCTATCAGATCTGATCCCTGAATCTATATGTCAGCTCCTTTTTAGTACTTCAAATGGCACATTTTCAAATCCCTTAACCATTCTTATCTCTCTCCTTTTAATGTACTCCAGTTTCACTTTTCAGAGAAGGCAATGGCACCCCACTCCAGTACTTTTGCCTAGAAAATCCCACAGACTGAGGAGCCTGGTGGGCTGCAGTCCATGGGGTTGCTAAGAGTCGGACACGACTGAGCAACTTCACTTTCTCTTTTCATTTTCATGCATTGGAGAAGGAAATAGCAACCCACTCCAGTGTTCTTGCCTGGAGAATCCCAGGGATGGGGGAGCCTGGTGGGCTGCCGTCTATCGGGTGGCACAGAGTCAGACACGAGCGAAGTGACTTAGCAAGCAAGCAAGGAAGCAAGTTTCATCTTTAAAAATTTTTTAGGTGTGGTCTGACCACAGTGTGGTCTGACTTAGAGAAGAATGTTGTAAATTCCAGGATATTATAGTTTGTTAATGATATCAGGTATAATTAAGCCTTTTAGAAGCCACATTATTCTGCTAATTCATACTGAACCTACTATCCCAAACCCTACAGTTTTTTCTCATGTTCTCATAGCCCAAACTTTCTGAAAAAGGGAATATAAAGGGGGAAATTGAGAATTTGAGTGGCTGAATCTTCTACATTCTGTTCTAGTCTTTACCAGGTCTTAATTTTTTGCTGAAATCAAGTCACAGCACTTCTATATTTGACTTTCTCTAACTATAAAAAAAGAAGACTGCTTCACAAATATGTATCCATTTTCTAAAATCTAGAAGAGTGGATTTTAAACTGGAGTGCACATTATAATCACCTGGGGAACATTTTCTCAATGATTTTATATCAGCTCCATCTCGGACTTATATACTAAATACCACCAGCAAAACATGCCTATTTTGGGAAAATTTCCCAGGAGATTTTGCTATAGGTCCATGGTTATAAATTACTACTTTATATTCCCTCAACAATTAATTTTTGAGCACTGACTTTGTGCCATGCACTGTTACAATCATACATACTATCTGGCTATTTATAAGCAAGAATATAAACACAATTAAACATACTACTAAGTAATCAGGTAATCATCTTTCATGGTCACTTACCTTTGAAAACTTGAGTGGCCCAGCGTCCTTGGAGCTCTGAAACGGGCATAATGGCACCCAAGGGCTGGATCAAGCCTATGATTGCAAGAGTTGGCTTTTCAAGGTTAGGAGGGAAGACCTTTTTATACAGGGATATCTTGTTTTTGACTACTTTGACACAATCTTCAAGAAAAGGAAATGCAAAGCTATAGCCTGTAGCAAAGATAACAGCATCAATGTCATCCTCCCTGGAGCCGTCCTCAAATATGGCTGCTGTCTCTGTGAACTCCTTCACATTTGTTTTTACCTTCACAAAGCCAGAAATTATACGGTTTGGCAGGTCATCATTTACTGTTGGATGTTGACTGAAAACTCTGTGAATGATGATAAAGAAGGAGAAATGAGAGATCATGAGAGAGAGAGAGAGAGAGAAATCATTACCATGTAAGTACAATTCTGCTTTGATTGAGGTGGTTAATCAATATGCCAATAGTCTCCCTTTATTCATGAAATTTGGGAAGGGTCTAATATATACCAGCTCGATAAAGATAAGGATGATCTCAGAGTAGATGTTGGACTGTGGAAGGCATTGAAAGGGAAGATGTTGGAGAAGTAGGGGAAGAATGGTCTTATTTGAAAAGTACATGTATGGTTTCTCAAGCAATAATAATGCTCTTGGTGACATAATAAGGCCACAGTCTAGTGCTTTCTATCCATATGTCAGAAAGTCTGCAGAACTGTATTATCAGCATCCTATTGAGCCTCATTTTAGTTTCCAAGGCCCACGAGGTAGACTTGAACCACTATTTTCCAAACTGTATAATGAACTACATGTGTATAATAATTTACATTTATAAACTGATTTTACATCCATTAACATAAACCTAATGAAGGAGGCAGGACAGTTACCATTATCCAGGTTTTATAGATGAGGAAACTGAGGACTAAAAAAGTTAAGTGACTTGCCTAAGGTCCTGCAGCCTAGGACTTTAGGATTTATATCAAAATGGTTTTTTATGAACTCTCTTGAGATCCTCTGGGCATGGTAAGTAGTGTTTCCTAGAAATAGCATAGGATAAGGTGACAAAAAAATGACAGGTTTGCAGAATTTGGACCTTTCTAAAAACAGTCTGAATCCTTGGATACTGTGTTAACAGGCTCTGAGAATCCTCAGCCTGTCATGTTCGGACAGAGCTGGCCTCTTCCCAGGAACTGGTCTGTTTAAACAGTATTGCTGGCTTGTTGCATTAGTAATTCTTTGACTCAAGCCTTTAGGTTTGTGATTCTGTTCTCATTCCAACCTCATCATTTCATCTTTCTCTCCAAACTTACTCCTTTTCACTAACAGTACCACAATTCCACACTGTTGCCCAAATCACAGAACTGTGAGTCTTACATCTGGTTACCAAGCCATCCTTTCTCCTTTAAATATCCTCAGAATCACCTGGACTGTTATAGTTGGCTTCAGGGTCTCCTGCTCCATCCCCCTTCAAATCTATGTTCTAGATTATTTGGGGAGTGATTGTTCAAAAATGTATTTATTATTATTATGTCACTCACTTGCTTAAAACCTTTTGATGATGGCTCTGGACTGTCTTCATTCTAAACTTTTTATTTTATTTATCTCCAGCGAACCTGGAGATGTACTCAGGCACTCTTCTGTCTCTGCCTAATAGTCCAGCCCAACGAAACTATGTGCAGGTCTTACAGCATAATATATTTTTGCTATTCTAAGACCTTGTATTTATAATTACAATGCTACTTCCTTACCCTATTTGTTTGACTATCTCCTATTATTTCATAAAGACTCCGTTCATTTTTGTGATTCCCACAGTTTTGGATGCTACAGTTTCCATAATTGGGTCAATTAAATGGCTGAAAGTTTGTTGGGAAACACACTCTCCAACTAGCATCCCACTGATTAATTTCAAAGGAAAAAAATATCTTTACAGAAGAGAAACCTGGTAGCTACTACCAAATCCATGTGATCAAATTTAACATCATTAATATGAAATAAACTGCTGTCATTTGATTCCTGATGTGATCCACCAAGGAGGCACAAGATAACCTATGAGTATTTGCACCAGAACCATTTAATCTAAATGTAATAGAGGAAGAACAACTATGAAAGTCCAAATTTAGAGACTTTCTGCAAAACAAATGGCTTCAATTCTTTAAAAAAAAACAAACAAACAAAAAAAAAAACAAAAAAAAATCCATGTAAAAAATAGAGAATTATTTCAGATTAAGAGAGACAAAAGAGAGATGACAACTGAATGCAATGGTGTAATACCTGACAGGATCCTAGATTTTAAAAATAAAAAAGGTACAAAGAATTCCCTGGTGATCCAGTGGTTAGGACTCTGCACTTTAAGCCATGCAGTGTGGCCCCAAAATAAAAAGCTACAGATATTATTGAAACAATTTGGGAAATTTGAATATGCAATAGATTATCAATAGATAATGGTACTTTATCAATATTCAGTTTGCTAAGTGTGGTAATTATATTATGTTTATGTAGAAGAATGCCCTTTTTCTTAGGCAATGTATGCTAAAGAATATAAGGTAAAGCGTCTTATTGACTACAAGTAGTTGCTCAGAGTCAGACAAGGCTGAGCAACTTCATTTTCACTTTTCATTTTCATGCATTGGAGAAGGAAATGACAACCCACTCCAGTGTTCTTGCCTGGAGAATCCCAGGGACGGGGGAGCCTGGTGGGCTGCCATCTATGGGGTCGCACAGAGTCGGACACGACTAAAGCGACTTAGCAGTAGCAGCAGTATAGGGCTACTGTGAGGACTAAATGAGATCATGCATGTAACACATTGAGCACCATGTTTGTCTTATATTAAGTCTTCAAAAAGGTAAGATGCTAGTATTACTATTAGGTCTTGAGTCTCAGTATTCTCAAGCCAGTTTACTGCTTGGCTCAGATGCTCAGTTGTTGGATGAATGAAGGATGCCCTGCCCTCTACTACCATTTTATTGTTGCTGTTGGGCATCATGTAAAAAGAACTCGTACCTTGGAGAATGATAAAATGATTAATGCCAAGGAGAATTCTAGGTGGAAAATTACAGACCAGTAGATCTTGGACTTCTATGGGGCAAGGCAGAAATCTGATTTCTGATTCTGTGCATCTGTTTCATGTACAGGCAGAGGTAAGCTCTACTGTTAGCCTGTGGGCATAGCCTTTATACTTTGCTTTGGCCATCCCTGCCAACTCCAAGGAGAAGGCAATGGCACCCCACTCCAGTACTCTTGCCTGGAAAATCCCATGGATGGAGGAACCTGGTAGGCTGCAGTCCATGGGGTCGCTAAGAGTTGGACACGACTGAGCAACTTCACTTTCACTTTTCTCTTTTCATGCATTGGAGAAGGAAATGACAACCCACTGCAGTGTTCTTGCCTGAAGAATCCCAGGGACGGAGGAGCCTGGTGGGCTGCCATCTATGGTGTCGCACAGAGTTGGACATGACTGAAGCGACTTAGCAACAGCAGCAGCAGCCAACTCCAAGCCTTGGAACATACCTGTGTTTAGGCTTCAGGCCAAACATTTCATGATTAAACCTTTGGTTAATCTTTTTCTCCAAATATCTATTTGCTGCTGATTCACCAGTAATCTTCTTCAGCAAATGATTAAATCGAGATGAGAAAATTGTATCAAAAGGATATCCATAGTCTCCTACACGATTGAGGATCCAAGCCCCTCTTCTGGTGCTGAGGAAAACCTGAGGGATGGGGAAAAAATAATTTTTGCTTTTGCCATTCTCTGAAGAAATGGGAGCCCATTTTTTTCAAGATGAAGTTCAAATGCATTAATCTGGCTTTTTATTCCCTGCCTATCTCTTTATTTATTTAAATTTCCTGCCATTTTCTTCTCAAACACTAAGCTTACAATTAAATTGGTATATTCACTGAACAAGAATATATCTTGCTAAGCTACCACTGCATTTCTTTTTAATGTCATTATGCCTCCCTGAAAGGCCCCCTATTCCCTAAATTCTCCAAAGCTTATTCTTTTTTAAGATCCAGAATCAAGTCTCCCTTCTCCATAAGATACCACTGATCATTCTGGCTGATAATTTTCTCTCCATTTTCTGAATTTCTCTAGCACTTATCACCTGTCCAACTCATTTAAAATCAGGGGAGAGGGGCTTCCCCGGTGATTCAGTGGTTAAAGAATCCACCTGCCAATGCAGGGGACACAGGTTCATTCCCTGGTCCGGGAAGGTCCCACATGCCGAGGGGCAATTAAGCAGGTGTGCCACGACTACTGAGCCCGTGAGCTGCAACTATGAAGACCCAGCACAGTGAAAAATAAATAAAAAAAAAATTTTATTTAAATAATAAAATAAAATCAGGAGACAGTAAAGCTGACAGCAAGTGAACATTCAGATCAGATCAGGTCAGTTGCTCAGTCGTGTCCGACTCTGCAACCCCATGAACTGCAGCAGGCCAGGCCTCCCTGTCCATCACCAGCTCCCGGAGGTCACTCAGACTCACATCCATCGAGTCAGTGATGCCATCCAGCCATCTCATCCTCTGTCGTCCCCTTCTCCTCCTGCCCTCAATCCCTCCCAGCATCAGAGTCTTCTCCAATGAGTCAACTCTTCGCATGAGGTGGCCAAAATACTGGAGTTTCAGCTTTAGCATCATTCCTTCCAAAGAAATTCCAGGATTGATCTCCTTCAGAATGGACTGGTTGGATCTTTTGCAGTCCAAGGGACTGTCAAGAGTCTTCTCCAACACCACAGTTCAAAAGCATCAATTCTTCGGCGCTCAGCCTTCTTCACAGTCCAGCTCTCACATCCATACATGACCACAGGAAAGACCATAGCCTTGACTAGGCCAACCTTTGTTGGCAAAGTGATGTCTCTGCTTTTGAATATGCTATCTAGGTTGGTCATAGCTTTCCTTCCAAGGAGTAAGCGTCTTTTAATTTCATGGCTGCAGTCACCATCTGCAGTGATTTTGGAGCCCAGAAAAATAAAGTCTGACACTGTTTCCACTGTTTCTCCATCTATTTCCCATGTAGTGATGGGACCAGATGGACATTATTTAATCTAAATAATTTATTTATTTAGATGGACATTATTTAATCTAAAACCTTCAATCTTTTCTTGGACTTTGAATTATTTGCATTATTACAAAAAAACATCAAATATACTGATATTTAACATTGTATATTCTGATTTTTGTCTTTCCGAATGTGTTTTCTACAAGGTGGAAGGTATAGAAGATACATCTTCTAGTTCCCAACATACCATCATCACCATTTCAATTTATTGAGAATTATAACCCATAAGTCACTGTACTAGGTCCTTTATCTGTATTTTTATTTGATCAATAAATAAATACCTCTTGAGATAGGTAATGTTATGTCTGTTTGATGGATGAGAAACATAGAGAAGTTGAATAATTTGCCTGAACTCATATAGCTACTAAGTGGTAAACCTGAAATTCTAACCTAAGTCTTACCCAAGCCAAATCTTGTGCTTAAGAAATGTTTCAGTTATTTAAGGGAAAAACTGAAAGTTGCAAATAGAACAACATGGGAGCTGGTCACTCTTTCTGTGTCATCTGCTGGCTCAAGTCCATATTCAGAGCTAATAAAAGTTTGATATTCAGCTACTTGGCAAAAGCATCACTTTGTCTATGTTATAACACTCTCTAGAGATAGTTTCCAGGGTTGTAAGCTATTTAAACAGAGAAGGCAATAGCACCCCATTCCAGTACTCTTCCCTGGAAAATCCCATGAATGGAGGAGGCTGGTGGGCTGCAGTCCATGGGGTTGCTAAGAGTCGGACACGACTGAATGACTTCACTTTCACTTTTTACTTTCCTGCATTGGAGAAGGAAATGGCAACCCACTCCAGTGTTCTTGCCAGGAGAATCCCAGAGACAGGGGAACCTGGTGGGCTGCCGTGTATGGGGTCGCACAGAGTCGGACACGACTGAAGTGACTTAGCATAGCATAGCATTAAAAGGTGACCTGTCTACAGAAGGATGATCATATACTTCAAACATGTATTCTCACCAATGCTGCCCTTAAGCACTATCATAATTAAGCGCTTTTGTGTGTCACAATTGAAAGATCACGCATGGTCTTAGGAATCAAATGATTTTGTGTACAGTCTATGTAACTTTTAAAATATAGGTTATAAGTAATGTAAATGCTCAGAATTTCAGTTAAAAAGTTCTCAACCAATACATTATAAAGCAATTATCCTCTATTTAAAAAATGGTTAAAACTTTTCTATGTATAAAATAGTGACAATAATACATATGTCACAAACGTTTATCAGAAACATATCCACCTTACTTCCACCTACTCTTGCTGCCTTGTTCTTTGGCAATTTATGATTCCTCAGTGCTTGTAAAGAAATAGAGGAAAACAACAGAATGGGAAAGACTAGAGATCTCTTCAAGAAAATTAGACATACCAAGGGAACATTTCATACAAAGATGGGCTCAGTAAGAACAGAAATGGTATGGACCAAACCGAAGCAGAAGATGTTAAGAAGAGGTGGCAAGAATACACAGAAGAACTGTACAAAAAAGATCTTCATGACCAAGATAATCCCAATGGTGTGATCACTCATATAGAGCCAGACATCCTGGAAGGTGAAGTCAAGTACGCCTTAGAAAGCATCACTATGAACAAAGCTAGTGGAGGTGACGGAATTCCAGTGGAGCTATTCCAAATCCTGAATGATGATGCTGTGAAAGTGCTGCACTCAATATGCCAGCACATTTGGAAAACTAAGCAGTGGCCACAAGATTGGAAAAGGTCAGTTTTCAGTCCAATCCCCAAGAAAGGCAATGCCAAAGAATGCTCAAACTACCACACAATTGCACTCATCTCACATGCTAGTAAAGTAATGCTCAACATTCTCCAAGCTAGGTTTCAGCAATACATGAACCGTGAACTTCCAGATGTTCAAGCTGATTTTAGAAAAGGCAGAGGAACCAGAGATCAAATTGCCACATCTGCTGGATCATCAAAATAGCAAGAGAGTTCTAGAAAAACATCTATTTCTGCTTTCTTGACTATGCCAAAGCCTTTGACTGTGTGGATCACAATAAACTGTGGAAAATTCTGAAAGAGATGGGAATACCAGATCACCTGACCTGCCTCTTGAGAAACCTATATGCAGGGCAGGAAGCAACAGTTAGAACTGGACATGGAACAGACTGGTTCCAAATAGGAAAAGGAGTATGTCAAGGCTGTATATTGTCACCATGTTTGTTTAACTTATATGCAGAGTACATCATGAGAAACACTGGGCTGGAAGAAGCACAAGCTGGAATCAAGATTGCCCAGAGAAATATCAATGACCTCAGATATGCAGATGACACCACCCTTATGACAGAAAGTGAAGAAGAACTAAAAAGCCTCTTGATGAAAGTGAAAGAGGAGAGTGAAAAAGTTGGCTTAAAGCTTAACATTCAGAAAATGAAAACCATGGTATCGGGTCCAATCACTTCATGGGAAATAGATGGGGAAATAGTGGAAACAGTATCAGACTTTCTTTTTGGGGCTCCAAAATCACTGCAGATGGTGACTGCAGCCATGAAATTAAAAGACACTTACTCCTTGGAAGGAAAGTTATGACCCACCTAGATAGCATATTGAAAAGCAGAGACATTACTTTGCCAACAAAGGTCCATCTAGTCAAGGCTATGGTTTTTCCAGTAGTCATGTATGGATGTGAGAGTTGGACTGTGAAGAAAGCTGAGCACCAAAGAATTGATGCTTTTGAACTGTGGTGTTGGAGAAGACTCTTGAGAGTCCCTTGGACTGCAAGGAGATTCAATCAGTCCATTCTAAAGGAGATCAGTCCTAGGTGCTCATTGGAAGGACTGATGCTAAAGCTGAAACTCCAATACTTTGACCATCTCATGCAAAGAGTTGACTCATTGGAAAAGACTCTGATGCTGGGAGGGATTGGGGGCAGGTGTAGAAGGGGACAACAGAGGATGAGATGGCTGGATGGCATCACTGACTCGATGCACATGAGTCTGAGTGAACTCCAAGAGTTGGTGATGGACAGGGAGGCCTGGAGTGCTGCGATTCATGGGGTCGCAAAGAGTTGGACACAACTGAGTGACAGAACTGAACTGAGTGCTTGTAAGGCCAAGCTTCTCTATAGCTGACAATTTAACAAGCCAATGGTATTAAAGAAAGCTCATACCTTGGGTCCCTACCACATACTTTGAACATTCTTTTATCACATCGCCCACATACATCTTTACCCTTTATTATTTACATAATTGTTTCCTAATAAATGCTTATTGAATTAATTCATGGAGTAACATATAAAATCAGTTTTGTGGCAATAGATGGTAATAAACTTGAGAAGAAGTGTTATTGAATGGAATTTCTGGGTAAAGGTTATTTAACAAAGTTGTGGCATTAAACTTCTATTTTTAAAAGTAATTTTTTAAAATAATTTAAAATGTATGTTTAATTAAAGTTACTGAAGAACAACCAGGCATTTAACTATGCCAAAAAAGTTATGATTCCATAAAGACATGAATCTTTATGATTCCAGAAAGACAATGATGTCTTTTTCTAGGAATTTATAATGAAGATACTTTCTTCCCACTTCAAAATCTATGATACAAAAAAAAAAAAAAAAAAACCCTCAAGGACATAGAAATGGCTTTACTGTGGATGTAATTCTATGTTAACTAATTGTACACAGAAGCTGGGGAGAGCTGCTTGCACCTGCTTCAATGTGGATGCTTTTCATACTGATGTCCATGTTGTCTTTAGAGGAATAGACTGCATTTTTTTTTTTTTTTCCCATTTGGGGAGTGAAGAAGAGTGAAGGGGAAAATTCCCCTACCAGCCTATGAGTGAAAAGCTTTCAATGACCCAGTAGACTTTCCTTCAAAATAAGAGCATAGCACGTCTGCTGGCCAACAGGTGGTCCACACTGTGGATTTTGCATTCTAACAAGCTCTCCCAGCAATCACTTGGTCTTCTTCAAAGCCAGAAGCACCCTCCGAAGAGATAGCTGAGAGCCATTATGGACACAGTCCTTGGTCATAACTGAATTTTTTTAGAGTGAGGCCAGATGAATTATGGAAATCTTAACTTGTAACCTGGCTCGGTCACATCATCAATCATGATGTTGCCAACTGAGGCAAGAAAACCAGTCCCTACATTTGCCATTGGCACTGATGGGCTGTGTGCAGGAATATACACTCCGTTGGGTCCTGCAGCTTCCTTGGTGAAGCAAAGTAAATAATTTTACTAATTCAAACCTGTTTGGCCCTGTGGCTAATTTCCACTGCCAGGTCCCCTCCAGAATTCCCAATGCCAATTATAATGACTCTCTTTCCAGTGAAACTGTCTGGATTCTTATAATCTCGACTATGGAAGTATTGTCCTTTGAACTTCTCAATTCCTACAAGAGAAGGAAAAATAATTAATGGGTCATGGTCACTCAATTTTTTTTGCAGTGTGTAGAGTTTATGCATACATTCTCCATGTGTTCTCCTTGTATTCAGGCACACTGTCACCTTTTAAAATATTTTGGCCTGTTCTCTTTTCCCATAGCCCCAGAGTCAAACCTTGTGATTTCCTTATCATAAGTAGTCTGCTTAACTCAGGATCTGTTTGTGTTTTGGACTTGTGGACTCACAAATCCAAACTACTTCAGAAAACATTCTCTTGTCTTTTCATTTTCTTCTTCCTTTTTTTTTTTTTTTTGTAGTTGACTTATATCAGTTCCAGATGTATAACATAGTAACTTGATATTTTATAGATTATGCAACATTCAAACTTATTAGAATACTATAGTGGTTTAGATGTTCAGTTGTGTCAGACTCCTTGTGACCCTCTGGACTGTAGCCTACCAGGCTCCTCTGTCCATTGGATTCTCTGGGCAACAACCCTGGATTGGGTTGCCATTTTCTCCTCTAACAATATTATAGTATTTTGACTACATTCTTTGTGCTGTATATTATATTACTTGTGACTTATTTTATAATTAGTAGTTTGTATTTCTTAATCGCCTTTACCTATTTTGCCCACCCCACCCTCTCTTCATCTTCTGTAAATACCTACTTCCATTTCAACTGTAGTATATATGCTTTTATATACTCTAGAGTATACATAGAATCCATGTGCAATGCAGGAAGACATGGGTTCAATCCCTAGGTTGGGAAGATCCCCTGGAGGAGGAAATGGCAACCCACTCCAGTGTTCTTGCCTGGAGAATTCCAGGGACGGGGGAGCCTTGTGGGCTGCCGTCTATGGGGTCACACAGAGTCGGACACGACTGAGGCGACTTAGCAGCAGCAGAGTATACATAGAATCCATGTGCGATGCAGGAAGACATGGGTTCAATCCCTAGGTTGGGAAGACCCCCTGGAGGAGGAAATGGCAATCCACTCCAGTGGTAACACAAAGAGTTGAAAACTGAGCAACTGAGCACATATATAGTATTTTTTCCCCCCAAAATGAATCCAGGCCAAAGACTGTAATTTAACTCTTTCTTTAAGCTTTATTTTCTTGCTTAGAAACTCAATATTTCTGTTTGTTTCCTCCATTGCTAAAAAAAAAAAAAAAAAAAGCCTTCATTCAGGATGGATGTGGTACATGTATACAATGAGATATTACTCAGCCACGAAAAAGAACAAAATAATGTCATTTGCAGCAACAGGGATGCCCCTAAAGGTTGTCAAATTTAGTGAAGTAAGTCAGAGAAAAACAAATATATGGTATCTCTTATATGTGGTGTCTAAAAAAATTGCGCAGATGAACTTATTTACAAAACAGAAAGAGTTATAGAAAAAAAACTTTCCATAGGGAGGAAAAGTGGGGGAGGGATAAACTGGGACATGGAAATTAGCATATACACACTACTGTAAATAGACAACTCATAAGGGGTCTCTGGTGGCTCAGTGGCAAGAATTCACCTGCCAATGCAGGAAACATGGGTTCAATTCCTTGTTTGAAAGGATGCCCTGGAGAAGGAAATGGCAACTGATTTCAGTATTCTTGCCTGGGAAATCCCATGGATAAAGGATCCTGGTGGGCTACAGTCTATGGGGTCACAAGAGAGTCTGACATAACTTGAAGACTAAACAGCAATAATAAGGACCTGCTGTATAGCAAGGGAACTCTTTTCAATACTCTGTATGACCTGTGTGGCAAAAGAATCTTAAAAAGAGTGGATATATGATTCACTTTGCTATATAGCAGAAATTGTTCAAAGCACAATATTTAAATCAACTAAACTGCAAGAAAAAATTTTTAAAGCCCTTGTTCAGTCTGCTGCTGCTGCTAAGTCACTTCAGTCATGTCTAACTCTGTGTGACCCCATAGATGGCAGCCACCAGGCTCCCCCGACCCTGGGATTCTCCAGGCAAAAACACTGGAGTGGCTTGCCATTTCCTTCTCCAATGCATGAAAGGGAAAAGTGAAAGTGAAGTCACTCAGTCCTATCCAACTCTTAGCGACACCATGGACTGCAGCCTACTAGACTTCTCCATCCATGGGATTCTCCAGGCAAAGTACTGGAGTGGGGTGCCATTGCCTTCTTCGTCGTTCAGTCTAATGCAGATCAACTCTTTTTATCCTTAGAAAAACTATAATCATTGTGAAACTAAATATAAAGCCTTCTAATTTTCCTCTAGTCTTCCATGTTACTGTTATTTCTACCTCACAAATGTTATTAATACAAGTTACCACAACATTTTTCAGGAGAATATGCAGAATTAGGATAAGCCTTATTTCATCCCAAGGTAGGAATCACTCAGACGATTCTTTAGGGACCAGGTCACAGGCATGGTTCAAGGGTCTGCCTGCTTAGTAGGCTACTTACCAGGGAAGCTTTCCAAGGGTAAGTGAGCATAGGTGTGATGGCCAGTGCAGACCATAACTCCATCGAAGACATACACCTCCTTTTTCCCTTCAGATTCCGTGACCACCTCCCACTGGCCTGAAGTGGGGAAATCAGGTTGCTTCTTCACACTGCACACGGTGGTCTAAGAAGAAAAGGGATCAGCACAGGGGACTATAGCCACACCTATGCAGTGGTCATCTTCCCTGACAGGTATGTCTTTGCAGGGGGTTACACAAAGGGCTGATACCACATAAGAGGGCTAAGGCAGGGATATTTGATTTTCATACTCTACAAATAAGAACTATTTCTGTCTGGGGCTATGGTCAGAGTGAGAAAACTTTCACGAGGCAAGCTAAAATAAAACAGACTTGGCAGACTAATGTTGCACTATCTTCTCCTTCTAGAAAAGTACAAATGACTACTTTTCTTGGGCCATGCCTCAGTTGGTAAAGATTCTGCCTGCAATGCAGGAGACCAGAGTTTGATCCCTGGGTCAGAAAGAATCCCCTGGAGACGGAAATGGCAACCAACTCCAGTATTCTTTCCTGGGAAAATCCCATGGACAAAGGAGCCTGGAGGGCTACAGTCCATGGGATCACAAGAGTAGGACACAACTTAGCAACTAAACCATCACAACCACCACCACTTTGGTCAGAGTGAGAAAACTTTCATGAGGCAACCTAATTCAAACGAGTTGGCAAATTAATGTTGCACTGTCCTCTCCTAGAAAAGTGCAAATTACTAGTTTTATTAGGCCATGCGTGTGTGTATGCTCAGTCACTCAATCATGTCTGACTCTGTGGGATCCCCTGGACTTAGCCCACCAGGCTCCTCTGTCCACGGGATTTTCCAGGTAAGAGTACTGGAGTGGGTTGCCATTTCCTCCTCCAGGGGATATTCCTGACAGAGGAATTGAAGTCTGCTGTGTCTCCTGCATTGGCAGGTGGATTCTTCACCACTGTGCCACCTGAGAAGCTCTTCTTGGACCATATGCCCTGGACCATTCCCTAAGGCAATATGATACTTAAATAAAATTTGGGCTTTTCTTATGTTTCTAAGACACTTGATGCACTAAATGTCTATTCCTCCCAATACTCCCAGACATCCTGAGATCTTCTGATGCCTTCTTATCTCAAGTTCTGTTCTCACTGTCTAGATTTAAATGTGTGACTGAGCTAATAAGTCTCCCTTTCCTAATAGAGTGTAAAAACATCTCAGTGGTTCATGTTTTGTGTAAATGAACTTCTTTGACTCCCATAAATGCCCATTTTACAAATAACTAGAAAGAAAGAAGATACAAGATAGGATAGTCAGTGGTATAGTTTTTAGCTTTCAAAACAGATACGGGTTACTCTACCTAGTCTAAGGGAACATTAACAATATGTCCTATGTGCTTCTAGGATTTATGACCATAATGTCTTAGTGGACTGATATAGATACCACTCTTATATACCCAAGTGATCCTATATTATTTATAGTTCCTCTCTATCGTGTTCTTACTTTTACACAGGCCGGTGCTTCTGCCTGGACCTTCCTTTTATGCTTTCTTCATTTGGAGATACTCACCCTTCAATATTTAGTTTCGTATTATCTCCTCTAAGAAAACGTCCTTGGTACCTGATAATTCAAGCTCTGATGGGTTAAGTATCCCACCTCCGAGCTGCGATGTATAGATCTAAGGGCATTTATCACCCTGTAATTCTGTATTTTTATTAATTATGCTTGCAATGAAATTTTCATTTTTCTGTCTGCTTAACCAGACTGTTAAATCACTGTTTTTTGGTTTGTTTTGTTTTTTTGGTATTCGTTTCTTCACTGCTTAGTGTGATAACAAACCTAAGTGTTTTTAACAAGTGAAGAAAAGCACCACTAGGCTGTAAATGATTGACTTTGGAAGTCGTTACTGGATATTGGCATTTTAATTTTGTTGTTAAATAGAAAAAGGCATGATTTAGTAGAATGATCAGAAAGTAGAAGATCTGGGCTTTGCCAGCTGTCAGAAATACTGGTTCTTTTATGGTCATGGCTTAAAATGATAGAAATATCATGGAAGATTTTACAGCAGGAAGGAACCAAGGAGGTGATACACTACAATCATCTTGTTTTACAAATAAAATTAAGACACATCAAAGTTGAGGAACTTACTTGCCTGAAGTCACAAGTAGATTAGCAGAAGAATAAAACTTAAGATGTTTTTCCCAATTCAGTGTTCTTTACTCTACACCAGAGTTGACTTATTTGCTTTCTCATAACTGTTCAATAACTAATTCATGAGGTTGTTGTCGTCACATAAAAAATGCATTGGAAAGCACTTCAGAAAGCATAAAAAGCTAAGTGGCAAGTTGTGGAACAAATTGTGGCACCAGAAGGTTTCAAAGGGTCCATATCTGTCAGTTCTCATTTGTTTATTGTAATCAAATGATACAGAATGAAGGTTGCTTCCTGGATCTGTAGTCAAAATACATAGAAGAGGGACTTGCCCACTGATACTGTTCAGAGAGAAGACACAGTGTGGAGTCTATTGGATAGATACATGAGCATATCAAACCAAGCTACACATAAGCACTGCTAAATGAAACCACATTATTCATTTACTTTGCAAACAACTTCAAATGCAGAGATACCCACAGAATTCCATACCTTAAATCGAATGTACTTTAGAAGGTCAAATTCTTTGGCATACATCCTGAAATACTCCAGGACCTGGGAGTTGTGCATGAAGTTAGGATAATGATCTGGGATGGGATAGTCACTGAAGCACATCATCTCCTTAGAAGTGTTGATGATCACTGACTTGTAAATACTTGCCCTTCCTTCTTCAGGTTCTTCCTGCAGTACATAAAAAGCATTCATAGCAGCTTGAGAATTAAGGTCATGGTTTATAAACAGCCAATTAACACTTGAAAAGTTATCTGCAACGACAATTAAAAATAAAAAGTTATACACACACATCCCTGTATCCCAGGATTTGCACCCTCGAGCTGTCTCTTCCCCTTGAATCTGAGTTGTCTTTATGACTTGCTTTTGACCAACAGCATGCAGTTGGAATGATACTGAATGGCTTCCAAGACTAAGTGCTAAGTAGCCTTGCCGCTTCCACCTGGGTTCTTTAGAAAGCTTCCTCTCGTAGAAGTCAGCAGCTGTGTAACAAGTCCAGCTACCCTGAGACCATCATCCTGTGAGGAAGCACAAGCTATTCACATGAAGAGCATGTTTGTGATAGAGAGATGTGCAGCCAGCTCCCAGAAGTCCTAGTTATCCCAGCTGATGTTCTAAACATGGAAGCAAAGAGGTCATAGTATGTGTCCAGGCTTAGTTGTCACCTGATTAAAATGACAAGAGACTCCCACCTGAGTACTAGTTTCAAGGTTTTTCATGTACTTGCAAGACTGTTCTCCAGGAAACTCTGTACTAATTTATAATTCTGTCCACTATGTGTTCCTGTTTTACCTTATTTTCACGAATTTAAAAGACAATTATTCAGTGTTAGCAAAAATGAAATCTCAGTACAATGTTTTCTGGAGAGTAATGCGGCAAGAATATGAAAACCCTTGACACTTAGCCATTTAAAGAAAGATCCGGTATTCAGACAAAAATTTATGTTAATGTATGTTGATAGCATTGTTTGTAATATAAAAATGAAATAAATTAAATGTCTGTGATATTGTGATTTATAAGAAATATATCTTTGGTCCTCCATATGATCAAAATATACTTCTCATATATATTTGGTCTTTCTACCACAGTTTCTTATCTCTTCTTGCTATTCTTTGGAACTCTGCATTCAGATGTTTATATCTTTCCTTTTCTCCTTTGCTTTTCACTTCTCTTCTTTTCACAGCTATTTGTAAGGCCTCCCTAGACAGCCATTTTGCTTTTTTGCATTTCTTTTCCATGGGGATGGTCTTGATCCCTGTCTCCTGTACAATGTCATGAACTTCAGTCCATAGTTCATCAGGCACTCTGTCTATCAGATCTAGGCCCTTAAATCTATTTCTCACTTCCACTGTATAATCATAAGGGATTTGATTTAGGTCATACCTGAATGGTCTAGTGGTTTTCCCTACTTTCTTCAATTTGAGTCTGAATTTGGCAATAAGGAGTTCATGGTCTGAGCCACAGTCAGCTCCTGGTCTTGTTTTTGCTGATTGTATAGAGCTTCTCCAACTTTGGCTGCAAAGAATATAATCGATCTGATTTCGGTGTTGACCATCTGGTGATGTCCATGTATAGAGTCTTCTCTTGTGTTGTTGGAAGAGGGTATTTGCTATGACCAGTGCATTTTCTTGGCAAAACTCTGTTAGTCTTTGCCCTGCTTCATTCCGTGTTCCAAGGCCAAATTTGCATGTTACTCCAGGTGTTTCTTGACTTCCTACTTTTGCATTCCAGTCCCCTATAATGAAAAAGACATCCTTTTTGGGTGTTAGTTCTAAAAGGTCTTGTAGGTCTTCATAGAACCGTCAAACTTCAGCTTCTTCAGCGTTACTGGTTGGGGCATAGACTTGGATTACTGTGAGATTGAATGGTTTGCCTTGGAAACAAACAGAGATCATTCTGTCATTTTTGAGATTGCATCCAAGTACTGCATTTCGGACTCTTTTGTTGACCATGATGGCCACTCCATTTCTTCTGAGGGATTCCTGCTCACAGTAGTAGATATAATGGTCATCTGAGTTAAATTCACCCATTCCAGTCCATTTTAGTTCACTAATTCCTAAAATGTCAACATTCACTCTTGCCATCTCTTGTTTGACCACTTCCAATTTGCCCTGATTCATGGACCTGACATTCCAGGTTCCAAAGAATAGCAAGAAGAGATAAGAAAGCCTTCTTAAATGATCATTGCAAAGAAATAGAGGAAAACAACAGAATGGGAAAGACTAGGGATCTCTTAAAGAAAATCATAGATACCAAAGGAAGATTTCATGCAAAGATGGGCTCGATAAAGGACAGAAATGGGATGGACCTAACAGAAGCAGAAGATATTAAGAAGAGGTGGCAAGAATACACAGAAGAACTGTACAAAAAAGAGCTTCACAACCCAGATGATCATGATGGTGTGATCACTGACCTAGAGCCAGACATCCTGGAATGTGAAGTCAAGTGGGCCTTAGAAAGCATCACTACAAAGAAAGCTAGTGGAGGTGATGGAATACCAGGGGAGCTATTCCAAATCTTGAAAGATGATGCTGTGAAAGTGCTGTACTCAATATGCCAGCACATTTGGAAAACTCAGCAGTGGCCATAAGATTGGAAAAGGTCAGTTTTCATCCCAATCCCAAAGAAAGGCAATGCCAAAGAGTGCTCAAACTACCGCACAATTGCACTCATCTACACGCTAGTAAAGTAATGCTCAAAATTCTCCAACCCAGGCTTCAGCAATACGTGAACCGTGAACTTCCTGATGTTCAAGCTGGATTTAGAAAAGGCAAAGGAAACAGAGATCAAATTGCTAACATCCGCTGGATCGTGGAAAAAGCAAGACAGTTCCAGAAAAACATCTATTTCTGCTTTATTGACTATGCCAAAGCCTTTGACTGTGTAGATCACAATAAACTGTGGAAAATTCTGAAGGAGATGGGAATATGAGACCACCTGATCTGCCTCTTGAGAAATCTGTATGCAGGTCAGGAAGCAACAGTTAGAACTGGACATGGAACAACAGACGGGTTCCAAATAGGAAAAGGAGTACGTCAAGGCTGTATATTGTCACCATGTTTATTTAACTTATATGCAGAGTACATCATGAGAAACGCTGGATTGGAGAAAACACAAGTTGGAATCAAGATTGCTGGGAGAAATATCAATAACCTCAGATATGCAGATGACACCACCCTTATGGCAGAAAGTGAAGAGGGGCTAAAAAGCCTCTTGATGACAGTGAAAGTGGAGAGTGAAGAAGTTGGCTTAAAGCTCAACATTCAGAAAACGAATATCATGGCATCTGGTCCCATCACTACATGGGAAATAGATGGAGAAACAGTGGAAACAGTGTCAGACTTTATTTTTCTGGGCTCCAAAATCACTGCAGATGGTGACTGCAGCCATGAAATTAAAAGATGGTTACTCCTTGGAAGGAAAGTTATGACCAACCTAGATAGCATATTCAAAAGCAGAGACATTACTTTGCCAATAAAGTTTCGCCTAGTCAAGGTTATGGTCTTTCCTGTGGTCATGTATGGATGTGAGAGCTGGACTGTGAAGAAGGCTGAGCGCCGAAGAATTGATGCTTTTGAACTGTGGTGTTGGAGAAGACTCTTGAGAGTCCCTTGGACTGCAAGAAGATCCAACCGGTCCATTCTGAAGGAGATCAGCCCTGGGATTTCTTTGGAAGGAATGATGCTAAAGCTGAAACTCCAGTATTTTGGCCACCTCATGCAAAGAGTTGACTCATTGGAGAAGACTCTGATGCTGGGAGGAATTGAGGGCAGGAGGAGAAGGGGACGACAGAGGATGAGATGGCTGGATGGCATCACTGATTCGATGGATGCGAGTCTCAGTGACCTCCGGTAGCTGGTGATGGACAAGGAGGCCTGGCGTGTTGCAGTTCATGGGGTCGCAAAGAGTCGGACATGACTGAGCGACTGATCTGATCTGACCACAGTTCCTAGCTCAGAGCTCCCAAAACTCTTGTAATTTCCCAAGTGTTGAGAGTGATTAAAGTCTTTTGTTGTGTTAGTATGATGACTTTTAGAAAGCAAATAACAGTGGGCCTGGTTACCAATGGAGCAAACCCTGAGGGATGTAACTTTCAGTTGCCCCCTTCTGATTTCTGGGGAGCGGAGAAGGACTGGAAGTTGAATCAGTAGCCAATGCCCAGTGATTTAATTAATCATTCCTACGTCATGAACCAAAGGAACATTTCATGCAAAGATGGGCACGATAAAGGACAGAGATGGTGTGGACCTAACAGAAGCAGAAGATATTAAGAAGAGGTGGCAAGAATACACAGAAGAACTGTACAAAAAAGAGCTTCAAGACCCAGATAATCATGATGATGTGATCACTGACCTAGAGCCAGACATCTTGGAATGTGAAGTCAAATGGGCCTTAGAAAGCATCACTACGAACAAAGCTAGTGGAGGTGATGGAATTCCAGTGGAGCTATTCCAAGTCCTGAAAGATGATGCTGTGAAAGTGCTGCACTCAATATGCCAGCAAATTTGGAAAACTCAGCAGTGGCCACAAGATTGGAAAAGGTCAGTTTTCATCCCAATCCCAAAGAAAGGCAATGCCAAAGAATGCTCAAACTACCGAACAATTGCATTCATCTCACACGCTAGTAAAGTAATGCTCAAAATTCTCCAAGCCAGGCTTCAGCAATATGTGAACCGTGAACTTCCTGATGTTCAAGCTGGTTTTCGAAAAGGCAGAGGAACCAGAGATCAAATTGCCAACATCCGCTGGATCATGGAAAAAGCAAGAGAGTTCCAAAGAAACATCTATTTCTGCTTTATTGACTATGCCAAAGCCTTTGACTGTGTAGATCACAATAAACTATGGAAAATTCTGAAAGAGATGGGAATACCAGAACACCTGATCTGCCTCTTAAGAAATCTGTATGCAGGTCAGGAAGCAACAGTTAGAACTGGTCATGGAACAACAGACTGGTTCCAAATAGGAAAAGGAGTACGTCAAGGCTGCATATTGTCACCATGTTTGTTTAACTTATATGCAGAGTACATCATGAGAAACGCTGGACTGGAAGAAACACAAGTTGGAATCAAGATTGCTGGGAGAAATATCAATAACCTCAGATATGCAGATGACACCACCCTTATGGCAAAAAGTGAAGAGGAACTAAAAAGCCTCTTGATGAAAGTGAAAGTGGAGAGTGAAAAGGTTGGCTTAAAGCTCAACATTCAGAAAACGAAGATCATGGCATCTGGTCCCATCACTACATGGGAAATAGATGGGGAAACAGTGGAAACAGTGTCAGACTTTGTTTTTCTGGGCTCCAAAACCACTGCAGATGGTGACTGCAGCCATGAAATTAAAAGACGCTTACTCCTTGGAAGGAAAGTTATGACCAACCTAGATAGCATATTCAAAAGCAGAGACATTACTTTACCAACAAAGTTTCGCCTAGTCAAGGCTATGGTCTTTCCTGTGGTCATGTATGGATGTGAGAGCTGGACTGTGAAGAAGGCTGAGCGCCGAAGAATTGATGCTTTTGAACTGTGGTGTTGGAGAAGACTCTTGAGAGTCCCTTGGACTGCAAGAAGATCCAACCAGTCCATTCTGAAGGAGATCAATCCTGGAATTTCTTTAGAAGGAATGATGCTAAAGCTGAAACTCCAGTATTTTGGCCACCTCATGCAAAGAGTTGACTCATTGGAGAAGACTCTGATGCTGGGAGGGATTGAGGGCAGGAGGAGAAGGGGACGACAGAGGATGAGGTGGCTGGATGGCATCACTGACTTGGTGGGTGTGGGTCTGGGTGACCTCCGGGAGCTGGTGATGGACAGGGAGGCCTGGTGTGCTGCGATTCATGGGGTCGCAAAGAGTCGGACACGACTGAGCGACTGATCTGATCTGATCTGACGTCATGAAGCCGCCATAAAGACCCAAAAGAGTAGGAGTTAGGGAGCTTCCAGGTTGATGAGCCTGAAAAGATCAGGAGAGCAGCGTGCCTACAGAGGGCATGGAAGCTCAGTGTCATTTCCCTGTGCATCTCTCCCTTTGGCTGTTTCCAAGCTACATACCTTTATAAGAAACTGGTAATATAGTGAGTAAATGGGTTTTCTGTGTTCTGTGAGCTGCTCTAGCAAATTAAGCAAACTCAAGGAAAGGGTCATGGAAATTTCTGATTTATACCCAGTTGGTCAGATGGAGAAGACTCTTGAGAGTCCCTTGGACTGCAAGAAGATCCAACCGGTCCATTCTGAAGGAGCTCAATCCTGGAATTTCTTTGGAAGGAATGATGCTAAAGCTGAAACTCCAGTATTTTGGCCACCTCATGCAAAGAGTTGACTCATTGGAGAAGACTCTGATGCTGGGAGGGATTGAGGGCAGGAGGAGAAGGGGACGACAGAGGATGAGATGGCTGGATGGCATCACTGACTCGATGGATGTGAGTCTGAGTGACCTCCGGGAGCTGGTGATGGACAGGGAGGCCTGGCGTGCTGCGGTTCATGGGGTGGCAAAGAGTCGGACATGACTGAGGGACTGATCTGATCTGATCTGATCTGATAGGTAACAACCTGGTAACGAGTGGCATCTGAAGTCCAAAGTCCAAGGAAGGGTCATTGGAATCTCTAAACTGTAGCCAGTTGGTCAGAAGCACTGGTAATAACCTGAGTTTATGACTTGGTGTCTACAGTAAGGCTGAGGGGGCAGTCTTGTAGGACTGAGCTCTCAATTTGTGGAATCTGAAACTATCTCTGGGTAAATAGAATATACTTTAATTCTTGGACTAAATCTGAACATTGTTTGTTGGTGTCTAGGGACCATCCCCCACCCATGCACATACACACCAACACACTGGCATTGGTCTCAGAACTATTTAATGCCCAACAAATACACTGTATTTGAGAATCACTACTCTAGATCCTTGCTACCTGAAGTATGATCTGTGAACTAGCAGGCAGACATATCTCTTGGGAGACTGTTAGAAATGCAGAATTTCAGGCCCCACCCTGATCTACTGAATTGGAACTTGCCTTTTTAGCAAAATCCTCAAGATTTTCCCAGGTAGCTCAGTGGTAAAGAATTTGCCTGCCAATGCAGGAGATGCAAGAGACAGGTTAAACCCCTGGGTTGGGAAGATGCCCTGGAGGAGAACATGGCAACCCACACCTGTATTATTGCCTGGCTAATCCCATGGACAGAGGAGCATAGTGGGCTATAGTCCATTGGATTGCAAAGAGTTGAACATGACTGAAGTGACAGCACACACAAACAGGGGTGTTGTACTGACCACATAAAATAGCACAGTATCTATCCAGACTGCTATATTAGCCTTCACTGAAACATCACAAACGACGACTTTTCAACTCTTTTTAAAATTGTTTTGATTATGGTCAATTACCTTAACCAACTTGGACCCCCTTTGCCCTTTCTGGGCTTTGCAGGTGGCCCAGTGGTAAGAATCTGCCTGCCAATGCAAGAGATGTGTGTTCGATCCCTGGATGGGAAAGATCTCTTGGAGTAGGAGATGGCAACCCACTCCAGCATTCTTGCCTGGAAAATCCCACGGACAGAGGATCCTGGCGGGCTAAAGTCCATGGAATCACAAAGATTCCAACACGACTGAGCACGCACCCATGCGCTTCCTTTTAGGGCTCTTCTGGTGGCTCAGTGGTAAAGAATCTGCCTACCAATGCAGAAAACACAGCTTCGAATCCTGGGTTGGAAGATCCCCTGGAGAAGGAAATGGCCATCTGCCCTAGCTGTCTTGCCTGGGAAATCACAGGGACAGAGGAGCCTTCCAGTTCATGGGGTTGCAAAAGGGTCCACATGACTTAGAGACTAAAGAACAAAGGGTAGTTTATCATGTAGAGAGAGTCTTCCCTTTTTTCCATAAACAAACTGATATTTGCATGTTGGGTGTTACTGAGCATTCAGTGGCCATAATGGAGAGTGTTCATTGGCTTTGCCCACATTAGAGATGATTTTCCCCTGGTTTTTAGAGAAGAAGTTTTGAATTTCAGAATCAATCAATTGATCATTCCCATTTCTTTCCCCTGTACTTCAGGATCTCATTCTTGTTGGCTGCTAGTAATGTTCTCACAAGTCTCTTTTCAAGTCTCTTCTAACCTATCCTACAAATTCAACCAAAGTGTTCTTTCTAGGGTATGGTTGTATCTCTTCTCTAATTTAACTTTTGGATGCTGATCCATTTTCTATAGTTTGTTTTTGAGTTTAGGATTCAGAGACCTCCATAATGTCTTATAGTTTATACATTCTTTATCTCCCCAATTCGATTGTAAACCCCTTGACTTATATTTGTGATATTTCCCACAGTATATAAAATTATAAATAGCACTTAGTAGATATTTAATAGATGTATGCTGAATTACATTGAGACAGGTACATATAGAAAAAAAAAGTAAATTTCACATAATGCCTAACAAACTATTGAAATACATCAAATTCATTTCAAAAAGAGTTGAATAAGATATTTTTATCTTATAAAAATTTGTTGTAAGGAAAATTGCAAAATAATATAAAATCAAATGCATGAAGATATTCAATTTATAGTTTAAAATAGCTATTAATTAGAAATCACTTAAAATGGCCCCTCCCCCATAGGCAAGTGGTTTAATAAATTATGATCTCAGTATGATGTAGAAATTATCTTCCACACCACTTCTTAAGTATCCTGCTAAATTCAAAGCAGATCCTGTCAGCCCACTGCTTCCACTGATTCTATGTGGGAAACCAGATTTCTTACTCTAAGACTCAGCATGTTGCACAATCCTAATATACTTTATTATCTTCATTTATTGTTCCCTCAATTAACTTCAAGGTTCTGAGTCATTAAATTGTTTTTGAAACATTCTATACTCTCTTACAACTTTAAACTTTTGTAATACTACTGCTTCTTCATTTGGAAAATTCTTATCAGTCATTCAAGAGTCCCATCAAATATGACTTCTTAGAGAAGTATTTCTTGTTCTCTCCACTGAGTTAAATGCCCCCATTCAACCTCCAAACTGCCAAAACTCTCCGCTCATATTGGCATCAAGGCAACTTAGAATACACAGTAGTCTACATTTGTTACTATGACTGTGAGGTACCCAAAAGTAGAGTTTGTGTCTTATTTTTTGTATTTCTGATGTGTGTGTGTGTGTGTGTGTGTGTGTGCACTCAGTTGTGTCTGACTCTTTCAACCCCATGGACTGTAGCTCGCCAGAGTCCTCTGACAATGGCATTTTCCAGAATACTGAAGTAGGTTGCCCTTTCCTACTCCAGAAAGTATATATCTTCCCAACCTGATATATAGTGGATGCTTAATAAATGATTTGAAATGAGTGAATTATAGAGATTGAATTTGGAGACACTTAAAAATGTGATTTTGAAATCTGTAAAGGAACACTGAAAATAGCCTATGCTATAACTTTAAGTGGAAAAAGTAATATAGAAAATTAAATTTACATTGTAATCACCAAATATAATATTATATATGCTTGGGGCAACTGTATGCCTGTGTCGACCCAATTTTACATAATTACACATTGTATGATCTCTCCCCTGTTATATGAGTATATTTTATTTATTATAAATCAATAAAACTTGAAGGTAGGAAAAACAAATTGATTTATTAAGGAGGTAGGATTTTTCTTTTATTTTTGTAGAAATATTTACCACCACACCTTCATGATATAAACCTTCAGCAAACTAGGAATAGGGGGAAACACCTTCAGTTTGATAAAGGACATCTACAAAATACTTACAGGTAACATGATACTTTGAAGAAGGGAATGGCAACCCACTCAGTATTCTTGCCTGGAGAATCCCAGGCAAGAACTGAGGAGTCTGGTGGGCTACCATCCATGGGGTTGCAAAGAGTTAGACACGACTGAGGAACTAACACAACAACATTATACTTAATACTGAGAAAATGAACAATTTACCCATAACATTGAGAACAAGGCAAGGACAGCCTCTCTTAACACTTCTATTAAACACTGTATTAGAAATCCTAACTAATGTAATAAGGTAAGAAATGGCAATAAAGGTATACATATTGGGAAGGAATAAGTAAAATGATTTTTATTTGAAGATGACTATCTATCTATGAGAGAGATGGGAATACCAGACCACCTGATCTGCCTCTTGAGAAATCTGTATGCAGATCAGGAAGCAACAGTTAGAACTGGACATGGAACAACAGACGGGTTCCAAATAGGAAAAGGAGTACGTCAAGGCTGTATATTGTCACCATGTTTATTTAACTTCTATGCAGAGTACATCATGAGAAATGCTGGACTGGAAGAAACACAAGCTGGAATCAAGATTGCCGGGAGAAATATCAATAACCTCAGATATGCAGATGATATCACCCTTATGGCAGAAAGTGAAGAGGAACTAAAAAGCCTCTTGATGAAAGTGAAAGTGGAGAGTGAAAAGGTTGGCTTAAAGCTCAACACTCAGAAAACGAAGATCATGGCATCTGGTCCCATCACTACATGGGAAATAGATGGAGAAACAGTGGAAACAGTGTCAGACTTTATTTTTCTGGGCTCCAAAATCACTGCAGATGGTGACTGCAGCCATGAAATTAAAAGACGCTTACTCCTTGGAAGGAAAGTTATGACCAACCTAGATAGCATATTCAAAAGCAGAGACATCACTTTGCCAACAAAGGTTCACCTAGTCAAGGCTATGGTCTTTCCTGTGGTCATGTATGGATGTGAGAGCTGGACTGTGAAGAAGGCTGAGCGCCGAAGAATTGATGCTTTGAACTGTGGTGTTGGAGAAGACTCTTTAGAGTCCCTTGGACTGCAAGAAGATCCAACCGGTCCATTCTGAAGGAGATCAGCCCTGGGATTTCTTTGGAAGGAATGATGCTAAAGCTGAAACTCCAGTATTTTGGCCACCTCATGCAAAGAGTTGACTCTTTGGAGAAGACTCTGATGCTGGGAGGGATTGAGGGCAGGAGGAGAAGGGGACGACAGAGGATGAGATGGCTGGATGGCATCACTGACTCAATGGATGTGAGTCTGGGTGACCTCCGGGAGCTGGTGATGGATAGGGAGGCCTGGCATGCTGCGCTTCATGGGGTCCCAAAGAGTCGGACATGACTGAGCGACTGATCTGATCTGATCTAACTATGTAGAAAAGTCCAAAGAAATTTTTTAAATTCCTTGAACCAATAGCAGAGCTATATAATAGCAGGGCTGCAGGCTACAGAGGGAATATACAAAAGCCAGCTGCTTTCCTATATACCAGAAATGAAAAATTGGACTTTGAAATTAAAAACCATACCATTTATAATAATACTCCCCGAATTAAATGCTTAGGTAAAAACCTAACAAAATATGTATGAGACTTCTATCCAGGTAATATAAAACACAGAAGAAGAAAATCAAAGATATAAATAAATGAAAACATATTCTATACTCATAGATTGGAAGACTCAATATTATTTTAAGATGTCAGTTTTCCCAACTTGATCTATAGATTCAGTGCAGTCCCAGTCAATCTCCCAGCTAGCTATTTTGTAGATATTGACAAACTGATTCTAAAATTTATGTGGAAGGAGAAAAAGCCTAGAATAGCCAACTTTGCCCTTAAGTGTGGACTGTGCATAGTGACTTTCTTCCAAAGGGTACAGTATGACATGGGACAAAAAAAGAGAAACTTCACAGTGACAAATCCTGATAAACACCATGTCCAGCCAGGTCATCAAGATTAACATCAATCAGCGTGACAAGTGTGACAGAGTGTAACATTGATGTGGTGTGATGAGAATGGCACTCTACCTCTAAGGTCTTCCTCCCCAAAACTCATAACCCCAGTCTAACCATGATGAAAACATCAGGCAAATCCCAACTGAGGGATTTTCTATAAAATAGCTAACCAGTGATTCTCAAAACTGTCAAGGTTATCAAAAACAAGGAAAGGCTAAGAAACTGACACAGCCATGAGGAGCCTAAGGAGACATGACAGCTGGAACAGGAAAAGGTCATTAGGAAAAATAAACCTAAATCAATCTGAATAAAGCATGGACTTCAGTTAATAATAATGTATCAATATTGGTTCATTAATTACGACAAATGCTATCACACTAATGTAAGATGTCAATAATATCTGGGCATGAGATATATGGGAACTCTGTACTATTTTCCTAATAATTCTGTGAACTTAACACAGTTCTAAAATTAAAGTTTATTTAAACATATTGTTTGTAATAGCACATTAAAAAATTAATAAGTGGTTAGGTCCTTTTGAAAACAAGGTGTTTGTGAGGGCAGGGGTAGAAATATTCCTAACTATTAAATTCAACTTCATTCATTCAGCAGATATTTTTAAAGTAATAAAAACACTATATTAAGGACTTCCCTCAGAGAAGGCAATGGCCCCCCAATCCAGTACTCTTGCCTGGAAAACCCCATGGATGGAGGAGCCTGGTAGGCTGCAGTACATGGGGTCGTGAAGAGTCGGACACGACTGAGCGACTTCACTTTCACTTTCACTTTCATACATTGGAGAAGGAAATGGCAAGCCACTTCAGTGTTCTTGCCTGGAGAATCCCAGGCAAGAACTGAGGAGTCTGGTGGGCTACCATCCATGGGGTTGCAAAGAGTTAGACACGACTGAGGAACTAACACAACAACATTATACTTAATACTGAGAAAATGAACAATTTACCCATAAAATTGAGAACAAGGCAAGGACAGCCTCTCTTAACACTTCTGTTAAACACTGTATTAGAAATCCTAACTAATGTAATAAGGTAAGAAATGGCAATAAAGGTATACTTATTGGGAAGGAATAAGTAAAATGATTTTTATTTGAAGATGACTATCTATCTATGAGAGAGATGGGAATACCAGACCACCTGATCTGCCTCTTGAGAAATCTGTATGCAGATCAGGAAGCAACAGTTAGAACTGGACATGGAACAACAGACGGGTTCCAAATAGGAAAAGGAGTACGTCAAGGCTGTATATTGTCACCATGTTTATTTAACTTCTATGCAGAGTACATCATGAGAAATGCTGGACTGGAAGAAACACAAGCTGGAATCAAGATTGCCGGGAGAAATATCAATAACCTCAGATATGCAGATGATATCACCCTTATGGCAGAAAGTGAAGAGGAACTAAAAAGCCTCTTGATGAAAGTGAAAGTGGAGAGTGAAAAGGTTGGCTTAAAGCTCAACACTCAGAAAACGAAGATCATGGCATCTGGTCCCATCACTACATGGGAAATAGATGGAGAAACAGTGGAAACAGTGTCAGACTTTATTTTTCTGGGCTCCAAAATCACTGCAGATGGTGACTGCAGCCATGAAATTAAAAGACGCTTACTCCTTGGAAGGAAAGTTATGACCAACCTAGATAGCATATTCAAAAGCAGAGACATCACTTTGCCAACAAAGGTTCACCTAGTCAAGGCTATGGTCTTTCCTGTGGTCATGTATGGATGTGAGAGCTGGACTGTGAAGAAGGCTGAGCGCCGAAGAATTGATGCTTTGAACTGTGGTGTTGGAGAAGACTCTTTAGAGTCCCTTGGACTGCAAGAAGATCCCCGGTCCATTCTGAAGGAGATCAGCCCTGGGATTTCTTTGGAAGGAATGATGCTAAAGCTGAAACTCCAGTATTTTGGCCACCTCATGCAAAGAGTTGACTCTTTGGAGAAGACTCTGATGCTGGGAGGGATTGAGGGCAGGAGGAGAAGGGGACGACAGAGGATGAGATGGCTGGATGGCATCACTGACTCAATGGATGTGAGTCTGGGTGACCTCCGGGAGCTGGTGATGGATAGGGAGGCCTGGCATGCTGCGCTTCATGGGGTCCCAAAGAGTCGGACATGACTGAGCGACTGATCTGATCTGATCTAACTATGTAGAAAAGTCCAAAGAAATTTTTTAAATTCCTTGAACCAATAGCAGAGCTATATAATAGCAGGGCTGCAGGCTACAGAGGGAATATACAAAAGCCAGCTGCTTTCCTATATACCAGAAATGAAAAATTGGACTTTGAAATTAAAAACCATACCATTTATAATAATACTCCCCGAATTAAATGCTTAGGTAAAAACCTAACAAAATATGTATGAGACTTCTATCCAGGTAATATAAAACACAGAAGAAGAAAATCAAAGATATAAATAAATGAAAACATATTCTATACTCATAGATTGGAAGACTCAATATTATTTTAAGATGTCAGTTTTCCCAACTTGATCTATAGATTCAGTGCAGTCCCAGTCAATCTCCCAGCTAGCTATTTTGTAGATGTTGACAAACTGATTCTAAAATTTATGTGGAAGGAGAAAAAGCCTAGAATAGCCAACTTTGCCCTTAAGTGTGGACTGTGCATAGTGACTTTCTTCCAAAGGGTACAGTATGACATGGGACAAAAAAAGAGAAACTTCACAGTGACAAATCCTGATAAACACCATGTCCAGCCAGGTCATCAAGATTAACATCAATCAGCGTGACAAGTGTGACAGAGTGTAACATTGATGTGGTGTGATGAGAATGGCACTCTACCTCTAAGGTCTTCCTCCCCAAAACTCATAACCCCAGTCTAACCATGATGAAAACATCAGGCAAATCCCAACTGAGGGATTTTCTATAAAATAGCTAACCAGTGATTCTCAAAACTGTCAAGGTTATCAAAAACAAGGAAAGGCTAAGAAACTGACACAGCCATGAGGAGCCTAAGGAGACATGACAGCTGGAACAGGAAAAGGTCATTAGGAAAAATAAACCTAAATCAATCTGAATAAAGCATGGACTTCAGTTAATAATAATGTATCAATATTGGTTCATTAATTACGACAAATGCTATCACACTAATGTAAGATGTCAATAATATCTGGGCATGAGATATATGGGAACTCTGTACTATTTTCCTAATAATTCTGTGAACTTAACACAGTTCTAAAATTAAAGTTTATTTAAACATATTGTTTGTAATAGCACATTAAAAAATTAATAAGTGGTTAGGTCCTTTTGAAAACAAGGTGTTTGTGAGGGCAGGGGTAGAAATATTCCTAACTATTAAATTCAACTTCATTCATTCAGCAGATATTTTTAAAGTAATAAAAACACTATATTAAGGACTTCCCTCAGAGAAGGCAATGGCACCCCACTCCAGTACTCTTGCCTGGAAAATCCCATGGATGGAGAAGCCTGGTAGGCTGCAGTCCATGGGGTCGCTAAGAGTCGGACACAACTGAGCAACTTCACTTTCACTTTCATGCATTGGAGAAGGAAATGGCAAGCCACTTCAGTGTTCTTGCCTGGAGAATCCCAGAGACGGGGGAGCCTGATGGGCTGCCGACTATGGGGCTGCACAGAGTTGGACACAACTGAAGTAAGTTAGCAGTAGCAGCAGCAGCAGCCGCAGGGACTTCCCTGATTGTCCAGTGTCTAAAACTCTACACTGTACCGAAGTAGAGGGCGTGGGTTCGATCCTTGGTTAGGAAACTAGATTCCACATGCCACATCTAATAGTTCTCATGCTGCAACTAAAGATTCTGCATGCTGCAACCAAGATCCAGAGCTGCCAAAATAAAAAACAAAACAAAACAAAAAACCTCACCATCTTAATGCTAAAAAATACATGTCTGTCCTTGTTTTCCAAAGGTTCAAAGTTTCCAAATAGAAGGAGTAGACCGATGCTCTCCACAGCAGGTCTGTTGGAGGTCACTGAGCTAAATGAATCACAAATCTTACCCTTATATGTGACAATAATCATATATTTGTATTAATTTTCAAATAATTAAGACAATGAAATATTGTATGTCCACAAAAACCTTCAAGCCCTTCTAAACACCCCATTAGATCCTTGGTAGTGCTTATTACTGTCAGCTCACTGCTTTATAAGTGAGGGCAGAGCAGTATCAGATCAGTGAGTAGAAAAAGGAGCTTCCACTCCTGCATTTTAGTATTTTCTACCATCAGTGAATAATCCTCCCTATACAGACATACCTTGATCATATTTCCTGCCTAAGCACATGACTTGCATTGAATAGGAAATTCATGTGAAAAAAAAAGTAATGGGGACATAGGGTAGTGCATTTAAACTGAAGGGATTGGAGGCAATAATAAGGGCAGAAGAACAGAGAAAAATGACTCACCTTCAGTGGGAGGAATGAGAACAGTGTGGACCTTCTGTTCCTGTGACAGACTCTCAGAATCCCACTGGACCCCGGCTGTCTTAGGACTGTTCTCAATCTTGTCTTCACACAGGGATCACATGGGGAACTCTAAAATACTAATGCCTGGTCCCTTCTCCCAGGGACCCTGTTTTAATTACTCCCTGTCTAATATGTAGATAAGGTTGAAATCTACTGATAAGAGGTCATGTGCTGGCCCTAGAAAGCTCAGGGAAGCAGAGTTTATCCCATCCACCTCCGAAGTCCTTTCTCCTCACATTCTTAGCTAAATTGCAAAATATCTAAGGGCAGAGGCAGGAGGTTATATAATTCTGTTTCCCCATCATCTAATATAGTCTGAGGTCCAGAAGTGTTTATTCAATAAACCATTATTGATTTTGTTTTAAAGATGCAATGTCATCCTCATTTATCACGTGGGAAAGCAGGGGTAAAGGCTGAAGGCCAAAGGTTTCCATGTTGGTTGTGCATTAGAAATAACTAGTGGAGAGTTTTATTGGCACTCCAGGCCAATAAAGCCAGAATCTGGATGGGCTGATAGCAGTATTTGTTAAAGTTTATTAAAGTTCCCAGGTGATTGTTCAGTGTGCAGCCAAAGTTAACAGCCACTGCTCTATAGTTAACCTTCTAAGTATTTTTGTATCCATTTAGTTGTCTTTTTTGGAGGGAGAGCTATTTAAGAATTTAAAAGATCTATCCATCTAAGAGTGGTTATTACTTAATTTTATATTTTAAATCAAAACGTATTAAATATGCCTTACTTGACATTATATTGTATCAATATGGTACCTTTGTATAACATATACACTTTAGAACTTTACGACTCAAAATGTAATTATCAGCAGGATCAACATCACTTGGGGGCTTCTTTGAAATATAGCATCTTAGCACCACCCCCAGATTAATGAATCAGAATGTACATTTAACAAAATCTCCAGTGATTCATTTTCATTTTCAAGTTTGAGAAGCACTGCTATGGTATACATTGAGATTTTAAAAATTTAACTAAAATTAAACTAAATTTAACAAAATTTAAAAATTATTCTACAGCATTGCATAGTTATTTAAACCTCAACATTTCCCAAGCAATTTATCATTTTAAGCCACTTTGTTTATAAAGTGATACTGTAGTAATAAACATTAAAGCAATATGTCTCACATCACTACCTGTTTCATCCTCAGTCTGATCTAACATTAATGAAGAGGTCAAGAAGAAAGGCATACATACTGAATCCCTGAGACCTATTACAAGAAAGAAAATGGAAGCCCTGAGTCCCCAGTGATTTACTGGACACCTCATAGCAACAGTGGAATTCCAGTGTGCTTGGGATGATCAGGAGAAGGAAATGGCAACCCACTCCAGTATTCTTGCCTGGAAAATCCCATGGGCGGAAGAACCTGGTAGGCTGCAATCCATGGGGTTGTTAAGAGTCGGACACGACTGAGCGACTTCATTTTGGGATGATCTTATATATGAAACCCCCAATGAAATTATAAAAATGTGAGAGGGGTAGGGTGAGGGAGAAGGCTCCAAATAACAAGCAAGGAGGTGAAAGAAAAGCAGATCACAAAGGAATACTTGAGGAAACGAGCATCAACACGTGAAACATGCTTAATCTGTAATTAACAAATGTTTATAATGCCTCAGGCTTCACAACTGTGTAACTGGGATATGTGAGAATGAAGATCTATTTCCACAAGCATTCTAAGCAGCCACCCAAGAAATTTTCCATCTCAAGGATTCATTTATAAAATGCAAATATGTTTGGTGCCTAATACATGCCAGGCATGGCCTTTGGCTCTAGAATTATAGTGGTCCGTATGTGTGTGCATATAATATATGTAAAAATATGTGTTATATATAATAGACCCAGATGTGGTCTGTCTTAACAGAAGTCAGAGCACTATGATGAAATATAGCTTATTTATATTCAAGTAAGCAGTTTATCAGGGAAGGCAATGGCACCCCACCCCAGTACTTTTGCCTGGAAAATCCCATGGACGGAGGATCCTGGTAGGCTCCAGTCCATGGGGTCGCTAAGAGTCGGACACGACTGAGCGACTTCACTTTCACGTTTCACTTTCATGCATTGGAGAAGGAGATGGCAACCCACTCCGGTATTCTTGCCTGGAGAATCCCAGGGACGGGGGAGCCTGGTGAGCTTCCGTCTATGGGGTCGCACAGAGTCGGACACGACTGAAGCGACTTAGCAGCAGCAAGCAGTTTATAAGGTGTTGAAATTTTGCCAAGAGAATCATTAGAACAAACTTCAAGTTGAGTTTTTAACAGAGAAGAAGTTTAAGCCACTTTGGAGATAAAAGCTAGAAACCTGATAATCAGGTAGGATGGTGAACCTTCAACTGATTTCTTACCTGATCGGTAGTTGCCTAGGATGCTTCAGTTCAGTTCACTCAGTTGTGTGGGCCCCACATTCGGCCTACTAAATAACAACTGATGTGTAGCACTTATTGTGCCACTGTTATTAGCGATGACATAATTATTCACTTAACCTCCACAATAACTCTGTGAAGTGGGTATCTCCTTCTTAAAGATGATAACATAGAGGTGCAGAGAGGTTTAATGATTTTCTCCAAAGTCACAGTAACGCTAGTAGGTGCAGACACAGGATTTGAACCCAGACTATGCTCTTAAACTCTACACTATGTTGTGGCTGGGTTTCTAAAGTAAAATTTTCTATTGATTACAAAATATTAATTAAGTCTTTTCAGTCCATGTGCAAGACTGATTATGACCGAGGCATGGGTGGTGTGCTAAGGGGTATTCACCCTAGATCTGAATAAGAACTATTGTCAGAGTTAGTTACCAAGACAGAGGCAAGATGCAAAACAGCGGCACTGTTGTTCAACTAAGGAATGTTGTGAAACCACTTTTAAGTAACGGCAAACACTGTTTGTCTTTATGAAATATGAAACACTGGCTTTAAAAAGTGAGTTTAAAAGTAAACCCAATGGATGTTGCTTCGGAGGAAGTTAAGGAGGTTAATATTCTTTAACATATAATAAGCTTAATTATCATTTAAGTTAGATGATACCTTAATATGTTAGTTGTAAGGCTGGGGGTGCTTATTAAAGCAACAACTTTATTTGTGCAAGGATAAGAAAATCTAGTTGCACATGCTCTCTGCCCTCCTCTGAAGATACCACTACTGATTTGATTGCTCAAGCAAAGAGAAAGTTTAAAGAATTTTTTATTCTTTTAGGCCAGATTTTATATCCTATTCTCTCTGCCCTCCTCTGAAGATATGACTACTGATTTGATTGCTCAAGCAAAGAGAAAGTTCAAAGAATTTTTTTATTCTTTTAGGCCAGATTTTATATCCTATGCAGGGACTAGAGGGGGAAGGCAATGGCACCCCACCCCAGTACTTTTGCCTGGAAAATCCTATGGACGGAGGATCCTGGTGGGCTCCAGTCCATGGGGTCGTTGAGAGTCAGACACGACTGAGGAAAAGTCGTGTCCAACTTTTCCTCAGTCGGGAGGAATTTAAGATTTTAAAATCCAAAAGATTTTAATCTTTTACCAATATTTTGTACCATACTCTGGTGCTGCTGGGTAGTGGCAGCTTCCACCCAGTCACAGATCAGGAGGGTAAACAACTGATCAGTTTACAAACATTCTGGTTTTCATGTTCAGTACAGTATTCAATAAACTATAAAATATTCAACACTTTATTATAAAATAGGCTTTGTGTGAGACGATTTTGCCTGTGTAGGCTAAGCTGAGTGCTTTGAGCACAACCCCACTCCAGTACTCTTGCCTGGAAAATCCCATGGGTGGAGGAGCCTGGTGGGCTGCAGTCCATGGGGTCGCTGGGAGTCGGATACGACTGAGCGACTTCACTTTCACTTTTCACTTTCATGCACTGGAGAAGGAAATGGCAACCCACTCCAGTGTTCTTGCCTGGAGAATCCTAGGGACGGGAGCCTGGTGGGCTGCCGTCTATGGGGTCGCGCAGAGTCGGACACGACTGAAGCGACTTAGCAGTAGCAGTAAGGCAGGTTAGGTGCAGCTATGGTGTTAGGGGGTGGTTTAGTCACTAAGTCGTGTCCAACTCTTGCAACCCCAGGGACTGTAACACACCAGTATCCTCTGTCCATGGCATTTCCCAGACAAGAGTACTGAAGGGGATTGCCATTTCGTTCTCCAGGGGATCTTCCTAACCCAAGGATCAATCCTGCCTCTCCTGCATTGCAGGTGGGCTCTTGCATTGTAGGCAGTCTCCTGCATAGCAGGCAGGTTCTCTACCAAGGTAGGTGTATTAAATGGATTTTAAGCTTAGGATATTTTCAATTTATGATGGGCTTATCAAGATGTAATTTCATTGTCAGTCAGGGAAGATCTGTAAAAGAAAATGATCTCTGTGCCATTTTCATGGACATCAATAAAGGGAAAAACAAAAATTGATACCTCTCCCATTTTTGCTGCTAGCCTTGGGAAAGACGAACCTACATAGAACCTGAGGTTGCTGAGAAGTGATCAGCACACTGAAGTCTAGCAGGCTGAATCCCTATGAAGCCCATCATATTTCCTGACACAAGATAAAATATCTATTGCACCCAGTTACAGCCAGAGTTCCAAGTATTAAGGAACCAGGGGATATACCTGGAACCGCCACAACCCTCCGATGTCATGAGACCTTTCAAAGCAGAGGGGCTCCAAGCCTTCTTCCAGGCAGCACTTGATAGACGTGAGCCCACTCACACCTGCCCCAATCACAGCAATTCTTTTCTTGGCCATGGTCTCCAGAGATCTTCAGGGGGCTGGGTCAGTGTAACCTGTCCGAAAGAAAGGATGACAAAAGATAGAAAACACACATCAGTTAACATCTTTCGGTAAGACTTGGCCGTGGCATCAATAAATAAAGGCTGAAAGAGCAGATACCTTTGAGGAAGCCAGATACCAGTGTCCTCCTAGCCACAGGGAATTACTACACCTTGGATGGGAGAGCCCTGTGGCTGCAAGACCCAGACCTGAGACCTAGAGCTGAGAGGTCGGCTGTGGTACCCCAACTCAATGCCTTTGCCTCAACACCAGCAGATCCTACAGCTGCGATCTGGAGCACACTGCAATTTTGGCTCTTTTCAAAGATATATAAAGCAACAAAATACCAACATCAGCAATAGCCAATGGGGCGGGGCTGTTTGGCTCCACACCTCTCAGCCAACACCCCGCCCACTCAGCCGAAACCTTTTCCCCGCTGAGGGAATAAAAAGTGGGCCAACCGACTTTAAACACAAAGGATTAACACTACAACCTCTTGGTTTTTCAGCTGCAGATGCTGGAACTCTCAAATACTCTCAGAGGGAGATCTAAGCAGCCGGAATTTCCGTCATTCGCCTCTCCCATTCACTTTTAACTTCCTGGTGTTTATCTTAAAGTGACAGATACCTCCAGGCGAGGGAAAACTGTCAACAACAGCACCAAGCAAGTCTTGCTCCAAAAGCTTAAGTGGAGAACGTCTGTCTTTCGGGAGATCTGATAAATCATTTCGGGGCCCCCTTGTCCACCTTATGGCCTCAAGCCCCTAAATTGGGTCTTTGGTTCTATGCTTGTTATTCAGTCACTCAGTCGTATCTGACTCTCTGCTACCCCGTGGACTGCAGCATCCCAGGTTTCCCTGTCTTTCACTATCTCCCAGAGCTTGCTCAAACTCATGTCCATTAAGTCGGTGATGCCATCCAACCATTTCACCCTCTGTCATCTCCTTCTCCTCTTTCCTTCAATCTTTCCCAGCATCAGGGTCTTTTCTGATGAGTTGGCTTTTTGCATCAGGTAACCAAAGTATTGGAGCTTCAGCATGGGTCCTTCCAAATTAATATTCAGGGTTGATTTCTTTTAGGTCTAACTGGTTTGATCTCAAGAGTCTTCTCCAGCACCACAGTTCAAACACATCAATTTTCTGTGTACACCCAGGGATGCCCCTTCTGCTACTTGGGCTTCCCTGGTGGTTCAGTGGCTAAAGAATGTGCCTGCAATGCAGGAGACCTGGCTTCAATCTGGGTTTGGAAGATCCCCTGAAGAAGGAAATGGCAACCCACTCCAGTATCCTATTTTTTTTTTCCCCCACTCCAGTATTCTTTCGTGGAGAATCTCTTGGGCAGAGGAGCTTGGCAGGCTACAGTCCACCGAGTTATAAAGAGCCTGACACAACTGAGCAACTTTCACTTCACTTCAAGTGGTTCTATGCTACTGATAGAAATGTTCTTTAAAATATCCATGCACTGACCTGGGTGCTGGGGTACAGTGAGGAGTGAGTGGATTGTTTTCTACTTAGAGGAGCTTAAAGTTTAGTAGGGAGGACAATACACAAACATAATTTCCGAAAACTAAAAATACTGTTAAAAAGCTCTTTTGCTCACACAGATATCTGTGCAATTAAAAACACTAAATATCCACTTTTAAAAAGTAACAGATTTTTTCAAATCATGCAGAAAAGACCAATGTAATGATATAGGACTTCACACATTGGGTCAGAATCAGGGTCCATTGATGATGCTGTGAAAGTGCTGCACTCAATATGCCAGCAAATTTGGAAAACTCAACAGTGCCCACAGGACTGGAAAGTTCAGTTTTCATTCCAATCCCAAAGAAAGGCAATGCCAAAGAATGCTCAAACTACTGCACAATTGCACTCATCTCACACGCTAGTAAAGTAATGCTCAAAATTCTCCAAGCCAGGCTTCAGCAATACATGAACCGTGAACTTCCTGATGTTCAAGCTGGTTTTAGAAAAGGCAGAGGAACCAGAGATCAAATTGCCAACATCCGCTGGATCATGGAAAAAGCAAGAGAGTTCCAAAGAAACATCTATTTCTGCTTTATTGACTATGCCAAAGCCTTTGACTGTGTAGATCACAATAAACTATGGAAAATTCTGAAAGAGATGGGAATACCAGAACACCTGATCTGCCTCTTGAGAAATTTGTAAGCAGGTCAGGAAGCAACAGTTAGAACTGGACATGGAACAACAGACTGGTTCCAAATAGGAAAAGGAGTACGTCAAGGCTATATATTGTCACCCTGTTTAGTTAACTTCTATGCAGAGTACATCATGAGAAACGCTGGACTGGAAGAAACACAAGTTGGAATCAAGATTGCTGGGAGAAATCTCAATAACCTCAGATATGCAGATGACACCACCCTTATGGCAGAAAGTGAAAAGGAACTAAATAGCCTCTTGATGAAAGTGAAAGTGAAGAGTGAAAAAGTTGGCTTAAAGCTCAACATTCAGAAAACGAAGATCATGGCATCGGGTCCCACCACTTCATGGGAAATAGATGGGGAAAGAGTGGAAACAGTGTCAGACTTTATTTTTCTGGGCTCCAAAATCACTGCAGATGGTGACTGAAGCCATGAAATTAAAAGATGCTTACTCCTTGGAAGGAAAGTTATGACCAACCTAGATAGCATATTCAAAAGCAGAGACATTACTTTGCCAACAAAAGTCTGTCTAGTCAAAGCTATGGTTTTTCCTGTGGTCATGTATGGATGTGAGAGCTGGACTGTGAAGAAGGCTGAGCGCCGAAGAATTGATGCTTTTGAAGTGTGGTGTTGGAGGAGACTCTTGAGAGTCCCTTGGACTGCAAGGAGATCCAACCAGTCCATTCTGAAGGAGATCAGCCCTGGGATTTCTTTGGAAGGAATGATGCTAAAGCTGAAACTCCAGTACTTTGGCCACCTCATGCGAACAGTTGGCCCATTGGAAAAGACTCTGATGCTGGGAAGGATTGCGGGCAGGAGGAGAAGGGGACGACAGAGGATGAGATGGCTGGATGGCATCACTGACTCGATGGACGTGAGTCTGAGTGACCTCCGGGAGTTGGTGATGGACAGGGAGGCCTGGCATGCTGCGATTCATGGGGTTGCAAAGAGTCGGACATGACTGAGCAACTGATCTGATCTGAAGGGGTTCTGGAGGAGGTAAATTATGGCTGATACCATGCATCCTTGTGCACCTTGTGCTACTCCCTGAGTCATCTTTACTGAAGATGATTTGATGCCAATAATGCCAACACTGCTGCTAAGTCACTTCAGTCGTGTTCAACTCTGTGCGACCCCATAGACGGCAGCCCACCAGGCTCCGCCGTCCCTGGGATTCTCCAGGCAAGAATACTGGAGTGGGTTGCCATTTCCTTCTCCGATGCATGAAAGTGAAAAGTCAAAGTGAAGTCACTCAGTGGTGTCCGACTCTTAGCGACCCCATGGACTGCAGCCCACCAGGCTCTCCCGTCCATGGGATTTTCCAGGCAGGAGTACTGGAGTGGGGTGCCATTGCCTTCTCCAACATTGGCAGTGTTGCCAATGCCAACACTGGGTTTTGACTAACCTCACCCAAAAGTATCCTTCCCAGACCAATGGTTATTTTTCAAGGGTTTACTTTGTATGGTGCAACAGATGTAATTGGAAATGGACACCTGTAATCCTCTGAGCAACTTCATAACATGGGTGTTTTGCAAGTGAAAATGCAGAGGGGTACACTGGCAGTCTGACTTTGGGCCTGGGTGTCAATCACCATATATAATTCTCCTTTATTTTTTTACATCTAATTTAGTCACAAGTCCTTCCATTTCTCATCTCTCTTTTCTTTGCCTAAATCCTGCCTTTACAGTTTAAACTTTCATTGAACTGCTTTTAGCTGATCATAGCTTGTCTTATTTCGACTACTTTAAAATGAGTTTAAAAATAGATCTTTGGTTTGGGAAATCATTTGGCTCCGTCAGAAAGACTTCTGCTCACAATATGGTCTGAATTATATGAACACACAGATACATACATGCACTGTGGGAAACATGACATCAACATAGCCTAATGGGAGAATAAAGGGAAAGAAGCTTAAGGATAGAGTTCAAATTCTCAGTAATTTTTAGAATTTCATAGATTCCACTCCAAGTTATGTATAGAAACAGATCAAGTGCACAAATATTATTTTAAACCAATTGGCCGTGACTTGTTTTCAAGTTGTTTGGCAGAATTCTCTTTCAAGTTGCGGTTTCCATGTAAACACCCTGAGACTGGAATTTGATCCAGTTTTTTTTTAGAAAAAATCTCTTACAGAGTATGTCTTTTTCGCAAGGTGTAATCTCTTGCAAAGCCAGGAACACAAAGCTATGACAACCTGCAAGCTGTTCTCCTACGTCAATCTTGCTGCAGGATAACAGAAGATGATGAAGTTTTCAGATCCTTCCTGTGCCTGTATCAGATCATACCAACGTGTTCTGTCTTTTTTGATATGAGTCTTATTTATCAAAATGCCATTTATCTCTCAAGAGTGATATTAAGATGAGCTAATAAAAAATATCTCATTTTTCTAAAAAAGCCACTATTAACTATTGTTCTGGATTCTTTTCTCACTTTGCTTCAGAAATCTCTTATTTAACTAGTGTCCTCACCATCAAATACCACAAAATAGAATGCCTTTTCTCACCAAATATCTTTTCTTCTGTCTAGTGTTACTTTCTCCTAGAAAGAAAAAGCAGGGTCTTTTCTTTTTTCAGTTACCTAAACGCATCTTCGTTGAGGTTTCAAAATATTAACCTCTCATCTTATCACTGCCCAAGATTTATGGTTGTGGAAGGGCCACTGAATACTAAAGAACAAGTTCTCATACCATCATCCTGTCTCTTCTACTAGACCATGATTTATCGGGTATTGGAGAAGCAAATGACTTCCTTTGCATTAACGAGGTGATCAACCACAAGAAACCAACCCATGTCTGGGGGAGGTGATTACAAGTTACCCAGAGATCCCTGAATTTGAGATGGATTTGGCACCTGGATGGAATTTGGAGTTGTCTCCCTTGGGTTGGGGATGAGCAGAACAGAAGGAAGAACACAGAATTTTAGTGACTAGAGGGATGTCAGACTGCTAACTCTTCATTGAAATCTGTTTTCCTCATATTATAGCATTATAGGACTTAGGTGGGATGGGGCTACCCAAATAACAACTGTATTTCCCAGTTTCCCTTGCAGCTATTTGTCTAAATATGACTAAGTCCTCACTTAGGAATGTAAAAAGAGGTGACTAGACAAGTTCTGCCCAGCCTATTCAAAAGGCAGTAGTTTGCCCTGGTTTGCCCTGAACTTCTGATCTATTTTCTTACCTGTGGCCTAGAATATTGATAACTAGAGAGACCATTGGAAACTATATATTGAAGTAGGTCCGCCATCCGATTGAGGCTCTAAATGACTGGATCTCCTAATCTGATCTATTAATCTTGCTCAGTTATATGAGAGATATATAAATTGCTATTTTGTTTGTGCTATTTTCAATTTTGCTTTTTACAACTGCTTTTACAACTTTTTATAACTCTAATTAATCTTAGCATCAATATTTTTTGGACCTGTAGCTTTTTAAAGACTGATATCTTTCATAAAAGCTTTCAGTTATAAATGTGAACTTACAATAGGTACTTTTAAACATAAAATTCTAAAAAGTGTTTTACTGGAAGTGTAACCTAAAATGAAATTATTTATAAATTGGATAATTTTTAATTTACTAGAGATTCCTAGTTATAGGAAAACTGATGAATATGTTTATAAACTGAATAGTAGTCTCTCCCTACTGAATCACTTTTACCATTTCAGAATAATACAAGAATTACCTTTAAAAGTTAGTTTTTTAAAATGTAATTTTATTTTAACGCTCTACTACTTTCACTGTCTTGTAATTAATTACTTTCAAACTTGGCATGGATGTCATTTTTAAATTCTTGTGAAATGTTTTAAAACTTAATTCAAATTTTCTCTCTATTTAAGCTAACTGCAAATTTGCGAGTGAGTATATACAAACTCAGGTTTCCCTGGCAGCTCGGCTGGTAAAGAATCTACCTTCAAAGCAGGAGACTCCGGTTCAATCCCTGGGTTGGGAGGATCTCCTGGAGGATGTCATGGTAACCCACTTCGGTATTCTTGCCTGGAGAATACCCATGGACAGAGGAGCCTGGCAGGCTACAGTCCACGGTATTGCAAAGAGTCCAACACGACTAAGCACAGCACATATATATGCTCAACTTTGACTAGAGTTTTTCTATAGAGGAAGGGCCGGCAGAGGACATGCTGGGGCTGTCCTGTTTCAGTTGTGCTTCCTATGCATCCAGGGCGGCATGCCATGCTCTTGTGCACAAACGCAAGCAATGGAAGACCCTTCCCTTTGTGACTTTCAAGGATGATTGGAAACACAGAATATAAACCCATCAAAAAGATTTAAAGATACTTAAAAATACCATTAAGAAAAAAACAGGTGGAAAGTCTCCAATGACGAAATGGCTGGGTTCTATAAAGTTAAGCAATTTTAATAAATTGTGAAAATCAGAATACATTTCCCCATAGAAACAATGTCTTTTCCCATGGTTAAGGGACTGGAAATGTTGTGAATACCAACTGAGGCACAAAAGAAAATCAGTTAAAATTCTGGATCAGTAGGGAATGGAAATTTTGTGGTAATAGCTCATTCACATAGAGAAGAACAACCGTCATATCAGATGAGTCTCTGGGGCTCTAGTCTTTCCGTTCATTGCTCAGACACAGGTCCTGCTGACCTGCACATCAGAGACTGCTGGGATGTGATCTAGGGTAGGGACAGTGCAAATCATCAAAAGCAGATGATTCTAGGAACAGTTCAGAGATAGAATGACCATAATGATGGATGTGGAGCAGAGGAGTCATACAAAGTTTTCTTGTGCACTTTCCCAGCTGATACCCACCTTAGAAGCAGGCATTGTTTTCTTTTATCACCATAGATTCCTTTCATTTTTGTTTGTTTTTTTATTACTGAGGTGTAATTGATATATATTTAGTTTCTGGTGTACAGAATTTATACATCTGAATATATTTGCATATGGTGAAATGGTGAAATGATCACCACAATAAGTCTGGAGAACATCTAATACTTTAATTTGTTCTTGAATGTCATATAAATTGTACAATACATACTTTCTGTGCTTCCATTCTCTTATTGAGGAATATTTGGATTATTTCCACTTTTTGGTGTAATGAAGAAGGTGTTTTATTCTTGAACAAGTCTTTTATTTTTTGGATTTCTGGTCTCAGTTTTCTTGTGTGCCCAAGTGGAAGTGCTGAGTCATAGGTAGGAATGTTTAACTTTATAGGTGATAGGTAAGTATAATGTTTAACTTTAGTTAACACTGCCAAAAAGTTTTCAAAAGAGGTTGTGCCATTTACACACTCACTGGCAATATATAAAAATTCTAGTAGCTCCATAGCCTCTTAACACTTTGTACTGTTACCCATACTTGTGGGCATGTGATATTATCTCATGGTGTTTTTAACTGGAATTTCCCTGATGACTGATGATATTGAACATCTTTCCACTTAATTTCTTGACCATTTGTATATCGTCTTTGCAAAATGTTTGTGAAAGTCTTCTGCCCATTTTTAAAAAGCTCAGTGGTTTAAAATTGAGTTGTAAGAATTCTTTGTGCAATCTGGTTACAAATCCTTTGCAGATATATGTATTTCAAATATTTTCTTCCAGTCTGTGACTTAACTTTTCACTTTCTTTTAAAAAATAATTATTTATTTTTGGCTGTGCTGAATCTTCATTTCTGCACGTGGGCTTTCTCTTGTTTCCATGAGTAGAGGTTACTCTCTAGTTGCGGCGCACAGGCTTCTCATACTGGTGGCTTCTCTTGTTGTGGACAACACTCTAGGACATGCAGGCCTCAGTAGCTGTGATGCCCAGGCTCAGCAGTTGTGGTACATGGGCTTAGTTGCTCTGCAACATGTGGGCAGGGATGGAACTGACCAGGTTCCATTCCTGACAGGGATAGAACTCATATCTCATTGTAAATAGTATTATTTTTACATTTTAATATTTCAGTTGTTTGTTACAAGTATAAAATACTATTAATATCTGTATATTGACTTTGTATCACATGGCCATGCTAAATTCACTTATTCTAGTAGTTTGTATGTTCTTGGATATTCTATGTACATGATCTTGTCATTTATGAGTACAGTTTTACTATTTCCTTTGCAATTAAATTTTTTTCTCTCCTTATTACGCTGACCGGAACTCCAATACAGTGTTGAATAGAAGTGGTGATAACAGATAACCTTGTCTTGTTAGGGGGAGATCAGATCAGATCAGTCGCTCAGTCGTGTCCAACTCTTTGCCACCCCATGAATCACAGCATACCAGGCCTCCCTGTCCATCACCAACTCCCGGAGTTCACTCAGACTCATGTCCATCAAGTCAGTGATGCCATCCAGCCATCTCATCCTCTGTCGTCCCCTTCTCTTCTTGTCCCCAATCCCTCCCAGCATCAGAGTCTTTTCCATTGAGTCAACTCTTTGCATGAGGTGGCCAAAGTACTGCAGTTTCAGCTTTAGCATCATTCCTTCCAAAGAAATCCCAAGGCTGATCTCCTTCAGAATGGACTGGTTGGATCTCCTTGCAGTCCAAGGGACTCTCAAGAGTCTTCTCCAACACCACAGTTCAAAAACATCAATTCTTCGGCACTCAGCTTTCTTCAGAGTCCAACTCTCTCATCCAAAAACCATAGCCTTGACTAGATGGACCTTTGTCGGCAAACTAATGTTTCTGCTTTTGAATATGCTATCTAGCTTGGTCAGAACTTTCCTTCCAAGGAGTAAGTGTCTTTTAATTTCATGGCTGCAGTCACCATCTGCAGTGATTTTGGAGCCCAGAAAAACAAAGTCTGACACTGTTTCCACTGTTTCCCCATCTATTTCCCATGAAGTGATGCGACCTGATGCCATGATCTTCGTTTTCTGAATGTTGAGCTTTAAGCCAACTTCTTCACTCTGCACTTTCACTTTCATCAAGAGGCTATTTAGTTCCTTTTCACTTTCTGCCATAAGGGTGGTGTCATCTGCATATCTGAGGTTATTGAGATTTCTCCTGGCAATCTTGATTCCAGCTTGTGCTTCTTCCAGCCCAGCGTTTCTCATGATGTACTTTGCATATAAGTTAAATAAGCAGGGTGACAGTATACAGCCTTGACGTACTCCTTTTCCTATTTGGAACCAGTCTGTTGTTCCATGTCCAGTTCTAACAGTTGCTTACTGACCTGCATATAGGTTTCTCAAGAGGCAGGTCAGGTGGTCTGGTATTCCCATCTCTTTCAGAATTTGCCACAGTTTACTGTGATCCACACAGTCAAAGGCTTTGGCATAGTCAATAAAGCAGAAATAGATGCTTTTCTGGAACTCTCTTGCTTTTTCCATGATCCAGCGGATGTTGGCAATTTGATCTCTGCTTCCTCTGCCTTTTCTAAAACCAGCTTGAACATCAGGAAGTTCACGGTTCACGTATTGCTGAAGCCTGGCTTGCAGAATTTTGAGCACTACTTTACTAGCATGTGAGATGAGTGCAATTGTGCAGTAGTTTGAGCATTCTTTGGCATTGCCTTTCTTTGGGATTGGATGAAAACTAATCTTTTCCAGTCCTGTGGCCACTGCTGAGTTTTCCAAATGTGCTGACATATTGAGGGCAGCACTTTCACAGCATCACCTTTCAGGTCTGAAACAGCTCAACTGGAATTCCATGTCATCTGCTGCTGCTAAGTCACTTCAGTTGTGTCCGACTCTGTGTGACCCCACAGACGGCAACCCACCAGGCTCCCCATCCCTGGGATTCTCCAGGCAAGAACAATGGAGTGGGTTGCCATTTCCTTCTCCAATGCATGAAAGTGAAGTCGCTCAAGTCGTGTCCAACGCTCAGCGACCCCATGGACTGCAGCCCACCAGGCTTCTCCATCCATGGGATTCTCCAGGCAAGAGTACTGGAGTGGGGTGCCATCCATGTCATCAGGCAAATGCAAATTAAAATCACGATAAGATAATACTACAAATCTATGAGAATGGCCAAAAACCAAGAACATTGATGACACCAAATGCTGGCAAGGCTACAGTGCTACAGATACTCTTTCATTGCTGATGGGAATGTAATATGGTACAACCACACTGCAGGTTTCCTACAAACTATGCATATTCTTACCATGTGTCTTGCAATTATGAGTCTCAGTATTTACTTGAAGGAGGTAACAACTTTCATTCATACATAAACTTGCGCTCAGATTTCCATGCTGTGCCCCCAGCCTAATTGAGGTATGTGTGTGTGCTTAGTTGCTCAGTCATTTTGGACTCTTTGCCACCCAATGGACTGTAGCCCACCAGGCTCCTCTGTCCCTGGGGATTCTCCAGGCAAGACTACTGGAGTGGGTTGCCATGCCCTCCTCCATAGGATCTTCCCAACCCATGAATTGTACCCAGGTCTCCTGCATTGTGGGTGGGTTCTTTACTGTCTGAGTCACCAAGCAATTGAGGTCAATTGACAAATCCAAAATTATATATATTTAAAGTATATACCATGATGATTTGCTGTGTTTGTACATTGTGAGATGATTACCACAATCAAGTTAATTAACACTTCCATCACCTAACATAGTTACTTTGTGTGTGTGTGTGGTGAAGAATGCTTTACATTTACTTCCTTAGAAAATTTCAAGTATCCATTATAGAATTATTAATGATTACATATTTTATATATACACACACCATGCTGTAGGTTAGATCCTCAGGACATATTCACCTTATAACTGAACGATTATACCCTTTGACCAACATCTTCTCATTTCCTCTATGTTCTAGCCCCTGGTAACCACCTTTCTATTCTATTTATATGAGCTCAACTTTTTTTTTTTTAGATTCCAAATATAATAATTCCACATCACATTGTATGTGATAGCATACAATATTTATCTTTCCCTTCTGGTGTATTTCCCCTAGCATAATGCCTTCTAGGTTCATCTCTGTTGTCACAAATGACAGGATTCCCTTTTTATGGTTAAATAATACCCTATTGTTATGTGTATATAACATAGTTTCTCCATTTATATGTTGGCGGACACTTAGGTCGTTTTCCTACCCGGCTTATGGTGAATAATGCTATAATGAATATGAGCGTGCATGTCTCTTCCAGATACTGGTTTTACTTCCTTTGAATACATATGTAGAAGTGGAATTTCTGGATCTTATCAATGTTCTATTTTAAATTTCTTGAGGAGCTTCCACACTGTTTTCCATAATAGCAGTATGAGTTTACATTCCCACCAACAATGTGCAAGAATTCCCTTTTTCCACAACTTTGCCAACATTTGTTATTTCTTACATGTATTTCTTTTGATAATAGCCATTATAACAGGTATAAGGTGATACCTCATTATGGTTTTGATTTGCATTTCCCTTATGGTTATTGGTAATGAGCACCTTTTTATGTATCTGTGTGGTATTGGAGAAGACTCTTGAGAGTCCCTTGGACTGCAAGGAGATCCAACCAGTCCATTCTGAAGGAGATCAGCCTTGGGATTTCTTTGGAAGGAATGATGCTAAAGCTGAAACTGCAGTACTTTGGCCACCTCATGCGAAGAGTTGGCCCATTGGAAAAGACTCTAATGCTGGGAAGGATTGGGGGCAGGAGGAGAAGGGGACGACAGAGGATGAGATGGCTAGATGGCATCACTGACTCAATGGACGTGAGTCTGAGTGAACTCCGGAAGTTGGTGATGGACAGGGAGGCCTGGTATGCTGTGATTCATGGGGTGGCAAAGAGTTGGACACGACTGAGTGACTGAACTGAACTGAACTGAGCTGACCATTTGTATATTTTCTTTGGAAAAATGTCTACTCAGGCTCTTTGCCTATTTTAAAAATCAAACAAATCAAAAATTGTTTGTTTCCTTGCTGTTGAGTTGCATGAGTTTCTTATATATTTTAGATATCAACCCCTTATCAGATACATAGTTTGCAAATGTTTCACCCATTCTGTAGGTCGTCTTCTCCTTTCTTGGTTATTTCTTTGCTGTACAGCTTTTTGGTGTGACATAGTCCCAGTTGTTTATTTTTGCTTTTGTCGCTTGTACTTTTGGATTATCTAAAAAATCATTGCCAAGACCAATGTCAAGGAGATTCTCCCTATATTTTTTTCTAAGAGTTTTATGATTTCAGGTCTTACATTTCAGTCTTGAATCCATTTCAGGTTAGTTTTGTGAGTGATATAAGAAAGGAGTCCAATTTCATTCTTTTGCAATGTGGCTATCTAGCTTTCCCAGCACCATTTACTGAAGAGTATCCATTTCCCATTTTATGTACTGGGCACCATGTCAAAGATTAGTTAACTGTATATGTGAGTTTATTTCTGAGCTTTCTATGCTCTTCCACTGGTCTATGTGTCTGTTTTTATGCCACTACCATTGTGTTTTGATTACTGTAGGTTTTTTAATATAGTTTGAAATCAGGACATGTAATTCCTCCAGCTTTGTTCTTTTTCCTCAAAGTTGTTTTGGCTATTTGGAGTCTTGTGAATACAAGTGTTTATAGCAGCTTTATTTGTAGTTGCTGAAACTTGGAAGCAACTTGGATGTCTTTCAGTAGGCAAATGGATAAGTTGTAGTGCATCTTGACAGCACAATATTGTTTAATATTTAGAGCAAATTAAATGCCAAGCCATAAAAAAGACATGGAGGAAACTGAAATGCATCTTACTAAAGAGAAACTAAAATGAAAAGACTACTGTGATGGTTAACTTTATGTCAACTTGACTGGGCTAAATAAGGTATACCCAGATAGCTGGTAAAACATTTCCGAGTGTGTCTGTTAGGGTGTTTCTAGATGGGATTAGCATTTGAATTGGCAGATTGAGTAAAGAAGATCACCCCTTACCCATGTGGGTGGGCATTATCTAATTCATTGAGGTCCTGAATAAAACATAAAGGTGAAGGAAGGGCAAATTTACTCTCTCCCTGAGCTGGAATATCCATCTTTTCTTGCCCTCACACATGGGTGCTTCTTCTTGGGCTCTTGGACTGCACTATGACTTAAATCACTGGGGCTTCCCTGGTTCTCAGGCTTTCAAATTTAGAACTACACCACTGGATTTCCTATGCTCCAACTTGCATATGGCAGACATTGGGATTTCTCAGATTCCATAGTCTGTGAACCAATCCCTCATTATAAGTCTCTTACTATCTCTCTATCTCTCTCTATATATATGCACACATACATACATATATATGTATATTATATACATACGATTAGTTCTGTTTCTCTGGAGAACCCTGGCTAAAACAGCTACCTACTATATGATTCTGACTATATAACATTCTGGGAAATGCAAAAGTATGAAGATACTTAAATGACCTGTGGTTGTCAGGGGTTTGAGGGAAAGAGGGATGAATGGGTGAAGCACAGAGGAGTTTTAGGGTAGTGAAATACTCTGTGTGATACTATAATGGTGTATCCATGTCATTGTATATTTATTCAAACATATAGACTATAAAACACCAAGAGTGAGCCCTAATGTAAACTATGGACTTTGGGTGATAATGATGTGTCAATGTAGATTCTTTGATTGTAACAAATGTACCACTCTGGGGATGGTGATGATGAAGGAGGCTATGCTTGTGTGGGAGCTGGGAGTATAAGGGAAATCTCTATACCTCTTATCAATTTAGCTATGAAGCGAAAACTTCTCTAAAAAAGTAAAGTCTAAAAAAATGGAATCTTAAATTTTTTTTTTCAGTAGTTCTCTTTGTTTAAAAAAAAAAAAAGAAGACATGCTGTACTAAACTACAATTATGTTATGTTGGTGTAAGAATAGTCAAATAGTTGAATAGGACACCATAGAGAATCCAGAAACTGGTTCATGCACATAAAGACATTTGATTTATAATGAAGTTATCACTAGAAAGCAATTGGAAAAGTAGCTATCAATAAATGGTGCTATGTGGAAAATACCTACAAAACTTGATTCTTATTTCATATTCTACAAAATATTGATTCCAATTTATAGACATAAATGTATTAGAAATCCTAGATGGTGTAACAAAATAAGAAAAAGAAATGAGAGGTATTTAAACTGGAAGGTGGAAATGTCCCTACTTGCAGAGAATACATTTGTCCATGTAGAGGATTCCAAGGAATCTACACAAAAAGCTACTAGAATTTACAAGTGATTAGCAAGCTCACAATATTAGAAAGGTCAACATATGAATATATAGAAATGTAGGTTGATTTTTGTTTATAAATGATTAGAATCCCAAAGTCAAAACCAGCACCAATAGCTCTTCATAAATGAAACCGGTATAATTATAATAGAATATGTAGGATCTTTATTTTGAAAATAAAAAAAATTGATGAAATAAATCAGAAGATCTTAATGAATGGTGAGACACTGAGGTACACCATTTTCAGTGATTGAAACACTCAGTATAGTTAAGATGTCAATTCTCCCTAAGTTGATATAATGATTTAATGCAATTCCAATTAAAATTCCAGCAGAATTCTTTGCAAATCTTTACAAAAGATAATTCTAAAGTCCATGGAAATGTGAAGAAACTAAAGTAGTCAAAACAATTTTGAAAAGCAAGAATACAGTTGGAAGACTCACATTAAGATATATCATGAATCTAAATAGAAAAGACAGTGGTATTGGTAAAAGGATAGACACATAGATGAGTGGAACAGAATAGATTCCAGAATTTGACCTTTTATAGTGGGAATTTCTAATAATGTACTTTCACAGCCTTGAGAAATTTCATAGAAATAGCACCTGGAAAAACAGCATATATCAAGAAACTGTATTGATTATTATTATTTTTCATGTTTTTCTTAGAATAATAGCTTTATTACAGACCCCAAGGCCAGACCCAGAGGGAGTATGACAGGGATCATGAAAGCGTGGAGCTTGGTTCATATCTAACGCCAACACTGCATTGGCGTTAGGTATGAACACTGCCTACGCACTTGCTGATTGTTCCCAAGAATATCCCAGAAGAAAACAGCCTGGGGTAAAAACAAGGAGATCTGTACTATGTCAGTGTAGCGTCTTGGGAAAGATGGATCAAAAAAAAGTTTTGTAGTCTACCATTAGGAATAAAAGCTGGACTCAGAGTGGACTCTGAACCTCAGCCCAATAGAGCTGCGGGTCCCCAACCCATTGCACCAGATTTCGTGTTCTGTTTGCATTCTCATTGCTCACTCCTGGACTTTTAGGGCAACAACCTTTGTAAATTCAGTCTATTGATTTTTAGTGAAGGCATAGGGGCAATTCAATGGAGAAAAGACAGTCTTTTGCACAAATGATCCTGGAAAAATGAGACATCCATATGCAAAAAAAAAAAAAAAAGTGACCCTTGACCTATGTCTCATAACTTATATAGAAAATGATTTCAAAATAGATAGTAGACCAGATATAAGATATAAAACTCTTAGAGAAAATATCGAAGAAAATCTTCATGACCTTGGATAGGGCAAACATTTGACTTTGTTAAAACTTTTTCTCCTCAAAAGACATTGCTGCTGCTGCTGGTGCTGCTGCTAAGTCGCTTCAGTCGTGTCCGACTCTGTGCGACCCCATAGACGGTAGCCCACCAGGCTCTCCCGTCTCTAGGATTTTCCAGGCAAGAACACTGGAGTGGGTTGCCATTTCCTTCTCCAATGCATGAAAGTGAAAAGTGAAAGTGAAGTCGCTCAGTCATGACCGACCCTCAGCGACGGCACGGACCGCAGCCTTCCAGGCTCCTCCATCCATGGGATCTTCCAGGCAAGAGTACTGGAGTGGGGTGCCATTGACATTAAGCGAATGAAAAGCCATGGACTGGGAGAAAATGTATTGATCAACCATTTGACAAAGAACTTTTACGTGGAATATATTAAGAACTCTTAAAACTTGAAAAAAATACAATTAAAAAAAAGAGGGCAAAAGATTTGAACAGACACTTCCCGAGAGGGCTTCCCTGATAGCTCAGTTGATTAAATCTGCCTGCAATGCAGGAGACTCTGTTTCGATTTATGGATCGGGAAGATCCGCTGGAGAAGGGATAGGCTACCCACTCCAGTATTATTGGGCTTCCCTTGTGGCTCAGCTGGTAAGGAATCTGCCTGTAATACAGGAGACCTGGGTTCAATCCTGGGTTGGGAAGATCCGCTGCAAAAGGGGAAGGTTACCCACTCCAGTATTCTGCCCAGAGCCCATGGGGTTGCAAAGAGTCGGACATGACTGAGTGACTTTAACTCATTCACTTTCACCAGAGGAGATACACGGATGGCAAAAAACACATAATGAACCCATTAGTCATTACATAAATGAAAATTGAAACCAAATGGGAAACTCTTGCACACCTATTATAATGGCTAAATTTTTTTTAAATGACAATATCCAGTGCTGGTGAGGATCTATAGCAACTTGAACTCTTCTACCTAGCTTGTGAGAATGCAAAATAGAATAATGGTTCTGGAAAATAAAATCTGGTTGGTAGTTTCTAAAAAATTAAAATACCTGCAATGTTAGCCAGCAATCCTACTTCTATTAATAAGTATTTATTCTAGAGAAATGAAAACACATATCTGCACAAAAACTTGTACACAGGTTCATAGCAGTACTATTCATAACTGCCAAAAACTGAAGACAACTCAAAATGTCCCTCAACAGATGAAAAGATAAACTGTGGAATTGTCATACAATGGAGTGCTACTCATCAGTAAAAACAAATAAGCTATTAATACACAAACACCATGGATGAATCTGAAATGCACTATGCTAAGTAAAAGAAGCCAGTCTCTAAAAGGAACTCAATGTATAGTTCCATTTGCATGATATTTTGGAAAAGATAAAACTATAGTAATAACCAATAGATCAATAGTTTCTAGGGATTAGGGTTGGGTTAAGAAACTGATTAAGGAGTGTTAGAATTGTTCTTTATCCTACTTATGGTGGTGGTAGTTATAAGAATCTATGCATTATTAAAACTCAAAAAACAGTTAACGAAACAAAAATCTTTATCCATTCATCTGTTGGTGGACGTAAGCAGTAATTTAAAAAATCTAGAAGAATCAACTGAATAACTATTTGTACTAAAATGAGTTCAATAAAGGGGCAAAATATAAGATAAACATATACAAATATATACAAACAAAAAGAGTGAATTTGCTACATGTAAACTTTAAAACAATTAATCGATAAATAAGCTGAAATATACTAGAGGTTGGACTCATCTTGGGTCAAACTGAAAGTCTACATAACCTACAGTTTAATGGGTGGTAGTGCAATAAAATAGGATAGTTGCTATCTATCCATATATTGTGCCCATATCTTTTGTTATCTATAGTTCTGTTAGTCATAGTTGATGCATTCTCACTCTGAAAACAAACTTATTTTACCTTTTAAACCATATACTAAAGGTCACACTAATATGTCATAATATTTTTATAAGTGGAATTTTTAAAAAATTCATTTTTAATTGAAGGATAATTGCTTTTCAACATTGTGTTGGTTTTTGCCATATAGCAACATGAATCAGCCTTAGGTATACATATGTCCCCTCTCTCTCAAACCTCCCTCACACCTCCTACCCCATCCCACCCCTCTAGGTTGTCACAGAACCCTGGTGTGAGTTCCTTGGGTCATACAGCAAATTCCCATTGGCTGTCTGTTTTACATATGAGAGTGCATATGTTTCCATGCTACTCTCAATTTGCCCCAACTTCTTCCTCTACTGTGTCCACGAGTCTGTTCTCCACATCTGTGGCTCCATTCAAAAAGTGAAGTTGCTCAGGCATGTGAAACTCTTTGCAATCCGATGGACCATAGCCTACCCAGCTCCTCTGTCCTGCCTTGCAAACAGGTTCATCAGTACCATCTTCCAAGTTCCTTATATATGCATTAATATATGATACTTGTTTTCCTCTTTCTGACTTACCTCACTCTGTATAACAGGCTTTAGGTTCATCCACCTCATTAGGACTGACTCAAATGTATTCTCTTTGTGGCTGAGTAATATTCCATTGTAGATTCGTACCACAGCACAGCCGCTTTATCCATTCATCTGTTGATGGATGGAAGTGGTAATTTTAAAAATCTAGAAGAACCAACTGAATAACTATTTGTACTAAAAAGAGTTCAATAAAGGGGCAAAATATAAGATCAACATATAAAAATTGGTATTTTTCCTATACATCAATTAGGAAAAGTAAGAGAATAAAAGATCCCATTAACAATAGCAAGAAAAACTAAACATCTCCTAAGAATAAACCAAAAAGTAATATGCAAGATCTATTTGAAGAAAACATTAAACCTGATTAAAAGACATAAAATATGACTTGAATAAATATCATGTTCCCAGAGAGGGAGTCTTAGTATTGTAAAAATTATTGTTTGCTTGTCAGCATTAATTGGTAATGTCAAAGCAACCCAGTCAAAATTTCAGTGGAATTTTTCATGGGGCATGATGAGTTGATTCTCAAATTTATATTGAATACTGGAAAAGAAAATATTTGAAAAAATTAAAAGAAAGACAAAAATTGAAAAAAATATTTAAAAACAAATTAACATTATAGTGATTGAAGCAGTGTGGTATTAGTTGTATAAAAAGATAGCCTCATGTATAAAAAGGAATTTAGTTTCAATAAAAATGCTATTTCTAATCATTGTAAGAAAAAATAAATTATCAATAAATAATGTTTATTATCTATTTGGGGAAAAAGTTAAAGTTAGGTCCTGATTTTGCACTGTATCAAATTCCAGAGATAGACATAAAATACAAAACTATAGAAAAATAGGAGAAAATATAGGAAAATATTTGTATAACCTGGGAGAAAAGAAAGGCATTCATAAATAAGACACAAAAATCTAAGAACAGTGAAGGAAAAGTCTTACACTTTTCCTTCAAATTCAAAACTTCAGTATATCAGTTTAGCTCAGCTCAGTCGCTCAGTCATGCTCAATAAGGAATTCAGGGACTTCCTAGTGGCCCAGTGGCTAAGACTCTGCATTCCCAATACAGGGGGCCCAGTCTGATCCTTGGTTGGGGAACTAGATTTCACCTGTCATAACGAAGAGTTCACAAGCAGTTTTGAGGGGTGGGAGAGCTCCCTTGCATCAAGGTTATAACAGTGTCTCAGAATACAGATATGTGTGCAACAGGTGTGCTTATTTTTCAAACGCAAGACCCAGCTTTGTGGGGTGAGGGCATGAGATGGCTTTGGGTTCTTGTCAACCACAGCAGAAGGTGGTTCTTAGGACTGTAGCTTCAGGTACCAAGTCCACCTTGTCTAAAGTTACTCAATGTAGGCTGAGTCATGAGAAACATTTGACAACATGACTTTATTACTGAGATTTCTTGATCCTTCTGTGGAAATGTGACAAAAGTTAAATTCCAGGGTTGGAAAACTTGAAAGACTTTGGGGATTAGCTATGCATAAACATTATACTGCTGAGTGAAGAACAGAAAGAGTGAAATCACGTGTGACTAATTTGTTGGCAAGGTATTATAGCCAAAGGACGTTTATCAAAAACTAAAAAGGAAAATAAACACAGTCCTGTCAACAAAAGATCTGTGGGCAAATTTTAGTGCATGGCTCAAGTACACGACCTTTAGATTTTGTTCTCAAAGATTTCCTTAATAATATTTCAGTGTTATTATGCCCTTACCCTTGATTATAAAGGCTACCAACAATTTTCTGAAGTGACTGGGCAAGAGTCTTGTAAGGTAGACTTACTTTGTTGATATGTTAAAATGTAAAGTGTCTTTAATTTATTTCTCCCCCTGGAATTCTGGATTTTATTTTTTAAATTTTATTTATTTACTTTTCTAACTTTTTATTTTGTATTGGGGTATATAGCCAATTAACAATGTTGTGATAGTTTCAGGTGAACAGGGAAGGGACTCATACATATATCCACTCTCCTCCAAATTCCCCTCCCATCCAGGCTGCCATAGAATAGTGAGCAGAGTTCTGTGTGCTATACAGTAGGTCCTTGTTGGTTATCCATTTTAAATATAGCAGGGCATACATATCCATCACAAACTCTCTAACTATCCCTTCCCTCCATCCTCCTCCCTCCTTCATTGTGTAAGTTTGTCAGTCTCTTTCTGTTTTGTAAGTTCATTGGTATCATTTCTTTTTAGATTCCACATAAAAGGGATATCATAGGATGTTTCTCCTTTTCTGACTTACCTCACTTAGTATGACGCTCTCTAGGTCCATCCATGTTGCTGCAAATGGCATTACTTCATTCTTTTTAATGGCTCAGTAATATTCTGGATTTTTTTGTTTACTGTGTTATTTGCATCCCTAGTAGCTCAGATGGTAAAGAATCTGCCTACAATGTGGGAGACCTGGGTTCAATCTCTGGGTTGAGAAGATCCCCTGGAGAAGGAATTGGCAACCTGTTCCAGGATTCTTGCCTAGAGAATTTCATGGACAGAGGAGCCTGGTGGACACAGTCTGTGGAATTGCAAAGAGTCGGACATGACTGAGCTACTAATACACACACATTTGATCCCAAAGTTGTATAATTACATTAAGGCAAAATGCAGTATTTCCTTTCAAGGGAGAAAGGAAACCCAGTCTCTTTCATCCTAGTGCAGTGATTTTTATTTATTTTTTAGTTACTCACTGACCTAATCCTAATCTGGACCCAAAGGTCTAAGTCCATGTGCTCAGGAAGAGATCTATCCAGATATTGACCCAGGATCACAACTTTCACTCAAGCTCCATATCTGACTGATTAGATGCTGCTAGCTGGTATACTCTGGGGAAGGCAATGGCACCCCACCCCAGTATTTTTGCCTGGAAAATCCCATGGACGAAGGAGCCTGGTAGGCTCCAGTCCATGGGGTCGCTAAGAGTTGGACACGACTGAGCGACTTCACTTTCACTTTTCACTTTCATGCATTGGAGAAGGAAATGGCAACCCACTCCAGTGTTCTTGCCTGGAGAATCCCAGGGACGGGGAAGCCTGGTGGGCTTCCGTCTATGGGGTCACACAAAGTCGGACACGACTGAAGTGACTTAGCAGCAGCAGCAGCTGGTATACTCGGAGAAGGCAATGGCACCCCACTCCAGTAATCTTGCCTGGAAAATCCCACAGACAGAGGAGCCTGGTGGGCTGCAGTCCATGGGGTCGCTAAGAGTCGGTCATGACTGAGCGACTTCACTTTCTCTTTTCACTTTCATGCATTGGAGAAGGAAATGGCAACCCACTCCAGTGTTCTTGCCTGGAGAATCCCAGGGACGGGGGAGCCTGGTGGGCTGCCGTCTATGGGGTCACACAGAGTCGAACACGACTGAAGTGACTTAGCATTGCATAGCATAGCTGGTATACTACTGTGATCCAACAGAGCAGGGACATATCAGACAGCAGACACAACTTTTTCATAACCTGTATTTGATCAAACATGTTTTGGTAGGGTTGGCATATGTGAAAATCCTTCACTGGGATAGTTTGAATATCATTAATCTTGATTGGTTAGCTGTTACCAGAGGTTGTGCCTCCATGGTTTAAACAAACAAAGCATTAATAAGAATACCGTGTTTATTTATTTTTTTAAATTTTATTTTACTTAACTTTACAGTATTGTATTGGTTTTGCCATACATCAAAATGAATCCGCCACAGGTATACAATAAATAAATAAAACAAAAGAGGTTCAAACAGAAAAAAAAAAAAAAAAGAATACCGTGTTCATAGAACCTGAACTTACATAACTTGAATGAAATAGAAACTGGGGTTACACGTTATTCTGGAAGTCAACACTGACTCACTGGGAAACATCGCACAAGTTGCCCAAACTCTGTGTGCCTTAGTTTGCCCATTGTGAAATATCCTCTCTATACCTCACAGTTGTAACAATCCCATGGACTGTAGCCCACCAGGCTCATGCCAAGGATTCTCCAGGCATGAATACTTGAGTGGGTTGCCATGCTCTTTTTCAGGGGATAACAATCCTAGGTCCTGGCTTTTAGAACAGGCACCTCATTCAAACATTCAATAATACTTTTTATGTGCTAGACACTCTTCTAGATACAGTCAAATTTTTAACATACCCAAAAGTGATATTATCTTCTCATCCTCAAACTAGCTTTTATCTCATCTATTTTCTGTCTCAGTGGTCGCACTGACATCCATCCAGTTGCCTGAGACAGAAATGGCCTGGGAGTCAGTCTCAGTGTTTCTCTTTCCCTCTGTCCTCTATCCAGTCAATGACAGTCCTCTCAAGTGTACCCTCACCAATTAAAAAAAATCTTTTAGTCCCTTGCTAACCCCACCTCAATGTCTTAGCCCTTGTGGTCTCTCTGCCTTGAACATGGCCCTTCCTGATTTCACAGAGCTGGCTTCTCATCATTCAGATCTTAGCCTAAATGTCATCTTATTAGTGACATGTTCTTCAACCCTTTCTATACAGAGCTGCTCCTCAGCCCTGCTCTTAATTTCATTATCTGTTTTCTTAACCATCTTATTAGCACTAATACTACCTGATAACTCATTTGTAGCCCCCATTTTGTATGTCTCCATCACAGAATCTAAGCTCTCTAAGTGCAGGTACATTTTCTTTGCTGTTGTTGTTGTTCAGTCGTTCAGTCATGTCCAACTCTTTTTGACCCCATGGACTGCAGCATGCTAGGATTCCCTATCCTTCACAATTTCCCAGAGTTTGCTCAAACTCATGTCCATTGAGTCAATAATGCCATCCAACCATCTTGTCCTCTCATCCCCTTCTCCTGCCATCAGTCTTTCCCAGCATCATGGTCGTTTCCAATGAGTTGGCTCTTCCCATCAGGGGGCCAAAGTATTGGAGCTTCAGCTTTGGCCTAAGTCATTCCAATGAATATTCAGGTTTGATTCGGTTTAGGATCAACTAGTTGATCTCCTTGCAGTCCAAGGAACTCTCAAGAGTCTTCTCCAATACCACAGTTCAAAAACATCAATTCTTTGGTGCTCAGCCATCTTTACGGTCTAACTTGCACATCCGTACTACTATGTGTAGTACGTGACTACTGAAAAAATCATAGGTTTGACTATATGGATCTTTGTTGGCAAAGTAATGACTCTGCTTTTTAATATGCTGTCTAGGTTTGTCATACCTTTTCTTTCCAAAGAGCAAGCATTTTCAATTTCATGGTGGCAGTCACCATCTGCAGTGATTTTGGAGCCCAAGAAAACTAAGATGCCGTGAGCTTAGTTTTTTGAATGTTGAGTTTTAAGCCAGCTTTTTCACTCTCCTCTCTCACCTTCATCAAGAAGCTCTTTATTTCCTCTTCGCCTTCTGCCATAAAGGTGGTATTATCTGCATATCTGAGGTTATTGATATTTCTCAATAATATTTTCCCAGTAATTATTTCCCAGTAATATTTTTTTTAATTAAAAAAAATATACACGTGTTCCCCATCCTGAACCCTCCTCCCTCCCTCCTCCCCATACCATCCCTCTGGGTCGTCCCAGTGCCCAGTAATCTTAATTCCAGCTTGAGCTTCATCCACCCCAGCATTTTGCAAGATATACTCTGCATATAAGTTAAATACACAGGATGACAATATGCACTTTGGCATACTCCTTTCCCAATTTTAAATCATCCTTTGTTCCATGTCCAGTTCTGTTGCTTCTTGACCTGCATACAGGTTTCTCAGGAGGCAGGTCAGGTGTTCTGGTATTTCCATCTCTTGAAGAATTTTCCATTGTTTGTTGTGATCCACACAGTCAAAGGCTTTAGCATAGTCAATGAAGCAGAAGTAGATGTTTTCCTGGAATTTTTCTATGATCCAAAGGATGTTGGCAATTTGATCTCTGGTTCCTCTCCCTCTTCTAAATGTAGCTTGTACATCTGGAATTTCTCAGTTCACATACTGTTGAAGCATAACTTGAAGAATTTTGAGTATTATCTTGCTAGCATGTGAAATGAGTTCAATTTTGTCATAGTGTTAACATTCTTTGGCATTGACCTTGTTTGGGATTGGAATGAAAACTGACTTTTTCCAGTCCTGTGGCCATTACTGAGTTTTCTAAATTTGCTGGCATATTGAGTGCAGCACTTTCACAGCATCATCTTTAAGGATTTGAAATAGCTTAGCTAGAATTACATCACCTCCACTAGTTTTGTTCATAGTGATGCTTCCTAAGGTCCACTTGACTTCTGAATCCAGGATGTCTGGCTCTTGGTGAGTGATCACACCATCGTGGTTATTGGGCATTAAGATATTTTTTGTATAATTCACCTTGTAACCACAGCCTGCCAGAAAGTTTAAGAAATCTTCTAAGGCTCACGAACAAGCTTCCTCTGTCTCAGCACAGAGCAAAATATCATCTATATATTGTAATACCACCGCTTCAGAGCTATTAAAGTTTTGCAGATCCCGTGACAAACTTTGTCCAAATAAGTGAGGACTGTCACAAAATCCCTGGGGCAAAACTGCCCAGGTTAACTGAGAACCTGGCTGCGTAGGGTCTTCAAAGGCAAATAGAAATTGACTTCCTTCTTCCAAAGGCACTGAATAGAAGGCATCTTTTAAATCAATTACTGAGAAATATTTGGCTCCTTCAGGAATTTCAGACAATAGAGTATAAGGATTAGGCACCACCACGGGGTGTAAAGGAACTACAGCCTCATTTATTATTCGTAAATCTTGAACTAGTCTCCATTTACCATTTGATTTTTTTATACCCAAAATAGGAGTGTTGCAAGGACTGTTACAGGGAATTAATAGTCCCTGCTCCTTTAAATTTTCAATGATGGGTTTTAACCCATCTCTGGTTTCAGTAGAAACTCAGGCCATCAAAGTAAAAGATGAGATGGAGGACAGGAGACAAAGAGAAGAGAAAAAACAGGTTTCTCCAATCTATCCCTGAGATCATATGCGCAGAGCAGCCAGAGAGACTGAGGAACAGTCACACAAGCTTTTGCCTCTTTATGAAACACCCACCGGGAGAAATAATCAGTCTGTGAGAGTTAATAAGCCTTTTTCTTATCAAGAAATACAAAGAATCTAGGAGGATCTGGGAGACTATTTAGAGGATCCAGAAAAATATATTAGAGCTCTTAAAGGTATTACTCTGCTTTATGACCTCACTTGGAAGGATGTGATGTATATCTTGGGACAAACGCTGACTCCCGAGTCAAAGACTTGAGTTTTGGGAAAAGCAGTTGCTTATGGAGATGAATGGCTTGGTAATGAACAGTGTTCATTAGGATGAAGAATGACATAGAGAATGAAAATAAAGAAATCAATTTCATCTGGAGTCAGGTTCCCTGAAGCCATAGTTGAGACACCAGCATGGTCAGTTCTTCGAAGGTGGTTCCTGTCATGGCACTGGTCCAGAGGTCTTATAGTAGTTGGGTCAGGAGCAGTTATAGGTTGAAAAGACTCCAGATCATTCAGTGTCCTCTCGGATGGTTGACAGGGGTTGTCACTGAGTCACTTTTAAGGAGGTAGGTCCTGTGAGGGAGACCTGATAGGTGTCAGTTAAGGAGGGCAGCACAGGACCAGAGGTGACCTGTGTTAGGCCAGAGAAGTGTACCCAGGAGATGACCTTCTTGGGTTTAGCTGTAGTTGGGGTAAGAAGGATGATTTTGAATGGTCCCTGCCTCTTTGAGGCTAGGTCAGCCTGGGGATTATCAGACAGATAGAGCATGTCCCCAGTTTGTAAAGGGGCCAAGGGGGACTTGAGGGTCAGAGGCAGGTAAGGTGTGGTTAAGGGGGACTTGAGGGTCAGAGTTAGGTAAGGTGTGGTTGACGTATTTCCAGAGGAAATTGCGGAGTTCCACCAGCAGAGGGGAGTGTAGGAAGCTTGGTATGGGAGGAGGTTCGGGGGGAGTCCAGGAGGGAGCTCGGGCCTTCTGTACAACACATCAAAGGGGCTCAGCCCCAGGGGCTTTCTGGGCAAAGCCTGCACTCTGAGAAGAACAATCAGCAAAAGTTTAGTCCAATCCAGATGTACCTCAAGGGAGTTTGGTAAGAGTTTCTTTGATTATTCTATTCATCCTTTCTACCTTTCCTGAGGACTGGGGATGATATGGAATGTGAAATTTCCAGGGTATCTGTAAGAATTGGAAAAGTTGTTGGGTGACCTTGGAAGTAAATTACAGGGCATTATCAAACTGTAGGTATGAAGGTAGGCCAAACCTGGAGATAATTTCTGTGAGGAGGATTTGGGCCACGGTGTGAACTCTTTTGTTTGTAGTGGGAAATGCTTCTACTCATCCCAAAAAAGTGTCCACAAGGACCAGGAGGTACCTGACCTTGTCTATCTGCCAATCCTGTGCTGGGAAGCTGCCTCGCATTTGACGGGTTGGAAAGGATGTAGGTTTAAGGTTGGAATTGGAATTAATACATTGACATGTCTGACAGGAGCGGGTAAGGTTATCTAAATATTGTTGGTCAGCAGTGGATATGGGGAAAGTGGTTACCGAGGAACTGTTGGAGTGTCTTGGATGAGGGATGAAAGAGTGAGTGTAGATAAGAGTGGATTTCTCTGGTGATGGGAGGGTCGGATGGAGTCAGGGCTAAGATGACAGGTGACTGGAGGGAGGGATGGGACAGGGCTTTCTCCTTTGCCTTCTGGTCTGCAGCATTGTTGTAGGCTGATATGAGACTTCCCTTTTGATGTCCCCTACAGTGGAGGATGGCGGCTTTGTTTGTTAAGAGTGCTGCCTCTAGAAGTTTGTGGATCAGGTCTGAATTAATAATGGGAGATCCCTTTTGGATTAGGAAACCTCTTTCTCTCCATGTTAGGATGTTTGAGTGAAGTATGTTATAGGCATACTTGGAGTCTGTATGGATGTTAACCCTTAGATTTTTAGCCAGAGTCAAAGCTCTGGAGAGAGCTATCAGTTCTGCCTGTTGGGAGGTGGTGTAAGATAGCAGAGGTCAAGCTTCAATTGTCTGGGTCCCATGATTGTGACAAAGGTCCCCCTATGCTATGCTAAGTCACTTCAGTCGTATCCGACTCTGTGTGACCCCATAGACGGCAGCCCACCAGGCTTCCCCGTCCCTGGGATTCTCCAGGCAAGAACACTGGAGTGGGTTGCCATTTCCTTCTCCAATGCATGAAAGTGAAAAGACAAAGTGAAGTCGCTCAGTCATGTCTGACCCTCAGCGACCCCATGGACTGCAGCCCACCAGGCTCCTCTGTCTGTGGGATTTTCCAGGCAAGAGTACTGGAGTGGGGTGCCATTGCCTTCTCCGAAGGTCCCCCTGGATGATGGCATATCCTGCCTCAAAGGGTGGGGATTTTTGAGAGCTGTCGTCAACGAACCAGTGTGGGATGTCTGGGTCTAGGATGGGCTGATATGTTAAATGTTGGAAGGGGTTTTGCATAAGATCTACTGTTAGGCTGTGGCTGTCTAGGAGATGGTCTGTTATAGGGGACGTGGGTAATAAGCTGGAGGGGTTAAGGGGAGAGCAGGTGGAGAATGAGAGCTGAGGGTCGAGGAGAAAGTCATGTAGGACCTGTACCCTGGAAGAGGGAAGGGAGAGGAAAGCCCCAAGTGATAGTAAGTCTCGGAAGGTGTGTAGAGAACAGACTGTTAAAGGGGCATGCCTAGAGAGTTTATTTGCTTCGGGTACGAGCGCTGCGAGAGCAGCCATGGCCTGTATGCAGGGAAGCCACCCCTTGGTCACCACATCAAGCTGTTTTGACAGATAGGCTATGGGAGCCCAGGTGTCTCCAGCCCGCTGACACAGAAGTCCCAGGGCGTGTCCTTGGTTGGAATGGGCAAAGAGAAAGAATGGTCTGGTGTGATCTGGCAGGTGGAGAGTTGGCACTCGGAGGAGGCTCTGGGTGAGCTGGTGAATAGGATTGGCCAAGCGAGGAGGGGATAAAGAGGGGCTCATCCAGACATCCTTTAGTTGCCTCAAAGAGCGGCTTTGCAACAAGGGAGAAGTTAAGGATCCAGATACAGGAAAAGTTTAGGAGGCCGAGGATAGACAGGAGTTCCCTTTTCATTTTTGGAAGTGGACAGTTAATCAAGGCTTGGATTCTATCTGGGAGAATAGTTCTCTGTTGGTGGGATATGGAGAGCCTCAGGTAGGCGACATTTGTCCATACTTCTTGGGCCTTGGATCGGGACACCCGATAACCCCAGGATTCCAGGACTCCAATCCCAAGGAGTTTGGCAGTATGTTGGAGGCAGAGTTTTCAGGCTGGGCTACAAAGGAGGAGGTCATCTATGTATTGGAGGAGATGACTCAGGGCTAGGTCGAGGGTTTGTATGTCCTTTTGTAAAGCCTTTCCAAAAAAGTGGGGGCTGTCTCTGAACCCCTGGGGGACAACTATCCATGTTAGTTGGGAAACGTGAGTCTTGGGGTCTTGCCAGGTGAAAGCGAAAAGGGGTTGGGAGAGGGTGTGGAGGGGGATGGTGAAAAAGGCATCTTTGAGATCTAATACCATGAAGTGGGTTGCAGTCAGGGGTATGGCAGACAGAAGGGTGTAAGGGTTAGGGACTACTGGGAAGGTCGCCGTGATGACCTCACTGATTTTTCGAAGATCCTGGACCAGTCTCCAAGAGTTTGGTCCCTTTCTTACTGCCAGAATAGGGGTGTTGTGTGGTGAATGGGTAGGAATTAAGACAGAGTCTTGAAGAAGACAGTCTATGATAGGCTTAAGTCCCTTGTAAGCCTCCTGGGTGAGAGAGTACTGTTGTTGGGTAATTATAGTCTAGGGGTCTTTTAAGGTAATGTGGACTAGGGGATGATGTTTAGCATGGATGGGTGATCACTGTCCCAGACTTGGAAGTCTAAGGAGGGTAGATCCAAGGGAAGGTCAGGGGTGAGGGATAGGGACAGTCCAGGTGCCATCTGCATGCAGAATATAGAGACTATATTGAGGTGGGATATGGTAATAAAGACCCCCCAGTTTGGATAACAAATCTCTCCCTAAAAGTGCCATCGGGCACTGAGGCATTACGAGGAATAAATGTATAAGGGTTGATTTTTCAAATTGACAGAGTCATGGAGGGCTGATTTTTGGCCTTAGGGGAACTCCAGAGACCTCCTTGATTATGAGTTCTGAGTCTTGAGTTGGGCCAGAGTAGGAAGTTAAGAGACAGAAAGCGGCTCCAGTGTCTACTGTAAAGGAGGTCTTTTTCCCGGCCGCTATCCCGTCCACCTTAAGTTCTGAGCTCGTGTCTGGGACACAGGCCAGGAAGCTGGAACCTGGGCCCTGTCATTGGAACAACTCTTGTAGGGCTGGACTGGGGTTCTGGGGAGAAGCGGAGATCTCCCACGGTGTGCCAGGGTGTCCCTGTGGACATTCCACTCTCCAGGTCTGGGAGGTAGGGAACTCCCCAGGGTGGGTGGGGGGGTGGGGGAGGCTGGGGATCAGGGAGGGGGAGTCAGGGAGATGGGGTAGCAGTCAAGGGGGAGTCAGGAGAGGTTTCAGAGTCAGTAGGTGAGTTGCATGAGCGGGGAGGAGAGGGTTGGCAGGGTGGTGGGTAGGGAGTCGAACTCTGGGGATGCCAAAGGTCGAGATGGGCAGTCAGTTGAAGAAGATCCCTTTTGCTTGGGAGGCAAGGTGAATAGAAGGACCTCATGGGTGGAGCAGGCCTTGCATAGGGAGGGCCTGCTCCGAAGGGCCCAAAACGCTTGGACATAGGGGACCTCCGACCACTTGCCATTCCCTTTAAGAAAGTCGGTGAGATTTTGAAGAATGTTAAAGTCAAATGCGCCGAATTCAGGCCAGTGGTCTTGATTGTCTAATTGGTATTGAGGCCAGATCTGTATACATAGTTGTTTTAAGTGGTTAGCTTTGAGTTCAGTGAGTAAGAGCGATTTGAAATTTTCGAGAACACAGGTCAGAGGGGAATCTTTTGGGACACATTGGCCAGGCGCCATAATTGAAAGGCAAGCAGAGGCTCCTATTGGGAGCTCAAGTCGACACCCATAGTCGCAATAGGAGTTATGAGAAGAGAGCTCTGTGTCGAGGTGGAGCGTCCCCCACCATTACCTACAGAGTGGCCTTAGGCTGGGGGTCCCCAGGACCCAGAGAGGACTGGGTTCTAGAGCGCCTCTAGAACACTGTCCAGATCTTACCTTAATCTAGGGGCTGGCTTGAGTGGAATGTTGCATGTAGAGCGGTTGAATGGCAAGAGTTCCCTGTTGTGGAGGTCGTCAGAGAGAGGAGGCGGGGGGGACAGTGTCAGAGGTCTGGGCGTATGAAAAGCACCAATAAAACCTTCGGACAAGGCTTGCACCCCTCACGAAGGCACTAGGTGTCCTCGAGGGGAACTTATGAGCCCTGGCAGAAAGTGAGCTCAGTGGGTGTTCCTGTTCCCAGACTCCAGGAAAAGGGAAAACGATGAGAGGGAGTGAAGAAGGAATTCATAGGGCCTGGACTCCATCTTAGGCCTGTTCATGCTGATCATGCTCAGCCACCTTTCCAATGGACTCTAAACTCTGTGTTTAGTGCCTATGAAAACAACAACAGAAGGATAAGACACCCTCCAGACAGGGGAACCTTGAAGAGCATACCTAGGTTACTCATCGCCTAAGAGAAAACATACACTAAATATCCCTTCCTCCAGACAGGCCATAAATTTTTCTGTATCCATTGGAGTGTAACCTCGGGTTTATTGATTATTGGCTAGTTGTTTGACTGTTTGAGCACATGAGCACATAGCACGTGAATGATGGGGTTATTGGGATTGTATTTTCCTTGGTTTATGTAAGTCTCAAGGAATTTGGAGTGGTGGGTTCAGACACAAACACATGGGGTATAAAAGATTTTCACAAATGCTGGTCGGGGTCCTTGGCTAAGATAAGACTCTGCCTTGGGCCTGCCGGTGTAATAAACTGCACTCCACTATCTGCATTGTCCTTCTGAGTGAGTTTGTTTCCCGGAACGAGTAGCTACAACAGGAGAGAGAGTGAGAGAGAGTGGGAGAGACGAGTGCCTCGCCCTCTCCCGGTTTCGGCACCAAGAATGTAAGGTATAGGTCGGCCGAGGCAGAAAAGGAGAGATGACCTCAACGGAGCCAGGTTACCTTTATTCAGGCAAGGCGGGGTGACAGTCCACCAAACGACCAGGCTGAGCACGAGATGGATCAGGGAGGCTTCATATTTAAAGGGAGGTTTGTGGAAGCAATAAGGGAAACGTTAGTCAGACAGAACGTTTTGGGTAATCTGTGGTTGAGATGGCATTTGCAATTGGGCAGGGGATGATAAGTCCCAGGCAGATGCAACAGGCTGGGAGCATCAGGATGGGACTTAAAGTTTGGTTTTGTTTTCTCCGAAGTTAGATGATTCAGCAAAGGCCTTTGAGATCATTGTTTTCTTTTCTAGGCCCAAAGACTCCTTCAACTCTGTTTCTCTTTCAACTTAACATTTATCTCTACCTGATTTTATTTGCTATCACTCCTTTTAAAACATAACCCCCAGTCGTGTCCGACTCTTTGTGACCCCATGGACTATAGCCCACCAGGCTCCTCTGTCCATGGGATTCTCCAGGCAAGAATACTGGAGTGGGTTGCCATTTCCTTCTCCAGGGGATCTTCCCAACCCAGGGATTGAACCCAGGTCTCCCTCATTGCAGGCAGAGGCTTTAACTTCTGAGCCACCAGGGAAGCCCATTCACTTTCACTATCTCCTCCTTTAAAAACATAACCCTAATTTAAAATATAAACAATATGATTTACTTAAATGTTCTGTAGATGAAATTAGTGGCCTTTGTCTCCAGGGCCAAAAGAGTTCTTGGCACAAAGATGTTCAGTCAGACATCTTTGAGACAGAATGACTCAAGACTCAACATTAACTTTGCAATGCTTTGAGTATTTTTATGAATAAATCAACTGGAAGGCATGTCTTTTGTAGCAATTTTCACCCTTTATTTAAAAAGGGTGGAGATGTGGGGAATTCAACTGTAATCTGTGTTTACTGAAGGTGTTGAGTATTTTTATGAACAAATCAACTGGAAGGCATGTCTTTTGTAGCAATTTTCACCCTTTATTTATAGGGGGTGTAAATGTGGGGATTACAACTTTAATCTGTTCACGGAAGGTGGAAGCGCCAAGATTAACCTAAACAGGAATTTAGTATTTTTATATTACCCAGAGAATAGTATATGGGTCCAGCTCTGCTACTGCTGCTAAGTCACTTCAGTCGTGTCTGACTCTGTGAGACCCCACAGAGCTGTGAGCCCACCAGGCTCCCCCATCCCTGGGATTCTCCAGGCAAGAACAATGGAGTGGGTTGCCATTGCCTTCTCCTATGGGTCCTGCTCAGCTTTGTTCAATTACAATTCCAAGTCAGTTTCCTCAGCTGTCATGTAGGGATAATTATGGTACCTATTTATAGGGTTATTGGGTGGGTTACAGGAGAAAGTCACAGAAAGCTCTTAGGGGACTAACTAACTGCATCAATAAATGCAGCAATTTGTACATTACTAATCATCAGTTCATGGGAAATAGATGGGGAAACAGTGGAAACAGTGTCAGACTTAATTTTTTGGGGCTCCAAAATCAAAGCAGATGGTGACTGCAGCCATGAAATTAAAAGACGCTTACTCCTTGGAAGGAAAGTTATGACCAACCTAGATAGCATATTCAAAAGCAGACACATTATTTTGCCAACAAAGGTCCGTCTAGTCAAGGCTGTGGTTTTTGGATGTGAGAGTTGGACTGTGAAGAAAGCTGAGCGCCGAAGAATTGATGCTTTTGAACTGTGGTGTTGGAGAAGACTCTTGAGAGTCCCTTGGACTGCAAGGAGATCCAACCAGTCCATTCTGAAGGAGATCAGCCCTGGGATTTCTTTGGAGGGAATGATGCTAAAGTTGAAACTCCAGCACTTTGACCACCTCATGCGAAGAGTTGACTCATTGGAAAAGACTGATGCTGGGAGGGATTGGGGGCAGGAGGAGAAGGGGACGACAGAGGATGAGATGGCTGGATGGCATCACCGACTCGATGGACATGAGTCTGACTGAACTCCGGGAGTTGGTGGTGGACAAGCAGGCCTGGCATGCTGCAATTCATGGGGTCGCACAGAGTCGGACACGACTGAGCGACTGAACTAAACTGATAAGATCAGATCAGTCGCTCAGTTGTGTCCGACTCTTCGCGACCCCATGAACTGCAGCACACCAGGCTTCCCTGTCCATCACCAACTCCCGAGGTCACTCAGACCCATGTCCATCAAGTCAGTGATGCCATCAAGCCATCTCATCCTCTGTTGTCCCCTTCTCCTCCTGCCCCCAATCCCTCCCAGCATCAGAGTCTTCTCCAATGAGTCAACTCTTTGCATGAGGTGGCCAAAATACTGGAGTTTCAGCTTTAGCATCATTCCTTCCAAAGAAATCCCAGGGCTGATCTCCTTCAGAATGGACTGGTTGGATCTCCATGCAGTCCAAGGGACTCTCAAGAGTCTTCTCCAACACCACAGTTCAAAAGCATCAATTCTTCGGCGCTCAGCCTTCCTCACAGTCCAGCTCTCACATCCATACATGACCACAGGAAAGACCATAGCTTTGACTAGATGGATCTTTGTTGGCAAAGTAATGTCTCTGCTTTTGAATATGCTACCTACGTTGGTCATAACTTTCCTTCCAAGGAGTAAGCGTCTTTTAATTTCATGGCTGCAGTCACCATCTGCAGTGATTTTGGAGCCCAGAAAAATAAAGTCTGACACTGTTTCCACTCGTTCCCCATCTATTTCCCATGAAGTGATGGGACCAGATGCCATGATCTTCGTTTTCTGAATGTTGAGCTTTAAGCCAACCTTTTCACTCTCCACTTTCACTCTCATCAAGAGGCTTTTTAGTTCCTCTTCACTTTCTGCCATAAGGGTGGTGTCATCTGCATATCTGAGGTTATTGATATTTCTCCCAGCAATCTTGATTCCAACTTGTGTTTCTTCCAGTCCAGCGTTTCTCATGATGTACTCTGCATATAAGTTAAATAAACATGGTGACAATATACAGCCTTGACATACTCCTTTTTCTATTTGGAACCAGTCTGTTGTTCCATGCCCACTTCTAACTGTTGCTTACTGACCTGCATACAAATTTCTCAAGAGGCAGATCAGGTGGTCTGGTATTCCCATCTCTTTCAGGATTTTCCACAATTTATTGTGATCTACACAGTCAAAGGCTTGGCATAGTCAATAAAGCAGAAACAGATGCTTTTCTGGAACTCTCTTGCTTTTTCCATGATCTAGCAGATGTTGGCAATTTGATCTCTGGTTCCTCTGCCTTTTCGAAAACCAGCTTGAACATCAGGAAGTTCACGGTTCATGTATTGCTGAAGCCTGGCTTGGAGAATTTTGAGCATTACTTTACTAGCATGTGAGATGAGTGCAATTGTGGGGTAGTTTGAGCATTCTTTGGCATTGCCTTTCTTTGGGATTGGGATGAAAACTGACCTTTTCCAATCTTGTGGCCACTGCTGAGTTTTCCAAATTTGCTGGCATATTGAGTACAGCACTTTCACAGCATCATCTTTCAGGATTTAGAATAGCTCCACTGGAATTCTATCACCTCCACTAGCTTTGTTCGTAGTGATGCATTCTAAGGCCCACTTGACTTCACATTCCAGGATGTCTGGCTCCAGGTCAGTGATCACACCATCATGATCATCTGGGTCGTGAAGCTCTTTTTTGTACAGTTCTTCTGTGTATTCTTGCCACCTCTTCTTAATATCTTCTGCTTCTGTTAGCTCCATACCATTTCTGTCCTTTATCGAGCCCATCTTTGCATAAAATGTTCCTTTGGTATCTCTGATTTTCCTGAAGAGATCCCTAGTCTTTCCCATTCTGTTGTTTTCCTCTATTTCTTTGCATTGAACACTGAAGAAGGCTTTCTTATCTCTTCTTCTTGCTATTCTTTGGAACTCTTCATTCAGATGTTTATATCTTTCCTTTTCTCCTTTGCTTTTTACTTCTCTTCTTTTCACAGCTATTTGTAAGGCCTTCCCAGACAGCCATTTTGCTTTTTTGCATTTCTTTTCCATGGGGATGGTCTTGATCCCTGTCTCCTGTACAATGTCACGAACTTCAGTCCATAGTTCATCAGGCACTCTATCTATCAGATCTAGGCCCTTAAATCTATTTCTCACTTCCACTGTATAATCATAAGGGATTTGATTTAGGTCATACCTGAATGGTCTAGTGGTTTTCCCTACTTTCTTCAATTTGAGTCTGAATTTGGCAATAAGGAGCTCATGGTCTGAGCCACAGTCAGCTCCTGGTCTTGTTTTTGCTGATTGTATAGAGCTTCTCCAACTTTGGCTGCAAAGAATATAATCGATCTGATTTCGGTGTTGACCATCTGGTGATGTCCATGTATAGAGTCTTCTCTTGTGTTGTTGGAAGAGGGTATTTGCTATGACCAGTGCATTTTCTTGGCAAAACTCTATTAGTCTTTGCCCTGCTTCATTCCGTATTCCAAGGCCAAATTTGCCTGTTACTCCAGGTGTTTCTTGACTTCCTACTTTTGCATTCCAGTCCCCTGTAATGAAAAGGACATCTTTTTTGGGTGTTAGTTCTAAAAGGTCTTGTAGGTCTTCATAGAACCGTTCAACTTCAGCTTCTTCAGCGTTACTGGTTGGGGGATAGACTTGGATTACTGTGACATTGAATGGCTTGCCTTGGAAATGAATAGAGATCATTCTGTCATTTTTGAGAATGCATCCAAGTACTGCATTTCGGACTCTTTTGTTGACCATGATGGCCACTCCATTTCTTCTGAGGGATTCCTGCCCACAGTAGTAGATATAATGGTCATCTGAGTTAAATTCACCCATTCCAGTCCATTTTAGTTCGCTGATTCCTAGAATGTCGACATTCACTCTTGCCATCTCTTGTTTGACCACTTCCAATTTGCCTTGATTCATGGACCTGACATTCCAGGTCCATGAATATTCCTATGCAATATTGCTCTTTACAGCATTGGACTTTGCTTCTATCACCAGACACATCCACAGCTGGGTATTGTTTTTGCTTTGGCTCCATCCCTTCATTCTTTCTGGAGTTATTTCTCCACTGATCTCTAGTAGCATATTGGGCCCCTACTGACCTGGGGAGTTTCTCTTTCAGTATCCTATCATTTTGCCTTTTCATACTCTTCATGGTGTTCTCAAGGCAAGAATACTGAAGTGGTTTGCCATTCCCTTGTCCAGCGGACCACATCCTGTCAGATCTCTCCACCATGAACTGAACTGAAGTGAATCATAAATCGCTACACCTTGCTGCTGCTGCTGCTGCTTGTTATGTCCAAGGTCCGAGTCCCCAAAACTGAGAGAATAAGACGTCCACAGCAATGCAAAAGCATAAAGGGGTTTTTATTGCTAGCTCGAGCTAGGGCTCAAGTCTCATCCAACGCAGTGGAGTCTCAACAAGAGCCCCAAGCTCTGAATCATGGCTGCTTTTATACCGGCAGTTCTTTGTCTCTGCCACGGTGTAACTGGCTGGTGATTTGGCTAAACTGTGTGCATGGGCGAATTTTGAATCCTGCATCCCTATCCGGATTGGCTCAAGTTTGGCGTGAATTAGGACTCTCCTGATTGGCTCGGAGGTATAATTCCCAGGATCATGACTCAGGTCTATAAGAATCTGAAACTTTAGGCCTAGTGTAGCTTGCTGAGCCTATCATGGCTCAGGTTGGGTCCTAACATTCCCCCCTGTCTTTTGATCACACAGAGGAATCTTCCTCTGTATTTTGGGGCAGGGCCTGGATTCTCGACCTAATTGGGGCCTACATTTTGGGTCAGGATGGGTTCTACTGTCTGGCTAATAACCAGAATTCCTCCAGGGTAAGGGCCGGGCCACCTGACATAGAGCTGAAAACCCCAAGACAGCCTGGAAACCCAAGACCTTTCCTGCTTAGCTGACTCCTAATTGAACATTACTTTCACCTGATCAATCTTGTCCCAGGGTGTGTTCCTGACTCCGTCCCAGTCTAAGGGGCTGGGTAGGGGATAGACAAATGAGAAGTTGACCAAGTCCCGGTTCCCTACCTCCCATTATGCCACCCCGTCACAGGAGGTCACACACAGCTCCAGGACTAACAGAAATAATGTTGTAGCCCCCCACCCCCACCCCCATGTCTCCCAATTTTTCTTTACGTGTCCAGGGCATGCCCAGAATCCATAGTCCCTCAGAAATGTTCCCTTCCAACCACTGTCGATCAGTTTCCCCAGGACAAACTACAGATCCGGCCACCAAGTATTGGGAGGGGTGAATTCTGGTGGTCGAATTGAATACCTCCCGAGTTAGTTCATTCCAAAGTGTCCAGGTGATTTGGGCAGGTTGGTGCGGGTTGTGGCTGGCTGTCCCAGGAACATAGAAGAAGGCTACCATCAGGAGGGTCAAAGTGATTCGTCTGGGACCTGCTGACGGATGAGCTTCAATTTTAGTGGATTTGAGAGGTGCGGTGTCACCTTCCATTCTCTCCAGGCTGCCTCTTGTTCTTCTGGAGTGGCACAGCACACGTGGTTGCAGTGCACCCAGGGTCCAGTGCTGCCGACCTTCAAGGCAGTGGGGGTAGTAAGAAGAACAACATAAGGGCCCTTCCATCTGGGTTCCAATGTTTAGGACTGATGCCGTTTGACCCACACCCAGTCTCCTGGACCGATGTTGTGTGAAGGGATTTTCCCGTTTTCTTGGCCTTCATGAATTTCTTTGACCAAAGTCCAGATGTGCATATGCACCTTACTCAAAGCTATTAGAGCTTCTTGAAACAGCCGCAACGAAGGAGGCAGCTTGATTTTTCCCTCAAAGACAGGGCATACAGGAGGGGGACCCCCATAAACAATTTCAAAGGGGGTCAGGTTTAACTTGTAGGGGGTATTACGCGCTCAGAGGAGAGCGAAGGGAAGGAGAGTCACCCAGTCCCCGCCAGTCTCTATTGCCAGTTTTGCCAAAGTTTCTTTTAGGGTCCAATTCATTCTTTCTACCTGTCCTGAGCTCTGGGGATTGTATTCGAAATGCAGTTTCCACTTGGTCCCCAGGGCTGAGGCCAGTCCCTGAACAATTTGACTCACAAAAGCAGGTCCGTTATCAGAGCCAATAGTCGTCAGCAGCCCAAACCTAGGCACTATCTCCTCTAGGAGCTTCTTAGCCACCATTACTGCTGTTTCCCTCTTGGTGGGGTATGCCTCCACCCACCCAGAGAAAGTATCACCCAGAGAAAGTATCAACCAGAACTAACAAGTAACAGTACCCATACTTGCCTGGCCTTACCTCCATAAAATCTATCTCCCAGTGTTGCCCCGGCCTCTCTCCCTGGTACCTTATACCCGTATGCTGTTCCTTTTCCTGGTCTCATCATCTGGCACGCCCTGCAGGTGCAGACTATGCCCTGTATAGTTGTCTTCTGTCAGGGAAACCGCAGACGCGCTGTCTGTAGAAGTGCTAGAGTCTTCCCCGCACCCCCCCTCCCCCGATGGGTGGTCCGATGTAGGTGCGTGCAAAGGTGCTGATCCAAGTCAGCCGGAAGCAACAGGTTGTCATTCTGGTCCCGATACTATCCATCTCCGCTCACAGGACGGTCGGTATTTTCTTGACTCCAGATCAGAGGAGGAATACTCGGGAGTTGGGGGCAGGGTTCCCATTCCCCGGGGGTGGCAATCCCACAGTCAGTATGTGGGCTTTGCAGTCTCTGATGGCTGCTTCGCGAGCTGCCACATCGGCGGCACGGTTGCCTCGAGCCTTGACATCCTCCCCGTTTTGGTGTCCTGGGACATGTACTATGGACACTGCTCGGGGCCAGTGGACTGCTGCTAGGAGTCTACGGATCTCAGATAAGTTTTTTAACTTCCTTTTCCTCTGCTGTCAGGAACCCCCACTCTTTATATATTGGGCCTTGAATATGCACCGTGCCAAATGCCTACCGGCTGTCGGTATAAATGGTGACCCTTTTTCCTTCTGACCTTTCCAGTGCCTGTATCAAGGCTACTAATTCTGCTTTTTGAGCGGATGTTCCAGGGGGCAGAGTTTCAGCCCATATGACCCTCCCACAGTCATCAACAATTGCTGCCCCTGCCCTTCTCTGTCCGTCTTTCACAAAACTGCTTCCATCTGTAAACCATACTAAATCACTGTCTCTCAAGGGCACGTCTTTGAGGTCTTTCCGTATGGCCGTCACATCGGCCAATATCTCACCACAATCGTGGAGGGGGGCCATCTTTCTCCGGGACGGGCAGGAGAGTGGCTGGGTTCAGGAAGCAGGGCGTCTGGAAGTGTATCCAGGGGGTATCCAGCAGCAAGGCCTGGTAATGGGTCAAGCGGGCATTGGAGATCCACTTACCCGGTTGCTGCTTGAGAATCCCTTCAATAGCATGAGGAGTGTAGACTAGAAGCCGCTGTCCATACGTCAGTTTGTCGGCATCATGGACCAGGAGGGCAACCGCCGCAATGATCCGGAGGCAGGGGGGCCACCCAGCGGCCACTGGGTCCAACCTCTTAGAGAGGTAGGCCACCGGCCGCCTCCAGGGCCCCCATTGTTGTGTCAAAACTCCTTTTCCTACTCCCTGTTTTTCATCCACAAACAGCTGGAATGGCTTGGTGAGGTCAGGGAGGGTGAGAGCTGGAGCTTCCAGTAATGCTTGTCGGAGCTCTAGGAAGGCCTTTCGCATTGGCTCAGTCCAGGCCCAGTCCTTGCCCTCCTTACTCCCTTCATAGAGTGGCCTAGCCTTTTCAGCAAACCCCAAAATCCACAGTCTACAGTATCCTATGGTCCCCAAGAATTCCCTCACTTGCCAGGGAGTTGAGGGTTCAGGAATCTGCAGGGCTGTCTCCTTCATGGCCTGCGTGAGCCACTGGCGGCCTTGCTTTATCTTATATCCCAGGTATGTGACCTCCTGTTGTGCCACCGGGGCCTTTTTCCGCACTGGCCCAATATCCCAGCTTCCCCAGAGTCTGGAGCAAGTCCCCTGTGGCCTGGAGACATGCCTCCTTGGTGGTCGCAGCTAGAAGGAGGTCATCTATGTATTGTAGTAGTACAATGGCGGGGTGCTCAGCCCGATAGTCACGGAGATCTTCGCCCAAGACTTCATTGAACAAGGTGGGAGAGTTTTTAAAGCCTTGCAGGAGGCAGGTCCAGGTCAGTTGCCCAATGGTGTGCCCGTCCCCGTCCGTCCATTCAAAAGCAAAGATCTCCTGACTCTGGGGCACCAGGGGTAGACTAAAGAAGGTGTCTTTCAAGTCCAGAACAGTGTACCACATATAGTCTGGTGGCAGGCCACTCAAGAGGGTGTAAGGGTTTGGGACCGTGGGGTGAATATCACTCACCCGTTTGTTGACTTCGTGCAGGTCTTGAACTGGCCTATAATCCGTTCCTCCAGGTTTTCTCACTGGTAACAAGGGCGTGTTCCATGGGGACCGACACTTTCTCAGAATTTCTGCTTCCAACAGTCTCTGTATATGTGGAGTTATTCCTTGCTGGGCCTCCTGACTCATGGGGTATTGTTTCACCCTTACGAGTGTTGCGTTGGCTTTTAATTCCACGATGATCGGGGGCCTTCCTTTGGCCAGCCCAACCCCAGCCATTTCTGCTCAAGCCAGCGGGTATCTCTGAACCCAAGGTAGCATCTCCGGAGCAATGCTAGGGTTGGGTTTCGGCAAATACAGTCGGTATTCATCCTTCAGCGCGCTCAAAATTCCAGTGGGGTCGCGTCAGGGGGAATCCCTCATCAATTAGATTAGGCTGCATGGTAGGTCTTCCGTCCACCCCTGGAACATTTTTCTGTGCCTCCGACAAGATCTGTTCACACTCCTCTGTGGTGAAGAGCACCTGCAACAGCTGTTGACAATCATCTCAAGTGGGATTATGGGTGAAAAGGATAGATTCTAGGAGATCAATCAGGCCTTGGGGCTTTTCTGAAAACTAAGGGGTTTGGGTCTTCCAGTTATACAGATCACTGGTGGAAAAGGGCCAGTATTGGTATGTTCGTTCCCCGTCCTGGCAGGCCGGACCCGCCCACTGAGGTGGGGGCCTCTGGGTCGCCCCCGTCTGCCCAACTGAGGATTCCCCTGGTTCTTCCTCGGGTCCCCTGGGCAGGGACCCTCTCCTGTGTTGGAGCCGAAGGTTCGGTGTCTCTTCGTGCTCCTCCGGAAGAAATATGTGGTACCTGAGAGGGCAAAGGCGGGTGTACATAGAGGGGTGGGGAGAGATCAGTTTCCAGGTCAATTAGGTTAGGATATAGTGAGGATTCCTGGAATACCGGCTTCACACGGCTGCTGCGATCTTTATGTTCTTCTTCCTTGGAGGTCTCCACGACAAGTACCTGGGGGACTAACGAGGTAGGGAATGGGGAAGTAAAAGGTTTCAGCTAGGCTGGTGGATTTTCCACCAAATCCTGCCAGACCAAGATGTAGGGTGTTTCACCTGGATGTCCATAAGGGTCAGGAGAGAGCACTTTCTCTTTTACCTTTCGAACGATTGATAGGCTGAAGGTCCCCTTCCGTGGCCAGCCAGCATTAAAAGTAGGCCACTCAGAGGAGCAAAAAGTTACCAATTTGTTCCTTTTCACCATCACCGATAGATTCTGTGCTCTAGACTTAAAATCAGAAAAATGGTCAGTCATAAGAGACAACGGAGTAGAAGTCTCTTGTCCCATGATTACAGAATAAAACACAGGAGACAAAATGAACACACAGAGATCAGTGACAATGCCAGCACACACAAAGACACAAAGAACAGATGAACACCAGACGTTGGCCGAAAACACTGCACTGGGGCTCCCTCGGGCCCCCTGTTTCCCTTCCCTCCCCAGAGGTACCTTACCGAAGGGCGTCCACTGCCCACCAGATTCGGAATCAAGAGCGGAGCTCTCTTTCCCCCAGAGCCAGCTGCCTTCCAGCTCTATTGCTGGGCCCCGGTCTTATGCTGGCTATCCTGACTTACACCAGTGTTCGGATTCCTTCCCTCTAAATGAGGAAACCCCTTCTACCAGGAGGGTGTTATTCTTCTCAGTTAAAGGGATCCTGGACGAGCCCCCAAATGTTATGCCCAAGGTCCGAGTCCCCAAAACTGAGAGAATAAGACGTCCACAGCAATGCAAAAGCATAAAGGGGTTTTTATTGCTAGCTCGAGCTAGGGCTCAAGTCTCATCCAACGCACTGGAGTCTCAACAAGAGCCCCAAGCTCTGAATCATGGCTGCTTTTATACCCGCAGTTCTTTGTCTCTGCCACGGTGTAGCTGGCTGGTGATGACTGACTAAACTGTGCGCGTGGGCGAATTTTGAATCCTGCATCCCCATCCGGATTGGCTCAAGTTTGGCGCGAATTAGGACTCTCCTGATTGTCTCAGAGGTATAATTCCCAGGATCATGACTCAGGTCTATAAGAATCTGAAACTTTAGGCTTAGTGTAGCTTGCTGAGCCTGTCATGGCTCAGGTTGGGTCCTAACACTGCTAAGTTGCGTCAGTCGTGTCCAACTCTGTGCGACCCCATAGACGGCAGCCCACCAGGCTCCTCCGTCCCTGGGATTCTCCAGGCAAGAATACTGGAGTGAGTTGCCATTTCCTTAACCAGTGTATTCAATCAAAGCTGATGCTGTGTCATGGTGACTCACTGTCTAACACATAGCTTCAATTTGCTCTCTGTAATTCGCTTGAGAAATCCATTGTGGCCATGACATTCTTCGTATGTTTAATTTACTACCATTCAGAGGTTCTGGCCTACAGACTACAGGGAGTAAGTAAGGATTTCAGGGCCCAAACCAATTTATTAATACTGTAAACTGAACTCTACAATGTTGCCGAAAATCGCTGGGGGGCAGAGCTATAACCCCAGAAGCCAACAGAGTACATTTAATGTTGATTAAATAACAAGTGAATGACGTGTGTTTCAGGTGATCAGTCGCCTAGATCGGACATAAGCTCAGCCAGAGACACACGTGTGAGCGGCCCCACATGGCTGCAAGCATTCAATAGCGGCACTCCAGTATTCTTGCCTGGAGAATCCCAGGGACAGGGGAGCCTGGTGGGCTTCCGTCTGTGGGGTCGCACAGAGTCAGACACGACTGAAGCGACTTAGCAGCAGCAGCAGCAGCAGCAGCAGGGGATCTTTGAGCACCCTCGGCACCCAGAACTCAGAGCAGGAGCGCCCTCTGGCGGCGGCGGCGTCCGGGAGTTCTGGCCGAGAGCGTCGGGAAGGACGCTCGAGGGGCGGGGCGGCGGCGCGGGGCGGTGCTTCGCCCGGCTGGATGGAGCCTGCGGGCGCTGCGACTCTGGAGGGCAACATGCCCAGCTTTCTTCTGGCTCTTCAGAGCCAGAGCCGAGCCGAGGCGCTGCGGGCGCGGGTGCAGGAGCAGGACTTGCGGCACTGGGGCCTCACAGGTCAGTGGCTTCAGCGAACTTCCGCCCACGCCGGCCGACTCGTTGGGACTCTCCTCGCCCGGGCCCCTGTACCCGTTGCCAGGAACGGTCCGGCGGCGCCGCGGGTGGACCTTCCTGTTGGTTTCAAACCTACAGACACCAGGGCCTTCCCTTCCCGCCCTTGCGCCCGGGCTGGGCGGAGAGCAACTCCGCCTTGTGCCGGGTGGCCATTGCCCCGCCTGCGCAGCGCGCGCGGCCGGCGGACGCGGGAGAAACGGGATTCCCAGAGGGGAGGCCCGCTGCTCCAGCTACCCGGCGCGCCGGCCCTGGGAGGGGGAACTTGTTGAGGCCCCTGTCCCAGAGGTAAGACGTTCCTCTCTCTCAAGAGCCGGAGACCGTCCTGGCGCCCCAAGGGTGTGGGTTTCAAGTTTGTGTTCCGGTGGGTTTGGAGGCCTAGCTTGGGGCGTTTAATTGGTTGCTTCTGTAAAACGATCAGAACTCTCTCCGAGCTTCAGTTCTCTTCTTCGTTTACCCGGCTCGCACAGTTGTTTGCTAGTTCTCCACTGGTTAATTCTCCTCCAACGTTATAACTTGAAATATGCAGCTAAGCAAAGTTCGTCAGCGCTTTTCTGCGTGTAACTATTTTATTTGTACTAGCCCTTCCCTAGAATCTTAGAAGCGCAAAGCTTGCATCCCCTTGAGGTCTTCAGGCAAGGAGGCTGATCGCGTTTCTGGATGGAGACCACAGGATGGAGAGTTGTTGTTTGTTGTTATTTAGTCGCTAAGTCATGTCTTATTCTTTTGCGACCCCTGGACTGTAGCCCGCCAGACTCCTCTGTCCGTGGGATTTCCCAGACAAGAATACTAGAGTGGGTTGCCATTTTCTCTAGGGGACCTTCCCAACCCAGATGTCGAACCCATGTCTCTTGCGTCTCCTGCTTTGCCACCTGGGAAGCTTGTAAGGAGTGTTATCCATATTAAATGTGAATTTATGGTCTGATGCTTATGTGTTTGGTGTAAAGTTTATCTGTTTATAAAGCCAGAGTTTATACGTTCTTGTGTGTTTTCCTGTTTCCTTGCATGTGTTTTTGGGTATGATACGATGTGTGAGAGAAGGCTAGATCAAATGTGCACATTGATACTGGACTGTTGATAATTCACCTGGAGAAATATACACATGGACCAGTGCTGTTATTGTAAAATTGACAAGATAAGTACGAGATTGCAGGTTTGCCTGGAAGAATTAGAGTGAGTGAATGAAGAGGTAAATAGACAAATACGGAATACGGTGCTGGGCATGGATAAGTGCGTAGTGTGGAGAAAGGAAAAAGTAGAAAATAAGTATACTCAGAGGAATAACCATTTAATATTGTAACTTGAAATTCCTATTTCTAGTTGAATAAATTAATGTTCTGAGAAAGTATTCTTTGGTTAAAAATGCTTACTGAATTTTCATTTTTTCATTTTTATTTTTTGCATTTTTAAAAATTCTTTGTGTTTTTTTTTTCTTATGATTTTTTCATTTTTAACAGAAGTAGTACATATTTTCTATAAAACATTTAGGGTAATATTCTATGCATAAAGAAAAACAGTAATATACATAATTCTATGACATACTATTATGTTTCCTGCCAGTTCTTGGCCTTTGCATGCATGCATATGTTTGTATATATAATTTCTTTTTCTCTCTCTTTTCCATGGTAGGGCCAGGACTGAGGGAGAAGTGCAAAAATAGGCTTTCATTTTTATGAAACCATAAATTTTTTACTTATTGTCATTTAGTCTTCTTCTTCAATATATTTAGTGCGTATATGTGTGCTAAGTCACTTCAGTCATATCCAAGTCTTTGTGACCCTGTGGATTGTAGCCTGCGAGATTCCTCTGTCTATGGGATTCTCCAGGCAAGAACACTGGAGTGGATTGCATATTTAGTAGGTACAGGCTGATTTTTTCATTTTTTATTTTTATTTTGGAGATTAATCTCATCATTTATTTTGTTTGCAAATATTTTCTTCCATTTTGAGGGTTGTTTCATCTCATTTATGGTTTTCTTTGCTGTACAAAAGCTTTTAAGTTTAATTAGGCCCCATTTGTTTATTTTTGTTCTTATTTTCATTACTGTAGAAGGTAGGTCAAAAAAGATCTTGCGGTGATTTATGTCAGTGTTCTTCCTATGTTTTCCTCTAGGAGTTTTATAGTATCTGTAAACTTTAATCCATTTTAAGTTAATTTTTGTGTATGGTGTTAGGGAGTGTTCTAATTCATTCTTTTACATGTAGCTGTCCAGTTTTCCCAGCATCACTTATTGAAGAGACTGTCTTTTCTCCATTGTATTTACATGCTTCCTTTGTCATAGATTAGGTGACCATAGGAATGTGGATTTATCTCTGGGCTTTTTATTCTGTTGCACTGATCTAATATTTCTGTTCTTGTGGCAGTACCATACTGTCTTGATTACTGTTGTTTTGTAGTATAATCTGAAGCCAGAGAGTCTGATTCCTCCTGCTCCATTTTGTTTTCTCAAGATTGCTTTGGCTATTTGGGGTCTTTGTGTTTGCATACAAACTGTAAAATTTTTTTCTTTTAATTCTGTGGAAAATGCCATTGGTAATTTGATAGGTATTGCATTGAATCTGTAGGTTGCTTTGGGTAGTATTGATTCTTCCAAGAACGTGGTATTTCTCTCACCCGTTTGTGTCATCTTTGATTTCTTTCATCAGTTTCTTAATAGTTTTCTGAGTACAGGTCTTTTACCTCCTTAAGTCGGTTTATTCCTAGATATTTTGTTTTGTTGCAGTGGTAAATGGGTTTTTTGTTTTTTTTTTTTAATTTATCTTTACTATCTTTTATCGTTAGTGTGTAGGAAGAACAGAAATTTCTGTGAATTAATTTTGTATACTGCAGCTTTACCAGATTCATTGATTGGCTCTAGTGGTTTTCTGCTGGCATCTTTAGGATTTTCTGTGTATAGGTTCATGTCATCTGCAGACAGTGACACTTTTGCTTCTTTTTCTCCAGTGTAGATTCCTTTTCTTTTTCTTATCAGATTGCAATGGCTAGGACTTCCAAAACTATGTTGAATAATAGTGGTGAGTGGACATCCTTGTCTTATTCCTGATCTTAGAGGAAATGCTTTTAGTTTTTCACCAATGAGAATGATATTTGTGATGGGTTTTTCATATATGACCTTTATGTTGAGGTAGATTCCCTCTATGCCGACTTTCTGGAGGATTTTTATCATAAATAGGTGTTGAATTTTGTCAAAAGCTTTTTCTGCATCTATTGAGGTGACCATATGGTTTTTATTCTTTAATTTGTTAACATGGTATATGGATTTGCATTTGTTGAAGAATCCCTTCATCCCCAGGATAAAGCTCGCTTGATCATGATGTATGATCCTTTTAATATGTTGTTGTATTCTGTTTGTTAGTATTTTGTTGAGGATTTTTGTGTCTCTGTTCATCAGTGATATGGTCTGTAATTTTCTTTTTGTGTGATATCTTTGTCTGGTTTGGGTATTAGGGTGATGGTGGCCTTGTAAATTGAGCTTGGGAGTGTTCCTTCCTCTGCAGTTTTTTGGAAGAGTTTGAGGATGAGTGTTAGCTTGTCTCTAAATGTTTGATAGAATTCGCCTGTGAAGCCATTCTGGTCCTGGACTTTTGTTTATTGTAAGATTTTAAATTACAGTTTCAATTTCATTACTGGTGATTGGTCTGTTTATATTTTCTATTGGTTTAGTCTTGGTTCAGTCTTGGAAGATGATACCTTTCTAAGAATTTGTCCAAAATTTCTTCCATGTTGTCCATTTTATTGGCAAATAGTTGTTTTAAGTAGTCTCTTTTGATCCTCGGTATTTCTGTGGTGTCAGTTGTAATTTCTCCATTTTTCATTTCTACTCTTATTGATTTGAATCTGGTCCCTTTTTTCCTTGATGAGTCTGGCTAAAGGTTTATCAATAACCAGCTGTAGTTTCATTGATTTTTGCTATTGTTTTATTTCTACTGGGTTGGCCAAAAAGGTAAGTTTTTCCATAGTATCTTATGGACAGACTCAAAGGAATTCTTTGGCCAACTCAGTATTTCATTTATTTCTGCTCTGATTTTTATGATTACTTTAGGTATAAGGTTAGGTTGTTTGAGTTTTTTCTTGTTTGTTGAGGTAGGATTGAATTGCTATAAACTTCCTTCTTAGAACTTCTTTTGCTTCATACCTAGATTTTGGGTCATCATATTTTCATTCGTTTCTATGTATTTTTAAATTTGCTCTTTGATTTCTTCAGTGATGTCTTGGTTATTTTGTATCATATTGTTTAGCCTCCTTGTGTTTGTGGGAATTTTTTTGTTTTTCTTTTTTTACATTTTTCCCCCCTGTTATTGACTTCTGGTCTCATAATGTTGTGGTCAGAAAAGATACTTGATACGATTTCAGTTTTTTTTAATTTACTGAGTTTACACAATTTAATTTGTGACGCATGATATTATCTATCCTGGAGAATGTTCCATGTGCACTTGAGAAGAAAGTGCAATATGCTCCTTTCAGGTAGAAATGTCCTATAAATAGCAATTAAATCTGCCTGGTCTATACTGGCATTTAAGCTGTGTTTCCTTATTTTCTGTCTAGTGATGTTTCCATTTGTGTAAGTTGGGTGTTAGAGTCCCCCACTATTATTGTGTTCCTGTCAGTTTTCCTTTTTATGGCTGTTAGCATTTTCATTATGTATTGAGGTGCATAAATATGTATGTGTTATATCTCCTTGGATTTATCGCTTGATCATTATATAGTGACCTTCTTTGTCTCTTGTAAGTCTTTTTATTTTAAGTCTGATTTATCTAAGTATTGCTATTCCAGCTTTCTTTTGATTTCCATTTGCATGGCATGTGTTTTTCCATCCCCTCACTTTCAGCCTGTATGTGTCTTTAGGTCTGAAGTAAGTCTCTAGTGTGCTGTGTGCTTGGTTGATCAGTCATCTCCAGCTCTTTGCAATTACATGGACTGTAGCCTGCCAGGCTCCTCTGTGCATGGAATTCTCCAGGCAGTACGAGTACTGGAATGGGTTGCCATTTCCTTCTCCAGGGGATCTTCCCAACCCAGGGATCGAACCCAGGTCTCCAGCATTGCAGGCAGATTCTTTACCGTCTGAGCCACCAGGGATGAACCTACATTCAGGTCTTGTATTTATATCCATGTAAGCCAGTCTGTTTCTTTTGGTTGGAGCATTTAATCCATTTACATTTAAGGTAATTATCAATATACATGTTCCTATTACCATTTTCTTTATTATTCTGGATGTGGTTTTGTAGGTCTTTTTGTTCTCTTGTGTTTCCTGCCTAGAGAAGTTCCTTTAGCATTTGTTGTAAAGCTGATTTGGTAGTGCTGAGTTCTCTTAGCTTTTGCTTGTCTGTAAAGCTTTTGATTTCTCCTTTGAATCTGAATGAGATCTTTGCTAGGTAGAGTAAAGTGGGTTTTTCCCCTTTCATTATTTTCAATATATCCTGCCAGTCTCTTCTGGCCTGCAGAATTTCTTCTGAAAAATCAGCTGATAACTTTGTGCAGATTCCCTTGTATGCTTTTTTTGTTTTGCATTTCCCTTGCATTAGTATTTTTTTCTTTGAATTTAGTATTTGTTTGTTTGATTAACATGTGTCTTGCCATGTTTCTCCTTGGGTGTATCTTGTATGGGACTCTGCTTCTTGAACTCGGATGGCTATTTCTTTTCCCATGTTAGAGGATTTTTCGGCTATAATCTCTTCAAATATTTTCTCAGACCCTTCTCTTTCTCTTCTTTCTTCTGGGATCACTGTTATTCAAACGTTGGTGAGTTTAATGTCTCTGAGACTCTCCTCATTTCTTTCCATTCTTTTTCTTTATTCTGCTCCTTTGCAGTTATTTCCACTGTTCTACCTTTTAGCTCACTTATTCATTCTTCTGTCTCCGTTATCCTGCTATTGATTCCTTCTAGTGTATTTTTTATTTCATTTTTATTTAGAGGATAATTACAATATTGTGATGGTTTCTGCCATACATCAATATGAGTTGGCCATAGGTACACTACACACATGTCTCCCCAACCCTGAACCCCCTCCCACCCCCTCCCCACTCCACCCCTCGAGGCTGTTCCAGAGCACTGGCTTTGGGTGTCCTGCTTCATGCATCAGACTTGCACTGGTCATGTATTTTACGTATGGTAATGTATATATTTCAGTGCCATTCTCTCAAATCATCCTTCACTCTCCTTTTCCCACTGAGCCCAAAAGTCTGTTCTTTACGTCTGTGTCTCCTTTGCTGCCCTGTATGTAGGATTGATCTTCAGTGCCATCTTTCTAAATTTCGTGTATATATATATATATGCATTAGTATACAGTATTTGTATACTGTATACTAATGCATATAGCTGCACTAGCTGCAGTGCAGTCGCTAGTCATGGTGCACAGCTTCTTACTGCAGTGCCTTCTGTTTTGCAGATCATGGGCTCTAGGGTGTATGGGCTTCAGTAGTTGGCAGCACCAGAGTGCTCTCTAGAGTGCAGGCTCAGTAGTTGTGGCACAGAAGTTTAGTTGTTCTGCACTATGTGGAATCTCCCCAGACCACGGATTGAATCCATGTGCCTGGTATTGACAGATGGATTCTTAACCACTAGACCACCAGGGAGGTGTGCCTTTTATTTTTATGGAGGGTTGTTTTTTTTTTTTTTTTTATGTACTAAATTATTGTTTCTTTTCTAAACAAAAATTACATATGTAAAGTAAATGTCTATATTTAAAAATTATAATTATATACCTGCTGCTGCTGCTGCTAAGTCGCTTCAGTCGTGTCCGACTCTGTGCGATCCCATAGACGGCAGCCCACCAGGCTCCCCCGTCCCTGGGATTCTCCAGGCAAGAACACTGGAGTGGGTTGCCATTTCCTTCTCCAATGCATGAAAGTAAAAAGTGAAAGTGAAGTCGCTCAGTTGTGTCCGACTCCCAGCGACCCCATGGACTGGAGCCTTCCAGGCTCCTCTGTCCATGGGATTTTCCAGGCAAGAGTACTGGGGTGGGGTGCCATGGCCTTCCCCAATTATATACCTACATACATAAAAAATAAGTTGTTAATCTTTTAAATGTTTTACAATTGTGTGTTGCCCAGTTTCTTTTTAAAAGTGATGAGTTCAAACAAGAGTTTTACTTTTGTTAATAGTTTTTCTATGATGCTGTGAAAATGCTGCACTCAATATGCCAGCAAATTTGGAAAACTCAGCAGTGGCCACAAGATTGGAAAAGGTCAGTTTTCATCCCAATCCCAAAGAAAGGCAATGCCAAAGAATGCTCAAACTACCGCACAATTGCACTCATCTCATAGGCTAGTAAAGTAATGCTCAAAATTCTCCAAGCCAGGCTTCAGCAATACATGAACCGTGAACTTCCTGATGTTCAAGCTGGTTTTCAAAAAGGCAGAGGAACCAGAGATCAAATTGCCAACATCTGCTGGATCATGGAAAAAGCAAGAGAGTTCCAGAAAAACATCTATTTCTGCTTTATTGACTATGCCAAAGCCTTTGACTGTGTAGATCACAATAAACTGTGGAAAATTCTGAAAGAGATGGGAATACCAGAGCACCTGATCTGCCTCTTGAGAAATTTGTATGCAGGTCAGGAAGCAACAGTTAAAACTGGACATGGAACAACAGACTGGTTCCAAATAGAAAAAGGAGTATGTCAAGGCTGTATATTGTCACCATGTTTATTTAACTTATATGCAGAGTACATCATGAGAAATGCTGGACTGGAAGAAACACAAGTTGGAATCAAGATTGCTGGGAGAAATATCAATAACCTCAGATATGCAGATGACACCACCCTTATGGCATAAAGTGAAAAGGGGCTAAAAAGCCTCTTGATGAAAGTGAAAGTGGAGAGTGAAGAAGTTGGCTTAAAGCTCCACATTCAGAAAACGAAGATCATGGCATCTGGTCCCATCACTACATGGGAAATAGATGGAGAAACAGTGGAAACAGTGTCAGACTTGATTTTTCTGGGCTCCAAAATCACTGCAGATGGTGACTGCAGCCATGAAATTAAAAGACGCTTACTCCTTGGAAGGAAAGTTATGACCAACCTAGATAGCATATTCAGAAGCAGAGACCTTACTTTGCCAACAAAGGTTCACCTAGTCAAGGCTATGGTCTTTCCTGTGGTCATGTATGGATGTGAGAGCTGGACTGTGAAGAAGGCTGAGCGCCGAAGAATTGATGCTTTTGAAGTGTGGTGTTGGAGAAGACTCTTGAGAGTCCCTTGGACTGCAAGGAGATCCAACCAGTCCATTCTGAAGGAGATCAGCCCTGGGATTTCTTTGGAAGGAATGATGCTAAAGCTGAAACTCCAGTATTTTGGCCACCTCATGCGAAGAGGTGAAGACTTCTTGACTCATTGGAGAAGACTTTGATGCTGGAGGGATTGGGGGCAAGAGGAGAAGGGGACGACAGAGGATGAGATGGCTGGATGGCATCACTGACTCAATGGATGTGAGTCTGGGTGACCTCCGGGAGTTGGTGATGGACAGGGAGGCCTGGCGTGCTGCAGTTCATGGGTCGCAAAAAGTAGGACACAACTGAGCGACTGATCTGATCTGATCTGTACATTGGTAAACACTGCCTGTGCAACACTGTTTCCATTCTTAACAGCATTGCTTCTGGATTCAAACTTGATTTAATCTCATCCTGTCTTGATTTTTTTTTTTCCTTTAGCATCCAATGGCATATTTAAATAGTTGCAGTTAGCAAGCAGACTCCTGTATCACCCATGTGTTGTTGTTTGCTGTTAGGTTGCATCAGTAAAACCTCATTTCCTAGAATGGACACTGGCATGAGACTCAGGCAGTCTGGAGGCCAGATCCCAGGTTGATTTTCTCATCTGTCAAGTGGATCCTGTAACACTGACAGGCTGTTTTAGGGCTTTGACTATAGTGGTGGCAAAGTTTGTTAAAAAAAATAGTGTGGAAGTCAGCAAATATTTGCATATCTGTAACTTCTCAGCAGAAGATACGGCCAGTAGGCTTGGGGTATGGGTAATTAGCCTGTGTTCTTCGGTTGAAGGTCTTGAACATAGCCTGTGTGTGTGCTGAAATGTCTACTCTTCCGACTTGCTGTTTGTTTTTTTATTTCTAGGGATCCATCTACGCCCTTATCAGCTGCAGGGAGTCAACTGGCTAGCCCAGTGCTTCCACTGTCAGAATGGCTGCATCCTGGGGGATGAGATGGGCTTGGGTAAGACCTGCCAGGTATGTTACTGTGGAGAGAGTACTGTTTACCTCTACTGAAATACCTCCTTACAACTCATTCCTGTTTTTAGCTGCCAACTATTGGGATGTATTTTTATACTAGGAGGTATACAGGTATTTTTATACCTGAGCCTTTGTTACGAGATCATGACCTTGTACTTGGCTTTTCTCATTATGGGGGTGGTTTTGAATTGTTACTACCTTTGTTTTAATCTAACCCTTGACATACAGAATTACAATTAATGGGCAGGATTTTCTATATAAAGCAAATATACCTGTCCCAGGGATCAAATTGGCTCTTCCCTCTTTAGTAATACTTTACTAGTTAAATGGATCACTTTTAATATTAGTTTCCCTCAGTAGATGGTGGGGCTACTTCCCGTTTCTCTGGCATACTAGAGAATTACGGAGGAGGTACTCTGTTTTCTAAAATGACCTGGCCTTCCAGTGGTAGGAATCAGACCTACCTCCTTGGGTAGAATCAGATGTGACTTCCTTGGGCATGGATTACCAGGTTTTGTCTTGAGATTGATCCTGCCAGTAGGATAATCACCAGTACAGCTCATGTTGACAGAGGTCAGCGGTAGTCTTGGATTGATGGAAAGTCCAGACACAGATACCCCTTGGGTTCATCACCCAAGGTTTATTCCTCTGTAGTGTACCAAAGAAGGTCAGTGCAGTCAGGGTATACAGCAGAGGCAATTGAGCAGAAACCATGGAAGTATCAGTTTCTTGATTCCAAAGGTTTCATCATTGAACTCACAGAGTGAGTAAAGTTCCCATTAGTCCTTTTAGAAGGACTAACCTCTCCCCTTAAGTCTGACCTCACATAGTAAACATCAAACTCAAGCAGTTCTGCTCAGAGTCTAGTCTGACCATGTTGAAAGTAAAAGTTGCTCAGTCATGTCCAACTCTTTGCAACCCCATGACTAGGAATTCTCCAGGCCAGAATACTGGAGTGGGTAGCCTTTCCCTTCTCCAGGGGATCTTCCCAACCCAGGGATTGAACCCAGGTCTCCTCCACTGCAGGTGGATTCTTTTCCAGCTGAGCCACAAGGGAAGCCCAGGAATACTGGAGTGGGTAGCCTATCTCTTCTCCAGCAGATCTTCCTGACCCAGGAATCGAACCAGGGTCTCTTGCATTGCAGGTGGATTCTTTACCAACTGAGCTATTAAGGAAGCGCCTGACCATGTTGGTGATGCCTTAATCTAGATGTACCTCATCAGACTTGGGGTTTTTCAGGATACAGTATGACTTCTGAACATGGTTCCCCAATGTAGCTATTTATCACTCTGAGATGTGTCAGGCAGTAATCCTGGTTCTAGTATATTCCTGAACTGAAAGCTGTGGAACAAAGAGAAGTATCCCAGTGTTTCTGGGAGGCAGGCCAATAGACTCTTATATTCAGGTACAGAGCCCTCCACGTAGTCTCCTGTGCAGTATCCATTTATCATGGCAAGCTTTTAAAGAAACTTCTCTAGTCAAAAATGTGTACAGCCAGGTCCTAAAATAGGCTATTAGGCTTTACAGAGATTTTCAGTTTAGACCCTGATGTGAGTTTATGAGGCATTATTTATTGTTTGTTTTCCTCACTGGAATGTGTGCCCCAGGAGAGCTAGGAGTTTTATTTATTTTGTTAACTGTTCTATACCAGAGTTCAGAATAGAGCCTGGTGAGTAGAGGGTACTCCATTAGTGCATGGGCTTCCCAGGTAGTGCTAGTGGTAATGCAGTGCTTAGTCATTCGACTCTTTGCGAGCCCATGGACTGTAGCCCACCAGGCTTCCTCTGTCCATGGAATTCTTCAGGCAAGAATACTGGAGTGGGTTGCCATGCCCTCCTCATGCTAGAGGTAAAGAACCTGCCTACCAGTGCAGGTAGACATAAAGAGATGCGGGTTCGATCCCTGGGTTGGGAACATCCCCTGGAGGAGGGCATAGAAGCTCACTCCAGTATTCCTGCCAGGAGAATCCTGTGGAGAGAGGAGCCTGGAGGACTGCAGTCCATGGGGTTGCTGAGTTGGATAGACCGAAGCAGCTTAGCATGCAAGCATGCACGCATAAATCCATGTTGGGGGGAGTTAGGAAGGAAGGAAAACATCCTCCTTTAGGAGACCTAGCCAAGAGCAGAGGCAAGCATGTGGTTGGTCGTCTTCACAGTCATATCTTGATTCTTCTTAGCATGTGTTTTTAGAGCATTCCTAACTTTGTGCCTCATTTGCATTGTTTTCATTGATTTCTGTTGTCTGTTCCTGATGCTTTCCTTTGTATGAAAGGTTCAGTTACATAAATTTTGAGCACTATTGCTTGTTGACTGTTGATGTAATTGAGTACCATAAATGTCTTTGGCAGTTGTATCAAAGCTTACCTGATTTCACTTTAGGAATGGATGACTCTCCTAATGTGTGCAAGATTGTACATTATTTGTTTGTAAAGCCAGTCTTGTTTAATAGATTGTGTTTATACTTTATTCTTTTTGATGCAATTATAGGTGTTCTCTGCGAGGCTGTGGGAACTTTATAATTATTTCTCATGTGGAAAGGTGATCAAAACTGCCTTCTTTTTCTGTGTTCCAGACTATTGCACTCTTCATTTATTTGGCAGGAAGATTAAATGATGAAGGACCATTTCTGATTCTTTGTCCCTTGTCTGTTTTGAACAACTGGAAAGAAGAGATGGAGAGGTACAGAGTAGATGTAGTTGAAATTTTGTTTTAACTTTTTTTCTGGGTACTATGTGAAATATGATGAAACAACATATTGTCCTAAGCAGTGAGTTTATTTTTTCCAGAAAACTCTGACCTGAGGCAGTGTAGATAAAGAATGAGGATCAGATGAGGGAGGGTCCAATGGATGTTTTTGTTGCCTTTTGGCAATTTGAAAGTCAGTACTCATTTTTAGTAAATTTTGCTGAACTGAGGAAGAAACTATCCTTTTCATAGTGATACAGTAACATTTCATAGGAAGTAAGGAATGTGGGAAAATATTCTTCTTTTAAGAATTAACACAAGGTCCTTTTAGATGTTCATCTGACCCTTCTCCCTCTTCACATGGGGACGTAGTCACCCTTAGGTTTATCCATTACTCTAGTTGAGGTTTCAGGGTCTCAGGACTCGTTCTGGCTGCAGAGCATCCTGGGGTCTGTACATCTGCAATCCTTCTATGAAATGTCATTTTCCAGACATGCACCCCTTGTCCATGGCTCTGTATTTGTGTTCATCTACCTCTTTTCTTGGATTCAGATTTGCTCCAGGTCTTTCCTGTGTAACATATGCAGGTGACAAGGACAAGAGGGCCTGCCTACAGCAAGACCTGAAGCAGGAGTCACGTTTTCATGTGCTGCTAACTACCTATGAGGTATCTGTTTGTTTTTCTACAGCCAGAACTCTTAACCTGGGACCTTAGAAGTTGTAGAATCCTCTGGAATTATATTTAGTTTTTTTGAGGGCTCATGTTATTCTAGGAGGAAAGTCTGCTTTCGTTTGATTCTCACAGAGGTCCTGTGAGCAAAGGGAGTGAAAAACTATTGTTAGTTTGATCTCTCTCCCTCTTTCTTGGTGGATCAAGGGGGAAGGCTTCCCAGGGAGACAGCACTTGAGCTGTCTCTTGGCCAATGAGTAGAAGAAGGTAGGATGGGTGGAGGCATCATCTGTTACTAGAGGATGGGAAAGGAAGATGAAGATTCTTAGTTCTCGTCTCTGTTCTCTTTCTTCAAGCTAAGAATGCCCGGACTCCTGTAAGCACGCCCTTCCATGCATTCATGCCTCCCTTTGTCTGTAAGATGCTGCCACCCAGAGGTTATGCTCAGAACTGTTGTACGTAGTCAATGAATGAGACAGCTAAATCCGATAGTTTAGGAGAGTTAATAAAAGACTAGCTTATTAATATCAGAAGTATATCAATATCAGCCTTTACAATGTGTTTTCCTTAACTTTTCAGATTTGCTTGAAAGATGCATCTTTTCTAAAGTCGTGAGTATGTTGCACTACTTCAGAAATTGTCTTGAATGTGTCATGAGAGTTATGTCTTTCCTTCACATTTTTCCCCCTGGTTTGTCATCTGTGAGTCTTACCGTCTAAGCCCGTACTCCTTAGCTATGTCTGTGTAGATTCCCTAATTTAACCTTTGTGAACCTCAGCTTCTTAATCTGTAAAATGAGGACAGCTGCTGTGAAGATTAAGTGAGATAAGCTGTATGTGGTGGGTGGTTAGTAGATAACAGATTCTTTACATCACAGCTTGTATAGATGCCTGTCAGGACTGCTGCGTGGAAATTCTACTACAACATAGGGGAATTATTTGAGCTTTTTTCTGGAAATATCCTAAAATAGCCATCAGTGCTATAAAGTTAACTTTTTATTTTTTAAATAATCTTATTTATTTATTTTGGCTGTGCTAGGTCTTTGTTGCTGCACAGGCTTTTTCTTTTCTCTAGTTGTAACAAATAGAAGCTGCTCTCTAGCTGTGGTGCACAGACTTCTCACCGTGGTGGCCTCTCATTGCGGAGCACAGGCTCAAGAGCTGTGGCTCACGGGTTTAGTTGCTCTGCAGCATGTGGGACCTTCCTGGCCAGGGATCAGACCTGTGTCTCCATCATTGGCAGGTGGATTCTTTACCACTGAGCCACCAGGGAAGCCCTAAAATTAGATTTTTAGAAAGGGATTTTTAAGTAAATTTCTTTCCAGTTATTGGCTTACAGGTCTCAAATCATCTCATAAAGTACAGGAAACTTAGGTGTAACTCCTGATACTACCTGGTACTTATACAGTGGTAGGGATGCTGTGTTGCAGTATGTGGTTAAGCCAATAGTTACCTTATAAATTAAACAAGAGCTCAGTTTTTCGTGAATAAGAAGATACATTGACAGTTTCATTCTCATACCATGTGTACTTTTGGTTAGGTGGGGTTTGTTTCTCTAATATTCAGGACCTTAACAGAGTGCTTTATCAATATTATAAATGTTATTTCATACCCAGGCTCTTCTGAGTTGGATTTTTATTTTCATCTTATTTTGAAACACTAAAGACTCAATCACAGATTTCATGACTTCCATGTAGTGTTTTGTTTCATTCATGTTTCATTTAAGTACACGTACTACTTTACTTTTCTTAAGAAAAGGATACGCTTTCCCTCTCACTTCTTTTTTATTGTCAATATCCAACTTAATATGTATTAAAGATCTCTCCTCTGGAAAGACATTGTTTTGGGAGTTACCAGCAATACTAGGAAAGTAAACCATACGGTGACTCCAAGTGAACATAAACTCCAGTAGAGTTAATAAGAAGTATATAGATATCCATAATATTAGGCAATATATGGTAAGTCTCAAAAGGCAAGATTAGAACATAGATGTTATTGGGTACTTTCCATAAATTATCCTATTGAATTCAGCATGAAAACCTTAATAAGTAGGTATCGTCATCCATTTTATAGATGAGAATGCTAAGAGATGAGGTGTGACCCATCCCAGGGCGCATTGCTAGTAAATGGCAAAGCAGACATCCAAACCTACTTTGTTGTAGAGCTTTTTAAAAGAGAACTTTCCAAAGTATCTAAGTGCACTGGAGTTTTACATTTTCAGTAGAAATATAATCTTTCTATATTAGGTTATTATCTTAAATCCATTCCAAGTGAATTTAAGAAACTTAAGTAGTAAAGGGACAATTATAATGTTTACTCAGTATGACCCCTAAGAACACAGTTGTGTTCTTTTGATGTGTTTGGCAAGGTTATACTTTGTATGACTGTACTGCATACTGAGAACAGCCTGAAAGTGTAATGTAATCTCGGCCCTAAAGAGGCTTATTAGGGAGGGTTGAGACTGTGCATGTAACAATATGAAAAATAGGAAAATTTTTTGACATTAAACATAAAATCTTTGGATCAAGAGGATTAGAAATTACTTTTCCCACTCTCCATTCAGTCTTGGAATTCCCTCCACCTCTTCCTCTCCAGGAAGCATCCCTTGGCATGTCCTTTAGAGAGTGATTTGACGACCTTGTGTTACTGAGCCCAAATCCACCTCCTTGTAGTCTGATTCATTAAACGTGCTTTTTATTGGTTGCTTTTGTATGTTAAAACCTGAATATTGAGACTTTCTTGTTGGTCCAGTGGTTAAGAACTGGACCATGTTCTTAACCATGCAGGGCCATGGGTTTTATCCCTGGTTGGGGAACTAAGATCCCACATGCCACACTGTGTGGCAAAATGAATTAAAAGAATAGAAATTTAAAAAAAAAATCTGAATATATAGCTCTTAATACCATAATAATACTGTAATGATCTTAACAGATTAATACCTAATCTATGTTGAATGGTAATTTAAACAGGAGCCAGGCACTGCCCTGTAGCCCCTTGAAAAGGGCTCACACCCTTGTCCTGCCATGAGCAGTGTCCAAGATCAGCTGGACTCTGACTCGTCATGATCCTTCAGTGCAACTCCTGCTACCCGGCAGGAATGACCCTGATTCCTGCATCCTCTCTTGGACCCAGTTCTTCCCTCTACTTGCACCACTCAGTAGGTGAATGGCCCTAGCTGTCTGTCTCTGTACCCATTTTCTGGATTTTTCTCTGTGGCCTCAGAGGAAGAAGGCTTCCTCCTCTTTTAAGGCCAACCTCTGCTCAAGATCTTCCTCTAATATTTGAGGGATTTTAATATCTATATATCTTTCCAGTGTTCTGCTTTACTTGTATGAACATTTTGTTGTTTTTAATATGTAAGTATGTATGTATTTTTTGCTGTGTCAGGGTCTTAGTTGCAGCCCGCTGGATCTTTCATTGTGGTGTGCTGGTGCATGGCCTTATTGTTGCAGTGAACAGGCTTCTCTCTAGGTGTGGCTCACAGGCTTCAGAGTGTGTAGGCTCTGTAATTTGTGGCCCTTGGGGTCTCTAGTTGAGGTGCACAGGCTCAGTAGTTGTGGACCATGGACTTAGTTGTCCTGCAGCATGTGGGATCCTAGTTCCTGCCCAGGGATTAAACCTGCATTGGAAGGTGGATTCTTAACCACTGAACCACTAGGGAAGTCCCCTACATTTAGTTTTTTAAGTATAAGAATAATGTAATGGGATTACAGAATGTTTACAAATGAGATAAGAGCCTTATAACTTCCACTTTATTATCTTTTGCATGGTTTTTATTATATATATATTATATAAATATACATAATATTTATAGCTTTTTTAGTTATATATGCTATGCTATGCTAAGTCACCTCAGTCGTGTCCGACTCTGTGTGACCCCCATAGACGGCAGCCCACCAGGCTTCCCCGTCCCTGAGGTTCTCCAGGCAAGAACACTGGAGTGGGTTGCCATTTCCTTCTCCAATGCATGAAAGTGAAAAGAGAAAGTGAAGTCGCTCGGTCATGTCCGACTCTTAGCAACCCGATGGACTGCAGCCTACCAGGCTCTTCCATCCGTGGGATTCTCCAGGCAAGAGTACTGGAGTGGGGTGCCATTGCCGTCTCCTTTTTAGTTATATAGGCCTTTTAAATTATAACAGAATTATATTTATCATTTAAAATGCCTGGTTTCATCACCCATTATTGTACCTATTACTATTTTCAGGTTTTTACTGTTTTAAATAGTGCAGCTTTGAACAACATACTAATACATACATATTTTAATTTTTTTTGTGGGCGAAACAGCCCCCAGGAGTATATACAGAGGATATCTTCTTGGGAATTTGTGGTCATAACTATTATGCCACCAAAGGGCACTGGCATAGCCACCAGTGGCTTCCACATTAACAGAGCCAGTGATGTATATCTTCTTGTTGTGACATTTGATCTGTTCACCATGTCCCCATTTTTTATAATTTATTTATTTATTGGTTGCACTGGGTATTCCTTGCTGCTGCTAAGTTGGTAAGTCACGTCAGTCGTGTCCAACTCTGTGCGACCCCATAGACAGCAGCCCACCAGGCTCCCCCGTCCCTGGGATTCTCCAGGCAAGAACACTGGAGTGGGTTGCCATTTCCTTCTTCAGTGAATGAAAATGAAAAGTGAAAGTGAAGTCGCTCAGTTGTGTCCAACTCTTCGCGACCCCATGGACTGTAGCCTACCAGGTTCCTCCGTCCATGGGATTTCCCAGGCAAGAGTACTGGAGTGGGGTGCCATCGCCTTCTCCGATTCCTTGCTGCTTGACGGCTTTCTCTGGTAGCAGCGAGCAGGAGCTACTCTTCATGGCAAGGCACAGGCTTCTCATTGCAGTGGCTTCTCTTGTTGCAGAGCACAGGCTCGAGGCACATGGACTTCAGAAATGGTGACTTGCGCGCTCTAGAGTGTGGGCTCAGTAGTTGTGGTGCAGGAGCTTAGTTGCTCCACAGCATATGGGATCTTTCCAGACCAGGGATTGAACCTGTGTTCCCTGCATTGGCAGGCAGATTCTTTTCCACTGTACTACCTGGGAAGTCTACCATGTCCCCATTTTAAAATCACCCTTTTTTTTTTTTTTTTTAGCTACTGTGACATCATTGTGTCTTGATTTTTCTTCTGGGTCTGTATCTTAGTTCTGCCTCATACTAAGGCAGAACCTTTATGACCTTGACTGAGTTTTAGTATCCATGTTAGTAAAAAGGGCACAATAATGTCTACTCATTTTATTTTTGGGGGTTAAATAACATACCTAAAGCTCCAAGCTTTAGGTATGTTAAAGTGGCACATAGTAAATGGTCATAAGTGCTTCCTTTTGCTTTCTGTCTCCAGTGCCTTCTTTTCTACCTTCAATGCCTAGAACTTTCCCATCTCGGAAAATCAGATCAGATCAGATCAAATCAGTCGCTCAATCGTGTCCGACTCTTTGCGACCCCATGAACCGCAGCACGCCAGGCCTCCCTGTCCATCACCAGCTCTCGGAGGTCACTCAGACTCACATCCATCGAGTCAGTGATGCCATCCAGCCATCTCATCCTCTGTTGTCCCCTTCCTCTCCTGCCCCCAATCCCTCCCAGCATCAGAGTCTTTTCCAATGAGTCAACTCTTCGCATGACGTGGCCAAAATACTGGAGTTTCAGCTTTAGCATCATTCCTTCCAAAGAAATCCCAGGGCTGATCTCCTTCAGAATGGACTGGTTGGATCTCCTTGCAGTCCAAGGGACTCTCAAGAGTCTTCTCCAACACCACACTTCAAAAGCATCAATTCTTCGGCGCTCAGCCTTCTTCACAGTCCAGCTCTCACATCCATACATGACCACAGGAAAGACCATAGCCTTGACTAGGCGAACCTTTGTTGGCAAAGTAATGTCTCTGCTTTTGAATATGCTATCTAAGTTGGTCATAACTTTCCTTCCAAGGAGCAAGCGTCTTTTAATTTCATGGCTGCAGTCACCATCTGCAGTGATTTTGGAGCCCAGAAAAATAAAGTCTGACACTGTTTCCACTGTTTCTCCATCTATCTCCCATGTAGTGATGGGACCAGATGCCATGATCTTCGTTTTCTGAATGTTGAGCTTTAAGCCAACCTTTTCACTCTCCACTTTCACTTTCATCAAGAGGCTTTTTAGTTCCTCTTCACTTTCTGCCATAAGGGTGGTATCATCTGCATATCTGAGGTTATTGATATTTATCCCGGCAATCTTGATTCCAGCTTGTATTTCTTCCAGACCAGCATTTCTCATGATGTACTCTGCATGTAAGTTAAATAAACATGGTGACAATATGCAGCCTTGACGTACTCCTTTTCCTATTTGGAACCGGTCTGTCTCAGAAAATAAATTCCCTTAATTTTACTACATTATCCAGATATTGCCTGATGTACTTGATCGGCTCTTGGAGAAGGCAATTTGGATGTGTTTCTAACAGAATAGTCTTCCCAGAAAGAATCAGTTTTGTAGTAAGACATTTGGGTGTGAGATATGTTTTTGAGTTGTATAAAACTGAAAACATGGATTTTCCCCTCACAGCTTCCCTTGGAGTGTTCTTGTTGTGGATGAAGCTCACAGGTTGAAAAACCAAAGCTCCTTGCTGCATAAGACTCTTTCAGAGGTAAACTCATAGGATGCTTTTAGTTTGTATATCACTCCCTTTTAAAAAATGTTAATATTAGTTTGGTCCTATATAGAGCCAATTAATGACAAATTTTTTTCAGTGAGATTTCTGCATGGTTCAATGAACATTTTATGGTGACAGAAGTAATACTTAACATGGCCTAATTTCTCTTGTCTTTTACATAGGAGATAACATTTACTAAAAATCTGGTTGTCAAATGAATAGGACTCTACCCCAGGATAATACATTGTATTTTTGGAAATGTTTCAACTGTCTTCTTGATTTTCAGTTTCTTTAAAAATAATCTTACTGTAGTTTTTCTGTCTGCAACAACAAACATATCTGACATATTTATTGTACCATGACCCCATTTACCTGTTTAAAAAATTTGACAGTTCACAGTCATGAAGAGACTAATTTCATGCCATTGAATATTCCCTTCAGTCTCACCTGTCTTTGTCATACTTTTTTGAGTATGAAGCCTTTGATCTTTCTCCATTCACTTCTCTGGCACCATTCTGGCAAAGCAGATGAGAAATGTCATTGTAGCCTTAGATTTGCTCTCTTTTCTGAGGAGCCAGTAGAAGAGCTTATGAATATGAAGTGCCCTTCTTGTTGTTGACCTAGTAAAGGCTTGTTAATTCCTGTGACGTGGTGTGCAAATTTCTGGGATCATCATTGACTTTTGGTCCCTTTCCTATAATAGATCAGTTAATGAATTCAGAGGTTATTTGGAGGAAAGTCTTAGATCTGAATTCTTTATTTACTGATTAAAAGTTACAGTTTTTAGTGTTTAAATGCAGCTGTGGCTCATTGGAAAAGACTCTGATGCTGGGAGGGATTGAGGGCAGGAGCAGAAGGGGATGACAAAGAATGAGATGGCTGGATGGCATCACCAACTCGATGGACAAGCGTTTGAACTCCATGAGTTGGTGATGGACAGGGAGGCCTGGCGTGCTGCAGTTCATGGGGTCGCAGAGTTGGACACAACTGAGAGACTCAACTGAACTGAACTGATGGCCACTATTATTATTATTATTATTATTATTATTACCACGATCTCAAAGATTGCTGTCCCCTAGTAGGGCCCACTCTGCTCTGTGGTGTCCTTTGCCTTTTTTTTAAGGACTGTTTAATACTGTCTGTTTCCCAAGAGATTGTCATATCCGGCACCCAAGAGACTATAAAATATTGCTTCATCAGCTGCTATGCCATTTTATTGATTTATAGTGGAAGAGAAGCAGTTGGAGTAAAGGAAGCCTGTGTTTGGAGTAGGGAAGCTAAAGTCTGTTGCTGGCTCCAGAGCCTTTTCTTCTTATTCGTAAGGGAAACAGGCTCAGAGGAGATTGTTGTGTGTTTTCTGAGTATTCCTTTTTAGGTGAGGTTTGAACTGGAAACAGCTAGTTGGTCAGGAAAAAAACACATTTATCGATTGGGCTGAGAGGTGGGGGAAGGGTACTGCCTTTTATTTTCTCCTCTTCCAAATACGGTTTTCAGCTTGTTTGTAAAATTTGGAAGAAACCTAAATGTCAACATAGAAATTGATTATACTGTACAATTTGTGGTATACCCAAACAGTATATTTACAGAGTAAGGCTGCCATGAAAAATTATGTGGAAGAATATTTAATAATGTAGAAAATATTTGCAAAATATTTTATACAAAAAAGTTTCCAAAATTTTATATATAAGCAGAGATTGTCTCTAGGCTTCTTTTTCCCGATTATAAGTTTTGATGCTGAAATGAACACTACTTTGAATTAAAATGTTAATCCATGTGATAGTATAATTTCATTTTAGTGATTGACAACCTTGGTTATCCTTGTTGACTTCATATTTTTTGGCCATTTTAGTTCTTTGAGCATATTGTAAAAATGTGATTTAGTTATGGGAAACATTCGTTGTTAACCATTTCCCATACTTGAAATATTGTGAATACATTGCACTACAAGCGGCATGAATGGGTGGGCATTGATTAGACAATTTAAAAAGAAACAAACCAAGTGAAAGTGCTCCCCCAAAAGATTTTGAAAATAGTTTTCACTGATTGTATAATTTCATTTATCACCTTTGATATCTTCTTATGACCCCCTCCCAAATCAAATTATAGAAACACAAGAGGAAAAGTAAAATCCACCAATAATCCTATTCCACTGTGTATGTTAACATTTGGTATATATACTGCCACATTCTTTGCAGCGCATGTGTACACCCAAACCTAAATGTATATATGTGTGCATGCTAAGTTGTTTCAGTCGTGTCTGACTCTTTGCGACCCCATGGACTGTAGCCCTCCAGACTCCTCTGTCCATGAGATTCTCCATGCAAGAATACCGGAATGGGTTGCCATTTCCTTCTCCAATATTGTTAAAAAAATAAAAATATATTAAATATCAGAATTCAGTATATATATATGCATATATACACACATAATGTATTTCCATGTTTTATATGTATATACACATACAGGATATAGCTTTCTCTTTGTACTGTATTAACTCAAGTAGTATAAGGTCTTGTTATGTTAGCTAAGAGATTGTCCTTTGCTTGACCTAACAACTGTTGTTACTGTTTTTCCTTTTACTTCATTAGTCTGTTATTCATGGTGTTCTTATTCCTCTGCTCAAAATTTAACAAGTGTCTCTCCATTTTGGGTGGTATATAGATAGTCCAGAAATGTCCAGAATTCTTGATATCTTGCATTGGCTACACGTGTTAAGTTTTACAAAAGGATGTTTTTTAAAAATATATCTTCTTTCTTGTAGTGGTGGGTCCTGCTGCTGTAGTTTTGGGCTTCTCAAACTGCACGAGTATATGCTGTGTGCTTGAATTTCCACATAGGTTGCATAACAGTAACCATTTTGAATACTCATCAGTACTTTAGGGTTCACAAAGTGATTTTACTTTATAAATGGTATCTCCTTCACAGGATTATTATCCCCTTCTTATAGTTGAAACCGAAGAGGTATTATTCCCTACATTAAACAGCTATATACGTTTAGAACCTGAGCTTTCTGATTTCATGTCCTGAATTCATTTCATTGAATCATGCCTCTCCCTGTAAAGGTTGTGATGGGTCACTCAGTCTTGCTTTCCAGCATTACAGATTTTCATTTTAATCATTTGTATATTTGAGTTCTCAGTTGTCTTCAGCCTCCTGTTGACTGGAACACCCATCCAGAACAGCCTCCAGGAGCTCTACTCACTCCTCAGTTTTGTGGAGCCTGATCTCTTTTCCAAGGAGCAGGTGGAAGATTTTGTTCAGCGTTACCAGGACATTGAGAAAGAGTCTGAGTCAGGCAAGTTCCCTTCTTACAAATCATGCCCAAGAGGTCTGGGCCCAGCAACTTCACTAGGGCATAAGGGTTATGGATAGTAAAGAAGGAGAATCCGTAACCAGAGAACCCCTTCTGGGGAAGTAAAGAGCTGCACAAAGATAAGGTGATGTCAGAGCCCTCCTGTTGTTCCCAGTGCCTGCTGTTCATGATTCTCTTATTTGTTTGTCATGTGACTCTGTAATAGTGCTTATTTGGGTCATTATCAGAAGAAATAGTGTCTGCTGGTTTTCAGACTTTTTTTTTCCAACTTGTAATTTCTGTGAGGACTTGGATAACATGGTGCTTGTTGAAGCAGAGAACTATGTGGGTGCCGTAGTCTGAAACTGTCATTCAGGGTTCCATAGCACTAGTGTTTCTTTTAACACTTTTATCGGTGCATAAGAACCAAAAGTCTGGGCTGGATGGTGGTGGAAGTAAAGGAGGAAGCCATTCTGGTTTGTACAATGGTCATTCATAGTTTTCTTCTCATACCTTTGCTCCTCTGCTTTGTAAAACTGTCTGTCTATGTGATATTATCCCAGGATCATTATTCAAAATAATTGATAGGCATGCCAACTAGTAGGTCTGTATGTACTAGCTGAGGATGAGTTGGAAAGGCCTCTCACAGAAGAAATCTCCATACCACAGATTGAATTGTACCTGGGGAACCTGCTCTGACTATTCCCATGTTTAAGGTTGCTATATAAAATATTCCAAGTCAAATATTACACAGGACATACTGATCTTTAAAAAATTATTTGTTTATCAAATTCAAATTTAACTTTTATTTTTTGTTTCCGGCAATCCCGCATGCAGTGTAATTCCAGTTTAGGCTAGTTTTTAAAAGTTTGTGACAGCTCAGGAAGGAAAAAGGGTATGGAAGTCAAAGAACTGTGAGTACTAGCACCTTTATCAACCAGCTGTGTGACTTTGGATAAGGGATTTGACTTCTCTGAACTTCACTTAGTTTTACAAATAGGGACAGTGTTACCACCTTGCCTACATTTCTGAGCTGTCATGCTGATCAAATGCAAAAGTATACTGGAAAAAGAATAGTTCTGTGCAAATGAGATTATTAGAAAGAAACAGAAGTTGGAAAGAATCCAAGGAAGGACGAAGTACTGTGAAGAATTACCTTGCTGGCCTAGAAGGCAGAACTGATATGAAAATGAGAAACAAAAGTAAACTGTTGTATGTTCTCTAATAGTTTATTGCCTTGGTTTTGCTTTTGTCCCACACTACTTGTGTGTGTTTTTTTCTTTCCTTGTACAGCAAGTGAACTATACAAACTCTTGCAGCCATTTCTCCTGAGGCGAGTAAAGGCTGAGGTAGCCACAGAGCTTCCTAGGAAGACAGAAGTAGTGATATACCATGGCATGTCAGCACTGCAGAAAAAATACTACAAGGCCATTTTGATGAAAGACCTAGGTAATCAGAGGGTACTTGTCCATTTAGAAACTAATGAGGATGTGATTTTTATGCATTTTATAATCATACTCAGTTTGTATAGCAAGAATATGGGATGGGATTTTTATTCTGAATAGTAGTCAGGTCAACTAGAGTGAAACTGGCAGAGTACCTTTGCCAGTCAAAGTATAACTCTGACTTTGTTGTTTGTTGACTTTGTGACATTTCCTCCTCATCTCCCCACTCCTGGTTTTCCTTAAGGGCTTCCTCTGGTGGCTCAGATGATATAGTCTACCTGCAATGCAGGAAACCCGGGTTCGTTTCCAGGATTGGGAAGATCCCCTGGGGAAGGGAATGGCAACCCACTCCAGTATTCTTGCTGAGGGAGTTTCATGGTCAGAGGAGCTTGGCAGGCTACAATAGGGTCACAAAGAGTTGGACACGACTGAGCAGCTAACACTTTTACTTTTTCATCTTAAAACAAGGTGATGGTTAAGAAAACTTCTTATCAGTGTGCTGTTCTTAATGCACGTCAATGAAATTTGGGAGATATAGATTTGAAAGATACATTATTGAAATGAGTAAGGTTATATATGGAAACTTGCAGGGTTTTTTGTTGTTGTTCAGTAACCCATCTCACTCTCTTTTTTAAAAATTTCAGATGCATTTGAAAATGAGATGGCCAAGAAAGTTAAACTTCAGAATGTCCTGTCCCAGCTTCGGAAGTGTGTGGATCACCCATATTTGTTTGACGGTGAGGCAGTGCCCTTTTGTCTCAGCGTTACTTTTTGTTGTCATTTTATGGCCAACCTCACAGAAAGTTCTTCAAAAGATTTGCCTATATTTACTATCTATTTTTCCCCATTTTCTCTTGTTAATTTTTATGTTGATTATCTAATGTATTGTTCATATTCAGATTCCTTCAGTTTTAAATGTCCCTTATGACTTTTTCTTTTATCTTTTTGAAGTAAATTTATTTTTATTTTAGATACAATAGGAAAACACAGGAAAATTTTAATCGGGGGAGTGATAGGATCTGATCTGCATTTTGTTACCATTTTGAGCTATGGACACTTAAAAAAGAAACAATAGCAAAAACAAAAACAAACACTACAACCCCCAAAACCGCAGGTCCAGAAATGATAGCATATCCATTCCCCCATCCCCTCCCAGCATGAACATCTCCTCCCTTTTCTGGAAGGAGAGTGACATATTTATCCTCAAGGGCAGAAACTGGAGAATGAGAGAATTCAATGTAAGTAGACCTCGGTAAGAGTTAGGATACGACTGAGTGGCTGAGCACGTGAACAGACCTTGTTAAACATAATTTTCATTTTACTCAGCCTCCTCACATACTGTAGTTCCTTTCCCACAACTGCTTCTCTTTGTTCAGTATAATTGTTCGTTGTTCAGTCACTAAGTCGTATCCCATTCTTTGTGACCCCACAGACTGCTGCACTCCAGGCTTCCCTGTACTTCATTCATGGAGTTTGCTCAGACTCATGTCCATTGAGTCAGTGATTCTATCCAACCATCTCCTTCTCTCTTGCCCGCTTTTCCTCCTGCCTTCAATCTTCCCCAGCATCAGGGTCTTTTCCAGTGAGTCAGCTCTTCGTGTCAGGTGACCAAAGTATTGGAGCTCCAGCTTCAGCATCAGTTGTTCCAATAAATATTCAGGGTTGATTTCCTTTAGGATTGATTGTTTTGATCTCTTTGCAGTCCACGGGACTCTCAAGACTCTTCTCCAACACCACAATTCAAAAGCATCAATTCTTTGGCTCTCAGCTTTCTTTATGGTCCAGCTCTCACATCTGTACATGACTATTGGAAAAACCATAGCTTTGACTATATGGACCTTTGTCAGCAAAGTGGTGTCTCTACTTTGTAATACGCTGTCTAGCTTTGTCATAGCTTTTCTTCAAGGAGCAAGTGTCTTTTAATTTTGTGGCTACAGGCTCCATCCACAGTGATTTTGGAGCCCAAGAAAATAAAACCTGTCACTGTTTCCAGTTTTTTCCCTTCTGTTTGCCATGAAGTGATAGGACCAGATGCGATGATCTTCATTTTTTTGAATGTTGAGTTTTAAGCCAGATTTTTCACTCCCTTCTTTCACCATCATCCACAGGCTCTTTCAGATCAGATCAGATCAAATCAGTCGCTCAGTCGTGTCCGACTCTTTGTGACCCCATGAATCGCAGCACACCAGGTCTCCCTGTCCATCACCAACTCCCGGAATTCACCCAGACTCATGTCCATCGAGTCAGTGATGCCATCCAGCCATCTCATCCTCTGTCGTCCCCTTCTCCTCTTGCCCTTAATCCCTCCCAGCATCAGTCTTTTCCAATGAGTCAACTCTTCGCATGAGGTTTCCAAAGTACTGGAGTTTCAGCTTTAGCATCATTCCTTCCAAAGAAATCCTAGGGCTGATCTCCTTTAGAATGGACTGGTTGGATCTCCTTGCAGTCCAAGGGACTCTCAAGAGTCTTCTCCAACACCACACTTCAAAAGCATCAATTCTTCGGCGCTCAGCCTTCCTCATAGTCCAACTCACATCCATACATGGCCACAGGAAAAACCATAGCCTTGACTAGACGGACCTTTGTTGGCAAAGTAATGTCTCTGCTTTTGAATATGCTATCTAGGTTAGTCATAACTTTCCTTCCAAGGAGTAAGCGTCTTTTAATTTCATGGCTGCAGTCACCATCTGCAGTGATTATAGAGCCCAGAAAAATAAAGTCTGACACTGTTTCCACTCTTTCCCCATCTATTTCCCGTGAAGTGATGGGACCAGATGCCATGATCTTCGTTTTCTGAATGTTGAGCTTTAAGCCAACTTTTTCACTCTCCACTTTCACCTTCATCGAGAGGCTTTTGAGTTCCTCTTCACTTTCTGCCATAAGGGTGGTGTCATCTGCATATCTGAGATTATTGATATTTCTCCCAGCAATCTTGATTCCAGCTTGTGTTTCTTCCAGAGGCTCTTTAGTTCCTCTTTATTTTCTGCCATTGGATTGGTATCATCTGCATATCTGAGGTTGTTGATATTTCTCCTGGCAATCTTGATTTCATTATGATAGAAAAACATTTAAATTTTGCCATTTTTCTGGGTCTTCATTTATTTTGGAGAGCTTCCTATGTCACATGAAACTTATGGGAAATCATGTGAATACTTCTCTCCTGTGAATCTGCCTCTGTCCATCTTTGTTCCTTTCAAATTCAAGATCCAGTCAGAGATCTTACAGTGCATTTGTCATGTCTCTTTATTCTCCTATAATCTAGAAATGCTCCTCAGCTTTTTTTTTTTTTTTTTTACTTTTTCATTAAATTGACAGTTTTGAAGAATCATGGCTCAATGTTTTATGGGATATCTCATAATCTGAATTTTTTTATGATTGGATGTCTCTTTGTCTTGAACCCACTCAGTGAACCTTTTTTGTCACCACCATTCCTAATTCATCAATGATCTCTGTGTGGCTCAACTGATGGTTATCAGTTCACTTTTTTTTAATTAATCTCTTGAAAAACCTTCAGCACAGCTGATTACTTCTTGAAACACCTTTTTCTTTTGGCTTCTGGGACAGTACTTTCTGTTGCTTTTCCATCTGACTTATGTCTTCTCCTTCTCTGCCTCCTTTGCTGAGGGAATTTCATCTCATGGATGTCTGTAAATTTCCCTCTAAGTACGAATTTAGCTGCATTCTACACATGATATGTAGTGTTTTCATTTTCATTCAAATTTTGGATTGCTTTTTTTTTAAATAAATTCACAATTTAAATAAATTGTTTTTAAATGTCACAGAATCTTAATGAGGTGCATGTCAGAGCTTTTCTTTTATGCAAAGAGCTGTTGGGAACATGTAGATTTTGAAAAAAGCCTTCCAGGTTATTTTGCTACCCTGCATGAGAATGACTAATTTATATCTAACTCTATGTCTTGATGTGTTTTCTAGAGTGAGAACCTGAAGGTTTCAGTTTTGGGTCTGTTTGGTCTTTAGCATCTCCTTGCGCTTCAGTTTTGGAGAAGGAAATGGCAACCCACTCTAGTACTCTTACCTGGAAAATCCCATGGATGAGGAGCCTGGTAGGCTGTAGTCCGTGGGGTCACTAAGAGTCAGACACAACTGAGTGACTTCACTTTCACTTTTCAGTTTCATGCATTGGAGAAGGAAATGGCAACCCACTCCAGTGTTCTTGCCTGGAGGATCCCAGGGACGGGGTAGCCTGGTGGACTGCCGTCTATGGGGTCGCACTGAGTCGGACACGACTGAAGTGACGCAGCAACAGCAGCAGCAGTGCTTCAGTTTCAGCATGAGAATGACTAATTTATATCTAACCCTATGTCTTGATTTGTTTTCTAGAGTGAGAACCTGAAGGTTTCAGTTTTGGGTCTATTTGGTCTTTAGCATCTCCCTGTGCTTCAGTTTCCCAAAGAGTAGGTTTTTTCCTTGGATAAACATTTCTTAGACATATTGGATGTGCCAGGCTCTGTGATTGATGTTGGGTAGTGCTGATATCATAATATAAACAAATAATTATGAAATGCCTCAAAGAGATATGAGACTTGGGCCCATTATCAGTTAGAAGGATCTTGGCTTCTCTGTAGCCTCACCATCAGCTTCTCCATTAAGAGTCTGCCCCAACTGGGAACACATTTACTGGGAGTGGGTTCTTTCTTTTCTAGGTGTGGAACCAGAGCCTTTCGAAATTGGAGACCACTTGATTGAGGCTAGTGGGAAACTTCACCTGCTGGATAAGCTGTTGGCATTCCTGTATTCCAAGTAGGTGATAGGTTCATATTTTCTACTCTGAGCGGTGATTGTTAAAACTAGAATAACGAGCAACTCACTGATTTCTTGAGACTAATCCCATTTCTCCTCTTTTCCAAGACCCTGATTCAGGTTCCACCTTTTCTGCAGCTATACCCTTCATCCCAGGCCATCCCCTCTATGATCATTGTTTCTTTTCCTGAATTCCTACAGCACTTAGGATGCTAATCCAGCACTTGGCAGCATACTGCTTTAATCTGCTGTCTGGTTAATTGTTATATTAACCATGTCACTCCAGCTGTATTGTTTAGTTCTACAAAGATGAAGATACCATCAAAGGTTTCTTTTTAAAAGGCCTGCTGGTGTACCTTGCTTTGGATTGGCACATATTAAGTACTTAGCAAATATTTACTCTTGTTAACTTGTGGGACTTGATTTGAACTCAGGGAGAACTCAGGGACTCTTTCCCTGAGATGCAAGTTGGGTATTGGAAGAATTAAGCCACTTTTTGGGGGCCTGTAAAGATTTAGCCAAGTGTTCAGTAGCCTGGTGTTTGGCCTGTATCTGATCCTCTGGTCCTCAGAGGTACAGAGCAGTCTAGAAAAAAATCCCAGTTTCCCAAGGATTTCTAAGTTGTCCCTTAGGGACAGCTGACCCAGGAAGGCCTGAACCAACCTGAAACTTCAGATTTGGCAAAAGTGTCCAACATTAGGAATGTGCAAGTCAAACAGCTGCATGCCTGATTGTATTTTATAGGCTATGATGTGTCTCCTCTAAGTGTCCTAGTGTTGGAGAAGGACCCATAAATAGCTTCTCTTTGACCTTTTCATTTCACAGGTGATGAAACCCGCCCAGAGAGGCTTTGTGGCTTGTCTGAGGCCACCACAGCCAGCAAATGACAGAAATGGGATTAGATGAGGTTCTAATCTAATGCGATTACATGAGGATTAGATTTTAAGTTCAATACCTTTTCTACCAATTTGAGGCTAGAGTCTTGAAGGAGTTTTTCATAATTGTTCATCTACACCTATCACAAACTCAGATTAAATTAGTTTTCCTAATAGAATTTTGTTTAGACAGTGCCATACAGTACTTCTTTGTTTATGCAAACTTAATAGCTGATAACCATAGGGCTGTAGGTTTGAACTTTTTTTTTTTTTTTTGGCCATACCATGGAGCTTTTGGTTGAATCCGGCCCTTGGCAGTGAAAAGTGCAGAGCCCTAATAACTGGACCACCAGGGAATTCCCTTGAATTTGTCCTTAACCTAATCCATTTTGCTACCTCCTTTCTTTTCTCCTCTCCCTATGTAAGTTTTCTTATGTATCATATGGGATTTGAAACCTGTCTCTTGCTTCTCTAAAGTGATGCTTCTCAAAATTTTCAGCCAATAAAGCTATAATTGAAAGGTTAGTGACTTCCACCCCAAAGTAGAGAAGAGCTATTGATTGCCAACCACAAGCTCTTTAGGATCATCAGTTTTTGTTTCATTTTTTGTACATTTGAATTTTGCATTTTTCTCTTCACATATCTTTTATTTTGCTGTTAAAACTGTATGTTTCTTTCCATTAGTAATTGCCATCCTGGAAAGAAGCACTGTCAGGAGCCACATTAGGCATTACTGACAAAATGGAGGCACGGCCCCAACCCTGTCTCCTCATTCTGCAGGCGTGGACCCAGGATGAAGAAGTTAGCTCTTGTGATTGGCTGGAAAGAATGTTAAGGTGCTTATTGTTCTTGAGAGAAGCGTGAGACAGCACAAAGCCTTCTGCGGTTGTGCCCAGAAAATAAGCTATAAAGTAACCATTGACATTTGTTCAAGGATTTTTGCAAAGAATGTCCCAGGATGAGCACATAGGCTGCAGCTTGAGGCCATGGGAAGGATTGTTATCTGAGACCTGTTTGTGAGGGGAATGTTTATGGCAAAAGAAGTTTGCTGAGTTTAGGGTTTAGGAATAATTAAGAACAGTTAGAAGCCTTTTAGGAGATCGTGAGCTTAGGATACTAGGGCCAAGCAGTATTTAAAAAGATAAGAAATAAACTGAGGAATGTGGTATGCAGCCCAGACATAAGCATGAGTTACAATGTAATCACAAGTAAACACGATTCTATAATGTAATCACAAGTAAACACGATTCTAAGAGAATTGTTAAAGCAGGAACTCTGTTTGAAGGGCAACAGTGAGACAGTAATCTGGGTGAGGGGGAACTGAAAATGTCAAACCTCTGACCTAATGCTTTTGAAAAAGTATAAAAGAGAACCTGATGCTTGAAATAAACATGTAATCCCTACCTGGAGTCAGAGGCTACATCATTTCCAGCCTTCACTGCTCATCCCTTCAGGCTGATCCCCTGGCAGCTGGAGCTGGAGTCCTGCAAAGCACCTTGGTTATCTAGGGCTTCTCACACCCTCTGGTGCATTGACACAGACTCCTGGGAGTATCCCAACACTTACAGCACTAGTGAGAAGTGCTGTAAGGACTCAGCTACTGGTGCAGTTACATCCTTGTATGAAACATTTCACATTACTCAAGAAGGCTCTGTAAATGATTATGACATTTATGTTTCTACTTCAGGATTTCATTTCTTTGTAAACTTGCATTCTTCACTAAGTTTCACCTGCAGGAAATCCACCCTAAATACTATTGGAGTTGGCAGTTTTTCCTTTTCTTTTTCTTGCCAGAGGCCATCGAGTTTTACTTTTCTCTCAGATGACCCAGATGTTGGATATTCTCCAAGACTACCTGGATTATAGAGGTGACATCCCTTGGCCATTACATTAATCAAGACTTTAAGACTTAACAGTCCAGAGGGGCCTGTGAAGAATTATCTGGGGTGTGGGGATGTTACAGAGAAAAACAGTGTAAGAATATTATTCAGAATCAAAGGAAGGTAGCTTACAGAAGGGGCATGACTGTATATGAGAGAGACAGAATTGGTGTTTGGTTTTGAGCAGACAGTGTTTTACTCCACAGTGAGTAATTGAAAATGGTTTCTATTTCTCTGTTTTCTCCCTCTGTGTGAAGGCTACAGCTATGAGCGTGTTGATGGTTCTGTAAGAGGAGAAGAGAGACACTTGGCCATTAAGAACTTTGGACAGCAGCCCATCTTTACTTTTCTCTTGAGTACCAGGGCAGGTAGGCTGCATCCCTATTGATGAAAGCAGACAAATTAAAGGGTGAAACAGTACTTTTAAATCCTAATCATTAGATTTTTCCTTAATTCACTGAAAGGCGAAGTTTTTACTGAGGAGTGTAAAAAAAAAAAGGAGTGGGGGGAATTGAGGTAGGTTAATCAGTTTATCACTGTCCTAGACTTCTAGCATGGTACTCGTTTCTGTCAAACTGATTTAAGCTTTCATCTCATCAGAGAAGTAAGGCTAAAACCTGGGGTTGTTGGAAAGTAATTCTGATCTCTTTTGACCATTGACCTGTGAACATCCTGAAAGATTGCTATAATTTTGTATAGAAATTTTAGTTTTAGTCATGTTCAGTAGAGACAGCTCTCTTTGCCAACCATGAATTTGGGAAACGAGATAGCAGCCTGCCTACTAGTTGTCCTTCTGACAGGTAGCTCTGAAAGTGTTGTGAAAGCTTAATAAAAAATCTGCTTCTAAAAAGTGTGATTGTAATGAAATTTCCAGCTCTTTAGAATTAATTGTAACATTGTCTGTATATGACTTAAGTCATAAATATTTTATATGACATTTGTAGTGCCATACCACTTATGGAGTGCTTTCATTTACTTAAATAATGTCAGCTCTTGGAGATGAAATTATTCTCATGTCACAGAACAAGCGGACCTTAAATTAATTTTGAATTCACAGAATCTTAAGTTTCTTTTTTTCTCTCTCTCTTTTTTTTTGGTAGACCTGAATCTTGATGGACTAGAATTAGGAGCTCTAAAGGGATGTATGTCTGCTATTGTAAAGAGAGACCAGTATATTTATGAAAAGAGAGTTCAGTCTTATTTAGTAAGCATTTATTAAGTGCATGGTACTATAGGGTATTAAAAAGTGGTGTTGAATATAATCGTTGACCATAAGGAGATTGTTTTACCTGTGTATGTCTCATCTCTGTATTACAGAGATATAATGAAATTCACTTGGTCCTGCTCGCTTCTAAGATCATAGACTGCACCCTTGATCTCAGCCACTTATTCATGTTGCAGTTGTCTTAGGGTAGTCTTAGGAGAGACTGATTAGGTAACCTGATAATAAGTGGCTGAATAAGTGGCTGAGATCGAGGGTGCAGTCTGTGATCTTAGAAGGAGATCCATCCAGTCCATCCTAAAGGAAATCAGTCCTGAATATTCATTGGAAGGACTGATGCTGAAGCTGAAACTCCAATACTTTGGCCACCTAATGCAAAGAACTGACTCATTAGAAAAGACCCTGATCCTGGGAAAGATTGAAGGCAGAAGGAGAAGCGGATGATGGAGGATGAGATGGCTGGATGTCATCAATGACTCAATGGACATGAGTTTGAGTAGACTCCGGGAGTTGGCAATGGACAGGGAGGCCTGGCGTGCTGCACTTCATGGGGTCACAAAGAGTCGGACACAACTGAGCGACTGAACTGAACTGAACTGATGCCTTACTGATTTCAACACCGTTGTACTCAGCAGCATTGTTTGAAACATCTGAAATGAGGAAGATCTCTGCTTTTCAATTAATCTCCTTGGAGTTCTCGGAATTAGTCAGAACAGAGGGATCTCACTGGAGGCAAAGCAGTCCTGAGCCTTTTCCAAACACCAGCTGTCCTGTTTGCTGTCACATTTTAGTTGTTGATTTGCATCATTATCATTTATTCAAGTTTCTCTCCAAGTTTCAGATATTTCTGATTGAGTCATATTGCCACCAGGTGGCAGTGAGAGCTCATGAATATGTCTCAGACAAGTCTGGCTATAGTTTATTTATAAAATATCATCCTTTAATAAAAGAGCTGAACTTAACAGTAACCCAAGAAGAAGAAGAAAATTTTTATGAAAAAAAAATTTCATAAAAAAATTAAAACACTTCAATGAAGTAAGTGCCTGAGAGTATTATGAAATAGTGGGTAAAAAACATAGGCTCTGAAGCCAGACCATGTGGTACTGAATCTGGCTTCTTTCGCTTCCAGTCATCCCTCAACCTCTCCGTGCTTCCATTGCAACATCTATAAAATGAATACCCATGATTGTTGCGAGGATTATAGGAGTTAATATACGTAAAGCACTTTAGAATGGTGCCTGCAGAGAGTAAAGCATAGCACCTGGGTAGCTGTTGTTATTCAGTATATTAGCATCTCTTGGTAATCAGTCTTTATTATCTGTTTATTCCAACTTTAATTTAATATAAAGGCTTTAATTAGAATGTTCCTGCCTGACTTAAGATCTAGCTTAGAGGCAGTAGCCCATCTCAGAAGTTAGTCCTTAGTTCTGGCTCCTGGAACAAGCCATTTCAGGCTTGCTTGTTTCAGCAATGAGCTGTAATAACCCTGGCAAGAGGGAGTCTATTTTGTGCTTGTTTCCACATTAATCAAAGAGAAGGCTGTAATTTGCCTTCATAGTTCTTCTCATTAATTCCTGTAGTTCAAGGAGCTTCCACAGCCCTCTTCCTAAAGAAAGACTGGAAAGTTGTCCCAGGGAGTGTTTTTGTCCTTTTTTGTTACCTTCTCCTTAATTAATGTGGAGACAAGTAACAGAAGAGAATTACTAAAGTCTTCTCCAATCAGAGGGAGATAGCCCTCCTGCTCCGCTTGGGGGTGTGATACATGACACCTCTTCTCATTAACTTGTGTCAGAGCCCGTGCTGCCTGGTTGTACCTTGCAGTGGACATTAAGAGGTCTTCTCTTGATGGTGCCCACAGCAGACCTCACTCATATTTAAAACTGTTTCTGAAAGAGCATGTTTCCTTTTCCACAGACTATTCTAAACAAAGTTTAATGAAGATTTTTAAACTGAAGAGATTTAAAATGGATTCAGGGCACTAACTTAAGTATCTGCTTTTGCTCCTTACCCTGCTCCACTCACTTCCATTACTTACAGTTGTTAAACTTGCCCGAGTCAGGCAGTAAGAGCCCATGTAGGACTTTTAACCACCACAAAGCTCTGTCTAGAGTTGAGGATGGGGGTGTCAGTTTGAAGGATGAAGCCAGTCATCTTGTCTGCTTTCAATTTATCAGTCTGAACGCTGTGGCCTTGTGTCATCATAGTCTGGTCCTTAGCCCATGTACTTCTGCCAACATTCTTTTTTGTATTGTTTTCAGGTGGAGTTGGTATGAACTTAACAGCAGCAGATACTGTTATTTTTTTTGACAGTGATTTCAATCCTCAGAATGACTTACAAGCAGCTGCCCGGGCTCACCGAATTGGCCAGAACAAGTGAGAGATTTAAGCATAGCTCTGGTTCCACTTCCTTGGCTCTTCAGTGGTTCTGGGTTCTGGGGGAAGGTGAAGAATGTGGGCTGGTGACAGTTCTAGACTGGCTGGTGAGAGACCAGTTGGTTTTAGCCCATCTCTGTTGCTGACTCCAGAGTAGTACTGGGCTGGGACTTGCTTGGGTAAAAAGAGCAAAGTCAAATTGTGAAAGGACTAGGAGGAACTTTGAGAAGTTATTTAACATCCTTCCTGAGTTAAGGTGTGATTCAGTTTAAAAATGAAGTTATGGGTTTATGGACCTAAGATAAAAAGATAAGTCTTACTCTCTGACCTGGTGATGATTTAGATCTAACAGAGGTTTTCCTCTACCACAGATAAGGAACCCCAGTCATGACCACCTCATCATCCCTCCCTTGACTCTTTTGGAAAGGTTCAGTGAGAATTAGAGGCCAGATTCTCTCTAACAAATAACTCAGGTTCACATACAACAATCCCCCGTTAGTTGTACCCTGAACATGGCGTTTTAGGTTTGTTTCCTTTTTTGTGTCTTGACCTGGCATACTTGTGTGCTTCTTTGCAGACCCTTCTATTTTAGCACATTAGTTTTCTGTGATTTCTCTATAGGTCTGTTAAAGTTATTCGGCTGATTGGCCGAGACACTGTGGAAGAGATTGTCTATAGGAAAGCGGCCTCCAAGCTGCAGCTCACCAACATAATCATAGAAGGGGGCCATTTCACTCTGGGAGCCCAGAAACCTGCTGTGGATGCTGACCTCCAGGTAAGACACACTGTTCTTCACTTTGGTTTTTGTTTTTTTTTTAACTTATTTATTTATTTGGTCTTGCTGGGTCTTGTTTGCAGCATGTGGAATTTTTAGTTGCAGCATGTGGGACCTAGTTCCCTGACCAGGGATCAAACCTGGGGCCCCTGCATTGGAAACATGGAGTCTTAGCCCCTGGACCACCAGGGAAGTCCTTGTTCTTCATATTAGAAGATGTCATGGTTTTAGTCAGTGGTTCCATGGATGAGAAAGTAGATGAATTAACCACCCACTCTTTCCTGCTACACATTTGTTCCCTAGCCAGATTCCTTCCTACCATAGGAAGATCCCCTGGAGGAGGAAATGACAACCCTCTGCAGTATTCTTGCTTGGGAAATTCCATGGACAGAGGAACCTGGTGAGCTGTAGTCAATGGGGTCACAGAGTCAGACCCAACTGAGCATGCATGCACATAATATCTATACTACATGCAGGCTGCTGTGGGAGTGAAACTGAATATGATAAATAAAGGCAGCAGAATACAGAATAAGGATGGACTGTGGATCCCTTTTACTTGGATTCAGATCCAAGCCTTGTCTCTTACTGGCTGTGTTTCTTTGAGCAGATCGCTTAACCTTTGCTTTCTGAAAATGAGGATACCACAGGTTCCATCAGAGGGCCTTAAGAGAATTAGGTAAAATAAACAGCTCAGCATAATAAATGATGATTTATCTTGTACCTCCATCTTAACCCCAGGCCTTTTGATCAGTGCTTTGCAACACCTTCTTCACACTTAGAGGAGGGTAGACAAGATCAGGAATTCAGAATTATGCCATAGGAAGAACAGATGAAAGAACTAGAGTTAATTGCTTAAAGGAGGAGACACCAGTTAGGAAGCAGATGCAGGCTTGGAAGATGTTAGAGAAAACTCTTCTGGGAGAGGACTTGGAGATATTCTGTAGCAGCCCTTGGGTGTAATTAGAACCCATATTATCATATAGCCCAGGTCCTCCCATTTTGACCCAGTGATGAGGGGCTAGAAGCAGAGAGACTGACTTCTAGGATACTGGAAAGATCCAGGCATGAAGTGAGTTATAAACGTCTGACATAGGCAGTAGCAGTGGAAGGGTCTGGAACATTACAGAAGAAATGACAGGAGCTGCTGCTTAGAGGTGGGGAGCTAGGGAGAATGGAAAATTCAAAGATGTCTATAGGGTCTTCAGCCTGGATAATGAGGAGGATAGAAATTAGGAAGCAAGAAGGTTAGATAGAGATTTAGGAAGAAGAAGATAATTTAGGCTTTAGTCAACAGTTTGCAGTAAAAACGTATTTAAAAAATCCTGTTAGAGGAAAAGCTCAGAGATAAAAATTTCATTTGCAAAAGTTTGTAAGAGAGTAGACTTTAAAGGGACTATTTTATCAAACAGAAAATACAACAAGTATTTAAAAGGAAAAATTACTATTAAAAGCAGAATTGCCAAGTGTTTGGTTAGTCTGGTTTTTCTCACATGGTTATTATATCCACAAAGACCAGTACATATCTTTACACATCTGCTTTGCAGAAGACAGGGCTCAGGTTGGTTTTGTTAGGAAGTCAGTAACTTACAGGAAAGGCCCAAGGTTTCATTTATTTTGGAACTTCAACTAGAAAGTAACCCTGGATTTTGTATGTTTACTTGTTTGGTTCTTGTTTCTCTTAAGGTGCAAAGTGTGGTTTTTTTCCCTTTTTCTGTTTTTTTCTTTGGTTCCCAATTGATGTGTGCATGCTTATCCATGCTGGTGGCAAAGCAGATCATACATGTGTTCACATTATCCAAGAGGCAGTTACAAATGTAAGGTGGCAGCTTGTGAGAAAGGTGTGGGCAGACTGCAGAGGCTCTTACAGTTCTCCAACCATGAGTTCCTGTAGAACCTCATGAGTGACAAGTTCAGTATTGGGTCTGGTGAGGGGAATGAATGACTGAGCCTTGGCGTGCCCACATTCTGGGTATGGGAGGAGGAGTTGTCAGTAAGAAGCTTGAACTCTTTCCCAATTGGGGAGGGGCTCAGGGGATTCAGTGATGGTGTCCCTGTGACATAGGCTGCTGGGCATGTCCGTGTGATTGTGTAAACATGTCTCTGTGCCATGGGCCAGATCCTAATGGGAACGTAGACCGACCCCCCCCCCCCCGCCCCCACCCACCTCCAGCTGTTTGAGAGGGGCTCTGTCAGAATCTCGCCCAGCTCATGGTTAGTAGAAGGTTACTTCTGATTTTTCTCTTACCTACCAAGCCTCTGCAAGTTATCTCTGGTTGCCAGAAGCAAAAATAACACCCCAGTGCCCTTATCTCCAGAGAAAGCAGGGTTTGTATAATAAAAAGAATCCTATAGTCAAAGATGTGACTGTGGTTCAGTAAATCTAAGAAGTAGTGGATCATGAAATCCTCAAAAAAGGAAGTGGATTCATTACCCTGCAGGAAGAACATAATAGGAAACAGAGGCAGAGGCAGGTGGAGTGAACATTTACTGAATGCTCACTTGTGCTAAGTATCATATGAAGCGGTTCTTTCCAGTTGTTTCTGTGATATGAATAACAGAAGAATGAGGTAGGCACTCTCCTTATTCCCATTTCAAATAATTTGCCCAAGAATGTTAATTCATTAAGACTCCAATACTCTCTAACCTCCAAGCACATACCCTGGCCTTTAATTACTGTAATATATTTCTTCTCGTGAGCTTCCCAGGTGGTGCTAGTGGTAAAGAACCCGCCTGCCAATGCAGGAGACATAAGAGATGTGGGTTCAATCCCAGTCAGGAAGATCCCCTGGAGAAGAACATGGCAACCCACTCCAGTATTCTTGCCTGGAGAATCCCATGGACAGGGGAGCCTGACGGGCTATAGTCCATAGTATCATCTTGGAAGGGTCAGACACGACTGAAGCAACTTAGCGTGCATGCACATTTCTTCTCTAAAAATACATGTGGTCCCTTGATAACTGAGACACATCACAAGTGAGACGTAGACTAAAGGGAGTATCCCAGTATGGACCAGTCTTTTTCATAAATAGTGGCTTTTATTTTTGGTGCCAGTTGTTGAGGTGAAAATTGCTCAGCCATGTCCAACTCTTTGCGACCCCATTGACTATACAGTCCATGGAATTCTCCAGACCAGAATACCGGAGTGGGTAGCCTTTCTCTTCTCCAGGGGATCTTCCCAACCCTGGGATTGAACCAGGGTCTCCCAAATTGCAGGCAGATTCTTAACCAGCTGAGCCACCAGGGAAGCCCAAGAATACTGGAGTGGGTAGCCTAGCCCTTCTCCAGGGGATTTTCCCGACCCAGGCATCAAACTGGGGTCTCCTACATTGCAGGCTGATTCTTTACCAACTTCCCATGTAGCTCAGTCGGTAAAGCATCTGCCAGCAATGCAGGAGACCTGGGTTCAATTCCTGGGTTGGGAAGATCCCCTGGAGAAGGAAAGGGCAACCCACTCCAGTATTCTTGCCTGGAGAATCCCAGAGGAGCCTGGCAGGCTACAGTTCATGGGATGGCAAGAGTTGGATACAACTTAGTGTTATTTTTTCTTTACCAACTGAGCTATCGGGAAGCCAGTTGCCAAAGTCAGTCGCTTTTTTGTATATATCAAGGTTAAAGATAAGTATATCTAGGTTTGTTCAATTCTTCCAGTGAGCTATCTAAATTTTTTTCCAGATGTTATAGAGTATTGTAAGATTTCCAAGTTATTCACAAAATAAACCAGCTAGAGACAGCTAACCGAAAAAGACAAGATGCAAATGAGCCAAAGTGTGAATGCAGCTTGGTTCAGAGCCTCAGAGTTAGCACCTAGGGAAGTACACAATTGAAAAGAGAAAACTACTGCTGGGAAAGATGATCTGAACTTTTTAGGTGGTTCCTACAAGCCTAGGGAGAGGCTGAGGGTTCGTTAGAGAGCAGGTAAGAGAAGCAGGGTAGTGCAATGCCAGAGGCATGTCCAGCAGGCAACATTAGAATTGAGAAACGGCTCTCCCATCCAGTGGTCAGGAGTTGTCGCTGGTCTGGTCTTTAGTGAAGATGGTTTCCACTGAGCACTGTGGTAGGAACAAAACTGCCAAAGGAAAGTCTCTTAAGAAATATGCTATGTAGCCTTCTCATTGCAAGGTGTTTGGCAATAGGAGGGGTAGGAGAGTAGCTAACAGGGTCTGTGACATCTCACGTGACTGCTGGGGATGCCTGTGAAAAACTCTGAGAAGTGCTAAGATAATGCTGGAAGTGACTGTTATTCTTCAGAACAAAGATTGGAGGGTCAAATTTTCTGTTTATTGAGAATTGTCAAAGTTAGGCTCTGACTGTCATTTATTACCTCTCTGCTCATCCATCATCCAATTACAGAACAGCTCTGTTGGTGTCATCTGTCACGGGGAGGGAAGAAAGGCTGAGCCTCAGGACAGGGATGCACCTGGTGTCTAAGCCACTTCGCAAATCACTGGTGCCCAGTGTTTGTTTTCATGAGGGCCAACTGGACTTTTTTGTTTTCTTCATTCAAGTTGAGCGAGATACTCAAATTTGGTTTGGATAAACTGCTGTCCTCTGAGGGGAGCACCATGCATGAAATAGACCTGGAGTCTATCCTGGGAGAAACAGAAGATGGCCACTGGGCCTCTGATGCCCTGCCTACAGCAGAAGAAGGAAGCAGAGAGCCAGAGGAAGGAAGTAAGTGGGGGGTGAGAACAGCTAATGGCATGGCCACCCCAAGCTAGAGCAGGAGATGGGGCCCCATTTCTATTTCTGTAGTATTTGGATTTCTGATTTGAAATGTTTTTTTTTCCACATGGTAGCTTTGTAAGGATGTTCCTTGATGTCTTAGGGTTATTTTGTAATGAATTTATTTGTCTGTACCAGTGGCAACACAAATTCAGTGTGGAATGGGGTGAGAGGTCTGCTAGTCTTACTAGGCTTCTTGATTTGAGAGTACTTTATTCCATTCATGCAGAGAAGGGCAGTTTCTTTACCCGATGCTGCTTCCTTTTTTTGAGTGGAGAGTAGGCCAGCGTGACTTCTCGTTTTGTGATTCTTTATCATTTCCATAGGACCCTAAATTTCCATCACCTGCTTCATTCTTTCCCTTTGCCACCAAACTGTCAAGGCACGACCTCCAGAAGCAATGCATTCCCAAATTGCTACCTTCAAGTACTTTCTAGTCTCTTCCTGTCAGTTCCTTAGCAGTTGCTTCTCTGATCTTCCCAGTTGCAGACCTTTCCTCATTATTTTCCCACTTGGAATGTGTCCTACTCATGGGGGACAAATTTGATCTGTCTGATGTTGTTAGAACCCTGCTGCCTCTTTTCCATGCAGTCTCTGCCTGACTCCACTGTGGGCTTGGGAGCTAATTCAGCTCATTTGGGATGTTCATTTCTCTACCTTCCTGCAAATTGAGGTTTGTAGTGCTCTCCGACTCCTAGCTTTTTAGAAGGTATGGGTTCAGGGTGGCTTTGTTGTCCATGTTATTCCCTATGGTTTTTATAGGATGTTTGGGAAGATCAGAATGTAGACAGCTGGCATTATTCTCTAAGACACTGCTCTTTAACTTTTCTCATTGTTTAGCTTTTACATTTTTTAATATTAGCATCCCATATTTATTCTTCAAGAACCCTTTCTGATTCTCTGCTTGTTTTAATTGTGTCCTGTTCTGTTTGCAGGGATAGAATATCCTCTCTGAGGACTTTTATTATAGCTTTTTAAAAAAGTATTCCTCTACTCCCTGTGTTGTGTATTTGTCTTGTCCTTGTTGGTAGTTTCTCTGAAATATCTGGTGTGCCCTGGCTGTCCATGTTTGCAGGTGAAATTCAGAGCTGATGGGCAGGTCTGGCCTGAGCAGGTATGTGGATTCCTGGGGCTTATTCCAGCATCACTGATCGGTGAGCTGGCCTTCTCACTGAAGGGGCCCTCCCAGATGTCTGTATTTGGAGTCTTTTCTCTGGGCAACTCCGTTTCTCCAAAGACGAATCCTTTAATATCTACTCCGTTTCTCCAAAGACGAATCCTTTAATATCTTTCTGGAAGAGGTGAATAGGGTCTGGAGTAACCTGTTTGCTCAGATTGAGGAGTCAACATGAATGAAGGGGTTCAGGGTGCTCCTGTTACTTTCTTTTTTTTTTTTTAAATTGGAGTATAGTTGCTTTACAATGTTGTGTTAGTTTCTGCTGTAGGATGAAGTGAATCAGCCATATGTATACATATATCCCTTCTTTTTTAGATTTCCTTCCCATTTAGGTCACCACAGAGCACTGAGTTCCCTGTGTTATACAGTCAGTTTTCATTAGTTATCTAAATATCTTATATGAGGTGATGTATATATGTCAATCCCAATCTATCCCACCACCTCCCCCTTACTCCTTGGTATCCATATGTTTTTTCTGTCTCTATTTCTGCTTTGCAAATAAAGATTATCTATGCCTTTTTCTAGATTCCACATACATGTGTTGTGTGTGCTCAGTCACAACCCCATGGATTATAGCCCGCCAGGCTCCTCTGTCCATGGAATTTTCCAGGCAAGAATACTGGAGTGGATTGTTGTTTCCTTCTCCAGGGGATCTTCCTGACGAGGGATCGAACCTGAGCCATTTGCATCTCCTGCATTGGGAGGCGGATTCTTTACCACTGTGCTTCTTAGAAGCATATATGCATTCATGTGCGATACTTTTTTTGGCTCCTGTTACTTGGTGTGCAGACTTTCTCTCAGTTATTTCTCCCTGTGATTCCTTGTCCATGGAAGTTCTGAGCTTTTGGAGGATTGAAAGGGTCTCTATTCTCACAGAGAACAGGCACCTGTGTTTTGCTTCCACTGTTCTTTTAGCTCTGTTATCCCTTAAACCACTTACAATTTTCTAAAAAGTTGTTGAACTTTTTGTCCACTGTCGTCCCATATATCTTTTTAAAATCCCTTTACTGCCATGTAGGTTTTAGGTGGGAGGAGAAATAGATGTATGTGGTCCTATTTTTAAGTTGCATTTGACTACATTAAGCACCGAAGCCTGCACTCATTTCTGCACTCATCTAGATTAATTTCAGCTTATTTTGCTAATGTTTAATAGAACAAAGTAAAATTTCACTGTTTTCCAGAAAGATAATTATATTTTTCAGTCAGTCCAACTGCCAAAAAAAATTACATATATTTTTTCAGGCAGTCCAGCTGCCAGGAAAGATTTCTCAGTTGTATTAAAATTTGGAGTTCTGTCTTTGATCAGTGAGTACAGATCCAGTCTGTGGTAGATGGTTCCATTGGCAGGATATAGATGAGTGTCCATACCTGTGGTCTCCGACCTTCTCTTGGCTGCAGAGTGAAGACAGAACATGGTTAAAAGAATAGAAATGAATATGAAAGACTCATAACTACGGCATCCCCTATGAAAGGGGGCTGTAGGAAAAAAAAAAGCAGGATAGCTTTTATCTTGAATGCCAGGGTCTTTTTTTAAAGCACGTTTGTAAGTTGAGAATCACATGCAGCTACATATGTGATCATATTTGCCTCTTCTTGGCTCTTTTTTCCTCACTTGTTGATAGAGCACCTCATTGAAAGCCCCCTGCTGACTTAATTAGCAAATGCCAATTAGAATTACAGCTGGTTGGATTTGGGTACAAGTGTGAAGCAGTTGATTTCTTGAGAATGAAAATGTTTTGCTTTCGTACTCTCTAGAGAAAAACATACTTATATTCATAGCTGATTTTATAATGCTATGAAAATATATTCTTTGGTAACGTGTGCTATTAAATATGCTTCAATTTAGAATCGTTGTCTTACCTCTCTCTAGTTACTAGGCTTGGCTTGTTATGACTTCTTTCTATCGTGTGATTCATGGTTTTGGCAAATTACCCAACCTCTTTGAGTCTCTGTCCTCATCTATAAAGTGGTGCTAGTAGTGTATGCTGCTGCTGCTACTGCTAGTCGCCTCAGTCGTGTCCGACTCTGGCCGGGCCCCCGCCCGGGACCAGGCAAGAACACTGGAGTGTGGCCATTTCCAATGCGTGAAAGTGAAAAGGCAGGTATACTTTACCCTTTTACACAGTTGCAAAAATCAGATGTGATTATAAATGTGAAGGTGCTCTGACAGCATAAACTGCTATTCAAGTTCACACTATCACCATTCGTGTTATTACTGTAGTTACTATTTGCTGGCCTGTTATCTTTCCGTCCTTCTATAGACACAGTTGTATACTGAACAGAGCACATTGGCAGCAGACTCAGAAAATCCTGCCTTCTTCACTTATTAGCAATTTGAACTGGGGAGGCGCTTAATAACTCAGCAGTTTTATAATTTTATTTATTTTTGGTTGTACTGGGTTTTCGTTGCTGAACAGGCTTTTCTCCAGTTGTGGCAAGTGAGGGCTACTCTCTAATTCTGGACTAAGGATCAAAGCTGTGTATCCTGCTTTGGCAGGTGGATTCTTTACCATCTGGGAGCCCCCAGGGAAGCTCTCAATTTTCTCTTTTTCTTAAGTGAGGTTAATTATACCCAGACTGGTGAGGCTCATGAAGATGCTTCATAAGCTCTACAAAGAAAGTTGTAAATCTAAGGGATTATTTTTGTGATTATTTCCTCATGTATTTTCTACTTGATCCTTGTAATATTACAGAAAAGGGGGAAGAGCTGAATGTTAAAAGTCTGTTTGTAATTTAAAAAAAATATGCTGTTGGTTACCTTTATTTAGGAGATCTTAATGTCAGTGATAGAGAAGGAAATGGCAACCCACTGCAGTATTTTTGCCTGGAAAATCCCATGGACAGAGGAGCCTGGTAGGCTGCAGTCCATGGGGTTGCAAAGAGTCGGACACGACTAAGCGACTTCACTTTCACTTTTCATTGTCATGCATTGGAGAAGGAAATGGCAACCCACTCCAGTGTTCTTGCCTGGAGGATCCCAGGAACAGGGGAGCCTGGTAGGCTGCCGTCTATGGGTCGCACAGAGTCAGACATGACTGAAGCGACTTAGCAGCAGTGTCAGTGAGATTTGTGCTGGGGAATAGTGTGGAATAAATGAGTGATGAGTAATCCAGGACTTGGCATCACTGAGATCATCAGGCATCAAACTGAGACTTATGGGCCACCTGAAGATAGACCAAAAGGGCTTTAGCCATGCTCGCTCCTTTAAAAAGTAAATATATGAAATCCCCAGGTGAATCTCAAACCCGTCAGCATTAGTGGGATGGGAATTCCAGTACCTTCATCACAAGCTATTCTTGGCCCATTTAGAATACAGACCATTCTCTTATTCACCCTCCCTATTGCTTTGACTAGAATCAATCTAGTTTTCTTTAGTATCTAACGTTTCTCTCTGTGTTTTATGTTTTTAGAAAACCACATGTACTTATTTGAAGGTAAAGATTATTCTAAGGAGCCTAGTAAAGAAGACAGAGAATCATTTGAGCAACTGGTGAATCTTCAGAAAACCCTTTTGGAGAAGACTAGTCAAGAGGGCCGGTTACTCCGAAATAAAGGCAGTGTAAGAACTGTGAATTTATGTGAGGATAAATTCTTCCAAAGTTTCAATGAAAATGAACAGAAAGTGATGCTGAGAATGATTTATTAAGAAATAAGAATGTATCTATTTGTTGAAAAAAAAGTATAAGAAGATGGCATAAAAATATTAAGGAGGTTATATTTTACCATTTAATGTGGGTGCTAGTAAGCCACCCTTGAAGGGATCACTGTCTTACATCAAAATACCATACCCTGCTGCTGACAGTCATGACCTATGTCATTAAGGATGGATGGCAATCATAAACGATGTCTGTGATGTCCATAACATTTGGCAGTTAGTCTGTATACATTAAATGCTAGTTACTGTTAAGCTGATCATTATGTTGGAATATTGTGTTTAAGACTGAAAGATAAAATACATTAAGGAATATTTCCATTAAAATGAGTTAAACCTAAAATGGCATCCTTTCAATTAAAAAACAAGTTATTTTCTGAAGTACCTTATTCCTAATGAAATTAATCAAAATGACATATTGCTATACTGACATGCCAGTGCTTTGGTTAAGTTTAGAGCATAGTATCTTGGTTACCATGCCTACCAGATGTGTAAACTAAAGTATCTTGCCAGCACTTCCCACCACCCATGGTGAAATGTAAAATATTGAGCACATTGCTCAGTGTGATGAATGAGATTCATGAAGAAACAGGTAGACCCCAGTTCCCCTGGTTATGGAGCTTGTTCTTCCTACAGGTTCCCATCCCAGGCCTTGTGGAGGAGTCCACCAAAAGGAAGCGGATTCTGAGCCCAGAAGAACTGGAGGACAGAAGGAAGAAAAGACAAGAAGCAGCGGCCAAGAGAAAGAGACTGTTAGAGGAAAAGAGGAAGAAGAAGGAAGAAGCAGAACATAAGAAAAAGTACCTGTGTATTATTTGATGGTGTTATTAATAAAGCTGAGGGTCACACTTGGTAAAGGGATCACTACTGCATAGTGAGCCCACAGTCAAACATCACTTTAAAACTGCAGTAAGTGTCTGTAAGGCTGGTAGTTCCCACTGGTAATAGAATACTTTTATAAAGATTAAACTTTCACCTTAGCAGTCCATCTACTTAAGAGAACAGTCCTGAGTGCCTCAGGCAGAGAAGATGCATTCAGCTGAAGTGAGAATATTTTAGGACTTGATTGCAGCTGTCTGACAAGAGTTTAGTCACATGTTCTTAAAAACAGTGACATCTGGTGGCTGCTCATTTTTGAAGCATAGTCAGGAGGCAGTTAGGCTGATCAGTAAGGCTTCTTGTTTATTTACAAACAGGCAGGACAGGGTGAGTCTAATTGCATCTCCACTGGCCACTCACCGTTTATGAATCGCAGCCCAGGATGTGCTTTGAGGGAAATGGTGATAGGCCCAGTTAATTCCTCTCCCCTCTGGTTTCTCGAAGGATGGCCTGGTGGGAGTCCAATAATTACCAGTCCTTCGGCCTGCCTTCCGAGGAGAGCGAACCAGAGGATGGGGAAGATGAGAGCTCTGCCCAACTCGAGTATGAGGACCCAGACTCAACCTCCATCAGATATGTAAGCGGTGACGTCACCCACCCCCAGGCTGGGGCAGAGGATGCTGTCATTGTGCACTGCGTAGGTAGGTAGACGTGGTGGGGCCTCAATCCTTAAGGTGCCAAGAACTGGGGAAGACAAGGCAGAGCCCTGTCTTAGGGGAGATTAATGGGCTTAGGGCAGCCTTGTGTGGTCAAAAAGAGTCTGAACTTTAGAACCAGGAGACTAGGGTGCTCAGCCAGGTAAAGAAGAAAGGTAAGAGTCAAATCCAACTTCTCCAGGCCTCAATTCCCTTATCTGTGTAATGGGATAATATCTGCCTTGTTCCCTGCACAAACTTTTTAAGAGAGTACATAGAGGCTACATCTATAAGCCAAATAAATCCTTTGAGAAAAAAACAAAACTCCAAACATGTTCTTCCCTCATGACCTTTGCACTTTTTTTTCCAGGCAAGTTCCTCTTCCTGGAATGCTCTTTCCCCACTTAGCCACATCAAGCATTTGTTCAGATGTCTACATCTCAGAGAGAGGTCTCCCCTGACTTCCCACAGCCTGTACTCACCCCTGTTTTTCTCTATTTACTTTCTTACCTTATTTTACTTGATGACATATCACCACGTGACATATTATGTATGTATTTGCTTGTTTGTTTCATTGAATGAACAAATAATGAAACAAGCAGATACATACATAATATATCATGTCGTGTTTCATTGAACTGGGCTTCCCTGATGGCCCAGACTGTAAAGAATCTACCTGGAATGCAGGAGACTTGGGTTCAATCCCTGGGTCAGGAAGATCCCCTGGAATAGGAAATGGCCACCTTTATTCTTGCCTGAAGAATTCCATGGACAGAGGATCCTGATGGGCTACAGTCCAAGAGACTGCAAAGAGCTGGACATGACTAAGTGACTAACACTTCCGTTTTCACACTTTCACTGAACTAGAAAATAAACTTCATGGGAGCAGAGATTTCCCACCTCCCCCCACTGGTGTAACCCTAGAGCATAAAAGAGTTCTTGACGTGTAATACTGACAAATATTTATAGTATGATTGAATGAATGACTGAATATAGAGTATTAACCAGCTGTGTTAGTACCAGCTTGAATAAGTCATTTAACCTTTCCACTTTCTTACCTATGAAATGGGAGTTGTAAGCTGTTGTATTATCAATGCTTCAACTCTTTCTGGTTTTACATCTACTCTACATCCTTCCTTCGCCATCTTCCAGGAATTACAGAAGGACTACAGAGCTTCTGCTCTTTCAGAACACTGATTCTTTTGATGCTTTTCTGTTATGATGGCCAGATATGTTCCAGAAAATGTAAACATACTTGACAAGTCCATTGTGTAATATGCTTGGAGGTTAGATAGTTGTTTCTGCCCTTTGAAAAATCAAGTATACTTGGCATACCTTTTTTTTTTTTAATTGTGGACTGGATTTTGCCTCCTATAGAAGAAAATCTTCTCTTTCTCCTATCAGATGACTCTGGCCGCTGGGGCAGAGGTGGTTTATTCACAGCTCTGGAAACAAGATCTGCTGAGCCAAGAAAAAGATATGAGTTGGCTGGAAAAATGAAAGGTAAGGAGCAAAGCAGAGAGAAGGGTTAAGGATGGAATAAGAGGGAGAGGACATTAGGTGTGTTAAAAAACACTAGATGAGTCAGAAGAGCTAGTTGGAGTCTGAATTCTGCCATTAGTTAAAGCTAGTTGATACGTGACTTTGAGGCAATCCCTTCCCCCTCCCTGTACCTGTCTTCTCATTTGTAATTTGAAAATAATACTTTTTTCCATCCACCTCATGGGACTATAATGAGGATAATGAATGTGTAAGTATTTTGATAAATGTCAATCCCTGCATGCATGTTGAAGTATTGGCTTGAAGTTCATTTCATTGTTTACCCAGTTCACTCTATCTTCTTGAGGGAATATCTCCTGGAAATGTCAGACACCTGTGGGAGAGAAATTAGACATACCATTGAAGAGCTAACAGAAGCTGGGTGCTGAGAGGAAGGAGGTTGTATTATGAAGTTAGCACAGACTGGGGTGTAACACTCCCCAGAGACGGAAGAAGAGCTGTCTGGGGAAACTTGAAGGCTGAATGGTGTTCTCTTGGCAGAGAGAAGGGGCCGGGCACCTCCTTTTATGTGTGGAAATCACAAAGTGGCAAGAGGAGTAAAATGATTATTGTGATTATTTCCTGTGGAACTTGAGAGGTTAAAGGATCTTGTCCAATAGAGAAGAGCTCTTCAGATTTCTTCGAGATTGGTTTTTCTGCTCACTTCTCTAACATAGAAGGGGATGTAAGGACTTAGAGTGAATAGTCTTTCTACTGAAACACATTACAGAGTTTAATATGTGTTGCCATGATTAACCCAATCTAGATACTGACTGGGCAGTTTGAAAAGGAGAGAATTCAGGGGAGGCTAGAGCTAGAGATACAGACTGAGGAGTCTCCATTTGGATCCTTGTTTAAAACCCTGAAGGAGAGAGGATGGAGAAATGGGAGGGCAGAGAACATACTTCCATTTAGGAGAAGGAAGAAGGAATTGTCAGAAAAATAAGAGAACCTTGACAGAGTAATGTTTTGGGGTACAAGGGAGGAGAGGTGTCAAGAAGTGGTCTGTACTGTCAGACACTGAAGTGAGGATGAGCACTGGGAAAAGGCCACTGGATTTGCCCTCCAAGGGCAGTCACATCACCCTGGAGCATTTTGAAGAAAGTGTGTGAAAAGTAAAACCTGGTGGCACAGAATTAAGGTGTAAATGGTCAGTAAGGAAACAGAGATGGGAGTGTGCACTCTTTTCTGAAGGAGAACTGGAATAGGGTAGAGCAGGGTAGATGAAATGTGGGCTTGAAGGAAGTCGTGAAAGTTATCTTGGGCCTGGAAGGATGGGTTGAGATTAAATAGGTGGAGAGAAAGGGTAGGAGAGTCCATAACCATATCTCATTCTTCTTGGTATCTCCTGTAACCCCACCAGTCCCAGTATGGGATATTGAATGACCCAGGTAGTTACACAGTGAATGTTTTAGGGGAATGGTGTGTAGGCTAGACAGGCTAGAATAGAAAGTTTAGGCTGAGGAATAAAGTTAGGTTTTAAAGAAGAGATGTTTGAGCCACATAATAGAAGACTGCACATGACTTATGACTTGTCCAGGGAGATGGCATTCTAAGGCAGGACCTTATCCAATGTCTAGACATGGGAGATTTGGGTAGAAGAATGACATAGCAGAGCAAATACTAGGTTGGCCAAAAAGTTTGTTCAGGTTTTTGTATACCATCATATGGAAAAACCTGAACAAACTTTTTGGCCAGCCCAGTATTTTAGAATGACTTAAAAAGATTGGGGTATGCAGGATGGATTGAGAGGACAAAAGGTTCAAACTGAAATATGCGAGGCCTAGAATTAAAACATTTCTCTAGAGAATTTGATTTGGATGAGATAGGAAAATATACAAATACAAATATGTATAGTAGAATACAGTATTTGAATAATTTAAAACAAACATCAGACTCTTCTAAAGGAATTTTAAGTTCATAGTGACCCACCTCCTCCCAGCCCAGATACTTCTGGGTTTTGCATTCACTCTCCAGTGCCTGCAGGAATACTTCGTAGGCAGTGTGTGAGAACAGAGAAGGCAATGGCACCCCACTCCAGTACTCTTGCCTGGAAAATCCCATGGATGGAGGAGCCTGGTAGGCTGCAATCCATGGGATCGCTAGGAGTCAGACACGACTGAGCGACTTCACTTTCACTTTTCACTTTCATGCATTGGAGAAGGAAATGGCAACCCACTCCAGTATTCTTGCCTGGAGAATACCAGGGACAGAGGAGCCTAGTGGGCTGCCATCTATGGGGTCGCACAGAGTCGGACACGAATGAAGCGACTTAGCAGCAGCAGCAGTGTTTGAGGAGCACTGAAGTAGAAAAGCATAAAAATTCAAGAGTGAAGGGGGTGACATGGTACCAAAAGACATTCCTCTTTTTAATCCCTCTTTTTCACCCCACGGATTAGACATTCCCACCTGAACAAAAGTGCCTTGGTGGGTCTTTTAGAAGACCCAAGAGGAGTCTTACCCACCACTGTAACTGGTAAGACACAGATAAATCTCCATACAGGCAAGAACCAGCAGAGTGTGAAACTGCCTAGACCCCTCTCACTGCAGTAGGGCAAAAAACAGGTGAGTGTTGCCTTTGCAGGTACTCACATGGAACTTGCCTAAGTCCATCCTTCCTGAAGGGAGATCTGGCACATTATTGGAGAAAAGAGAAAAATATGAGTTTGTTTACAGCATAGGTGGTAAGGGAAACTTTCCCAACCCCAACCCTGGCCCACCAAGGAAAACACTGCGAAGGGCTGATTTTTCTGGCAGCTACCATCACCAGGTGGAATGCAGCTGGAAAAACCTGTTTATCTCTGCCAGCATCTGGAGTACTAAGGTGGTAGCTCCTCTACCTGGGCAGAGGAAGGATATTGGGAAAGAGGCAGATACGAATTGCAAATGGTGTCAAAGGCACGTGCTCAGTAGAAAGTTCATGCACAAGTACCTGAAAACTTCCCTGCAGGTGTGTAGCAATCCCAACACACTAAGTGTTAAACCCACACCTTCCCTCAGCTCTGCTGCTGGCTCCCTGTGCAGGCTCCCTGGTGTATCCATGTAAGTGAACACTGGTAGACTAGGATCCTACTCAAAACAGGTCATGTCAGCAGGCAAGGAAGAAACCACAGACTTGAGCTATAGCTCTACCTTCTAGGAAGAAAGGTATCCAGCCAGCCTGATGAATTGTAAAAATCAGAGAATACACAAAAGCTTAAAAATTTGGCCACAAGACAGAGCAAGAAGAGTGGAACACAAACATACAGGGAAACCTGAGATAATACCAATACTATATAACGTAATACTCTGTCTGCTGCTGAAGGTAATGAGCACTGAATTAAGGAGATATCTGCTACTTCAAATGCAAAAGCACCAGTGCATAAGTACCAGGAATATGAAATCAGGAAATATGGCATCAGAGAAAGAAGATGACAGTTCTCCAGCAGCCATGCTCAAAGGCACAGAATATTGTGATCTAACTGACAAAGAATTCAGAATAGCAGTTATGAAGAAACTCAGTGAATTACAAAAAGACTCAGAAAGGCAACTCAATAAAATCAGGAATAAAATATGTTAACATAGTGACTTCTTTTCAAAGAGATTGAAATTTTAAAAGCCCAAACAAATTGTAGAGCTGAAGAAGTCAGTGGATGAGATGAAGAATGCAGTAGAGAACAAGGTAGGCTTCTCAGGTAGTGCAGCGGTAAAGAATCCACCTGCTAGTGCAGAAGATGCAAGAGACGTGGGTTCAATCCCTGGGTTGGGAAGATTCTCTGGAGTAGGAAATGGCAATCCATTCTAGTATTCTTGCCTGGAAAATCCCATGGACAGAGGAGCCTGGTGGGCTACAGTCCATGGGGTCACAAAGAGTCAGACACAACTGAGCGTGCATGCGTAGCAGGGGAAACCATATGGAAGAAAGAATAAGTGACTTGTGGGAGATAGGAATTTTGAAATAACAAATTTAAAGAGTGAAGTAAGCCTGTGTAAGCTATGAGACTGAATCAAAAAAACACAAATCAGAATAATTAGGCTTCTAGAAGGAGAAGGGGAAAACGAATTTAAGAAATAGTAGCTAAGAACTTTCCCAGCCTAGGGAAAGACAAAACATACATGTCCATGAAGCTAATAGGTCACCCTGTTATCACAATGCTAAAAGACCTTCTCCAAGACTTTCAGTGATAAAAGTCTTAAAGGAAGCTAGAAAAAAAAAAAGAATATAATGTACAAAGGAACCCGTATTTGATTATCAGCAGATTTCTTAGTAGAAACAGGTCCTGAGAGTAGAATAACGTGTTTGAAGTGTTGAAAGATCAAAATTGCCAACCAAGAAAACTATACAGCAAAGTTATCTTTCAGCTATTAACGAGAAATAAAGACTTTCCCAGCAAACAAAAGCTGAGGGAGTTTACCACCACTAGGCTTCCCTTACAAGAAATGCTGAAAGGAGTTCTTCAAGCCAAAATGAAAAGGCACTAATTAGTGATATGAGCACATGTCAAAATATACAACACACTAGTAAAGATAAAATATGTAGAGTAAGGTTTAGAAAACCAACTTGGTGTTAAGATGGTGTGTGAACCGCTCAACTATAATATAGAGCTTAAAGGAAAACAGTAAAAGTAACTGCAGCTACTATAAATTGCTAATGAATACACAACATACAAAGAGGTAAATTATGACATGCATAATATAAAAGGGAGGAGTGAAAGGGTGGAGCTTTTATAGGCAATTGGATATAAGTTGCTGTCCTCCTAAAAATACACTGTTCTATCTATAAAATGTTTCATGTAAAGCCCCATAGTAACCACAAAATAAAAACCTAGATCAGATCCACAAAAGACAAAAGGGAACCAGAGCATACCACCATAGAAAATAATCAGTTTACAAAGGTAGGCAGAAACAGCGGGAAAAAGAAACAGGGGAATTACAAAACAACTGGAATGCACACAGTGGGATTAGTAAATCCTTATATGTAATTACTTTAAATGTAAATTGATTGAATTCATCAGTCAAAAGGCACAGAGTGTCTAGATGGATAAAAAACAAGACCCAATTATATATCTCAAAGTGAACGGATGGAAAAACATATTCCATGCAAGTAGAAACCAAAAGAAAGCAGAAGTTGTTATATTTGTGTTACACGAAATAGACTCGAAGTCAAAAATGGTAATGAGACAAAGAAGGTCACTGTATAATGATAAAGGGATCAATTCATCAAGAAGTTGTAACAAGTGTAAATATATGTGTATCCAACATTGGTGCACCTAACTATATTAAGCAAATATTACTACATATGAGGGGAGAAGTAGACAATACAATAATAATAGGGGACTTCAGTACCCCACTGTCAGCAATACATAAATCATCCAGACAGAAAATGAACAAGGAAATGATGACTTGAAACAAACAGTAAACCAAATGGACCTAACAAGCATCTATAGAACATTCTATCCAACAACAGCAGAATATAAATTCTTCTAAATACACATGGAACATTTTCAAGAATAGATCATACAATAGGGCAAAAAACAGGTCTTAGCAAAATAAGATAATTGAAATCATACCAAGTAATCTTTTCTGCTCACAATGGTATGAAACTAGAAATAAAATAAGGAAAACTGGAAAATCTGTAAGATGTGGAAACCAAACAGTACACTCTTGAACCGTGAGTCAAAGAATAAACCGAAAGGGAAAGCAAAGAATATCTCAAAAAAAATAGGGAAACACAACATCCCAAAACCTATGGGGCCCTGCAAAAACAGTTCTAAGAGGGAGGCTTACAGCAATAAATGCCAATATTAAGAAATTAGAAAGATCATAGCCTTCAAGGAAATAGAAAAGAGGAACAAATTAAACCCAAAGCCAGCAGAAGGAAGGAAATCAAATTCAGAGGAGAAATAAATGAAGTAGAGACAGAAAAAACAATAGAAAAGATTAATGGAGCTAAGAGGTTTTCAAAAAGATAAACAAAATTCATAAATCTTTAGTGAGAATGAAAAAGAGAAGACCCAAATAAAACCAGAAAAGAAATTATAACTGACCCTACAGAAATGCATAGAATCATAAGAGATTATTATGGATAATTGTACACCAACAAACTAGATAACCTGGAAGAAGTGGATAAGTTTATAGAATCTGCAAACTTTCAAGACTGAGCCAGTAAGAACTAGAGAATCTGAACAGACCAGTGATGAGCAAAGAGATTGACTCAGTAATTAAAAACTTCCCAACACAGGAAACTTTAGGGCCAGATGGCTTCACTGGCAGATTCTACCAAACATTTCAAGAAGAATTAATGCCAGTCCTTCTCAAACTCTTCCAAAAAATTGAAGAGGAGGGAACTTTTCCAAACCCATTCTACGAGGCCAGTTTCACCCTGGTATCAAAGCCAGATGACACTACAAGAAAACAAAACTATAGACCAATATCTTTGATAACTTCAATGCAAAAATTCTCAACAAAATATTAGCAGACCTAATTCAGGAACTTATTAAAAGGATTACACACATGACCAAGTAGGAATTATCCCTGGGTTGTAGGGATGGTTCAATGTACACAAATCAATAAGTGTTATTATCACATTAATAGAATGAAAGATAAAAGTGATCCTCTCAATAGACGTAGCGACAGCATCTGACAGAGTACAAATTTGTGATGACATACCCTCTGCAGATTGGTTATGGAAGGAACATACCTCATTATATTTTTTGTTTCGTTGTTCAGTTGCTAAGTCATGTCCTGGGGCCCACCAGGCTCCTCTTCCATGAGATTCTCCCGGCAAGAATACTGGAGTGGGTTGCCATTTCCTTCTCTCAGGGATCTTCCTGACCCAGGGATCAAACCCCAGTCTCCTGTGCATCTTCTGCATTGCAGGCAGATTCTTTCACCACTGAGCCAAAAGCTATATACAGCAGGCCCACAGCATGCATTAATAGTCCACATAACTGAAAACTTCCTCTAATATCAGGAGCAAGACAGTGCACCACTGTCACCTGTACCTTAGTAGCTTTGGAAAAGGCACAGCACAGGGACAATTCAGAGTAGGCCTTCCTCAGGGGTCTCATTCTGTAGTGAACTTTATGTTCTTTCTGTTGCTTCTTCTTGTTTTACCTCAGATTTGAGTTTGGGAGGTGTCCTTTTATTTCCTATTGACGATAAAGAGTCAAGAAATGAAGGACAAGATTTGGTAAGTGAAAAAACCACATCAACTTATTGGAGCTAAACTTTAACTCCCATCACCTCCTCCGAAAACTGCCCCTGCTCCCACTCCGTAAATGATTGTTCCTCCTAGTTGGCCTTGATTGTGGCCCAGCACCGAGATCGCGCCAATGTCCTGTCTGGCATTAAGATGGCAGCCCTAGAAGAGGCCCTAAAGAAGATATTTTTAGCAGCAAAGAAAAGGAAAGGTAAGTCCTTCCACTTGTGCTCAGGAATAGATGAATTTCTGTTTCCAAGCGTAGGATGTGATTTTTAAAGGGAGGTGAGAAATGCCAAGATTGCATTCAGTATATGTGGTGAAGGGAAGCCCCAGTATGAGAGGCCACACAAGTAACACTCGCCTCATCTTGTATTCTCAAAGCCCTTTTCCTTTCTTGACCCCTTCTGTATCCTTTGTCTCTGGACCACCTGCATCCTCTGGATATTTGTATCATGATTTTACAGATGAGGAAGCAGAGGACCAGAGATGAGGTAAACTGGCCACATGCTGTTGAGAAACGCTTTTTATCCTGTCCCCTCTCGGAGAGTCACAGTCTGCATTAGCAGACTATTCACTGCCAAAAGACCTGAGTTTAATTTTATTTCCAAACCCAGCATGTCTTAGAGTTTGTCAAACTGATGGACTTGTTAAAGAATCTTTGCTTTTTAAAAATACATCTCAATCATTGTACCTACTTATTACCAGAGCCTGTATGTAGGTCCTTGTGTTCTATAGAATTAGTTTTCCCTGTTACAGTCACTCCTCATTTAATAATCATATGCTTTGAGTGGCACTCACCAAGATTATATACATTTTGTTCATTGGAAACAACAAAGTGACTCAGAATACATTATCATCTATGTATATCTTATACACATTACTCAATTCGATGAATGAAGACATCATGAACTTTTTTTTTTTTTTAACAGCAAGTGTCCATCTTCCACGCATTGGACATGCCACGAAAGGTTTTAACTGGTATGGTACTGAGCGACTTATTCGGAAACACTTGGCCTCAAGAGGCATCCCAACTTACATGTATCCTTTTATTATCCTAATGGTGCACACTTTCAGCTCAGAAGGGGACAATGTCTTGCATTTTTCTGGTGTCATTTTTTAACCCAAGGGCAAGTCTTTTTCTGCCATGTTTTTCACTCTACCACCACTTTAATGAGAAAAAACTAAGAAGCATTTTCTTACTGTGTATATATCCAAGGAGATAAACACTCCCCAGCATTTGTACATGCCAACAGCTAAAAGATACATGAAGAGGGGAATTAATTGAACAATTGCCATTTGCTCTCATGTTGAATCTATTTCACATCACTTCTCTGGAGATCCTTCAGGCCCATAGATCAAGGCCTAGTTCTAAGAATTTCACTTTGTTCACTAAAATAAGTAAGCAAACAAGTGACCTATTTTATTTCTGAAGCAATTCAGTGTATTCTTAAGCAGTATGAAATTCATTTTGACTATGAGGACATAATCTAGTTTTGCTAGACTAGTATTTTCTTCCAGTGATCTGCTTGCTGTAAGTTAGCATTGTTTGAACCACAATACTGAATCCAGAATTATTAGAAGAAGCTGAATTTACCAAGTGCTATAATTATACAGAAACTTCCTCCTTTTACTTAGATAATTACCGAAATTAATTCACTTGGTGGGGGTTTATTCAAATCACTGTAAAAACTTAGCAGAGAAGTTAGGTTTTATACATTTGCATATTTCAGACAATATCAGAAGAGTTTTAGTATATCATCATCATTCTACAGTAATAAGTACTAACAATATTGAAAAGATTTATTATATGGTAAAAGGAAATTAAGGCGTACGCCTCTGGAGTGATTATTTCAGTAATTACTAAAGAACTAGTAGTTTTAGTAGAGTCAGTTTTAAAGTGATGAAAAATATTCCTTGACCACCCTATTCAGCTACTATTTTCCTAGAAGCAAAGCTGCCGTCCTTCATCTACAGGCCTCATCTTCATCCTCAGGACAGCTAGTATCTTAACAGTCAGCTCAGCATCAGATCCAGCCTTCAGCAACCAGCTGAAAAAGCTGGAAAAAAAAAAAAGCTAGTTGGTCAAAGCCACTGTAATAAAGTATTCAAGGAATCAGGATCTGGTGGGCCTCTGAGAGACTCTGTTTTCTGACTTCTAATTTTGTTCTCCTGAATGTGTTGCTGATGTGTAATACCTGTAATACAGCTATGCAAAAGTTATTTGGGAAAATCCTTTGGCAGTTTGCCAGTGCCCCAGTATGCATAGCTATTTGTGTAATAATATTTTCTCTCTCTAAAGGTTTCTTAGCTTGCTTTCCCCTCAGTCTAGTTTTCTTCCTCTCAGACTGATTTCTTTATGGTGAGAAAGGTAAGTGCATTAAGGAGAAAGGAAGGGAAATAGAACAGGTTGGTTCTGGGGGAAGGAAATGCCTTCAGTCAGTTCGTGCCTTGGAAAGACAGGTCTCTAGGGGAATGACTGAGAAGAGATTGCTGATCCAGATAACCTGAGTCCCTCCTGCCTTCTGTTCATACAGTTCAGCATTCAGATCCAGGGGAACACATGTGGCTTCAGAGAAACCAATTCCCCCTCCCATTAAATTCAGCTCAGCTTCAAGAAATGAGGGGATTGTGGGGACTTCCCTAGTGGTCCACTGGCTAAGATGCTGCACTCCCAATGCAGAGGGCCCAGGTTCAATCCCTGTCAGAGAACCAGGTCCCACGTGCTACATCTAAGAGTTTGTATGCCACCATGAAGATGCAAAATCCTATGTGCCGCAACTAAGACTTGGCACAAACAAATTTAAAAAAAAATAAGGGAATTGTGGAAGTGGCACAAAACTGACAGCAAATGTCAGATTGGGGAGGACAGAGAGATGAGAACCACGAGAGAAGGAATTGTAGGAGGAGATACCATAGAAGCTGTGACTTCACATTTTTGTACATGAAGTCTCAGTCTTGGCCGGCTGTCCTCAACCAGCCTGGTTTCTGCTGCTTTGAGGCCCTTAATACGTAGAGAAGCCTCAGGCCTGGGCCCTTGATTCAGGGAAACTTGGCTACTGGGGGGGTCTCAAAGCTGGGGCCATGACCTTCTAAGGAAAGCAGTGCTGTTAGCATCTGCGTTGTACAGTTCTATTTGACTTCCTCCCTGGCTTCTTCACCCGTCAACAATTTAGAATCTGTGTTGAAGACCAATTTAGTTGAAGACTAAGTTCATGATTCCTGAACTTTTTCTTTTTTAATTGGAGGCTAATTACTTTACAGTATCGTGGTGGTTTTTGCCATACATTCACATGAATCAGCCATTGGTGTACATGTATTCCTTATTCTGACCCTCCCTCCCAACTCCCTCCCCATCCCATCCCTCAAGGTCATCCCAGTGCACCAGCAGTGAGCACTCTGTCTCATGCATTGAACCTAGACTGGCGATCTATTTCACATATGATAAGATAATGTTTCAATGCTATTCTCTCAGATCATCCCACCCTCACCTTCTCTCACAGAGTCCAAAAGTCTGTTTTTACATCTCTGTCTCTTTTGCTGTCTCGCATATAGGGTCACTGTTACCATCTTTCTAAATTCTATATATATGCATTAATATACTGTATTGGTGTTTTTCTTTCTGACGTACTTTGATCTGTATAATAGGCTCCAGTTTCATCCACCTCATTAGAACTTGATTCCAGTGCATTCTTTTTAATAGCTGAGTAATATTCCATTCTCTTTGTGTACCACAGCTTTCTTATCTATTCGTCTGCCGATGGACATCTAGGTTGCTTCCATGTCCTGGCTATTTTAAATGGTGCTACGATGAACACTGGGGTACATGTGTCTCTTTCAATTCTGGTTTCCTTGGTGTGTGTGCCCAGCAATGGGATTGATGGGAAATAGATGGGGAAACAGTGGAAACAGTGTCAGACTTTGTTTTTCTGGGCTCCAAAATCACTGCAGATGGTGACTGCAGCCATGAAATTAAAAGACGCTTACTCCTTGGAAGGAAAGTTATGACCAACCTAGATAGCATATTCAAAAGCAGAGACATTACTTTACCAACAAAGGTTCGCCTAGTCAAGGCTATGGTCTTTCCTGTGGTCATGTATGGATGTGAGAGCTGGACTGTGAAGGCGGCTGAGCGCCGAAGAATTGATGCTTTTGAAGTGTGGTGTTGGAGAAGACTCTTGAGAGTCCCTTGGACTGCAAGAAGATCCAACCAGTCCATTCTGAAGGAGACCAGCCCTGCGATTTCTTTGGAAGGAATGATGCTAAAGCTGAAACTCCAGTATTTTGGCCACCTCATGCGAAGAGTTGACTCATTGGAGAAGACTCTGATGCTGGGAGGGATTGAGGGCAGGAGGAGAAGGGGAAGACAGAGGATGAGATGGCTGGATGGCATCACTGACTCGATGAATGTGAGTCTGAGTGACCTCCGGGAGTTGGTGATGGACAGGGAGGCCTGGCGTGCTGCGGTTCATGGGGTCGCAAAGAGTCGGACACGACTGAGCAACTGATTTGATTTGATCTGATCTGATCATCAGTGATATTGGCCTGTAGTTTTCTTTTTTTGTGGCATCTTTGTCTGGTTTTGGTATTAGGGTGATGGTGGCCTCATAGAATGAGTTTGGAAGTTTACCTTCCTCTGCAATTTTCTGGAAGTGTTTGAGTAGGATAAGTGTTAGCTCTCCTCTAAATTTTTGGTAGAATTTGGCTGTGAAGCCATCTGGTCCTGGGCTTTTGTTTGTTGGAAGATTTCTCATTACAGTTTCAATTTCTGTGCTTGTGATGAGTCTGTTAAGATTTGCTATTTCTTGCTAGTTCAGATTTGGCAGGTTACACTTTTCTAAGACTTTGTCCATTTCTTCCAAGTTGTCCATTTTATTGACATATAGTTGCTGATAGTAGTCTCTTATGATCTTTTGGATTTCTGTGTTGTCTGTTGTGATTCTCCATTTTCATTTCTAATTTTGTTTTGATTCTTCTCCCTCTTTATTTTGTTGTTGATGAGTCTGGCTAATGGTTTGTCTATTTTATTTATCTTCTCAAAGAACCAGCTTTTAGCTTTGTTGATTTTGGCTGTGGTCTCCTTTGTTTCTTTGGCATTTATTTCTGCCCTAATTTTTATGATTTCTTTCCTCCTACTAACCCTGGGGTGCTTCATTTCTTCTTTTTCTAGTTGCTTTACGTCTAGTAGAGTTAGGTTATTTATTTGATTTCTCTCCTGTTTCTTGAGGTAGCCTTGTATTGCTATGAACCTTCCCCTTAGCACTGCTTTTACTGAATCCCATAGGTTTTGGGATGTTGTATTTTCATTTTCATTCATTTCTATGCATATTTTTATTTCTTCTGTGATTTGTTGATTATTCAGAAGTGTGTTGTTTAGCCTCCATATGTTTGTCTTTTTAGTAGTTTTTTTCCTGTAGTTGACATCTAATTTACCACATTGTGATCAGTAAAGATGCTTGAAATGACTTCGGTTTTTTTGAATTTACCAAGGCTAGATTTATGGCCCAGGATGTGATCTATCCTGGAGAAGTTTCCGTGGGCACTTGAGATAAAGGTGAAATTCATTGTTTTGGGGTGAAATGTCCTATAGATATCTATTAGGTCTAACTGGTCTATTATATCATTTAAAGTTTGTGTTTCCTTGCTAATTTTCAGTTTAGTTCATCTGTCCATAGGTGTGAGTGGGGTATTAAAGTGTCCCACTATTATTGTGTTACTGTTAATTTCCCTTTTCTACTTGTTAGCATTTGCCTTACATATTGCAGTGCTCCTATGTTGGGTGCATATATTTATAATTGTTATATCTTCTTGGATTGATCCTTTGATCATTATGTAGCGTCCTTCTTTGTGTCTTTTCACGGCCTTTACTTCAAAATCTATATTATCTGATATGAGTATTGCTACTCCTGCTTTCTTTTGGTCTCCATTTGCATGAAATATCATTTTCCAGTCCTTCACTTTCAGTCTGTATGTGTCCCTAGGTATGAGGTGAGTCTCTTGTAGACAGCATATATAGGGTCTTGTTTTTGTATCCATTCAGCTAGTCTTTGTCTTTAGATTGGGGCATTCAATCCATTTACCTTTAAGGTAATTATTGATAAGCATGGCATGGTCCCATTGCCATTTACTTTGTTGATTGGGTTCCCGTTTACAAACCTTTGCTGTGCTTCCTGTCTAGAGAAGATCCTTTAGCATTTGTTCAACAGCTGGTTTGGTGGTGCTGAATTCTCTGAGCTTTTGCTTGTCTGTAAATCTTTTGATTTCTCCTTCATATTTGAATGAGATAATTGTTGGGTACAGTAATCTGGGTTGTAGGTTTTTCTCTTTCATCACTTTATGTCCTGCCATTCCCTTCTGGCTTGAAGAGTTTCTATTGAAAGATCAGCTGTTACCCTTATGACAATCCGCTTGTGAGTTATTTGTTGTTTTTCCCTTTCTGCTTTTAATATTTGTTCTTTGTGTTTGATCTTTGTTAATTTGACTAATATGTGTCTTGGTTGTTTCACCTTGGGTTTATCCTTTTTGGGACACTCTGAGTTTCTTGGACTTAGGTGGCTATTTCCTTCCCCATTTTAGGGAAGTTTTCACCTATTATCTCCTCAAGTATTTTTCTCACGGCCTTTCTTTTTGTTTTCTTCTTCTGGGACTCCTATGATTCAAATGTTGGGGCATTTCACACTGTCCCAGAGGTCTCTGAGGTGGTTCTCATTTCTTTTGATTCTTTTTTCTTTTTTCCTCCCTGCTTCATTTATTCCCAGCAATCTATCTTCCACCTCACTTATCCTATCTTCTGCCTCAGTTATTCTACTGTTGGTTCCCTCCAGAGTGCTTTTGATCTCAGTTATTGCATTATTCATTATTGATTGACTTTTTTATTTCGTCTATGTCCTTGTTAAATTTTTCTTGCATCTTCTCAATCCTTGTCCCCAGACTATTTGTGTCCATTTTGTTTTCAAGATTTTGGATCATTTTTACTATCATTGTTCTGAATACTTTTTCAGATAGACTCCGTATTTCCTATTTGGTTTGGTTCAGTGGGCTTTTATCATGTTCCTTTATCTGCTAAATATTCTCTGCCGTTTCATCTTATTTAGGTTGTTGTGTTTGAGGTGGCCTTTCTGTATGCTGGTAGTTTATGGTTCCTCTTTATTGTGGAGGTTCCTCCCTGTGGGTGGGGTTGGATGAGCAGCTTGTCAAGGTTTCCTGGTTAGGGAAGCTTGCATTGGTGTTCTGGTGGGTGGAGCTGCATCTCTTCTCTCTGGAATACAATGAAGTGTCCAGTAGTGAGTTTTGAGGTGTCTTTGGGTTTGGTGTGACTTTTGGCAGCCTTTATTTTTGTGCTCAGGGTTATGTTTCTACATTGTTGGAGAATTAGCTTGGTATGTCTTGCTCTGAAACTTGTTGGCTCTTATGCTATGCTAAGTCACTTCAATCGTGTCCGACTCTGTGTGACCCCATAGACGGCAGCCCACCAGGCTCTCCCGTCCCTGTGATTCTCCAGGCAAGAACACTGGAGTGGGTTGCCATTTCCTTCTCCAATGCATGAAAGTGAAAAGTGAAAGTGAAGTCGCTCAGTCGTGTCTGACTCTTAGCGACCCCATGGACTGCAGCTTACCAGGCTCCTCCATCCATGGGATTTTCCAGGCAAGAGTACTGGAGTGGGGTGCCATTGCCTTCTCCATGTTGGCTCTTGGGTGGAGCTTGTTTTTAGTGTAGGTATGGAGGCTTTTGGATGAGCTCTTGTCGATTAATGTTCCCTGGAGTCAGGAGTTTTCTGGTGTTCTCAAGTTTTGGATTTAAGCCTCCTGCCTCTGGCTTTCAGTCTTATACTTACAGTAGCCTCAAGACTTCTCCATCCATACAGCACCAATGATAAAACATCTAGCCTAATGGTGAGAAGATTCTCCACAATGGGGGACAGCCAGAGAGGTTCAGAGTTACATGGAGAAGAGGGATGACAGAGTTGGAGGTGACCAGGAGGAGAAACGGAGGAATCAAAAAGGGAGAGAGCAGTCTAGCCAGTAATCAAATCCCTATGTGCTCTCCACAGTCTGGAACACTCAGAGAGGTTCTCAGGGTTCCATAGAGAAGAGAGGAGGGAGAAAGGAGATAGAGGTGACCAGAAGGAGAAGAGTGGGAATCAAAAGGGGAGAGAACAATCTAGACAGTAATCAATTCCCTATTTGCTCTCCACAGTCTGGAACACTCAGAGAGGTTTACAGAGTTACATAGAGAAGAGAGAGGAGGGAGATAGAGGTGACCAGGAAGAGAAGAGGGGGAATCATAAGGGGAGAGAACAATCTAGCCTGTGATCAGTTCCCTAAATGTTCTCCACAGCCCAGAACACCCAAAGAGATTCAGAGTTAAGTAGAGAAGAGATGGGAGGGAGGAGATGGAGGTGACCTGGGGGAAAAAAAGGAAAGTCAAAAGGGGAGAGAGCCATCAAGCCAGTAATCACACTCCTAAGTAAAAATGGGTACTGAAGATTGTATTCTTAAAGGTACAGAATTGATATCAAGTATAAAAAGCAAAGATTAAAATATATCTAGGAATTTCTCTGGAGCCATTGAGGGCAATGTGGGGTCTGTTCAGTTTTAGATAGTTACTTGTTCCAGCTTATACTTCTTAAGGTCTATAGGTCCCTTCCAGAGTAGCCAATGCTAACTCCAGGGTTTTAATTTGTTGCACCTGTCACTTTCAAAGCAGTTCCCTCTTCTTTGTTTATTTTGGCTTCCTCTGTTTCCAAGTCTCTTCAGTATCTAACATCTGCCCTGATACAACAGTGGTCATTTATTTAGGCTAACTTGTTCAGTTGTGCTCTGGGGAGGGAGGAACACTGCAAACAAATATCACTGGCGTGTGTGGGGAGTGCTCGCAGTGTCTGGGCTGCACTGGGTTTGCCCCCGCTCACAGCGTGTGTGCTTTCCCCGTCTACACTGCTCAGGCTCCACGTTGCTCTGCAGTGGCACTAAGGTGGGCCCTGGGTTGTGTGCACTTCCCAGATGTACGCTGCTCAGGTTCTGGTTTTCAGGTACTCCACAAAGGCACAGACTCAGTTGGCCTGGCCTTTTGTGCCCTTCCCAGGTCTAAGCAGCTCAGGCAACCAGGCGCTTGGCCAGCGGTGCATCTTATCACCTCCCCCATCCCAGCTGCTCAGTTTCCTGGGTGCACAGTGGGAGCGCCATCTCAGGTGTGCCTGAGGAACACTCAGAGAGGTTCTCAGAGTTCTGGGGAGTTCTCAGTTCTCCTCTGGGGAGCTGATCTGGCTGCAACCCTCCTAGTGGATGTCAACCATCCAGGATCCCAGGATGACTTGATTAGCAACTGGGAACCTGCTCACAGTTTGGTAGAGGATGCCCCTTGCCTTCCAGCTCTGGCTATTGCCTGCCTGCCTGCCTGCCTCCCTGCCTCTCCTGTGGTATTCGCTCAGTCCTTTGTTCTGTGAGCAGGCCGGCAGTGCCTTAGGTTAGAGCTTTTCAAGGGAAAGTTCTCTCCCTCTCTTTTTTTCCTCTCTCTGGCTATCCCATGGTTTGGGTTGCTATCTCACATTAGCTCCCTCAAATTGACCTCAGGGCATTTAGGCCTGGTCTTTACCCTAAGCAATGCAGCCCACACATCCCTATTCACCCACTGCTTGCTGGTGGCAGACACGAGTGTCTGGGAGTATTTACTTCTCCGCTGGGAGTTGCAGTTAGGTGTGTAATCTGTGGGGTTTATTTATTTATTTTTTTCCTTCCAGTTATGTTGCCCTCTGAGATTCCAAAACCCCACAGACCCACCAGTGAGAGGGTTTCCTGGTGTTTGGAAACTTCTCCTCTTTTATGACTCCCTCCTTGGGACGGGTCTCCATCCCTAAATCTTTTGTCTCTCTTTTTATCTATTTTGTCCTACCTCCTTTCGAAGACAGTGGGCTGCCTTTTCTGGGTGCCTGATGTCCTCCTCCAATGTTCAGAAGTTGTTTTGTGGTATTTGCTCAGCATTCAAATGATCTTTCAATGAATTTGTGGGGGGAAAAGTGGTCTCCCGGTCCTATTCCTCTCCTACCTTAGGACTGCCCCATTCCTTAACATTGTTTTCCTAAAAAATTTTATTTATTTTTTGCCTCCTATCTGTTCCTCTTACTCTACTCCGTATAGTCAAAGCTATGGTTTTTGCCAGCAGTCATATATGAATGTGAGAGTTGGACCGTAAAAAAGGCTGAGAGCCAAAGAATTGACCCTTTTGAACTGTGGTGCTGGTGAAGATTCTTGAGAGTCCCTAGGACAACTAGGAGTTCAGTCAATCCTAAAGGAAACCAACCCTAGTATTCCCTGGAAAGACTGATGCTGAAGCTCCAGCTCCAATACTTTGGCCACCTGATACAAAGAGCCAGCTCATTGGAAAAGACCCTGATACTGGGAAATATTGAAGGCAGGAGGAGAAGGGAGTGACAAAGGAGATGGTTGAATGGCATCCCCAAATCAATGGACATGAGTTTGAGCAAATTCCAAGAGATCGTAAAGGACAGAGAAGCCTTGCATGCTACAGTCCTTGGGGTTCGCAAAGAGACATGACTTAGCGACTAAACAAGAATCTATTACTCTTCCCACCAGTCCTTGACACTTGGGTGATTATAATAACTTTAACCTCTTGACTGGCATCTTAAGTCTTAGAAGGAGAACTGGAATTCCAACAAGGGAGAACGTAGAGAAATTTAACCTAATGCACAAATAAGCTGCCTGGTGTTCAAAAGCAGCCAAAGTCCAAACAGGTAAGGTATAAGCAGATGCAAAGAAAACTTGATGGTTTGAAAGCTGTATACCCTCCCAAAGAGCTGTACTCCCTTCAGATAGCAAAGTGTGTAAGGCTAGCCACGGAGGTTTCTGAGCATCTGAGAGGGGCATCAGAACAGGGAACTCACTCCCAAAGAGAGCGTAGCTGACCTTTTTCCAGGGACACAGGCGATATTTTGAAAAAAACAGGGGCTGCTTTTTCACCCTATACTGTCCCCCTTGCTCCAGCCACATGGGGTTTTTCTCTGGATCAAGGCTCTGTCCATGACTGTCTGCTCCCTAAGGGGGACAGGGGGAAAACAACACAGAAGTAGATCAGAAAACTCAACATAGCATCTTCTCCCTTAAACATGGGCCCCCTGTTAGTGGCACCCCCCTGGTTTCCCTTTTGACCTCTCCTAGCTCAAAGTCAAAAATGCTGCTCTGCTTTATCTCCGTGTGTCTTTCCTGTCTCATAATCCCCTTGCTCTTCTCATCAAACAGTATCACTCTCTGGGAAGGAGGAATGAGAGAAGCTACCTACTTTATCCTAAGGGTTTTGTTCCGTTTCTTCCACAATGTCTTTGATGCCATCTGGCCCTCCCCTCTGAGGAGGCCAAGATAGGTCCATGAGGATAATACAAGATTTTGTTCACTGGTGAGCTTTTGTGGGGAAGTTTATACCCTAAACATCAATAAAATTCTCTGCCTATTGAGATAGCGAGGAACTTAACTTTGAAGTTTGCTATGTGTACCATCTCATATATTTTCTCAATTTTTAATAAACTTTCCTTCACTTTGTAACATGCCTGTGACTTTAGTTTTTGTTTCATCAACCTAAACTACATTCTATTAAGTTAATTAATCCTTGAATTAGAGCTTGAATCAACCATTTTAGAGCCCAGCCCATCTCTAGGCCAATGTGTTTTCTGTATTTTGCTGGCTACTTGGGGGCAGGAGGAAAGGGGGACAACAGAGGATGAGATGGCTGGATGGCATCACCGACTCGATGGATGTGAGTTTGAGTGAACTCCGGGAGATGGTGATGGACAGGGAGGCCTGGCGTGCTGCGATTCATGAGGTCGCAAAGAGTCGGACACAACTGAGCGAGTGAACTAAACTGAACTGAAGTGAAGAATAAACTCACTCCTGCATTACATGTCTTCCTCCATAATTTAACCTTATTTCCCAGAGACATCCCACAGTTGCTTCCTTGGGCCTTTGCTCATTCTAGTCCCTTCCTGGACTGTCTTTATCCTCTAAACCTGTTCCTTTATTTCCAGTACCCTATTGTCCCCTGTCCTGTGTAATTCTTTAAGAATCCAGAAAAATCTAATCTCTCTGTACTTGAATTACTAATGATAATTGAATTTGTGGCACTTAATTTGTTAACCTCATATTTTACTCATTGTATATTTATTTAGTTCTCAGCTAAATCCTAAGGCCTTTGAGAAAGGTGATATTTCATTTATTTTTCATATCACACAAATAGTAAGCACTCAGATATTGAATTGAAATGGAATGTAACTGGCTAGCAACTTGGGAAGAATATTAGACTTCCTGAATACATTGTAAACTCCAGATGGCTTAAGTACTTAAATATAAAACTTGAGAATGTAGAAAGAAACTTGTCATTTTTATGGTGTCTGACAAGCAACTGCCCTTTGAAGCTTCTCCCGACTTCTCACTAAAATATCAATGCCATTAAGGTGAAGACTCACAATCACACTGAAGATAAGACAACCAACCAACCAACCAAATGCCAGAATACGAGAGGAAATGACACCAGTTATAAGGCAAAGCTGAACTGAGACTTCATTTTAGGAAACAAAGATTGCTTAAAAACCTAGGACCTTCACCAGCTAGAAAATGAGCAGCCATCCTTCTATCCTTTCCTTACATTAACAAAAAGGTCAACTGCCACACATGCCCGCCCCATCTCTTCTGTGAACTCTGTCCCCACCAGCCTTCTCAATAATACTATCCTACCAATTACTCTTTTTCTTACATACTCGGTTTCTTCTTTGACTTAGAATGTTTCCATTGACTTATAAACAACGTCAAGCCACTCATTAAAAAGAACTCCCTAAATCCTTGTTCCCTCCCTGTCACAGCCAAACCTTAAAAGAGTTGTTCATCTACAGTGTTTTATTTCTTTACCTCCCACTCACTCTTTAACCCAGATCATTCTGACTTTCTGCATCCTCACTCCACCAAGAGTCTGTTTGGAATAGAACCTATCTTAATAGCCTCACTTTAACTTAATGCCCCTTTAAAGGCACTGTCTACAAATAGTCATATTTTGAGGTACTGGGGATTAAGGCTTCAGCATGTGAATTTTGAAAGACACAATTCAGCCCAAAACACTCAGCAGTTAACTGTTGGAGTTCCTCAAGGCTAATTGCCAGGCCCCACTCTCCACCTCCCATTCTGAACTCTCTATCAAGGCTATTTCATCCACTTAGATCTGTGAGTTAGCCTCTCAGGTCTCCAGCTCAGCTGTCTCCTCTGAATTCCAAGCCTATTATATTCAGCTGCCTATTTGACATCTCTTCTAAATATTTCAAAGGCACCACAAATTTACATACCCCAAATCGAGTTAATATCAGTCCTTTCCCTTTCTTCCAAACAAATATTTCTATTCCGTGTAAGGGTGACCTTTGATTTTTCACCCCCCATAAATTCAATCTTTCATCAGGATGCTGCAGTTTAACTTCCTAAGTATCTATTGGATTCATCCATTTTGCTCCTTCTCCACCATCACCTTAGTATAAACCATTATACTTCACCTGGACAACCACAAAAGCTTTCTGACTCTGTCCTTGTGTTGACTTTAGTTCTCCACTCTGACTGTTGACAGCCAGCATAGTCTTCTCAAAATTAAATCTATCCTGTCATCACTCATCTTAAAACTTACTATGGCTTCTCATTGTTCTTCAGGTAAAACCCCAAATCCTTAATATAACTTAGTATGAATGTTATGCATCCATCATTTGCAAGTTCCAAACAATTTGGACTGAAAATAGAGAGGACATACTAGTTCCTGCCAAAATGTCAAATTAACCTGGGTACCTTCCAGAATCAACCCTGGAGGAACTAAAAATGGAAGCATGGAATCTAAGAAATAACAACATAGACCTGAAAAAAAAATCCCAGCGGCATGGAAAGTGTTTTGAACTGGTGTGTAGGGGTAGTTGACTGGCGCGGTTATGGGAAGCTGTTGAGGAAGAGCTGTTCTAATCATGCCACCAGCCTTCCAATCTGACCTTTCCTTTGATCCATTTTTTCCTGACACCTCTCTGCAGAAATCTGAGACAAGGACCCAGATACCCACTGGGGTAAAATCAGAGCAGGACAAAAACCTTTGGGTCCCACAGACTGGGAATGAGCAGCCTTGCTCATTCATCTCTCTCTCTCCTTTCCCTTTGAATTCCAGGGCTGGTAGAGGACAATCTAGGGAGTGCTTCTTCCCCCCAATACTGTTTTTCTATATGAGAGTTCAAAAGATGTAGTTCAGATCTAAGGAACTACTAGGTAGAATAAAATTTTCTTTAAAGCATGACAGTGGATCTGTGATGCCTGAGGCTCTCTGCCCTAGGGCTTATTCCCCTCCTCTCTTCTTTTTTTTTTTTTTTTTTTTGAGTATGTACAATAGAATTTTTTTTTTTTTTAGAAGGAATTATGATTTTTTTTTTTTTTACAATATTGTATTACTTTTACTATACATCGAGATGGATCTGCCACCAGAATACACGTGTTCCCCATCCTGAACCCTCCTCCCTCCCCCCTTCCCACACCATCCCTCCAGTTCATCCCAGTGCTCCAGTCCCAGGCATCTGTTATAGGGCATCGTACCTGGACTGACTCGTTTCAGATATGATATTATACATATTTCAATGCTATTCTCCCCAATCGTCCCACCCTCTCCCAGTCCCAGAGTCCAATCTGAGGATCTAAACTGGGCTGAGAGCTGGACATCTAGCCTTTTCCACTGCATGTTAACATAGAGTAGTCAAATATCCCTAAGAGAATATAGCTCATAACTGCATATCTGGGGATTTAAACAGCCTTAGTGGAAAACATTAATAACATTAAAAGAAATTAGAACGGGGACTTCCCTAGTGGTCCAGTGGCTAAGACTCTGTGGTCCCAATGCAGGGGACCCACGTTTGATCCCTGGTCAAGGAACTAGATGCCACATCTAAGTTAGCCTGCCACAACTGAAGATTCCACATGCTACAATGAAGATCAAAGATCCTGCATGTTGCAACTAAGACCTGGTGCTGCCAAATAACTATTTTTTAAAAATATTACAATAGAAAAACTTAAGAAATTATAACAAGTAAAATAGAAATATCAGAGTCCTAAAGGAAGATTATCAGCAATATGAAATTGAAGTATTGAAGAAGTCAAATGAAAATATTACATATGAAAAATAGATGAAAAAACTCAAGATTGGGTAAATAATGGAATAAATACAGCAGATGAATGACTTAGAGTTTTTTTAAAAATTAGACAAACCGAGGAATTCTTCCAAAAGGAAATGGAAGAATAAGGAAATGTAAAAAATAAAATTAAATATAAATAAATGATAGAGACCACTTTCTCATAATCACAGGTAGGAATCAAGATGGCAGAATAGAAGATGTAGAGCTCACCTCCTCCCACAAATACATAAAAAAAATACACCAATACATGGAACAATTCTCATAGAAAACCTACTGAACTCTGGCAGAATATCTCAAACACCCAAAGATGCAAGAAAGATCTTCACATAACTGGATAGGATGAAAGAGAAAGGGGATGGGACCTACCCCACTGGGAGGCAGCTGGGAAGGAAGAAAGGTTCCTGCATCCTAGGAATCCCTATTCACATGTAGGGAGATCAGCCAAGACAGATAGCTTCAGAAGCTCAGAAGAGTACAGCAGCCAGTTTGTGGCAGAAAAGAGAGAGACCTGCATAGATGCTCCATGCTACTGCCCTGAGTTCCCCAGCCTGAGATGCATATCTCCTTCTGCCTACACAGAAGAAGCCGATGCCTGCTATAAAAGGGAAGCACACATGTTAAGGGGTGTGGAGGGAGGGGTGGGACACACGATAGGAGCCTCACTCCTTGTGTCCTCACCATGGGCAAGACACCACCATTGATGACCCATTATGCCTGAAGGGAGGGGTGAGGCCTGCCATAGCAGCCTCTTAGCACACTCTGCATTAAAAGGATCATCCACCATGATCAAGTGGGATTTATCCCAGAGATGCAAGGATTTTTCAGTATCTGTTCCCTGACATCAGACTATACTACAGAGCTACAGTAATCAAGAAAATGTGGCACAAAAACAGAAATATAGATCAATGGAACAGGATAGAAAGCCCTGAGATAAACCCACACACCTATGGTCACCCAATCTATGACAAAGGAAGTACAGATATACAGTGGAGAAAAGACAGTCTCTTCAATAAGTGGTGCTGGAAAAAACTGAACAGCCACATGTAAAAGAATGAAATTAGAACATTCTCTAACATCATACACAAAAATAAACCCAGAATGGATTAAAGACCTAAAATACTAAACACCATAAAACTCTTAGAAGAAAACATAGGAAGAACACTCTTTGACATAAATCACAGCAAGATTTTTGACCCACTTCCTAGAGTAATGAGAATAAAAGCAAAACCAAATGGTACCTAATTAAACTTAAAAAGCTTTTGCACAGCAAAGGAAACCCAAAGACAACTCTCAGAATGGGAGAAAATATTTGCAAACAAAGCAACTGACAAGGTATTCATCTCCAAAATATACTAACAGCTCATGCATCTCAGTATCAAAAACAACCAGTCAATGGGTGGAAGATCTAAATAGACATTTCTCCAAAAAAGACATACAGATAGCTAAAAGACATATGAAAGGATGATCAGCATTGCTAATTTTTAGAGAAATGCAAGTCAAAATGAGAGTGTGGGGAAAAGGGAGCCCTCTTGCACTGTTATTGGAAATGTAAATTAATATAGCCACTATGGAGAAGAGTATGGAAGTTTCTTTAAAAACTAAGAACTACCATATGACTCAGCAATCCTACTACTGGACATATACTCTGAGAAAGCCATAATTTTAAAAGACACATGGTGTGGGAAGGGGGGAGGGAGGAGGGTTCAGGATGGGGAACACGTGTATTCTAGTGGCGGACCCATCTCAATGTATAGTAAAAGTAATACAATATTGTAAAGTTAAGCAAAATAAAAAATAAAATAAAATAAAAGACACATGTACCCCAGTGTTCATGGCAGCACTATTTACAATAGTCAGGACATGGAAACAACCTAAAGTGTCCATCAGCAGATGAATGGATAAAGATGTAGTACATATATACAATGAACTAATACTTAGCCATAAAAAGGACCAAAACTGGGTCATTTGATGAGATGTGCGAGGACCTAGTGGCTGTCACAGAGTGAAGTCAGAATGAGAAAGACAAGTACTATATATTAATGCATATACGTGGAATATAGAAAAATACAGAAAAATGGTACAGATAAACGAAGTGCCAGAGCAGGAATAGAGATGCAGATGTACAAAACAGATATGTGGACACAGTGTGGGAAAGGGAGGGTGGAATAAATTGGGAGATTAAATTTAACAGAAATACACTACCGTGTGTACAACAGATAGATAGTAAGAACCAGCTATATAGCACAAGGAGGTCAGCTCAGTGCTCTGTGATGACCTAGATGGGTGGCATGGGGAAGGGAGGTCCAAGACAGAAGGAATATACATATGTATACATATATCCAATTCTCTTCATTGTTCAGCAGAAATTAACACAGCATTGTAAAAGCAACAATGCTCCAATAAAAAAATGTTAACAAACACAATGAGAAAACAGCCATTTCAACACTTGAGATAGTATATATGATGAAAATTAAATATCTACCTCTCTCATAAATTTTATGCCAGAATCATAATATGGTTTGCACATACATGGAAATAAAGTCAACTAACATTTGGATTGTCAGTCAGCAAGAACTGCACAGGTGCTGAACAACAATGTATTAAACGACCAATTACCTCCCTTATTATCAGATCAGATCAGATCAGATCACATCAGTCGCTCAGTTGTATCCGACTCTTTGCGACCCCATGAACCGCAGCACGCCAGGCCTCCCTGTCCATCACCAACTCCCGGAGGTCACCCAGACTCATACCCATCGAGTCAGTGATGCCATCCAGCCATCTCATCCTCTGTCGTCCCCTTCTCCTCCTGTCCTCAATCCCTCCCAGCATCAGAGTCTTCTCAATGAGTCAACCCTTCGCATGAGGTGGCCAAAATACTGGAGTTTCAGCTTGAGCATCATTCCTTCTAAAGAAATTCCAGGATTGATCTCCTTCAGAATGGACTGGTTGGATCTTCTTGCAGTCCAAGGGACTCTCAAGAGTCTTCTCCAACACCACAGTTCAAAAGCATCAATTCTTCGGCGCTCAGCTTTCTTCACAGTCCAGCTCTCACATCCATACATGACCACAGGAAAGACCATAGCCTTGACTAGGCGAACCTTTGTTGGTAAAGTAATGTCTCTGCTTTTGAATATGCTATCTAGGTTGGTCATAACTTTCCTTCCAAGGAGTAAGCGTCTTTTAATTTCATGGCTGCAATCACCATCTGCAGTGATTTTGGAGCCCAGAAAAACAAAGTCTGACACTGTTTCCACTGTTTCCCCATCTATTTCCCATGAAGTGATGGGACCAGATGCCATGATCTTCGTTTTCCGAATGTTGAGCTTTAAGCCAACCTTTTCACTCTCCACTTTCACTTTCATCAAGAGGCTTTTTAGCCCCTCTTCACTTTCTGCCATAAGAGTCGTGTCATCTGCATATCTGAGGTTATTGATATTTCTCCCAGCAATCTTGATTCCAACTTGTGTTTCTTCCAGTCCAGCATTTCTCTTGATGTACTCTGCATATAAGTTAAATAAACAGGGTGACAATATGCAGCCTTGACGTACTCCTTTTCCTATTTGGAACCAGTCTGTTGTTCCATGACCAGTTCTAACTGTTGCTTCCTGACCTACATACAGATTTCTTAAGAGGCAGATCAGGTGGTCTGGTATTCCCATCTCTTTCAGAATTTTCCATAGTTTATTGTGATCTACACAGTCAAAGGCTTTGGCATAGTCAATAAAGCAGAAATAGATGTTTTTCTGGAACTCTCTTGCTTTTTCCATGATCCCTTATTATAATAAGATAATAATACATGAAAAATACATGCAAAGGAAATATAGCCAGAATCGGGATTGACAAATGTTAATTTTAAATTAAATAGAATTCAAGACAAATCATCAAAGAAAATTACCTCACATTTATAATTGGTGTAACATAAATATAGCTGTCCTTAACTGTTTTGTACTTAATGACTATAATTTCAAATTATTTCTCTTGCTATATCTATATGGATATATATTATAGTTTTATATGTCAATTGAGCCAGACATCCTGGAATGTGAAGTCAAGTGGGCCTTAGAAAGCATCACTATGAACAAAGCTAGTGGAGGTGATGGCATTCCAGTTGAGCTATTCCAAATCCTGAAAGATGATGCTATGAAAGTGCTGCACTCAATATGCCAGCACATTTGGAAAACTCAGCAGTGGCCACAACATTGGAAAAGGTCAGTTTTCATCCCAATCCCAAAGAAAGGCAATGCCAAAGAATGCTCAAACTACCGTACAGTTGCACTCATCTCACATGCTAGTAAAGTAATGCTCAAAATTCTCCAAGCCAGGCTTCAGCAATATGTGAACCGTGAACTTCCTGATGTTCAAGCTGGTTTTCGAAAAGGCAGAGGAACCAGAGATCAAATTGCCAACATCCGCTGCATCATGGAAAAACCAAGAGAGTTCCAGAAAAACATCTATTTCTGCTTTATTGACTATGCCAAAGCCTTTGACTGTGTAGATCACAATAAACTGTGGAAAATTCTGAGAGAGATGGGAATACCAGACCACCTGATCTGCCTCTTGAGAAATCTGTATGCAGGGCAGGAAGCAACAGTTAGAACTGGACATGGAACAACAGTCTGGTTCCAAATAGGAAAAGGAATATGTCAAGGCTGTATATTGTCACCCTGTTTATTTAACTTATATGCAGAGTACATAATGAGAAATGCTGGACTGGAAGAAACACAAGTTGGAATCAAGATTGCTGGGAGAAATGTCAATAACCTCAGATATGCAGATGACACCACCCTTATGGCAGAAAGTGAAGAGGAACTCAAAAGCCTCTTGATGAAAGTGAAAGTGGAGAGTGAAAAGGTTGGCTTAAAGCTCAACATTCGGAAAACGAAGATCATGGCATCTGGTCCCATCACTTCATGGGAAATAGACGGGGAAACAGTGGAAACAGTGTCAGACTTGATTTTTCTGGGCTCCAAAATCACTGCAGATGGTGACTGCAGCCATGAAATTAAAAGACGCTTACTCCTTGGAAAGTTATGACCAACCTAGATAGCATATTGAAAAGCAGAGACATTACTTTGCCAACAAAGGTTCGCCTAGTCAAGGCTATGGTCTTTCCTGTGCTCATGTATGGATGTAAGAGCTGGACTGTGAAGAAGGCTGAGCGCCGAAGAATTGATGCTTTTGAAGTGTGGTGTTGGAGAAGACTCTTGAGAGTCCCTTGGACTGCAAGGAGATCCAACCAGTCCATTCTGAAGGAGACCAGCCCTGCGATTTCTTTGGAAGGAATGATGCTAAAGCTGAAACTCCAGTATTTTGGCCACCTCATGCGAAGAGTTGACTCATTGGAGAAGACCTGATGCTGGGAGGGATTGAGGACAGGAGGAGAAGGGGACGACAGAGGATGAGGTGGCTGGATGGCATCACTGACTCGATGAATATGAGTCTGAGTGACCTCCGGGAGTTGGTAATGGACAGGGAGGCCTGGCGTGCTGCAGTTCATGGGGTGGCAAAGAGTCGGACACGACTGAGCGACTGATCTGATCTGATCTGATACTTCAATAAGGTCAAAATTTTAAAAAGAAACAAAGTCACATGAAACAAGATGAACTGTACCAAATTATATATATGGCATAGATTGAGGTTATTGTCTCTATATTCGGGGAAGGCAATGGCACCCCACCCCAGTACTTTTGCCTGGAAAATCCCATGGACGGAGGATCCTGGTAGGCTCCAGTCCATGGGGTCGCTAAGAGTCGGACACGACTGAGTGACTTCACTTTCACTTTTCACTTTCATGCACTGGAGAAGGAAATGGCAACCCACTCCAGTATTCTTGCCTGGAGAATCCCAGGGACGGGGGAGCCTGGTGAGCTTCCGTCTATGGGGTTGCACAGAGTCGGACACGACTGAAGCGACTTAGCAGCAGCAGCAGCAGCATTGTCTCTATATTAACAATATTGAAGGAGAAAAATATAAGATTATTAACAGAGATGCCAAGAAAATATTTAACAAACCTCACTATTCATTCTGATGTTTTTAAATACTCAAATTAGGGTTTTTCCTGCTAGCTCACTTGATAAAACAGGAGACTCTAAAAATATTCAAATTAAGAACTGATAGATACAGCCTGAACATGATAAAATATATACACCTTACTCCTACAGCCAGTATTTTACTAAATGGGAAAATACTAAGCCATTTTTATGAAGGTCAAGAACCAAGAAAGATACCTATTACCTCCTCTACTGTTTAATATTATCCTGGAGGTGGGACAAATTCAGACAGTAGTATTGATATATATATATATATACTTGTAGTTTTTGTTCAGTAACTCAACTGTGTCTGACTCTGTGGCCTGAGGGACTGCAGCACACCAGGTTTCCCTGTGCTTTGTCATCTCCCGGAACTTGCTCAAACTCATGTCCATTGAATTGGTGATGCCACTGAACCATCTCATTCTCTGTTGTCCCCCTCCCCTCCTGTCTTCTATCTTTCCCAACATCAAGGTCTTTTCCAGTGAGTCAGCTCTTCGCATCAGGTGGCCAAAGTATTGGAGCTTCAGCTTCAGCATCAGTGGTTCCAATGAATTTTCAGGGTTGATTTCCTTTAGGATTGACTGGTTTGATCTCCTTGCACTCCAAGGGACTCTCAAGAGTCTTCTCCAGAGGCAGTCCTAAAATGACAGAGGACTAGGACGGGGAAACCACTTTCTCCCCCACAATTTCATCGAAAGAACATTTGAACGCTGAGCAAACTCCACAAAACAATTTCTGAATGCTGGCAGAGGGTATCAGGCACCCACTGTCTTCAAAAGGAGGTAGGACAAAATATAAAAGATAAAAAGAGAGACAAAAGAGTTAGGGACGGAGATCCGTCCTGGGAAGGGAGTCCTAAGAGAGGAGAAGTTTCCAAACACCAGGAAACCCTCTCACCAGGGAAGTTTTTGAATCTTGGAGGGCAACATAACTGAGGGCGGGATGGGGGGGCGGGGGGGGGGAGATAAATAAATAAAACCCACAGATTACATGCCTAAAGGCAACTCCCAGCAGAGAAGTACCCCAGATGCTCACATCTGCCACCAGCAAGTTCGAACGGAAGAGTTCGGGAGCTGAACGGAAAGAAGTGGGCTACATTGTTTAGGGTAAGGACCAGCCCTGAATGTCCTGAGGGCAATCTGAGGGAGCTAACGTGAGACAGCAACCTAAACTGAAGGATAGCTGGGGGCGGGGGGTGGGGGGTGGGGGAGGGTGGACAAGAACTATCCCATGAAAAGCCTAAGGCACTGCCAGCCCGCTCACAGAACAAAGGACTGAGCGAATACCAGAGAAGAGCTAGCTGGCTGCAGACTGGCCCATCCACCTCTGGATGCAGGGGGCAGGCGGGCGCCAGCCAGCGCTGGAAAGGGGCAAACTCGGCCCCTGATAGGGCATCCCCTACCAAACTGCCAACAGGCTTCCAGTTTCTAACCAAAGATTTCCTGAGATTCTGGACGGTTGACATCTGCCAGGAGGGTCGCAGCCAGAGATCAGCTCCTCAGAAGAGACACAGAGGCTGGGACCAGGGAGGTGATAAGATGTACTGCACCTGAGGAGAGTGTGCTCGCCAAGCACCAGGTCTCCTGAGCTGCTCCAACTGGGGAACGGCACAAAACGCAGGCCCAACTGAGTCTGTGCCTTTGTGGAGTACCCAAGAACCTGAACCTGAGCGGCTTAGACCTAGGAAGTGCATGCAACCCAGGGCCTGCTCCTTGCAGAGCAACCTGAAGCCTAAGCAGTGTAGACTGGGGAAGCACACACGCCGTGAGCAGGGGCAAACCCAGTGTGGCCGAGACGATGCGAGCACACGCCAGTGATACTTGTTTGCAGTGTTCCTCCCTCCCCACAGCATAACTGAACAAGTGAGCCTAACCAAGAGACCACCTTCGCCCCCTTGTGTCAGGGCGGAAACTAGACACTGAAGAGACCTGCAAACAGAAGAAGCCAAATAAACAGAGGCAACCGCTTTGGAAGTGACAGATTAAAATTCCTGTAGTTAACACTGACTACATTGGAAGGGGCCTATATATCTTGAGACGTATAAGCTGGAACAAGGAAGTATCTGAAACTGAATTGACCTTACACTGCCCATAACAGTTCCAGAGAAATTCCTAGATATATTTGTACTATTATCTTTTGTTTTAATTAAAATTTTTTTCTTTTTTTAAAATCCTCTATTACTCCTTTAATTTTCATTTTTATAACCTACTATACCCTGCAAAAAAAAAAAAAAAGCCCTATTTTTAAAGCAAACTTCATATATATTTATTATACGTTTTGTGATTTTTTTAATATTGTATTTTTGAGAGCCTAACCTCTACTCTAGATTTTTAATCTTTGCTTTATAGTATTTGTTATCAATTTTGTACATTTAAGAATCCAATCTTCCATACCCATTTTTACTTAGGAGTGTGAACACTGGCTTGATTACTCTCTCACCCTTTTGACTCTCCTTTTTCTCCCCCAGGTCACCTCTATCTCCTCCCTCCCCCTTCTCTTCTCAACCCAACTCTGTGAATCTCTGTGGGTGTTCTGGGCTGCCAAGAACACTTAGGGAACAGAGTACTGACTAGATCTATCTCTCCTTTTGATTCCCCCTTTCCTCCTCCAGGTCACCTCTATCTCCTTCTTCCCTCTTCTCTTCTCCATGTAACTCTGTGAACCTCTCTGGATGTCCCTCACAGTGGAGAATCTTTTCACTATTAACCTAGAAGTTTTATTATCAGTGCTGTAGGGATGGAGAAGTCTTGAGGCTACTGTAAGAATAAGACTGAAAACCAGAGGCAGGTGGCTTAAGCCCAAAACCTGAGAACACCAGAGAAGTCCTGACTCCAGGGAATATTAATTGATAAGAAATCATCCAAAAGCCTCCATACCTACACTGAAACCAAGCACCACCCAAGAGCCAATAAGTTCCAGAACAAGACATACCACGCAAATTCTCCAGCAACACAGGAACATAGCCCAGAGCTTCAATATACAGGCTGCCCAAACAGCAAACCCATAGACATCTCAAAACTCACTACTGGACACTTCATTGCACTCCAGAGAGAAGAGATGCAGCTCCACCCACCAGAACACCAATGCAAGCTTCCCTAACCAGGAAACCTTGACAAGCCACTCATCCAACCCCACCCACAGGGAGGAACCTCCACAATAAAGACGAACCACAAACTGCCAGAATACAGAAAGTCCACCCCAAACACAGCAATCTAAACAAGATGAAAATGCAAAGAAATACTCATCAGGTTAAAGAACATGATAAATGTCCATCAAACCAAACCAAAGAGAGGTTCACAGAGTTACATAGAGAGGAGAAGAGGGAGGAGGGAGATAGAGGTGACCATGAGGAGAAGGGGGGAATCAAAAGGGGAGAGAGCAATCTAGCCAGTAAACAATTCCCTATGTGCTCGCCACAGTCTGGAACCCTCAGAGAGGTTCACAGAGTTCCATAGAGAAGAGAAGAGGGAGGAAGGAGATAGAGGTGAGCTGGAGGAGAAAAGGGGGAATCAAAAGGAGAGGGAGTCTATCTGAAAAAGACTTCAGAATAATGATAATAAAAATGATCAAAAATCTTGAAAACAAAATGGAGTTACAGATAAATAGCCTGGAGACAAGGATTGAGAAGATGCAAGAAATGTTTAACAAGGACTTAGAAGAAATAAAAAAGAGTTGGTTAATAATGAATAATGCAATAAATGAGATAAAGAACACTCTGGAGGGAACCAACAGTGGAATAATGGAGACAGAAGATAGGATAAGTGAGTGAGAAATTAGAATGGTAGAAATAAATGAAGCAGAGAGGAAAAAAGAAAAAAGAATTAAAAGAAATGAGAACAACCCCAGGGACCTCTGGGACAATGTGAAATGTCCCAACATTTGAATCATAGGAGTCCCAGTAGAAGAAGACAGAAAGGCCATGAGAAAATACTCTAGGAGATAATAGTTGAAAACTTCCCTAAAATGGGGAAGGAAATAGTCACACAAGTCCAAGAAAGCCAGGGAGTTCCAAACAGGATAAACCCAAGGCGAAACACCCCAAGACACATATTAATCAAATTAACAAAGATCAAACGCAAAGAACAAATATTAAAAGCAGAAAGGGAAAATAAATAACACACAAGGGGATTTCCATAAGGATAACAGCTGATCTTTCCATAGAAACTCTTCAGGACAGAAGGGAATGGCAGGACATACTTAAAGTGATGAAAGAGAAAAACCTACAACCCAGATTACTGTACCCAGCAAGGATCTCATTCAGATATGAAGGAGAATTCAAAAGCTTTACAGACAAGCAAAAGCTCAGAGAATTCAACACCACCAAACCAGCTCTTCAACAAATGCTAAAGGACTTCTATAGACAGGAAACACAGAAAGGGTGTATAAACTCGAACCCAAAACAACAAAGTAAATGGCAATGGGATCATATTTATCAATAATTACCACAAATGTAAATGAGTTGAATGCCCCAACCAAAAGAAAAAGACTGGCTGAATGGATACAAAAACAAGACCCCTATATATGCTGTTTAAGAGAGACCCACATCAAAACAAGGGACACATACAGACTGAAAGTGAAGGAATGGAAAAAGATATTTCATGCAAATAGAGACCAAAAAAAAAAAAAAGCAGGAGTAGCAATACTCATATCAGATAAAATAGACTTTAAGATAAAGGCTGTGGAAAGAGACAGAGAAGGACACTACATAATGATCAAAGGATCGATCCAAGAAGAAGATATAACAATTATAAATATATATGAACCCAACATAGGAGCACTACAATATGTAAGGCAAATGCTAACAAATATGAAGGGGGAAATTAACAATAATGCAATAATAGTGGGAGACTTGAATACCCCACTCACACCTATGGCTAGATCAACTAAACAGAAAATTAACAAACACAAACTTTAAATGACATAATGGACCAGCTAGACCTAATTGATATCTATAGGACATTTCACCCAAAACAATGAATTTCACCCTTTTCTCAAGTGCACATGGAACCTTCTCCAGGATAGATCACATGCTGGGCCATAAATCTAGCCTTGGTAAATTCAAAAAAAATTGAAATCATTCCAATCTTCTTTTCTGACCACAATGCAGTAAGATTAGATCTCAATTACAGGAAAAAAAAACTATTAAAAATTCAAACATATAGAGGCTAAAACAACAAGCTTCTGAATAACCAACAAATCATATAAGAAATCAAAATATGCATAGAAATGAATGAAAATGAACACACAACAACCTAAACCCTATGGGACACTGTAAAAGCAGTGCTGAGGGAAGGTTCATAGCAATACATGCTTACCTCAAAAAAACAAGGAAAAAGTCAAATAAATAACCTAACTCTACACCCGAAGCACGGAGAAGGCAACGGCACCCCACTCCAGTACTCTTGCCTGGAAAATCCCATGGATGGAGGAGCCTGGTGAGCTGCAGTCCATAGGGTCACTAAGAGTCGGACACGACTGACTGAGCGACTTCACTTTCACTTTTCACTTTCATGCATTGGAGAAGGAAATGGCAACCCTTCTCCAGGCAGTGTTCATGCCTGGAGAATCCCAGAGACAGGGGAGCCTGATGGGCTGCCGTCTATGGGGTTGCAGAGTCAGACACGACTGAAGCGACTTAGCAGCAGCACACCTAAAGCAACTAGAAAAGAAAGAAATGAAGAACCCCAGAGTCAGTAGAAGGAAAAAACCTTAAAAATTAGGGCAGAAATAAATGCAAAATAAACAAAAGAGACCATCAGATCAGATCAGTCGCTCAGTCGTGTCTGACTCTTTGCGACCCCATGAATCACAGCACACCAGGCCTCCCTGTCCATCACCAACTCCCGGAGTACACTCAGACTCACGTCCATCGAGTCAGTGATGCCATCCAACCATTTCATCCTCTGTCGTCCCCTTCTCCTCTTGCCCCCAATCCCTCCCAGCATCAGAGTCTTCTCCAATGAGTCAACTCTTCGCATGAGGTGCCCAAAGTACTGGAGTTTCAGCTTTAGCATCATTCCTTCCAAAGAAATCCCAGGGCTGATCTCCTTCAGAATGGACTGGTTGGATCTCCTTGCAGTCCAAGGGACTCTCAAGAGTCTTCTCCAACACCACACTTCAAAAGCATCAATTCTTTGGCGCTCATTCTTCTTCACAGTCCAGCTCTCACATCCATATATGACCACAGGAAAAACCATAGCCTTGACTAGACAAACCTTTGTTGGCAAAGTAAATGTCTCTGCTTTTGAATATGCTGTCTAGGTTGGTCATAACTTTCCTTCCAAGGAGTAAGCATCTTTTAATTTCATGGCTGCAGTCACCATCTGTAGTGATTTTGGAGCCCAGAAAAATAAAGTCTGACACTGTTTCCCCATCTATTTCCCATGAAGTGATGGGACCAGATGCCATGATCTTCGTTTTCTGAATGTTGAGCTTTAAGCCAACTTTTTCACTCTCCACTTTCACTTTCATCAAGAGGCTTTTTAGTTCCTCTTCACTTTCTGCTATAAGGGTGGTGTCATCTGCATATATGAGGTTATTGATATTTCTCCCAGCAATCTTGATTCCAACTTGTGTTTCTTCCAGTCCAGCGTTTCTCATGATGTACTCTGCATATAAGTTAAATAAACAGGGTGAAAATCTACAGCCTTGGCGTACTCCTCTTCCTATTTGGAACCAGTCTGTTGTTCCATGTCCACTTCTAACTGTTGCTTCCTGACCTGCATACAGATTTCTCAAGAGGCAGATCAGGTGGTCTGGTATTCCCATCTCTTTCAGAATTTTCCACAGTTTATTGTGATCCACACAGTCAAAGGCTTTGGCATAGTCAATAAAGCAGAAATAGATGTTTTTCAGGAACTCTCTTGCTTTTTCCATGATCCAGCGGATGTTGGCAATTTGATCTCTGGTTCCTCTGCCTTTTCTAAAACCAGCTTGAACATCAGGAAGTTCACGGATTACATATTGCTGAAGCCTGGCTTGGAGAATGTTGAGCATTACTTTACTAGCATGTGAGATGAGTGCAATTGTGTGGTAGTTTGAGCATTCTTTGGCATTGCCTTTCTTTGGGATTGGAATGAAAACTGACCTTTTCCAGTCCTGTGGCCACTGCTGAGTTTTCCAAATTTGCTGGCATATTGAGTGCAGCACTTTCACAGCATCATCTTTCAGGATTTGGAATAGCTCAACTGGAATGCCATCACCTCCACTAGCTTAGAAAGCTAAAAGCTGATTCTTTGAGAAGATAAAATTGACAAACCATTAGCCAGACTGATCAAGAAACAAAGGGAGAAGAATCAAATCAACAAAATTAAAATGAAAATGAAGAAATCACAACAGACAACACAGAAATACAAAGGATCATAAGAGACTACTATCAGCAACTATATGCCAATAAAATGGACAACATGGGAGAAATGGACAAATTCTTAGAAAAATATAACTTTCCAAAACTGAACAAGGATGAAATAAAAGATCTTAACAGGCCCATCACAAGCACGGATATCGAAACTGTAATCAGAAATCTTTCAGCAAACAAAAGCCCAGACCAGACGGCTTCACAGCTGAATTCTACCAAAAATTTAGAGAAGAGCTAACACCTATCTTACTCAATCTCTTCCAGAAAAGCACAGAAGAAGGTAAACTTCCAAACTCATTCTATGAGGCCACCATCACCTTAATACCAAAACCAGACAAAGATGCCACACAAAAAAAGAAAACTACAGGCCAATATCACTGATGAACATAGATGCAAAAATCCTTAACAAAATTCTAGCAAACAGAAAACAACAATATATTGAAAAGATCATACATCATGACCAAGTGGGCTTTATCCCAGGGATGCAAAGATTCTTTAATATTGCAAATCAATCAATGTAATAAACCACATTAACAAATTGAAAGATAAAAACCACATGATTATCTTAATAGATGCAGAGAAAGCCTTTGACAAAATTTAACATCCATTTATGATAAAAAAAAAAAAAACTCTCCAGAAAGCAAGAATAGAGGGAACATACCTCAAAATAATAAAAGCTATATATGACAAATCCACAGCAAACATTATCCTCAACAGTGAAAAATTGAAAGCATTTCCCCTAAAGTCAGGAACAAGACAAGGATGCCCACTCTCACCACTACTATTCAACATAGTTTTGGAAGTTTTGGCCACAGCAATCAGAGCAGAAAAAGAAATAAAAGGAATCCAAATTGGAAAAGAAGAAGCAAAACTCTCACTGTTTGCAGATGACATGATCCTCTACCTCGAAAACCCTAAAGACTCCACCGTAAAATTACTAGAGCTAATCAATGAATATAGTAAAGTTGCAGGATATAAAATTAGCACAAAGAAATCCCTTGCATCCCTATACACTAACAATGAGAGAACAGAAAGAGAAATTAAGGAAACAATTCCTTTCACTGTTGCAACAAAAAGAATAAAATACTTAGGAATAAATCTACCTAAAGAAACAAACCACCTCATGCCAAGAGTTAACTCATTGGAAAAGCCTCTATGCTGGGAGGGATTGGGGGCAGGAGGAGAAGGGGACAACAGAGGATGAGATGGCTAGATGGCATCATTGACTCGATGGACGTGAGTTTGAGTGAACTCCGGGAGTTGGTGATGGACAGGGAGGCCAGGAATGCTGCAGTTCATGAGGTCGCAGAGTCGGACACGACTGAGCAACTGAACTGAACTGAAAGAAACCTAAGACCTATATATAGAAAACTATAAAACACTGATGAAAGAAATCAAAGACGACACAAATAGATGGAGAAATATACCGTGTTCATGGATTGAAAGAATCAATATAGTGAAAATGAGTATACTACCCAAAGCAATCTATAGATTCAATGCAATCCCTATCAAGCTACCAATGGTATTTTTCAGAGAACTAGAACAAATAATTTCACAATTTGTATGGAAATGCAAAAAACCTTGAATAGCCAAAGCAATCTTGAGAAAGAAGAATGGAATAGGAGGAATCAATCTGCCTGACTTCAGGCTCTACTACAAAGCCATAGTCATCAAGACAGTATGGTACTGGCACAAAGACAGAACTATTGATCAATGGAACAAAATAGAAAGCCCAGAGATAAATCCATGCACCTATGGATACCTTATCTTTGACAAAGGAGGCAAGAATATACAATGGAGAAAAGACAATCTCTTTAACAACTGGTGCTAGGAAAACTGGTCAACCACTTGTAAAAGAATGAAACTAGAACACTTTCTAACACCATACACAAACATAAACTCAAAATGGATTAAAGACCTAAATGTAAGACCAGAAACTATAAAACTCCTAGAGGAAAACATAGGCAAAACATTCTCCAACATAAATCACAGCAGGATCCTCTATGACCCACCTCCCAGAGTAATGGAAATAAAAGCAAAAATAAACAAATGGGACCTAATTAAACTTAAAAGCTTTTTCACAACGAAGGAAACTATAAGCAAGGTGAAAAGACAGCCTTCAAAATGGGGGAAAATAATAGTAAACGAAGCAACTGACAAAGAATTAATCTGAAAAATATAAAAGCAACTCCTGCAGCTCAATTCCAGAAAAATAAGTGACTCAGTCAAAAAATGGGCCAAAGAACTAAACAGACATTTCTCCAAAGAAGACATACAGATGGCTAACAAACACATGAAAAGATGCTCAACATCACTCATTATCAGAGAAATGCAAATCAAAACCACAATGAGATAACATCTCACGTTGGTCAGGATGGCTGCTATCCAAAAATCTACAAACAATGAATGCCAGAGAAAGTATGGAAAAAAAGGAACCCTCTTACACTGTTGGTGAGAAAGCAAACTAGCCGGAGAAAAAGATGGCGAAGGAGTAGGACGGCCAGAACACTTTCTCCTCCACAAATTCATCAAAAGAACACTTCAACGCCAAGTAAATTCCACAAAACAACTTCTGAATGCTGGCAGAGGACATCAGGCACCCAGAAAAGCAACTCATTGCCTTCTAAAGGAGGTAGGAAAAAATATAAAAGACAAAAAAGAGACAATAGATGGAGGGACGGACCTCTGTCCGGGGAAGGGAGACTTAAAAAGAGACAAGTTTCCAAACACCAGGAAACATTCTCACTGCCAAGTCTGTGCCAAGCCTGGGAAGCATGGAGGGCAACATAACAGGGAGGAAAAGTAAATAAACAATTAAAACCCACAGATTACAAGCCCTACGATAACTTCCCCAGCAGAGAAGCAGCGCAAACGCCTGCATCCACCATTAGCAAGCGGGGGCTGGGCAGGGAGGTGCAGCGCGGGCTGCAGCGCTTAGAGTAAGGACTGGCCTGAATATCCCGAGTGCTACCTGAGCGAAATAATTTGGGCTAGCAAACCAGACTGTGGGATATCTACCACACGAAAAGCCAGCCCTAACCTAAGACACCACCAGGCCCACAAACGAAACAAAGGACTGTACAGAGATAGCCGGCTGCAGACCGTTCCCCTCTGGTGACAGGCAGCCAGAGCCGGAGGGAGGCAATCGCAGCCCCAGAGAGACATTATCTACAAAACTGTAAGCAGGCTTCTTTGCTGACTAAGACTTCTTGGGGCTCTGGTCGGCCAACATCCGCCTGAGAAGGTACACTGGTTGTACACCTAGAAAACCGAGCGGCGGGGAGGCGATAAGTCGCAGAAGCTGCACTTGCTAAACACTTCATTACCTGCACTGCTGAAATCTTCGAAGGGCACAAAACGCAGGCCCAACCGAGCCTGGGCCTCTGAGGACTACCCTGAACTTGAGCGGCTTAGACCTGGGAGGGGCAAGCAGCCCAGGGCTGGCTGTGGATGGTTCCAGCGGGGAAACCTAGAGCCTGAACAGAGTGGGCAGGGAGGCTCCATGTGCTGTGAGCGGGGGAAGACCCAATGTGGCTGAGGCACTGTGAGCACACGCCAGTGTTATTTATTTGCAGCGTCCCTCCCTCCCCACAGCGCAACTGAACAAGTGAGCCTAAAAAAAAAAAAAAAAAGGGTCTCCACCACCGCCCCTTCTGTATCAGGGTAGAAATCAGACGCTGAAGAGATCAGCAAACAGAAGAAGCTGTAGCAGAGGGAACCACCGTGGAAGCGACAGGCAATAAACTAAAACCCCGTGGTTAGTACCAACTACATAGGAAAGGGCCTATAGATCTTGAGAAATTTAAGCTGGAACAAGGAACTAGCCGAAAATGAACTGAACCCACAATAACCACAACAATATCAGAGAAAGTCCTATATATATATTTTACTATTTTTACCATCATTCTTTCTTTCTTTTAATATAAAAAAAAAAATTTAATCCTCTAGTACTCCTTTAATTTTCACCTTTATAACCTACTATTACTTTGTTAAAAAATAAATAAAAGACTTTTTTTAAAAAAAAATCATATATATTTTTTATAACTTTTGTGACCCTTTTTTTTTCTTTCTTTCTTTTTATTTTCTTTAACATTGTATTTTTGAAACTCCAAACTCTGCTCTAGAGTTTTAATTTTAGCTTATTAGTAATTGTTATCAATTTTGTACCTAATTTTTTTTTATAACTTTTCTGACTTTTTTTTCCCCTCTCTTTCTATCTCTTCATCTTTTCTTTAACATTGCATTCCTGAAATTCCAAACTCTAATCTAGATCTTTAATTTATGCTTTCTGGTATTTGTTATCAATTTGTACCTATATCTTGTTTATGATTTTTGTGACTTTGTTTGTTTTTGGTTTTGTTTTTATTTTCTTTCTCTCTTTCTTTCTTTTCTTTTTTTTTTTCCTTTCTGTCTTTCTTTTTCTTCTTTTCTTTAACATTGTATTTTTGAAACTACAAACTCTACTTTAGATTTTTAACTTTTGCTTTTTGGTATTTGTTATCATTTTGTACCTATATTTTCTTTATAACTTTTATGACTCTTTTGTTTCTTTTTCTTTTTCTCTCTTTCCTTTTTCTTCTTCTTTTCTTTAACATTGTATTTTTGAAACTTCAAACTCTACTCTAGTTTTGTAATTTTTGCTTTTAGGTATTTGTTACCAATTTTGTACCTTTAAGAACCTAATCTTCAGTACCCACTTTTTACTAGGGAGTGAGATTACTGACTTGACTGTTCTCTCCACCTCTGGACTCTCCTTTTTCTCCACCAGTTCGCCTGTGTCTCCTCCCTAACCCCTCTCTACTCTATCCAACTCTGTGAATTTCTGTGTGTTCCAAATAAAGGAAAACACTTAGGGAACTGATTACTGACTGGATCTGTCTCTCTCCTTTTCATTCCCTCCTTTTATCCTCCTGACCACCTCTGTCTCCTTCCTCCCTCTTCTCTTCTCTGTATAACTCCGTGAGCATCTCTGGGCGATCCAGCTGTGGAATGCACATAAGGAAGTGATTACTGGTTAGCCCGCTGTCTCCTCTATTGATTCCACCACATCTCATTAGGGTCACCTCTAACTCCCTCCTCCCTCTTCTCTTCCCCATGTAACTCTGAACCTCACTGGGTGACCCTCACGGTGGAGAAACTTGTCATCTTTAACCTAGATGTCTTATCAATGGTGCTGTATAGAAGGAGAAGTTCTGAGACTACTGTAAAAATAAGACCAATAACGAAGCAGGAGGCTTAAGTCCAAACCCTGACTCCAGGCAACATTAATTGACAGGAGCTCATCAAATGCCTCCATACCTACACTGAAACCAAGCATCACACAAGGGCCAACAAGTTCTATGGCAAGACATACCAAGCAAATTCACCAGGAACACAGCCCTGAGCTCCAATATACAGGCTACCCAAAGTCACCCCAAAACCATAGACATCTCATAACTCATTACTGGACACTTCATTGCACTCCAGAGAGAAGAAATCCAGCTGCATCCACCAGAACACCAACACAAGCTTCCCTAACCAAGAAACCTTGACAAGCCACTGGTACAAACCCACACACAGTGAGGAAACGCCACAATAAAGAGAACTCCACAAACTGCCAGAATACAGTAAGGACAACCCAAACCCAACAATTTAAACAAGATGAAGAGACAGAAGAATACCCAGCAGGTAAAGAACAGGATAAATGCCCACCAAACCAAACAAAAGAGGGAGAAATAGCGAATCTACCTGATAAAGAATACCGAATAATGATAGTGAAATTAACCCAAAAGCTAGAAATCAAAATAGAATCACAGATAAATAGCCTGGAGAAAAGCATTGAGAAGATGCAAGAAAGGTTTAACAAGGACCTAGAAGAAATAAAAAAGGGTCAATATATAATGAATAATGCAATAAATGAGATCCAAAACACTCTGGAGGCAAAAAATAGAATAACAGAGGCAGAAGGTATAATTAGTGGATTAGAAGATAGAATGGTAGAAATAAATGAATCAGAGGAGAAAAAAGAAAAACGAATTAAAAGAAATGAGGACAATCTCAGAGACCTCCAGGACAATATTAAATGTTACAACATTCGAATCATAGGAGTCCCAGAAGAAGAAGACAAAAAGAAAGACCATGAGAATATACTAGAGGAGATAATAGTTGAAAACTTCCCTAAAATGGGGAAGGAAATAATCACTCAAGTCCAAGAAACCCAGAGAGTCCCAAACAGGATAAACCCAAGGCGAAACACCCCAAGACACATATTAATCAAATTAACAAAGATCAAACACAAAGAACAAATAACAAAAGCAGCAAGGGAAAAACAACAAATAACACACAAGGGAATTCCCATAAGGATAACAGCTGACCTTTCAATAGAAATTCTCCAAGCCAGGAAGGAATGGCAAGACGTACTTAAAGTGATGAAAGAAAATAACCTACAGCCCAGATTATTGTACCCAGCAAGGATCTCATTCAAATATGAAGGAGAAATCAAAAGCTTTACAGACAAGCAAAAGCTGAGAGAATTCAGCACCACCAAACCAGCTCTCCAACAAATACTAAAGGACATTCTCTAGACAGGAAACACAAAAAGGGTGTATAAATTCAAACCCAAAACAATAAAGTAAATGGCAACGGGATCATACTTATCAATAATTACCTTAAATATAAATGGGTTGAATGCCCCAACCAAAAGACAGAGACTGGCCAAATGGATACAAAAACAAGACCCCTACATATGTTGTCTACAAGAGACCCACCTCAAAACAGGGGACACATACAGACTGAAAGTGTAGGGCTGGAAAAACATTTTCTATGAAATAGGGACCAAAAGAAAGCAGGAGTAGCAATACTCATATCAGATAAAATAGACTTTAAAACAAAGGCTGTGAAAAGAGACAAAGTAGGTCACTACATAATGATCAAAATCAATCCAAGAAGAAGATATAACAATTATAAATATATATGCACCCAACATAGGAGCAGTACAATCTGTAAGACAAATACTAACAAGTATGAAAGGAGAAATTAACAATAACACAGTAATAGTGGGAGACTTTAATACCCCACTCACACCAATGGATAGATCAACTAAACAGAAAATTAACAAAGAAACACAAACTTTAAACGATACAATAGACCAGTTAGACCTAATTGATATCTATAGGACATTGCATCCCAAAACAATGAATTTCATCTTTTTCTCAAGCGTACACGGAAGCTTCTCCAGGATAGATCAAATCCTGGGCCATAAATCTAGCCTTAGTAAGTTCAGAAAAATTGAAATCATTCCAAGCATCTTTTCTGACCACAATGCAGTAAGATTAGACCTCAATAACAGGAGACAAGCTATTTAAAATTCCAACATATGGAGGCTGAACAACACACTGCTGAATAACCAACAAATCACAGAAAAAATCAAAAAAGAAATCAAAATCTGCATAGAAACGAATGAAAATGAAAACACAGCAACCCAAAACATGTGGGACACTGTAAAAGCAGTCCTAAGGGGAAAGTTCATAGCAATACAGGCATACCTCAAGAAACAAGAAAAAGGTCAAATAAATAACCTAACTCTACACCTAAAGCAACTAGAAAAGGAAGAAATGAAGAACCCCAAGGTTAGCAGAAGGAAAGAAATCTTAAAAATTAGGGCAGAAATAAATGCAAAAGAAACAAAAGAGACCATAGCAAAAATCAACAAAGCCAAAAGCTGGTTCTTTGAAAGGGTAAATAAAATTGACAAACCATTAGCCAGACTCATCAAGAAACAAAGGGAGAAAAATCAAATCAATAAAATTAGAAATGAAAAATGGAGAGATCACAACAGACAACACAGAAATACAAAGGATCGTAAGAGACTACTATCAGCAACTATATGGCAATAAAATGGACAACGTGGAAGAAATGGACAAATTCTTAGAAAAGTACAACTTTCCAAAACTGGATCAGAAAGAAATAGAAAATCTTAACAGACCCATCACAAGCACAGAAATTAAAACTGTAATTAGAAATCTTCCAGCAAACAAAAGGCCAGGGCCAGACAGCTTCACAGCTGAATTCTACCAAAAATTTAGAGAAGAGCTAACAGCTATCCTACTCAAACTCTTCCAGAAAATTGCAGAGGAAGGCAAACTTCCAAACTCATTCTATGAGGCCACCATCACCCTAATACCAAAACCGGACAAAGATGCCACAAAAAAAGAAAACTACAGGCCAATATCACTGATGAACATAGATGCAAAAATCTTTAACAAAATTCTAGCAATCAGAATCCAACAACACATTAAAAAGATCATACACCATGACCAAGTGGGCTTTATCCCAGAAATGCAAGGATTCTTCAATATCCGCAAATCAATCAACATAATACACCACATTAACAAATTGAAAAATAAATACCATATGATTATATCAATAGATGCAGAGAAAGCCTTTGACAAAGTTCAACATCCATTTATGATAAAAAAAAAAAAACTCTCCAGAAAGCAGGAATAGAAGGAACATACCTCAACATAATAAAAGCTATATATGACAAACCCACAGCAAACATTATCCTCAATGGTGAAAAATTGAAAGCATTTCCTCTAAAGTCAGGAACAAGACAAGGATGCCCACTTTCAACATTACTATTCAACATAGTTTTGGAAGTTCTGGCCACAGCAATCAGAGCAGAAAAAGAAATAAAAGGAATCCAAATTGGAAAAGAAGAAGTAAAACGCTCACTGTTTGCAGATGACATGATCCTCTACCTCGAAAACCCTAAAGACTCCACCAGAAAATTACTAGAACTAATCAATGAATATAGTAAAGTTGCAGGATATAAAATGAACACACAGAAATCCCTTGCATTCCTGTACACTAATAATGAGAAAACAGAGAAATTAAGGAAACAATTCCATTCACCATTGCAATGAAAAGAATAAAATACTTAGGAATATATCTCCTAAAGAAACTAAAGACCTATATATAGAAAACTATAAAACACTGGTGAAAGAAATCAAAGAAGATACTAATAGATGGAGAAATATACCATGTTCATGGATTGGCAGAATCAATATAGTGAAAATGAGTATACTACCCAAAGCAATTTATAGATTCAATGCAATCCCCATCAAGCTACCAACGGTATTCTTCACAGAGCTAGAACAAATAATTTCTAAATTTGTATGGAAATACAAAAAAACCTCGAATAGCCAAAGCTATCTTGAGAAAGAAGAATGGAACTGGAGGAATCAACCTGCCTGACTTCAGGCTCTACTACAAAGCCATAGTCATCAAGACAGTATGGTACTGACACAAAGATAGAAATATAGATCAATGGAACAAAATAGAAAGCCCAGAGATAAATCCACGCACATATGGACACCTTATCTTTGACAAAGGAGGCAAGAATATACAATGGATTAAAGACAATCTCTTTAACAAGTGGTGCTGGGAAAATTGGTCAAACACTTGTAAAAGAATGAAACTAGAGCACTTTCTAACACCATACACAAAAATAAACTCAAAATGGATTAAAGATCTAAATGTAAGACCAGAAACCATAAAACTCCTAGAGGAAAACATAGGCAAAACACTCTCTGACATACATCACAGCAGGATCCTCTATGACCCACCTCCCAGAATATTGGAAATAAAATCAAAAATAAACAAATGGGACCTAATTAAACTTAAAAGCTTCTGCACAACAAAGAAAACTATAAGCAAGGTGAAAAGACAGCCTTTAGAATGGGAGAAAATAATAGCAAATGAAGCAATAGACAAACAACTAATCTCAAAAATATACAAGCAACTCCTACAGCTCAATTCCAGAAAAATAAATGACCCAATCAAAAAATGGACCAAAGAACTAAACAGACATTTCTCCAAAGAAGACATACAGATGGCTAACAAACACATGAAAAGATGCTCAACATCACTCACTATCAGAGAAATGCAAATCAAAACCACTATGAGGTACCATTTCACGCCAGTCAGAATGGCTGCGATCCAAAAGTCCACAAGCAATAAATGCTGGAGAGGGTGTGGAGAAAAGGGAACCCTCTCACACTGTTGGTGGGAATGCAAACTAGGACAGCCACTATGGAGAACAGTATGGAGATTCCTCAAAAAACTGGGAATAGAACTGCCATATGATCAAGCAATCCCACTGCTGGGCATACACACTGAGAAAACCAGAATTGAAAGAGACACGTGTACCCCAATGTTCATAGCAGCTCTATTTATAATAGCCAGGACTTGGAAGCAACCTAGATGTCCATCCGCAGATGAATGGATAAGAAAGCTGTGGTACATATACACAATGGAGTATTACTCAGCCATTAAAAAGAATACATTTGAATCAGTTCTAATGAGGTGGATGGAACTGGAGCCTATTATACAGTGTGAAGTAAGCCAGAAAGAAAAACACCAATACAGTATACTAACGCATATATATGGAATTTAGAAAGATGGTAACAATAACCCTGTTTACGAGACAGCAAAAGAGACTGATATACAGAACAGTCTTTTGGACTCTGGGAGAGGGAGAGGGTGGGATGATTTGGGAGAATAGCATTGAAATATGTATAATATCATATTTGAAACGAGTCGCCAGTCCAGGTTCAATGCCTGATACTGGATGCCTGGGGCTGGTGCACTGGGACAACCCAGAGGGATGGTATGGGGAGGGAGGAGGGAGGTGGGTTCAGGATGGGGAACACGTGTATACTTGTGGCGGATTCATTTTGATGTATGGCAAAAGCAATACAATATTGTAAAGTTAAGCAAAATAAAATTAAAAAAAAAAAGAGAGAGAGAAAGCAAACTAGTACAGCCACTATGGAGAACAGTGTGGAGATTCCTTAAAAATCTGGAAATAGAACTGCCATATGACCGAGCAATCCCACTGCTGGGCATACAAACCGAGGAAACCAGAATTGAAAGAGACACATGTACCCCAATGTTCATCGCCACACTGTTTATATTAGCCAGGACATGGAAGCAACCTAGATGTCCATCGGCAGACAAATGGATAAGAAAGCTGTGGTACATATACACAGTGGAATATTACTTAGCCATTAAAAAGTGCATTTGAATCAGTTCTAATGAGGTGGATGAAACTGGAGCCTATTATACAGAGTGAAATAAGCCAGAAAAACACCAATACAGTATACTAACACATATGTATGGAATTTAGAAAGATGGTAACGATAACTCTATATGTGAGAGAAGAAAAGAGACAAAGATGTATAGAACAGTCTTTTGGACTCTGTGGGAGAAGGAGAGGGTGGGATGATCTGAGAGAATAGCACTGAAACATGTATTATTACCATATGTGAAACAAATCGCCAATCTAGGTTCGATGCATGAGACAGGGTGCTCAGGGCTGGTGCACTGGGATGACCCAAAGGGATGGGATGGGGAGGGAGATGGGAGGGGGGTTCAGGATGCGGAACACATGTAAACCCACGGCTGATTCATGTCAATGTATGACAAAAACCACTACAATATTGTAAAGTAATTAGCCTCCAACTATAATAAATCTTTTTAAAAAAAGAAAAAAATCATAAATAAAGTGTTGAGTTTTAAAAAAAGAGTCTTCTCCAACATCACAGTCCGAAAGCATCAATTCTTCAGTGTTCAGCCTTCTTTATGGTCCAACTCTCACATCCATAATTACTACTAGAAAAACTATAGCTTTGACTCTACCAACATTTGTTGACAAAGGGATGTCTCTGCTTTTTAATATGCTGTCTAGTTTGGTCATAGCTTTTCTTCCAAGAAACAAGCATCTTTTAATTTCATTGTTGCAGTCACCATCCATAGTGATGTTGGAGCCCATGAAAATAAAGTCTGTCACTGTTTCCATTGTTTCCCCATCTGTTTCCCCTAAGTGGTGAGACTAGATGTCATGATCTTCGTTTTTTGACTTTTGAGTTTTAAGCCAGCTTTTTCACTCTCTTTCACCTTCATCAAGAGGTTCTTTCATTCCTCTTTGCTTTCTGCCATTAAGATGGTATCATCTGCATATCTGAGGTTATTAATCTTCTGTCAATCTTGATTCCAGCCTGTGCTTCATCCAGCCCAGCATTTTGCATGATGTACTCTGCATTTAAGTTAAATAAGCAGGGTGAAAATATACAGCCTTGATGTACTCCTTTCACAATTTTGCATCAGCCGGTTATTCCATGTCCAGTTCTAACTGTTGCTTCTTGACCTGCATATAGGTATCTCTGGAGGCAGGTAAGGTGGTCTGGTATTACCATCCCTTTAAGAATTTTCCATTTTGTTGTGATCTACACAGTCAAAGGCTTTAGTGAAATCAATGAAGCAGAAAAGTGAAAATGAAAGTTGCTCAGTCGTGTCTTACTCTTTGCAACCCCATGGACTATACTGTCCATGGAATTCTCCAGGCCAGAATACTGGAGAGGGTGGCCGTTCTCTTCTCCAGGGGATCTTCCCAACCCAGAAATCGAGCCAGTCTCCTGCATTGCAGGTGGATTCTTTACCAACAGAGCTATCAGGGAAGCCAATGAAGCAGAAGTAGATTTTTTTTCTGGAATTCTCCAGCTTTTTCTATGATCCAGTGGGTGCTGCAATTTGATCTTTGGTTCCTCTGCTTTTTCTAAATCCAGCTTAAACATTTGACAGTTTTTGATTCACATACTATAGAAGCCTAGGTTGGAGGATTTTGAGCATGATCTTGCTAGCATGTGAAATGAGTGCAATTGTGTAGTAGTTTGAACATTCTTTGGCATTGCTTATCTTTGGGATTGGAATGAAAACTGATGTTTTCCAGTCCTGTGGCCATTGATGAGTTTTCCAAATTTGCTGGCATATTGAGTACAGCACTTTAACACTGCCATTTGTAAAATAGATAGCTAGTGGGAAGGTGCTGTATATCACAGGTAGCTTAGCTTGGTGCTCTGTGATGACCCAGTAGGGAGTAGGGCTGGGAAGGAGGCTCTAGAGGGAGGAAATATATGTATACATAGCTGATTCATGTTGTTGTATAGCAGAAACAACCCTGTAAGGCAATTATACTCCAATAAAAAAAAATGTAACTAGAAAGCAAAAACAATTAGAGACATAAGAATTGGAAAAGATGATGTGAGACTGTCTATGTTAAAAGATATTATGAGAGTTTACCTCAATACTCAGTTATGCATAGGTGCACGCATGCTAAGTCACTTCAGTCATATCCAGCTCTTTGCGACCTTACAGACTGTAGCCCTCTAGGCTCCTCTATCCGTGGGGTTCTTCAGGGGAAGAATACTGGAATGGCTTTCCATGCCCTCAAGGGGATCTTCCAGACCCAGGGATCAAACCTGGGTCTCCCACATTGCAGGCTGTTTCTTACCATCTAAGCTACCAGATGCAGGTTACTCAAAAATGTCCTCTGAGAAATTAAATGCAATCCAAATAAAAACACCATGTATTTTCACCTAGAGTTTCATATTGAATTTCACAGTATTTAGTATTTAGTGAAGAAGACCTAAATAAGAAAAGCAGATTTAAAAGTATAGGGTCAAGTTTCTATAAGTAAATGTCCTATTGTTACTTGACAATAGAATTGAAAGTCTAAAAGTAGGTCCTTGAAATATAATGAAAATTTGTATGATTAGAATAGAATTTCAACCTACTGGAAATGATGAACTTTATAATAAATAGTATTGGGACAACCAGATAACCACTTGGAAAAAGAAAATTGGAAGCATATCTCACACAAGAAAAAAAAAATCAGATCTAGATGAAAAAGACAAATACTGTATTATTTCACTTACATGTAGGAGCTAAAAAACAAATAAACATAACAAAGCAGAACCCTTCCCTCTGGCAAACAGATTTCTTACTAGACGCAGGGGTGGGGGGTGGGGTGAGGGAAGGGAGAGTTGGGTGAAGGGAGTCAAAGATACAGTTTCAGTTATAAGATAAGTACTATGGATATAAGGTTATTGTTTAGTTGCTAAGTTGTGTCCTACTCTATAACCCCATGAACTGCATGCCAGGGTCCTCTGTCCTCCACTGTCTCCCAGAGTTTGCTCAAATTCGTGTCCGTTGAGTCAGTGATGTTATCTAACCATCTCTCATCCTCTGCCACCCCCTTCTCTTGCCTTCAATCAATCCCAGCACTAATGTCTTTTCCAGTGAGTTGGCCCTTCACATCAACTGGCAAAAGTATTGGAGTTTCAGATTTAGCATCAGTCCTTCTAGTGAATATTTTGGGTTGATTTCCTTTAGAATTGACTGGTTTGATCTCCTTGCAGTCCAATGGACTGTCCAGAGTCTTCTCCAGCACCACAGTTCAAAAGTATCAAATCTTTGGCACTCAGCCTTCTTTATGATCCAACTCTCACCTCCCTACATGACTACTGGAAAAACCATAGCTTTGACTATATGGACCTTTGTCAGCAAAGTGATGTCTCTGCTTTTTAATATGCTGTCTAGGTTTGTCATAGCTTTCCTTCCAAGGAGCAGGCGTCTTTTAATTCAGCATCTTTTTTTTTTTTCAATGATGTAAGGTACAACATGATAAATTTAATTAACATTGCTGTATGCAATACATGAAAGTTATTAACAGAGTATATCCTAAGAGTTCTCATCACAAGGAAAACTTACTATTTCTTTAATTTTGTATCTATATGAGATGAAAGTTGTTAATTAAACTTACTGTGATAATCATTTCATGATATGTATAAATCAAATCATTATGCTGAACACTTTAAACTTACATGGTGTTATATAATAATTACATCTTACTAAAACTAGAAAAAAAAGAAAATATATTAATACTAGAAAAATGTGAGAGAGTTCCTCTGTAAACTGGGTTTTGGAAAAGTCTTTCTAACTAGAGCTCAAAATCCAAAAGAGATAAATATTGATAAATTCAAATACTTAAAACCACTCATGACAAAAAATAAACAAAATCAAAACAAGTAATAAAGTGGCAGAAAAATATTAATAATACCTGTGAGATAGACATATACCAAAAACTCTTAAATACCAGGGTAGAAATGACAAAAGATGCACAAGAGATATGAGCAGACAACTTATAAGAATTTTATTACAATAACCCTAAAAGATACTCAACTTCATGCATGATTAGTGAAATTCAACACTCCCTTATAAACCATTTCTCACTTACCAGATTGGCAAAAATTCAAATGCTTGATGACAAGCTTTTTTAGAGATATAAGTAAATAGGCACTATTATTATATTGCTAGTGGGAATACAAATTCCCTGTATATGGCAGTATCTAACAAAACTACATATTCATTTACTCTTTGACCAACTCATCCCACTTCTAGAAATATACCCTGAAGATATATGTCTGAAGAAAATATAAATGCTCTGATTCATTTAATCATTATTTTTAATTGCAAAATACTAAGCCACCTAAATATTCATACATAGAATACGGGATGAAAAATTATGGCACAACCACACAATGAAATAATATGCAGCTATAAAATTTTTAAAATCTGGTTCAACTAATGAAGAAGAATGAGCTGAGTGGCTATTGAATTGGAGTGACTAAGTTCCTGATTTCTTTCCATACCTAAGACTTGGAAAGCTTAAGGAAAGCAAGGTAAAGACACTTCCTCATAGTAACCTGGGAGAAGGCAATGGCACCCCACTCCAGTACTCTTGCCTGGAAAATCCCATGGATGGAGGAGCCTGGTGGGCTGCAGACCATGGGGTCGCTAGGAGTCGGACACGACTGAGCAACTTCACTTTCACTTTTTCGCTTTCATGCATTGGAGAAGGAAATGGCAACCCATTCCAGTTTTCTTGCCTGGAGAATCCCAGGGGCAGGAGAGCCTGGTGGGCTGACGTCTATGGGGTCACGCAGAGTCGGACACGACTGAAGTGACTTAGCAGCAGCAGCAGCATAGTAACCTGACTGGAATCAGACAACAACCTGTCTTACTGACCCACAGAGACAGATACTCTTATGCCTTCTACTATTCCACCACTCAAGGCAGATGAACACAGCTAGTTTAAGGAGATGAGAAGTAACACCACACCTATGAGGGACCAGCAGCCAGAGAGAGGGAAGGATAAGTAAACATTCTGAATAAGCCCCTTACTAACTACAACAGCCAGAGATAGACAACAATTTGAAAATAAAAATAATTAGAATGCCCCCCAAATATTTCCTGGAAATAACAGTATGGTTTTTTGAACTGAAATTTTATAATACATTTAAGATAGGATGAGTCTAAAGGATAGGATGACCTGTAAGATCAAATGAAACAAATACTCCAAACTCAGAGATATTATATTAAAAGATGGTATACATTCTAGTATAAAATTCTTGAACTCCAGGCACAAAGGTGTGTGTATGTGTGTGTTAGTCGCTCAGTCATGTCCGACTCTGCGACCCTATGGAATGTAGCCTGCCAGGCTCCTCTGTCCATGGAATTTTCCAGGCAAGGATACTGGAGTGGGTTGCCATTTCTTTTTCCAGGGGGTCTTTCCAACCCAGGGATTGAACCTGAGTCTCCTGCATTGCAGGCATATGCTTTACTATCTGAGCTAAAAACTCCAGGCACAAAGGTAAATCTTATAAATTCCCAAAAGGAAAAAATCAAACTGTTCTTAAAATGAAAAGATGAGACTTGTGTCAGACTTCTCATCTGCACACACACCCAACATACTGCATGTTCCCAATCTGTGGAATTGATTACATAGATATGAGCACAAATACGTAATGATATGTTTACATATATGTATGCACAGATGATTTTCATCACTGAACACTAGAATGATCATACCGTTTGTGTGCAGCTAGTAGCTATTCTATTAGACTTAGCAAAACTTCTGGCTGGTTGGGTTTTACGTTATACTGATTACTATCGTTTCTAACATCACTCCAGTAAAATATTCCTGGTGGCTCAGATGGTAAACAACCTGCCCACACAGCAGAAGACCGGGTTCGATCACTGGGTCATGATGATCCCCTGGAGAAAGTAATGGCTTCCCACTCCAGTATTTTTGCATGGAGAATTCCATGGACAGAGGAGTGTGGTGGGCTACAGTCCATTGGGTCACAAAGAGTCAGACACGACTGAGCAACTAACACTATAATATAATCTCACCAGAAATTAAAGTGATCATGTCTACTGCCAGCAGTTTGTACATCTCTCACACACACATACAGTGCTGGCAGAAACTTTTTATATATTGCTAACCACTTAGACTTGCTCTTTTTTCTATTTATTTTTTTTCCTATGGTCTAGTTTTGTTAGTCTTGGAGAAGGAAATGACAACTCACTCCAGTATTCCCACCTGGAGAATCCCATGGAGAGGGGAGCCTGGCAGGCTACAGTTCATGGGATCGCAAGAGTTGGACATGACTTAGCACTCTCTTTCTTTCTTTCTTCTTTCTTAGTCCTGTTTATTCTAGCTCTTTACTTCTTTCTTTTTAGGTCAAGGTTTTGGTAATTAGTATTTTCATGAAAATCATCCCTTTTATTTGTTGCTGTAAAAGTAAGTGAAAGTGTTCGTTGCTCAGTCATGTCTGACTCTTTACGATCCCATGGACTGTAGCCCACCAGGCTCATCTGTCCATGGAATTCTTCAGGCAAGAATTTTGTTGTTGTAAGGTTGGACATTAATATCTCAGATACATGTATATATATGACAGAATGTATGTATGTAAATTAGGTTTGTAGTGACAAAAACCAAACCAAAAAAAAAAACCCAAACTACAGATAACTGTCCACTAACAGAGGAGGAATGGACATATAAATGATAATATTCACATTGTAAAACATTTTGCAGCTATTTAAAAGTTTTATATTATTGATAAAAACATGATAAAGAGTTATAGCAGGAACTACTAGTTGCCAAAATATTAATTCTTCCTTTCCTCTATTTTCTCCATGTAACAGAATACTGTTTTATTGGGAATCTGTGTGTGTGTATAATGTATTCAGTTAAACAATTACACATTCCAACAGCCTTTGCAGTTAGAAACAGCCATGTAATGACATGTTCTGGCTAGTAAAAATATAGGTGGCAGTTCTTAGATGAGCTTTAAGAGAAATAGCTCCAGAAACTGGGAGGCATCTTCTGCTTCTGATCATGAGTGAGAAACTGAGTCTAGAATTATGCTGCCAGAATAGACAGTTAGAAAACTGGAAAAAATATAGGAAAAAAACTTTTCAGACATCAGACAACAGGAAGCTCTGAACTGTGATCTCTGAAAGAAATAAGGTGATATCTACCACATCTAACTTTTCTTCTTAGAGACAATTCCTGGGATATGGTACAGGGAAGAAACAAAAAAGGCATGGAAAACTGTTGAGTTAAATAAAAAAAAAATTTTTTTTAAAGACAAGGAATCTTGGATTTTTGCACAGAGTAACTAACAGGAGGAAGACACATAGAAGAGTTACCAAAATATATATAATGGGCACCATGAATCAATAGCTGAATAGAAGTCTGTGCATGGCAGGGTAATGGGAAAGAACAGATACCAGGCAAAGAACAGTGACCAGGAGAAGGCAAATAACTCCTAGAGATCACACGGGGCTGGAGATCATTACAGTCACAGTAGAAAATGAAGAAAAGGGCCATGATTTAAAAGTGGGTCCAAGTGCTCTTGAGTAATGACTACTATAGACTCATCCTGAAAGAATTTTAAAAGAACTCTCAAAAGAAACTGAACACAAGTAACTTCTGAGAACAAATTTCAACAATCTTTAAAAACAAAATATAGTAAGGACAGGAAAATATGACCCAGAACCAGGATAAAATTCAGACAATCAAAACAAACTCAGAAATGAAAGAGATGATGGAATTAGGCAAAAATGTTAAAACATATATTTTAATTATTCTTACATGTTCAAAAAGGAAAAGAAATATGAGCATAAGAAGGAGAGAAATGGAAGATATAATATAAATGGAATGCCAAAAGATGATAAAATATCATAAATAGAAATATTACTAGATATGGTTAATAGATGATTAGAGAGTGAAGAAGAAATTTTCATTAAACTTGAAGACATAGAATTTATCCAAAATGAATCGAAGAGGAAAAAAAGACTGAAAAAAGAAGTTGTAGTGACTTTTGGGACAATGTTAAAGAAGTATAGTATGTCCCAAATTGTAGTGTCAAAGACAGAGAATGAGGCAGAAAAATATTTGAAGAAATAAAGGCTCAACAGTTTCTAATTTGGGGGTTTGGGGGGGAGAGTGGGGAATAAACACACAGAATGAAGACTCTCAATGAACTCTTAAGCAAAACACACACACCATACCACAATCAAATTACTGAAAACTAGAAAATTTATCAACTAGAAAAGGACACCTACTTTCAACAAAAGTCACAAGGTACATTAAAAGACAAAAAAATTAAAAAATCTGAAGAGACAAAGCACGCATCATAACCAGATTCAGATATTATACATATTTTGGAATTATTGAAGAGGGAACTTAAAATAACTGATTAATAGGTTAAGAATTCTAGTGGAAAAAGTAGAAAACATCCAAATAACAGATAAGTAATAAAAGCAAGGAGAAATAAACTCTACGAATCAAAGGAAATGCTATAAATCATTTGTTTTATAACCTTATTTTTTATAAAAAATATTTTATTTCTATTAAGCTATAAATGCTATAAATCATAAATCAAAAACACTGTAAGAGAAGTGAATAATGCCTTTGAGGGTAACCTGGATACTGCTGAGGGGGGAGGCAACGAGCTTGAAGAGAAGCCAGCATACTACTTACAGGGCTCTGCCACTTGTTCGGGGAGGAAGGAGGGAGGAGGGTTCAGGATGGGGAACATGTGTATACCTGTGGCGGATTCATGTTGATATATGGCAAAACCAATACAATATTGTAAAGTTAAAAATAAAATCAAATATATACATTAAAAAAAAATTAAAAAAAAAGCAGTTGTAGTATGTACTCGATGTGAGTATAATCGAATATCTAGGCAATTTTTATCTCTAGGGCCCATGATTTATCAGTATATTCTATATTTAACAAGTAAATAACTGATTCATAAAAAGCTACTCTGAAAACCTTTATAGCAGCATGTATATTTTGTTCCTTCAGATCTGTTGTCACCAAGTTCTTCCTTCAGAAATGGATGAAGTGTCACATATTTTGCCTTCTCAAGTGATTCACAAATGAAAAGTTTTAAACTCTATTGATATAAAGGCTATTCTAGATCAGAACCATACCAATTACTTCTAGAAATTTCTCACCTGTCTTTGCTAACTCTATTAGCTTTGGGCCTTTCCAGTTTTTCTTGTTTTGTGCATGTCAGCCAGAGAGGAATGTAAAGGGTTTAACAAAAAGCAACATATATTAATTTAGTAAATAAAAAATGAAACACAAGAAAAATTTTATAAGAGATGGGAGGGAGGAATTGGGAATACTTTATTATAAGATACCTCCACTAAACATGATCAGATCAGATCAGTCGCTCAGTCATGTCCGACTCTTTGCGACCCCATGAACCGCAGTACGCCAGGCCTCCCTGTCCATCACCAGCTCCCGGAGGTCACTCAGACTCACATCCATCGAGTCAATGATGCCATCCAGCCATCTCATCCTCTGTCGTCCCCTTCTCCTCCTGCCCTCAATCCCTCCCAGCATCAAAGTCTTCTCCAATAATTGTAAATGCGTGCTGCAAACTATACCCACTCCAGTGTTCTTGCCTGGAGAATCCCAGGGTTGGTGGAGCCTGGTGGGCTGCTGTCTATGGGGTTGCACAGAGTCAGACACAACTGAAGCGACTTAGCAGCAGCAGCTGCAAACTACAGAGCAACCACTAAAAAAATACACTCATTTACACAGAGAGTGAGTGTAATTGGTAGGCTAACAGAGGAGATAAAATAGAATCACGCAAAATACTCAGTTAAAACCAAAGTAGGCAGAAAAAGAGGGGCAGATAAAAAGAACAAGTTCAATAAATAAGCCAATTATAAACATAGTAGGTATTAATCCAGTGATATCAGTAATCACTTAGATTAAGGATTAAGTTAAGGAATATCACTTAAAATATGAGTGGTCCTAATGTATCATTTAAAAGAGAGATTATCAGAGTGAATAAAAAATAAGATTCAATCACCATATTTGAATATAGATGTTATTCCCAGATTGCCTTAAGACAACTGCTTTTTGTCATCTGGTTTCCTGTTATTAAAAATAGTTAATTAGCTTCCCTACTAACTGTCATATCCAGATAGTATGAACTTCATAGAGAGGCTTTTAGCAAAATGGTGGCAGACTGAACATAAAGGAGTAATAGTGTTGAACCAGTCAAGTAACCTCACCTTCTTAATCCAAGTGCCTTTAAGGATGACTATTCTCTATTATCCTTGGGAAGCAGGGATTGTATCTTCTACTTTACATTTTGTAAAAATGTGAAAGCGTTAGTCGCTCAGTCAAGTCCGACTCTGTGACCCCATGGACTATAACACCTGCCAGGTTCCCTTCCATGGAATGCTCCAGGCAAGAATACTGGAATACAGGGTAGCTATTCCCTTCTCCAGGAAATCTTCCCAACCTAGGGATTGAATTCAGGTATCTCGGGGAAGGCAATGGCACCCCACCCCAGTACTTTTGCCTGGAAAATCCCATGGACGGAGGATCCTGGTAGGCTCCAGTCCATGGGATCGCTAAGAGTCGGACACGACTGAGCGACTTCACTTTCACTTTTCACTTTCATGCATTGGAGAAGGAAATGGCAACCCACTCCAGTATTCTTGCCTGGAGAATCCCAAGGACAGGGGAGCCTGGTGAGCTTCCGTCTGTGGGGTCGCACAGAGTCGGACACGACTGAAGCGACTTAGCAGCAGCAGCAGCATTGCAGGCAGATCCTTTAGTCTGAGCCCTTTCATTTTATGAAAATCGTTAAAATAAGGGTCTCTGATGCACTCTAGACAGGAAAGCCAACTTTCTCCCACATGGCCCACACTTAAAACTCCACGGGCCCCCTCTATTCTACTCAACTCTTACACATTTGTCCATGCCTACTCCCTGTCATCTGCCAGTCCCATTGTGGTTTTGTAGGAAAATGGGTCATCAGTCCCTAAAACTGTGAATTGAGCATTTTTCTTTGGCTTTAAAATATCAGGCATATAATAATAAAGATCCAGCAAACCACTGAAAGCAAATGGCACCTACAAAAATCTCTGGTGACTCTGCCTTTTCCTCTTTCTTTCTTGGTCCTGCTCAGAGCTGTCTCATTGGCAGGCAGCCGCCTGTGAAATGCGCACATTTCAAAGCAAATGGTTCCAGGAGCTCATAATTGCTGCCAAACGTGTGCAGATTTTAATAGCCCATTTTCATTAGCCCTGTGTGAAATCACCTGTCTCTGTGTTGTTACCCAACTTAATTGTCAATTATGGTGATTAAGTTTGGCTTTCACTACCATCTCTGGTAATCATTAGTATTATCTCTGAGGCTGAACGAAGGAAAAAAATTATGCCAGGAAGAAAACCATTTTGCAAGTGAAGGTGAATATTTTGGTGTCAGTGAGTGAGGTAGCATTTTTCTTTTTTCAGGTTGAACCAAACCTGAGTCTAGCTGTCGTTTCCAATTTGCCTTTATATGTCTCGGGACAGATCAACTGTCTTTTGTCACTTGGTTTCCTGTCATCAAGCAGGGGTTCCTGATACCCATCCCCTTCCGATTCTTCGGAGGTGTGCTCCATCACTAATTAGGAAAGTAAGTAAGATAATTAATACCTTTAAAGTGCTTTCAGTAATGTTGATGACTCTGAGTATAATAGGTGAAGCCCTAGAAACTTTTGGGAGCTTGCATAGAAAGTGCTGCCAAAGGGAAATGAGATTTTGATGGCTGATACTTTTCTAATTTCATCAGCCCTGTTAAATTTTGAACTTCTAGCCTTGGCTTCCTACATAGAATTATCTAATTGTGACTCTTAACTAATAGTTTACATTTTTTCTGGAATGTGGAATGAACAATAATGAAAGTAAGGAAAACCATAAATTCTTTCCTTCTTCCTTTACAAATTTTAAATTAGTAAAATCCCCAACCCCATTTCTGTTATGCTTTTATGGGATTGGGATTTCAGGACATGACAGAATAATGAAAGACATTTTTAAAATGATATCATTAGAGATTCTCTCTAATATTTGAATGCCCTATGTCCCCAAGGTTTCCAACATTCTTAAGATGATAGTTTCCTTGATCGTTTCAAAACACTTTGAGGAAAAGAGTAAGAGATTTTTTTTCCCTATCAATAATTTAATGGGAAGAAATAAATTAAGTAATGCAAGCTTAAGGGATATGGAGAGTGAATCAGTAACTATTTACTGCCTTCTGGGATAGAGAGGGAATATCTCACACAATCCTCAGTAACACCATGTAAGAGCATAACCTAGCAGAGACCCTGGCAAGTCTAGACTGAGACTGAGAATTATAAAGGAATTAGCTTTCTGGATAGCTTCCCTTCTTTTCCAACTTAAAAAAAAAAAAAAATTTCCGTAAGTCAAAAAGAAAAACACCAAACCAGTATATTAACACATATATATGGAATGTAGAAAGATGGTAACAACGACCCTATATGCAAGACAGCAAAAGAGACACAGATGTAAAGAACAGACTTCTGGACTCTGTGGGAGAAGGCAAGAGTGGGATGATTTGAGAGAATAGCATTGAAACATGTATATTACCATATGTGAATTAGATGACCAGTCCAACTTCAATGCATGAAGCAGGACACTCAAAGCCAGTGCACTGGGACAACCCAGAGGGACGGGATGAGGAGGCAGATGGGAGGGGGACACATGTACACCCGTGGCTGATTCATGTCAATGTATGGCAAAACCCACAGCAATATCTGAATGTTGAGCTTTAAGCCAACTTTTTCACTCTCCACTTTCACTTTCAGCAAGAGGATTTTTGGTTCCTCTTCACTTTCTGCCATAAGGGTGGTGTCATCTGCATATCTGAGGTTATTGATATTTCTCCCAGCAATCTTGATTCCAGGCTACCCACTCTGTATTCCGGCCTGGAGAATTCCAGTACAGTCCATGGGGTCACAAAGAGTCGGACATGATTGAGCAACCATCACTTTCATCAAGCCAAACTCCCAGGGTTCGCTCTGATATATGCACACTCTCCTGGGCAGGAGTCCATCATTGCTCTTCATGTAATCACTTTACTCATCACTGTTAACTCCCTGATACATCCCTCTTAGTACCGATTCTATATTTTTTCATACTCCCTAAACCTTCCACCTTTGACCCAACTCCTTCTCCACAACTTCAGCAGATGGCCATTCTACTAGAATATGCCCCCCACTTCAAATGGATGCTCCCTGACTTTTCTTCATAGAGACTTGATCACCATAGCAACCACTGCGGGCTTTGGTTCATTTCCTCAGAAGCCCCTACTGGCAGAGATAGCTGAATCATGGAACTTTTGCAAGGAAATGCAACTATACTCCAATGAAAATTTTAAAAAGATGTGATGAGCATACCAAAGGTGACTTACAAACAGGAATCATTAACTTCATGATATAAAACAGCAATGTTGACCTCGAGGAGAATAAAGTCCAAGACCCTCTTGGGCTCTCTTTCACCCAATACTTCCCTGTCTCCTGCCCTCTCACAGGATGACTTGGGATACAGTGGGAGACTCTCCCCTAAAGGAGGAGTCCAGGTTGGGATTGGCCAGTTATCAGCGGGTAAAGCTCTTAAAGAAAACAGTCTCAGTGTGTTTTGTTTCTCTTCTCTTCTTTTGTTTCCTCTTCTCTCCTTTTCTTTCCTTCCAGGGGCAGCCTTGGCAATCTTTCCTCCTCATCTCCCACTGATGGCAGGATCTAGTGCTCAGGAGTGAGAAGATCCATGGGCAAGTAGCAGAGGTCAAATCCACATGCAAACTGCAACTGGTACTTGTCTTTTCCTTGTTGCCTGTTATAGTTGTAGGATCAGGGAGGAGGGTTTGGTTTTGTGGAAGGTATTTACAAAGAGTGGGCCCAACAGCCTGCTTTGTTTCCATGCAATTCAATCCAACCCACTTAGAGAAGTAATTTCTCCAAACAGTACAGCCTAGACCACCAGAATTTAGAGACTAGTCTACAGACATTGCACAATATTACTTTACTTTCTCTGATTTACTTCATCTTTTGTCTATAACCATCAGAATCATTTTAATGGAAGGGTTATACAGAATCCCTAAAACCTCTGAATAAAATATCACTTTAATATAGTATTAATGTCACCCTATAATAGAATCTGGAGTAGGCAATGGCACCCCACTCTAGTACTCTTACCTAGAAAATCCCATGGATGGAGGAGCCTGGAAGGCTGCAGTCCATGGGGTCACTAAGAGTCGGACACGACTGAGCGACTTCACTCTCACTTTTCACTTTCATGCATTGGAGAAGGAAATGGCAAACCACTCCAGTGTTCTTGCCTGGAGAATCCCAGGGATGGGGGAGCCTGGTGGGCTGCTGTCTATGGGGTCACACAGAGTCGGACACGACTGAAGTGACTTAGCATTAGCATAATAGAATCTCCATTCTATTATGTACAACACCTGATTCCAGTATCCACTCTATCCCTCAATCTCAATTCTTTCATCAATAAATGAAGCTACAAAGATGTTGACTTTAACCTCAGCTGTAAAAGGGGGTTGAACTATGCATTTTTTAAATTTAATTTTTAATTGGAGGAAAATTGTTTTACAGTGTTGTATTGGTTCTGGCATACAACAACGCAAATCAGCCATAATTATATATAGATCCCTCCCTCTTGTGCCTTCCTCCCCTCCACCATATCCCACCCATCTAGGTCATCACAGAACACCAGGCTGGGCTCCTTGTGTTATATAGCAACTTCCTACTAGTTATCTATTTCACACATGATAGTATATATATATGTGTGTGTGTGTGTGTGTGTGTGTGTGTGTGTGTGTCAGCGCTGCTTTCTCAGTCTGCCTAACCCTCTCCTCCCACTGTGTACACAAGTCCATTCTCTGCATCTCCATTCCTTTCCTGCAAATAGGAACTATGCATTTTTATATTTACTTTTTAACCTGGCTTTTTATCCATTCAGATCAGTCGCTCAGTCGTGTCCGACTCTTTGCGACCCCATGAATCATGCCTTATTTTCTGTGCTTCAAAGCACTGATTCAGTGTCTTTTATATGGTAACTTTCTAAAACCTATCTGTGGTACCAGAATAATAAGTTCTCAGAATTGGAAGGGATCTGAGAAGTCATAGGACCCAGTCCCACATCCTGGAATTAATCTCCTCCTAAACTTCCCAGGTAAATGATTCATCTTCATGGATGCTCCAGGGAGGAGGAGGCTGCTGCCTCACAGGGCTCCATACTGTTGTTGTGCAGTCCTCATTGCTGGAAAGTGCTTCCTTACCTTGTGCTGAAATTCGTCTTCCTATGAGGGCCACCCATCATACCTCTTGCTGTTCTCAGAACCACACATTGTCTCTTCCTCAGTGCATCTCATAGCTCTTCAAGGATTCAAAGTAGCTTTCATGTTATGCTATGCTATGCTAAGTCACTTCAGTCGTGGCCGATTCTGTGTGACCCCAGAGATGGCAGCCCACAGGCTCCACCGTCCCTGGGATTCTCCAGGCAAGAACACTGGAGTGGGTTGCCATTTCCTTCTCTGAAAGTGAAAAGTGAAGTCGCTCAGTCATGTCTGACTCTTAGTGACCCCGTGGATTGCAGCCTAACAGGTTCCTCTGACCATGGGATTTTCCAAGCGAGAGTACTGGAATGGGGTGCCATTGCCTTCTCCAAGCTTTCATGTTAAGGGGGTTTTAAATAACCTCCATTCCTTTATATGTTCTTCAGAGGAAATGTCTTTCAGGACCCTGTATCTCTCCTTTGGAGGTTGGTTGGTCAAAATTTCTCATAAACTATGGAGTCTAGAATCAACCACACAGAACAATGAGCAGAGAAAAGTGGACAAAACTTCTGTCCATGTATTGATGCTTTGGAGAAGGCAATGGCACCAGTACTCTTGCTTGGAAAATCCCATGGATGGAGGAGCCCGTTAGGCTGCAATCCATGGGGTCGCTAAGAGTCAGACACGACTGAGAGACTTCACTTTCACTTTTCACTTTCATGCATTGGAGAAGGAAATGGCAACCCACTCCAGTGTTCTTGCCTGGAGAATCCCAGGGACGGGGGAGCCTGGTGGGCTGCCGTCTATGGGGTCGCACAGAGTTGGACACGACTGAAGTGACTTAGCATAGCATAGCATTGATGCTTAGGAAAACAGCGTTTCTGTCAGTGGTTCTATTGCCTATTTATTAATAGTTTACAGACGCAGTGAAAACACACATGTCATTTCATGCAAAATTCTGTGGAGTCCAATCTTACCCATCCCAAACTTGTGCAGCCACATTTGGAGGCCAGGTAAATGGCTTTATATTAATCCCTATTAATTGACTGTCCTTACTGTTCAAGCCTATTGAGATGTTCTTAAAACCCTCGCTCGATTAGGAATAATGATCCTTTTCTCAAGTGATACTGTGAAGGTTAGATGAAATAATACGTACAAAGCACGTAGAATTCCCCACACATAGAAGTTCTTAATAAACAGTTCATATTATTACAGCCAACCTAATGATGGATTGGAGAAGGCAATGGCACCCCACTCTAGTACTCTCACCTGGAAAATCCCATGGATGAAGGAGCCTGGTGGGCTGCAGTCCATGGGGTCACTAAGAGTCGGACACAACTGAGCAACTTCACTTTCACTTTTCACTTTCATGCATTGGAGAAGGAAATGGCAACCCACTCCAGTGTTCTTGCCTGGAGAATCCCAGGGACAGGGGAGCCTGGTGGGCTGCCGTCTATGGGGTCGCACAGAGTCCACTGAAGCGACTTAGCAGCAGCAGCAGCAATGATGGATTGACTCTAAATCTCTACCAGTTCTGGCATTTTAGGATTTTATTATTTTTAGGATAAACAGATAATTTGGAACTCCTCGTTCTCAGTTTCATACTTACCCTAACATTTTTGTTTGTTGCATGTTATTATACCCTGCTCATGACCTAAATAGTAAAGAACCTGCTTGCCAGTGCAGGAGACATGAGAGGCACAGGTTCGATCCCTGGGTCAGGAAGATCCTCTGGAGGAGAGCATGTCAACCCACTCCAGTATTCTTGCCTGGAGAATACCATGAACAGGGGAGCGTGGTGGGCTATGGTCCATGGGGTTGCAAACAGTCAGACACGACTGAAGTGACTTAGCACACACACATGCACACACACATGCAGGCCTGACCTAAAAAGTACAGAAGTAACAGGTTAAAAAGCAAAACATTCCTTTCCTACCTCTACAACTAAGTTAGCCAAGTGATACAAGCAAAGATCACCAGACTGTCACCAGCAGTAAATTATTTACTAAAGAAAAAGAGTTTGCTCAGAGGACAGAGTCAGAAACATTCATTAAGAATTATTAAGCAGGGGCAATTTCAATGCTGTGTGTGAAATCAGAAAACAGAAATAAAACTTGATGCAAAAAAAGACATTTTTGTATTTCATACAAATGTGAGTCAACAAATGAAATAATCTGATGTATGTAGATATATAAAATGAGTTAAATATAGCTTTAAGGAATGAGTTTTAGCTGGTTGCATGATTAAGACCATGAAAGTTGCCATCAAACTGGCATTGCCAAATTTCTCAAAGTGTGATTCAAGGATTTCATGCACTGGAATCACCTGAGGTACTTGTTTAAAATGAAGATTCCTACCCACTACTATATATAAAACAGTCAACAAAGATCTACTGTATAGTACAGGGAACTCAACTCAATAATTTGTAATAACCTATGTGGGAAAAGAAACTGAGAAAGAATGGAAATATGAATATGGATATGGATATATTCATATGTATAACTAAATCACTTTGTTGTACACCTGAAACTAACATAACACTATAAATCAACTATCCTCCAATATAAAACTAAAAAAAAATTTTAATGAAGATTCCTAGATATTGAATCAAACCACTGAATTGGAATTGTTAAGACTGGACCCAGGAATTTGAATTTTAACCATGGCATGTGTAGATTCTGGTGTCCACAAAAAAAATGAGACCCTCTGCAGTGTAATGGGCACCTGAAGGGCAAAGAGCAGCCACTGCATGGAGGGAAGAGAGGGAACTTCTCCACCTGTACCTTCACACACATCTACTGTAGGCCTCAAGTCACCTCCTTGGAAGCTGTGTAGTTTGGAAGTCTCATTCATTTTGGGCCACAGAGGACACCATGCAGAGCAACTGGGGTCTTCACAGTCATCACACCTCCAATATGCCTCAGTAAGATAACTTACCCAGGAGTTTGCTAATCCCCGAAAGGCCAGAGAGACCTGTCCACCATTGACAACCCCATATAGCCAGAAGGCATTTGTAAGTTATTTTGAAGGTCTTAGTCAGCTTCCTGAATCACAATTTGGGGCCCTGCTCCTGAGTTCAGGGCCAACTGTCACATTTGTCCCATGTGGAAAAGGAATGGACATGTACCCAGGTTGTGACAATCAAATCACTGAAGGGATTTTGGAACTGAGTCTGAAGTTGGTTATGGTTTGCTAGCGCATTTTGTTAGAATATGTAAATTTGAGATCTGCATCCACTCTGTGGACAAAAAGGATGATAAAATTAATTAGCTATATAAGAAAATGGGCAGAGAGAAGCAAAGACATAATAGTTCTTATTTCAAGCCTCTTCTTCAGGGTCCAGTCTTCCTGCATTCTTTCCCTCAGATCCATGAAAGATCTCTGTATCCTTATGTTAAATGCCCCTTCACTCGTTTTTTATATCACACCAATTCAAGGGACTTTCAATTACTTTTAACTAAAAGAATCCTAATTAACTAAGTCCATTTTGCCATGTAACCATTTTTTTTTTCACCTCCTAGTATGTAATCTCTTCTGGTTATCTACCCCTCCACTCATATCTCTGTGTTCTGTGCTTTAAAAAAAAAAATCTTTTAGCCATGACATGTAGAATCTTAGCTTCCCAAACAGGGATCAAACCTGCAACCCTGAAGTCGAAGCCCAGTGTCTTAATCACTGGACCCCAGGGGAAGTCCCTGTGTTCTGTGCTTTTGATTCAATTTCCTGCTGTTGTCCTCTCACGCAAAGTTTACATGGAATGTTTCCTATAACTGACAAGCTTTTTTCCATCTTTAACTCTCTTCTGGCTTTAATTGGAGTCCAGTTCTGCCCGTTCCCTGTGTCCCTCTCAAGGGGAGGCTTCTCTTTTCATGTGTCTTTTCATGTGTCTTCTTCCCTGTGATTAAGGAATGTCCACTGGGGTTTGTCTAGAAAGAAGCGGCAGATTGGCTACGTTTGAGATGCCTTCTGTTACCCTGTTGTCTCCCCACCTCATGTGGGGAGACATGCACTCACATACCTCATTCTCTAGCAAAACTGAGATTCCTTCCAGCCTTGGTCTCCTTCTCCATGTGCTGTTCCCACTACCTGATAATCTTTTTAATCTTCTTCACCTGACTAACTTCTACTCCCCCTTTTGTGCTCAGTTGCCAAATCATGTCCAACTCTTTGCGACCCCACGGACTGTAGCCTACCAGGCTCCTCTGTCCATGGAATTCTCCAGGCAAGAATACTGGAGTGGGTTGCCATGTCCTTCTCCAGGGGATCTTCCCAACCCAGGGATCAAACCCACATCTCCTGCATTTGGAAGTTCTTTACCCCTGACCCATTAGGGACGCCCACTCACCCTTTAGGTCTCACTAACTTGTCCCTCACTCTGGGAAGTTTTCCCTGATACCTTTTCTGAGAGTCAGGCTCCCTTGCTCCATTCTCCCGTTATAGTGTGCTCCCCCTATCTTCACATTTAACTACCTGCCAACACTACTGGGCCAATCATCAGTCTTTCCTATAGATTTTAAGCCCCATAAAACCAGGAGCTTTGTAGTTCTTGTTTTTACTTTCTCAACACACATGAGAGAAAGAGGCGATTTGGCCTAACTTTGGACTCCCAGTTGCTGGAACAGTGTTAGGTCTTTCTTGGCAAGAATTCCATAGAACATTTGTTAAGGAAATGAACAGTCTTCCTCTGAGCTAAGAATGTATCGACCTGCAGATTTCCATAATATGAAGACACATTTGGGATCCTGAGAGATAAAGAAGCCTTAGCTAGGGGCCAAAAGATATACGAGGGAGTTTTGCAACTACAAGAGAGCAAGACACTGTTTTGCAATGAGTTGATTGGGACATTCCCTGGGTGAGAATCCGCTTCCTGTCATGGTAGTATGACAGGAGCTAACATGGCTCTGCTGATTCCGAACCACCCATGGATGAGCCCCCTCCTTCATACCCCCTCTCTTTTCCTCCTGTGTGGATCTTCATTTCTGATGCAAGGGAATGTAGAAAGCATGGTAGTGGTCTTTTAAATTTGTCTCCTAACCTTGAAAATCCTTCCTGCTCTCCTCGTTTCTCACCACTTATCCCAGGACAAACACTGGTGGCTTTTTTTCTGTGTATATTAGATCAGATCAGATCAGATCAGATCAGTACCTCAGTCATGTCCGACTCTTTGCGACCCCATGAACTGCAGCACGCCAGGCCTCCCTATCCATCACCAGCTCCTGGAGGTCACTCAGACTCACATTCATCGAGTCAGTGATGCCATCCAGCCATCTCATCCTCTGTTGTCCCCTTCTCCTCCTGCCCTCAATCCCTCCCAGCATCAGAGTCTTCTCCAATGAGTCAACTCTTCGCATGAGGTGGCCAAAATACTGGAGTTTCAGCTTGAGCATCATTCCTTCCAAAGAAATCCCAGGTTTGATCTCCTTCAGAATGGACCGGTTGGATCTCCTTGCAGTCCAAGGGACTGTCAAGAGTCTTCTCCAACACCACACTTCAAAAGCATCAATTCTTCGGCGCTCAGCCTTCTTCACAGTCCAGCTCTCACATCCATACATGACCACAGGAAAGACCATAGCCTTGACTAGGCGAACCTTTGTTGGCAAAGTGATGTCTCTGCTTTTCAATATGCTATCTAGGTTGGTCATAACTTTCCTTCCAAGGAGTAAGCGTCTTTTAATTTCATGGCTGCAGTCACCATCTGCAGTGATTTTGGAGCCCAGAAAAATCAAGTCTGACACTGTTTCCACTGTTTCTCCATCTATTTCCCGTGTAGTGATGGGACCAGATGCCATGATCTTCGTTTTCTGAATGTTGAGCTTTAAGCCAACCTTTTCACTCTCCACTTTCACTTTCATCAAGAGGCTTTTGAGTTCCTCTTCACTTTCTGCCATAAGGGTGGTGTCAGCTGCATATCTGAGGTTATTGATATTTCTCCCGGCAATCTTGATTCCAGCTTGTGTTTCTTCCAGTCCAGCATTTCTCATGATGTACTCTGCATATAAGTTAAATAAACATGGTGACAGTATACAGCCTTGACGTACTCCTTTTCCTATTTGGAACCAGTCTGTTGTTCCATGACCAGTTCTAACTGTTGCTTCCTGACCTGCATACAGATTTCTCAAGAGGCAGATCAGGTGGTCTGGTATTCCCATCTCTCTCAGAATTTTCCACAGTTTATTGTGATCTACACAGTCAAAGGCTTTGGCATAGTCAATAAAGCAGAAATAGATGTTTTTCTGGAACTCTCTTGCTTTTTCCATGATCCAGCGGATGTTGGCAATTTGATCTCTGGTTCCTCTGCCTTTTCTAAATCCAGCTTGAACATCAGGAATTTCACGGTTCACATATTGCTGAAGCCTGGCTTGGAGAATTTTGAGCATTACTTTACTAGCGTGTGAGATGAGTGCAATTGTGCGGTAGTTTGAGCACTCTTTGGCATTGCCTTTCTTTGGGATTGGGATGAAAACTGATCTTTTCCAATCTTGTGGCCACTGCTGAGTTTTCCAAATTTGCTGGCATATTGAGTGCAGCACTTGCACAGCATCATCTTTCAGGATTTGGAATAGCTCCACTGGAATTCCATCACCTCCACTAGCTTTGTTCCTAGTGATGCTTTCTAAGGCCCACTTGACTTCACATTCCAGGATGTCTGGCTCTAGGTCAGTGATCACACCATCATGATTATCTGGGTCGTGAAGCTCTTTTTTGTACAGTTCTTCTGTGTATTCTTGCCACCTCTTCTTAATATCTTCTGCTTCCGTTAGGTCCACACCATTTCTGTCCTTTATCGAGCCCATCTTTTCATGAAATGTTCCTTTGGTATCTCTGATTTTCTTGAAGAGATCTCTAGTCTTCCCCATTCTGTTGTTTTCCTCTATTTCCTTGCATTGATCGCTGAAGAAGGCTTTCTTATCTCTTCTTGCTATTCTTTGGAAGTCTGCATTCAGATGTTTATATCTTTCCTTTTCTCCTTTGCTTTTTGCTTCTCTTCTTTTCGCAGCTATTTGCAAGGCCTCCCCAGACAGCCATTTTGATTTTTTTGCATTTCTTTTCCATGGGGATGGTCTTGATCCCTGTCTCCTGTACAACGTCACGAACCTCATTCCATAGTTCATCAGGCACTCTATCAGATCTAGGCCCTTAAATCTATTTCTCATTTCCACTGTATAATCATAAGGGATTTGATTTAGGTCATACCTGAATGATCTAGTGGTTTTCCCTACTTTCTTCAATTTCAGTCTGAATTTGGCAATAAGGAGTTCATGGTCCGAGCCACAGTCAGCTCCCGGTCTTGTCTTTGCTGATTGGATAGAGCTTCTCCATCTTTGGTTGCAAAGAATGTAATCGATCTGATTTCAGTGTTGACCATCTGGTGATGTCCATGTATAAAGTCTTCTCTTGTGTTGTTGGAAGAGGGTATTTGCTATGACCAGTGCATTTTCTTGGCAAAACTCTGTTAGTCTTTGCCCTGCTTCATTCCATATTCCAAGGCCAAATTTGCCCATTACTCCAGGTGTTTCCTGACTTCCTACTTTTGCATTCCAGTCCCCTATAATGAAAAGGACATCTTTTTTGGGTGTTAGTTCTAAAAGGTCTTGTAGGTCTTCATAGAACCGTTCAACTTCAGCTTCTTCAGCATTACTGTTTGGGGCATAGACTTGGATTACTGTGACATTGAATGGTTTGCCTTGGAAACGAACAGAGATCATTCTATCATTTTTGAGATTGCATCCAAGTACTGCATTTCAGACTCTTTTGTTGTCCATGATGGCCACTCCATTTCTTCTGAGGGATTCCTGCCCACAGTAGTAGATATAATGGTCATCTGAGTTAAATTCACCCATTCCAGTCCATTTGAGTTCGTTAATTCCTAGAATGTCAACATTCACTCTTGCCATCTCTTGTTTGACCACTTCCAATTTGCCTTGATTCATGGACCTGACATTCCAGGTCACTATGCAATATTGTTCTTTACAGCATCAGACTTTAGTTCTATCACCAGACACATCTACAGCTGGGTATTCTTTCTGCTTTGGTTCCATCCCTTCATTCTTTCTGGAGTTATTTCTCCACTGATCTCCAGTAGCATATTGGGCCCTTACTAACCTGGGGAGTTTCTCTTTCAGTATCCTATCATTTTGCCTTTTCATACTGTTCATGGGGTTCTCAAGGCAAGAATGCTGAAGTGGTTTGCCATTCCCTTCTCCAGCGGACCACACCCTGTCAGATCTCTCCACCATAGAAACTGAATTTAGTCAAGGTACAAGCACTTGTCCCATATTTGCCCCGTACAGTATTCCATATTTCATAACATTCCCAGGAAGAAATCTAGTCTAAACCTTCCAGCCTTGACTGAAAAATTCAGTTTCTTATCTAATGCACACAGAAGAAAAGCCAATAGTGTTTGTCCTGGGATAAGTACAAGTAAGATGAGCAAGAGACATGGGTTAAATCCCTAGGTTGGGAAGATCCCCTGGAGAAGGAAACAGCAACCTGTATTCTTGCTGGGAAATCCTATAGACAGAGGAGCCTAGTGGGCTGCAGTCCATGGGTTGCAAAGAGCAGACATGACTGAGCACACACACACACTCAAGATGATTATAAAAGACAAATATCTGAAAGTATCTACAGAGTGTTATTAATCAAGATTGGCCCTTTTCATAGAGAAAGCAATTGCTTTCTGAAATTTCCCATCACATCCATGAATGACTTCATAATTATCTATCTCATGGTCCAAAGAGACAGGTAACCCTGAGCACAGGTAACAGAAAGATAGTGCTTGGTAAGATTTCTGTTATATTATTCTTCATTTTTTGAAAGCATATTTTCTTACTTAAATAGCCAACATTAAACACAACCATTTAAAATATTATAAGTATATGAAAAATATAAGATTCAAATAAACAATTAGAAAAGAATGTCTATATGTGAATAACTGAGTCACTTTGCTATACAGCAGAGATTGGCACAACATTATAATCAATTATATGTCAACAAAAATTAAAATAGAATTAAAAAATAAGCAGGTAAAATCAGACATCTTTCTCAGGCTTCCCTGATGGTCCAGCGGTTGAGAATCTACCTCACAATGCACGGGACACAGGTTCGGTTCCTGGTCTGATAAGATACCAACCACATGCTGTGGGGCAACCAGGTCCGTGCACCACAACTACTGAGCCCATGCTTTAGAACCTGAAAGCCACAAGAGAAGCCACTGCAGTGCAAAGCCCACACAACACAACTGGAGAATAGCCCCTGCTCACTACAACTAAAGAAAGCCTCAGATCAGATCAGATCAGTCGCTCAGTCGTGTCCGACTCTTTGCGACCCCATGAACTGCAGCACGCCAGGCCTCCCTGTCCATCACCAGCTCCCGGAGGTCACCCAGACTCATACCCATCGAGTCAGTGATGCCATCCAGCCATCTCATCCTCTGTCGTCCCCTTCTCCTCCTGCCCTCAATCCCTCCCAGCATCAGAGTCTTCTCCAATGAGTCAACTCTTCGCATGAGGTGGCCAAAATACTGGAGTTTCAGCTTTAGCATCATTCCTTCCAAAGAAATTCCAGGATTGATCTCCTTCAGAATGGACTGGTTGGATCTTCTTGCAGTCCAAGGGACTTTCAAGAGTCTTCTCCAACACCACAGTTCAAAAGCATCAATTCTTCGGCGCTCAGCCTTCTTCACAGTCCAGCTCTCACATCCATACATGACCACAGGAAGGACCCTAGCCTTGACTAGGTGAACCTTTGTTGGTAAAGTAATGTCTCTGCTTTTGAATATGCTATCTAGGTTGGTCATAACTTTCCTTCCAAGGAGTAAGCGTCTTTTAATTTCATGGCTGCAGTCACCATCTGCAGTGATTTTGGAGCCCAGAAAAAAAGAAAGCCTAGGCACAACAACAAAGACCCAGCACAGCCAAAAATAATTAAAAATAAATAAATTTAAAAAATCTTTCTCACATTATATATCACTGCTCAGTCTAATCCTGATTTATATTCTCAGGCTTTGGTAAAGGTTTCCTTCTAATTCATCTGAGTTCTTATATTACTTTCATTCTTGCTGCTGCTGCTGCTGTTGCTAAGTCACGTCAGTCGTGTCCTACTCTGTGCGACCCCATAGACGGCAGCCCACCAGGCTCCACCATCCCTGGGATTCTCCAGGCAAGAACACTGGAGTGGGTTGCCATTTCCTTCTCCAGTGCATGAAAGTGAAAAGTGAAAGTGAAGTCACTCAGTCGTGTCCGACCCTCAGCGACCCCATGGACTGCAGCCCACCAGGCTCCTCCGTCCCTGGGATTCTCCAAGCAAGAACACTGGAGTGGGTTGCCATTTCCTTCTCCAGTGCATGAAAGTGAAAAGTGAAAGTGAAGTTACTCAGTTGTGTCTGACTCCTCACGACCCCATGGACTGTAGCCCACCAGGCTCCTCCATCCATGGGATTTCCCAGGCAAGCGTACTGGAATGGGTTGCCATTGCCTTCTCCTACTTTCATTCCTAGAACATATTATTAGGCTAAATCGTGGATTTCAGTTGATTTTGGTACCACAACTTCCCTCAGTCACAGCCACGGGTGATTTCTTTACCCAGCTTGCCTATTAGGACTAAATATAGAACTCCACTGCCTTCCCCCGGCTCATCTTCTGTTTCTTTTACAACTTCTCTTATAAGCAGCATAAGTGGAAAGAGAACAATTAGTCATGTTAGTTGGTTGTATAAGGAGCAGGAACCTCTGTGACTATCTTTTTCATGATAAGGGAATAATATTTTATTTTCCTCAGAACAATAATAGGAGCTATTCCTCTTTGAAGCAGTTTTTCCTCACTAGGAAGAACTTAAGTTTGCATAAAATGATTTCTCACAGCAGTTGCTCTAGAAAGTTGTTGCACACACAAAGTGCTTCCAGTTAAAGGAAGCAGGTGCCTTTTCATAGAAGACAAGTTTTAAGACAAAACACACACACAGAAAATTTCACAACGCTTTACAACAAATACTCTCAGGAATTCTATCTTACCACAATCCTCCGTGAAGTTCAGACGAACACATGTGCTATGGTCATACTGAGGCATTTCTTTTGGTTTCGAAGATTATTTGTCTTCCCCACTGTAAAAGTGCAGAAATACCAAAGGCTGCCAGCAAAATGTCCATTGGAGTCACTGAGTCAATGAATCCTGGATCTACTGCTGGGAAACCGTGATTTATCCTCCTCGGCAACCAGGATCATTAACAGGAGCAGAGTGGCCATGTGAGGAGCCTCCTTCTCCCCACTCTCCTCCATTCAGTGTTCTTCCCCTGGAGTCCTCACCTTCTGTGTGCACATGGGATGAGTCAGGTGACCCACAGTCACCTGAACCTGCCTTGTGGGTTACTAAACTGAGCCAAATGATGCCAGAGGAAGTGCATTCCAGAAAGGAAACCTTTCCACCAAATTGAGTTCCAAATTTTCAGAAAACAAGTCAGAAGGTACTGATAGAAACTCATTCTTTTTCTAGTGATTAATATTTATCCGTTGAGATTCTAAACCAGAAACTCAGTCTCTTCTCCTCTTTCATTTATGTAGGAGGGATACTTAAGTAAGGAGAGAGAGTAATATTAACAACCACAGCATGACTTCATTTAATCCCCTAGTAACCCTGTGGATTAAATACTATTATTATCTCTAATATACAAATGAGGAAGCTGAGGCTTAAATAGTGAGTAACCTGCCCAAAGTTATTAGAACTGAGATATAGCCCTGGGATAAGACCCTCACTCTATCCTTGCTCAGCTCTTTTATAGTTCTTGGCTGGCATACCCCAAGGGGATATGAACAGAAGTAGGGTGGGGCTCTGGTTCTGCTCCAGGCTCTACTGAAAAGGGAAGAGGCTTCTTGGGCCACTAGGTGAAACTAAGAGCTCTGCTCTTTTATCTAAGGGTCAGTAAGCAAATAAAAGAAACCTGGAAGATAAAAGGAGCTTCTTACAAATTTACCCAAGGTGGCCGTTTCAGTCAAACCTCTCTACTTCACTCACTCCTCGGTGAGGAATGGATGTTTAAAGATTGTTAATTTTGTGACTTGGGGGTGGGTTGTCTTTGATTTTAAGAGATCTTATGTCTGACCTGCTCAAATTCCCCTTTTCAACTGAGAGTTTCAAAGGCATTTGATATACTTTACATTTATAAACTATATTAGTGATGGGAGCCATATGAAAATGACCCAATCTTAAATCTTTATAGGAACAGTCTTTTCTCTCACTTTGTAGGTTGGGTTAGCTAGTGTAACATGGAAGGTAAGAGAGAAGAGTGTGTTTCAACCACACACTGCCACAGAAAAGCAAATGGCCTGCCAGTGATGCTGATTCATTGCCAAGTTGCACGATTCTGAAAGAATCAATTGAGTTATCCTAAGTGCAATCTTTAACCAGGCCCCTCCCTGTTCATATATACATATTCATCACTTTTATCAAAAGATAATCCATTCTGGAAAAGCAGCTGCTTTCTAAATAAATTGCTGCTTCCTTAGCAGCTGAATCCAACAGGCTGTTTTTCTCACTTGACTGAATTTGTTCTGACAACAGTGCATGCCAGTCATTTGCTCTTTTCCTTTCATAATTTGGTTTTATTATTAATCTATTCATTATGTTTATTGGCTCTGTCCATTATTTGGGAGCCTTAGTGCATATTTACAAGTGCAATAGAAAGAGACAGCCTCAGCTATTACAGTTTAGAGTCTAATAGGCAAAGACATAAAATGAACCCTCTATCTTCTACCTCTGACTGAAACCATGGGGGGCTACTGGGTTGACTTACCAAACTGACTAGCTAAAACAATATGATCCAGATAATGCAAACAAGTAAATGGTTTGCTTGATTTTTACCCCAACTGATTCAAATTCAAATTTAAATAATCCTTTTAAAAATAATTAATATACAAGGGGTTCCCAGGTTGCACTAGTGCTAAAGAACCCACCTGCTAATGCAGGAGACATAGATTTGACCCCTGAGTCAGGAAGATCCTCTAAAAGAGGGCATGGAAACCCACCTCAGTTTTCTTTTCTGGAGAATCCCACGGACAGAGGAGCATGGCAGACTGTAGTACACAGAGTTGCAAAGAGTAAGAGACAACTGAAGTATCTTAGCACACCATGCACACATTAACATAAAATTCACATACCATAAAACTCACCCCTTTAAAATATACAATTCAGTGGGTTTTTTGTTTTTTTTTTTTACTATATTCACAAAGTTGTATAGCCATTACCACCTTCTAATTCCAGGACATTTTCATCTTCACCCCACCAAAGGATTTCTTACCCAACAGCAGTCATTTCTCCTCCCCCAGCACTCTTGGCAACCACAAGTTTGCTTTCTTTGTCTATGGATTTGCTTATTCTGGGCATATTATATAATGGAATAACATGTGACCTTTTGTGTATGGCTTCTTTCAATAAACAAAGTTTTCAAGTTCATCTATGTTGTAGCATACATTCATACTTCAATCCTTTATTATTCTTAAAGACTATTTTTTGTAGAGCAGTTTTAGGTTCACAGCAAAATTGAGAAGAAGCATAGAGATTGCCTATCCACTCCCTGCCCCCACACATGCACAGCCTCCTCCATTAGCAACACCCGCCCCCCACCAGAATGGTACATCTGTTAAGGTGGAAAAACCTACACTGACACCTCATAATGACCTAAAGTCCATAGTTTATATTGTAATTCACTCTTGGTATTGTACATTCTATTGGTTTGGACAAATGTATAATGACATATATACATCATTATCATATCATTAAATGATATTTTATGGTCTAAATGTACCACTGTTTATCCACTCACCTACTGAAGGACATCTTGGTTACTTCTAACTTGTCAATTGTGAATAATCCTGCTATAAATAATCCATAAGCAGATTTTTGTGTGAACATAAGCTTTCAGTTCCTTTGAATAATTACCAAGAAGCATGAATGCAAGGTAACCTGTGTATCTATTCTTCAGTGAAGTGTCTGTTGAAGTCTTTAGCCAATTTTAAAACTGGATCTTCTTATTGTTGAGTTTTAAGAGTTCTTTGTATATTTTTGATTAATCCTCTATCAGATGTGTCTTTTGCAAATATTTTTTCTCAGTTTGTGGTTTCCTCATTCTCTTGACATTATCTTTCACAGAGCAGAAATTATTAATTTTAATGAAGTTCAATATCAATTAATACTTTCAAGGTCTGTGCTTTGGTGTTGTATTTAAAGTCATTGCTCTATCCAAGGTAATCTAGTTTTTCTTCTGTGTTATTCTTTATAAATTTTACATTTAGGTCTTTGATTCATTTTCAGTTAATTTTTGTGAAGGGTGTAAAAGGCTTGTATCTATATTCACTCTTTTGCATTTAGATGTCCAGTGGTTCCAGCATGGATTGTTTACTTATTATTTTTATTTATTTATTTTTTGCTGTGTTGGGTCTTCACTGCTGCCTGTGGACTTTCTCTAGTTGCAGTGAGCAGGGGCTACTCTCTAGTTGTGGTGTGCAGGCTTCTTACTGCAGTGGCTTCTCTTGTTGTGGAGCACAGCCTCCGTATGTGGGCTTCAGTAGTTGTCGTGGGGCACAGGCTTCATTGCCTTGTGGAATGTGGGATCCTCCTGGACCAGGGATTGAACCAGTATTCCATGCATTGCAAGGTGGATTCTTAACCACTGGACCACCAATGAAGCCCCTATTTATTTTTAATAGAATTATAGTTGATTTACAATATTATATTACTTTTAGGTATATAGCACAATGATTCAATATTTTTATAGCTCACACTCCATTAAAAGTTTTAACAAGATAATGGCTATAATTCCCTGTGCTGTGCAATATATCCCATTGCTTATCCATTTTATACATGATAGTTTGTATCTATTAATTTCCTAACCCTAATTTGCCCCCTCTCTTCCCTCTTTTCTTTGGTAACTGCTCATTTGTTCTCTAGATCTGTGAGTCTGTTTACGTTTTGCATATATATTTGTTTGCATTATTTTTTTAGATTCCATTGTCTTAATTTGAAGATGATATCTAATATATCAGATCGGATCAGATCAGTCGCTCAGTCGTGTCCGACTCTTTGCGACCCCATGAACCGCAGCACGCCAGGCCTCCCTGTCCATCACCAGCTCCCAGAGGTCACCCAGACTCATACCCATCGAGTCAGTGATGCCATCCAGCCATCTCATCCTCTGTCGTCCCCTTCTCCTCCTGCCCTCAATCCCTCCCAGCATCAGAGTCTTCTCCAATGAGTCAACTCTTCGCATGAGGTGGCCAAAATACTGGAGTTTCAGCTTTAGCATCATTCCTTCTAAAGAAATTCCAGGATTGATCTCCTTCAGAATGGACTGGTTGGATCTTCTTGCAGTCCAAGGGACTCTCAAGAGTCTTCTCCAACACCACAGTTCAAAAGCATCAATTCTTCGGCGCTCAGCCTTCTTCAGAGTCCAGCTCTCACATCCATACATGACCACAGGAAAGACCATAGCCTTGACTAGGCAAACCTTTGTTGGTAAAGTAATGTCTCTGCTTTTGAATATGCTATCTAGGTTGGTCATAACTTTCCTTCCAAGGAGTAAGCGTCTTTTAATTTCATGACTGCAGTCACCATCTGCAGTGATTTTGGAGCCCAGAAAAATAAAGTCTGACACTGTTTCCACTGCTTCCCCATCTATTTCCCATGCAGTGATGGGACCAGATGCCATGATCTTCATTTTCCAAATGTTGAGCTTTAAGCCAACCTTTTCACTCTCCACTTTCACTTTCATCAAGAGGCTTTTTAGCCCCTCTTCACTTTCTGCCATAAGAGTCGTGTCATCTGCATATCTGAGGTTATTGATATTTCTCCCAGCAATCTTGATTCCAACTTGTGTTTCTTCCAGTCCAGCATTTCTCATGATGTACTCTGCATATAAGTTAAATAAACATGGTGACAATATACAGCCTTGACGTACTCTTTTTCCTATTTGGAACCAGTCTGTTGTTCCATGATATATAGAAAGTCATAAAGATTCAACCAAAAAAAACTGTTATAGCTAATCAAATTTAGTAAAGTTGAAGGATATAAAATCAACATACAGAAGTTAATTATATTTCTATACATTAAGAACAGGATATTTGAGGGAAAATATCTCATTCACAATAGCATCAAAAACAATGAAATAATCTGGAATAAATTTAACCAAGAAGGTAAAAGATATGTATACTGAAAACTACAAGACTCTGATGAAAGAAATTAAAGAAGACACAAACAAATGGAAAAATATCCTGTGTTCATGGGTTAGAAGAATTAATGTTGCTCATACTACCCAAAGCCATTTATATATTCAATGCAATATCTATCAAAATTCCAATGCCTTTTTTTTTTTTTTACAGCAATACAGCAAACAATCCTAAAATTCACATGAAATCACAAAGGACCCGGAATAGGTAAAGTAATCCTGAGAAAGAAGAACAAAACTGGAGGCATCACACTTGCTGATTTCAAACTATACTGCAAAGTATAGTATTCCAAACAGTATGATACTGGCATAATAACAGATATATACATCAAGGGAAAAGAACAGAGAGCTCAGAAATAAACCCATATATATTTGACCAAGAATACTCAATGGGGAAAGGACAGTCTCTTCAATGAATGGTGCTAGGATAACTGGAAAACCACGTGCAGAATTGGACACCTAGATTACACCACTGACAAAAATGAACTCAAAATGGATTAAATGCTGAATATAAGACCTGAAACTGTAAAACTCATAGAAGAAAACACAGAGGGCAATGTCTTGGCAATGATTTTTTTGGTAATAACAGCTTAAGCACAAATGACAAAGCAAAAATAAGTCAGCGGGACTACATCGAACTAAGAAAGTTCCTAGGCAGCAAAAATCAACAAAATGAGCAGAAAATGTTCAGAATGGGATAAAAGATTTGCAAACCATGTATCTGATAAGGGGGTAATATCCAAAATATAGAAAGAACTCACAGGACTCAGGGGAAAAATAACAAACAATCTGAAAAATGAGCAGACGATCTGAATAGCCCTTTTTTCCCAAAGAAGACAAATAAATGACCAACAGGGACACAAAAGGGTGCCCAACATCACTAATCATCAGGGGAATGCAAACCAAAACAATGAGATATCACCTCACACTTGTCAGAATGGCAAACATGGCAGAAGATAAAAGACAAAAAAAATTAGAGATAATGAGTATTGGAAAGGATGTGGGGAAAGGGGAAACTTTGGGCACTATGGGTACCCAAAGGGCAGCCACTATGGAAAACAGTGTGAAAGTGAAAGTGAAGTTGCTCAGTCGTGTCCAACTCTTTGCAACCCCATGGACAGTAGCCTATCAGGCTCCTCTGTCCATGGGATTTTCCAGGCAAGAGTACTGGAGTGGGCTGCCATTTCCTTCTCCAGCGGACCTTCCCAACCCAGGGATCGAACCCGGGTCTCCTGCATTGCAGACAGACGCTTTATCATCTGAGCCACCCATTTGGGACACAAACAGTATGAAGGTGCCTCAGAAAACTAAATACAGAACTACCATATAGTTCAGCGATGGTAATTATCCAAAGGAAATAGAAATGGTAACTCAAGGGCTTCCCTGGTGGCTCAGTGGTAAAGAATCCGCCTGCCAATATAGGAAACATGGGTTCAATCTCTGGTCCATGGATCCCACATGCTGCAGAGCAATTAAGACAGTGCACCACAACTACTGAGCCTGTGCTCTAGAACCCTACCTGTCTGTGCTTAATCACTCAGTCGTGTCCAACTCTTTGCAACCCCATGGACTGTGGCCTGCCAGGCTCCTCTGTCCATGGGGATTCTCCAGGCAAGAATACTGGAGTGGGTTGCTGTGCCCTCCTCCAGGGGATCTTCCCAATCCAGGGATCAAACCCAGGTCTCCCACATTGCAGGCAGATTCTTTACCATCTAAGCCACCAAGGAAGCCCAAGAATACTGGAGCGGGTAGCCTATCCCCGCTCCAGTGGAATTTCCCAACCCAGGAATTGAACCAGGGTCTCCTGCATTGCAGGCAGATTCTTCGGCAGCTGAGCTATCAGGGAAGCAGCCCAGAAGCTGTAACTACTGAGCCCACATGCCGCAATTACTGAAGCCCACATGCTCAAGAGCCTGTGCTCCTCAACAAGAGAAGCCACCACAATGTGAAGCCTGCACACCACAACCAGAGAGTAGCCCTTCCTTGCTGAAACTAGAGAAAAGCCTGTGCAGCAACAAAGACCCAGCACAGCCAAAAACAATAAATACATAAATTTTTAAAACTAGTAACTCAAAAAGATACATGCAGCCTCATATTCACTACAGCATTATTTATAATAGCCAAGACATAGAAACAACAAAGTGTCCACTAATAGATGATGGATAAAGAATATGTGCAATCTCTCTCTATAGATAATATTATTTGGCTATAAAAGAGAAGGAAATTTTCCAGTTTGCGACAACATGGACAGGCCTTGAGGCCATTATACTAAGTGAAATAAATCAGATAAAGAAAAACAAATACCACATGATCTCACTTATATATAGAATCTAAAAACGTCAAACTGGTAAAAACAGAAAGTAGAGTGATTATCAAGATCTGGGGAGTGTGGGAACTTGGAGAGATTGGTCAGTGGGTACAAATTTTCCACTAGAAGAGGAATAAGTTGTGGGAATCTAGTGCAAAACATTGTGACTATAGTTAACAATATTGCACTGTATACTTGAAAATTGCCAAGAAAGTAGATCTTCAATGTTTGCACCACAAAAAGATATGGTAATTATGCTATAGTGATAATTATATTGTAGTATATAGTGCATCAAATCACACTGTACACTTTAAACTTACACAAAGTTAAATGTAAGTTATATCTCAATAAAGCTAGCAAAATAAAGTGAAGCTGACTATTCAGCCCCTAAAACAAAACAGAACAGAACATTCCTTTAAAAAAAGATGATCAAGACAGATACACAAATGTTCAAGAAAGGGGAAATAAATATTTTTTCTCATATAAGCCTTTGATTAATCTTGAAAAACTATATCATACCATCCATATTATTAAGTAATATAAAAGATTTTCAACATAACTTTTAAAAGATACAAAGCATATAATTTTCAGGGTATCATACATATTGGCATATTTAATTAAGTTAGATACAGCACTCCTGTGGAATCTGAATAACAATTTGATTGCTACCATGATCCATTTTTGAAAATGCATAAACATGCTCTTTTTTAAGAGTTGGAAATATACATTATTTAATTTCCTTATTGAACTTCCATTTTATTAGAATTTTATCTAAATGTATTATAGTTTATGCTCTTAAGTACATAGATTGAAAGTAAGTTTTAAAATTTCTCATGACTTTAAAGCTCTAAGTATTAAAGTATACTTCTGAATTGAATTATAATAATAATAATGTCTACACATGGACATCACCAAATGGTCGATACTGAAATCATATTGATTATATTCTTTGTAGCCAAAGATGGAGAAGCTCTATACAGTCAGCAAAAACAAAGCCTGGAGCTGACTGTGGCTCAGATCATGAGCTCCTTACTGAAAAATTCAGGCTAAAATTGAAAAAAGTAGGAAAAAACACTATGTCATTCAGGTAAGACCTAACAACTCAAATCCCTTATTTGATATATACATATATTTGATATATAAATACAGTAAAGGTGATAAATAGATTCAAGGGATTAGGTCTGGTAGACAGAGTGGCTGAAGAACTGTGGACAGAGGTTTGTAACACTATATAGAAGACAATGACCAAAATCATCCCAAAGAAAAAGAAATGCGAGAAGGCAAAGTGGTTGTCTGAGGAGGCTTTACAAATAGCTGAGGGAAGAAGAGAAGTGAAAGGCAAGGGAGAAAGGGAAAGATATACCCAACTGAGTGCAAAATTCCAGAGACCAGCAAGGAGAAAGAAGAAGGCCTTATTCAGTGAACAGTGCAAAGAAATAGAGGAAAACAACAGAATGGGAAAGACTAGGGATCTCCAAGAAAATTAGAGATACCAAGGAAACATTTCATGTAATAATGGGCATGCTAAAAGGGCAGAAACAATAAGGACCTAACAGAAGCAAAAGAGACAAAGAACAGGTGGCAAAAATACACAGAAGAACTCTACAAGAAAGGTCATAATGACTAGATAACCATGATGGAATGGTCATTTACCTAGAGCTGGACATCCTGGAGTATGAATTCAAGTGGACATTAGAAAGCATTCAGTTCAGTCACTCAGTCATGTCCAACTCTTTGCAACCCCGTGGATTGCAGCATGTCAGGCTTCCCTGTCCATCACCAACTCCCAGAGCCTACTCACTCACGTCCATCACATCGGTGATGCCATCCAACCATCTCACCCTCTGTCGTCCCCTTCTCTTCCCACCTTCAGTCTTTTCCAGCATCAGGGTCTTTTCCACTGAGTCAGCTCTTTGCATCAGGTGGCCAAAGTACTGGAGCTTCAGCTTCAGCATCAGTCCTTCCAATGAATATTCAGGACTGATTTCCTGTATGAGGACTGGTTGGATCTCCTTGCAGTCCAGGGGACTCTCAAGAGTCTTCTCCAACACCACAGTTCAAAAGCACCAATTCTTTGGTGCTCAGCTTTCTTTATAGTCCAACTCTCACACCTATACATGACTACTGGAAAAACCATAGCTTTGACTAGATGGACTTTTGTTGGTAAAGTAATGTTTCTGCTTTTTAATATGCTGTCTAGGTAGGTCATAGCTTTTCTTCCAAGGAGCAAGTGTCTTAATTTCATGGCTGCAGTCACCATCTGCAGTCATTTTGGAGCTTAAAAATAAAGTCTGTCACTGTTTCCATTGTTTCCCCATCTATTTGTCATGAAGTGATGGAACAAGTTGCCATGATCTTAGTTTTCTGAATGTTGAGTTTTAAGCTAACTTCTTCATTCTCTTCTTTCACTTTCATCAAAAGGCTCTTTAGTTCTTCTTCGTTTTTTGCCATAAGGGTGGTGTCATCTACATATCTGAGGTTATTGATATTTCTCCTGCCAATATTGATTCCAGCCTGTGCTTCATTCAGCCTGGCATCTCTCATTATGTACTCTGCATATAAGTTAAATAAGCAAGGTGACAATATACAGCCTTTATGTACTCCTTTGCCATATTGGAACCAGTCTGTTGTTACATGTCCAGTTCTAACTGTTGCTTCTTGACCTGCATAGAGAAGCATAGGAAGCATTACTATGAACAAACCCAGTGGAGGTGATTGAATTCCAACTGAGCTATTTCAAATCCTAAAAGATGATGCTGTTAAAGTGTTGCACTCAATATGCCAGCAAATTTGAAAAATTCAGCAGTGGCCACAGGACTGGAAAAGGTCAGTTTTCATTCCAATCTCAATGAAGGGCTATGCCAAAGAATATTCCAACCACCACACAACTGTACACATTTTATATGCTAGTAAAGTTATGCTCAAAATCCTCCAATCTAGACTTCAGCAGTATATGAACTGAGAACTTCCAAATGTAGAAGCAGAGTTTAGAAAATGTAGAAGAACCAGAGATCAAACTGCCAACATTCATTGGATCATAGAAAAAGCAAGGGAATTCCAGAAAAAAACATCTAATGCTACACTGATTACACTAAAGCCTTTGACTGTGTGGACTGCAACAAACTGTAGAAAGTTCTTAAAGAGATGGGAATACCAGACCACCTTACCTGCTTCCAGAGAAACCTGTATACAGGTCAAGAAGCAACAGTTAGAAAGGGACATAGGACAATGGACTGGTTCCAAATTGGGAAAGGAATATATTGTTAAGGCTGTATATTGTTACCCTGCTTATATAACTTGTATGCAGAGTACATCGTGCTACCTCGTGCAAAATGCCATGCTGGATGAAGCACAAGTGGGAATCAAGATTGCTGGCAGAAATATTAACAACTTCAGATATGCAAATAATACCACTCTGATGGCAGAAAGTAAAGAGGAAGAACATCTTGATAAAGATGAAAGAAGGGAGTGAAAAAGCTGGCTTAAAACTCAACATTCAAAAGTCTAAGATCATGGCATCTGGTTCCATCACTTCACTGCAAATAAAGGGGGAAAAGTGGAAAATGACAAACTTTATTTCTTGGGCTCCAAAAATCACTGTGGACAATGACTACAGCCATGAAATTAAAAGGCACTTGCTCCTTGGAAGAAAAGCTATAACAAACCTAGACAGTGTGTTAAAAGCAGAGATACCACTTTGCCAACAAAGGTCCATATAGTCAAAGCTATGTTTTGGTAGTCATGTACAGTTGTGAGAGTTGTACCATAAGGAAGGTTGAGCATTGAATAATTGATGCTTTCAAACCGTGGTGCTGGAGAAGACTCTTGAGAGTCCCTTGGACAGTAAGGAGATCAAACCAGTCAATCCTAAAGGAAAATCAACCCTGAGTATTCACTGGAAGAACTGATGCTGAAGCTCCAAAATTTTGGCCACTATTGCAAAGAGCCATTTCATTGGAAAATACCCTGATGCTGGGAAAGATTGAAGGCAAAAGGAGAAGGGGGGGCTGAAGGTGAGATGGTTAGATAGCATCATCAACTCAATGGACATGAATCTGAGCAAACTTCAAAAGATAGTGAAGGACAGAGCAGCTTGGCATGCTGCAGTCCATGGGATTGCCTAGAGTTAGACATGACTTTGCTACTGAACAACAATAACACATAGTCAAAATAACATGAATTTATTTGAAATCTTTTCAAATTGAAATATGTTGTTAAACATAAAGGAATAAAATTTCATTGGAAATGGAACTTTAAAAAAAAGTTAATTCATATGTCCAACATTACTTATTGGAATAAAAAAGGGTTTACTGTCAATTCTACATTTTATTTTTATAGCTTTTCAGTTCAGTTCAGTTGCTCAGTCATGTCCAACTCTTTACGACCCCATGAATGGCAGCACACCAGGCCTCCCTGTCCATCACCAACTCCTGGAGTTCACCCAAACTCATGTGCATCAAGTCAGTGATGCCATCCAGCCATCTCATCCTCTGTTGTCCCCTTCTCCTTCTGCCCCCAATCCCTCCCAGCATCAGATATGCAGATGACACCACCCTTATGGCAGAAAGTGAAGAGGAACTCAAAAGCCTCTTGATGAAAGTGAAAAAGGAGAGTGAAAAAGTTGGCTTAAAGCTCAACATTCATAAAACTAAGATCATGGCATCTGATCCCATCACTTCATGGGAAATAGATGGGGAAACAGTGGAAACAGCATAAGACTTTATTTTTCTGGGCTCCAAAATCACTGCAGATGGTGACTGCAGCCATGAAATTAAAAGACGCTTACTCCTTGGAAGGAAAGTTATGACCAACCTAGATAGCATATTGAAAAGCAGAGATATTACTTTGCCAACAATGGTCTGTCTAGTCAAAGCTATGGTATTTCCAGTGGTCATGTATGGATGTGAGAGTTGGATTGTGAAGAAAGCTGAGCGCCGAAGAATTGATGCTTTTGAACTATGGTGCTGGAGAAGACTCTTGAGAGTCCCTTGGACTGCAAGGAGATCCAACCAGTCCATCCTAAAGAGACCAGTCCTGGGTGTTCATTGGAAGGACTGATGCTGAGGCTGAAACTCCAGTACTTTGGCCACATCATGCAAAGAGTTGACTCATTGGAAAAGACCATGATGCTTTTAGTGCTAAGCAATTAAGCTCAAGTAAATAAGTAGCTGGATATGGAAAGGGTTTTGCCATACCACTGTCACTTAATTCTTTTAATATCTTCTGAGCTATAGGCCAAAAATCGCATTGTATAATCAATTATATCAAAGTACATTATTATAGCTAATACCCAACTTTAGTTGAAAGCAAAGAACTGGAAATCATTTAACTTACAAAATGATTTATTACCCATTCATTATAGTCATTCACTTTCTCATATTCTGGGAACGATCCCAAAAAGGCTTTACCAAGACTTATCAAATTCCTATTAATTATGCCTGTTCCTCTCCAACTTAGAGATATTTGTTTTACTCTATAAATCCAGAAAGACTTCAGGAATTAGATTACTGTTTGTTTTAATACACATTTGCAAATTTTTAAAATGAAATGTTTTTACTTTACATTGCTTTTGTCAAAGCCTTGGAGTTGCTATTTGATACCTACTTCATTCAATTCATTGTAAATATCCATTATCTAACTGACAAAACCATCTCTCATTATCAAATCAATCAGCCAATCAGGAGAAAAATGTGAATTCATTTTTTTATTCACATAAACACATTGTTATGCATTCCTATTGGAGACATCTACCTGTAGACTTTTTATAAGATAGTTAATATATAAATACATAAAATATACAGACTTTGCAAGATTAAAATAAGGTTTTGCTGCCTTCACTATTTCTTACTGATGCTCTCCTTGTTTTATTCTCATAGGGCCACTCCTCAGGAAAGATGTATTCTTGGTCAGAGAATGGAAGAGGTGAAATCATATTGAAGAAAAGTTGTCATCACTTCTGTTGCAATCTATAATATAGACTTTATATCACCCCGTAATCACATTTTTAGTGAGAGAGCAAGCCAAGATTTAAAATCACCTCTCCTGACTCAGTGATATACTAGAACATTCTCATTAGAATTACTCAAAATTTTACTTAAAACTAATTTTGTCTCAGCTGGAGATGATCATGACAGGTACAGATCTGAATTTGTAACATCTACCATGGGTCAAAATGACACTGTTTCTAATGTGAAAGTTTTCCCTTAACAGAAATTGTGAAAGACAGATAGTCACACTAAGATGCCTTGAATTAGAATTTGCCTAAGTCAATATCATAAATTGTACCTTTCTAAGGTACCCTGGGGCGATGAGCTCATTTTGAATGGGTGAGAAGTGTATCCATTCTTGTAAAGTAGGAGAAAGGCAAATGGAAAAGTGGAGATGCGAAAGCAGGAACAACAGGGAACCTCCAGCCCAGAAAAACTGAGCTACCACGGTGAAAGTCATCTCGTGAACTAGATGGGTTTTGGTCTTTAAAAAAAGTACATATGCTATATGACAGGCTAGAGGCAAACTGATTTGTAAAGGATACTATTATTAATCACAAAAAATTGACAGGTCAAGGTCTGAAATACTGAAAAAGATTTGTTCTAAATAGTACCCCTAAATGCTACAATTAAAGTAGATGGTTTCCATGTTCAGCAAATGTGTAACCAGTAATTTCCTAAACACTCATTGAAATTAACTAATCAAGTAAAAGACAAGTGAAAAATGGCAGATGAATTTCTGATTCATAGTTTCAGATGAACATACTGGATTTCCCCAAAATGTTTTAGTTAAATCACTTCCAGCTCTTTTAAAGGAAAAATGAGAAAGAATGCAGAACAATATTAATTATTTAGGAAAACATGATAAAAACTACATAATCCTAAAAGTTGAAAGAATTCCTAAAATGATCAGTGCAGTGGTCATATCTATAATCGGTCAAGCTCTCTATAAATGAGTAAGAACTTAACTCTTTTTACCACTTCCTTGTATCCACAAATCCTGCCTAAATTTATTTTTGATAAGCTTCATCTTTCTAGTTTCTTCAGTCTTCTTTCCTTGATGCTAAGAAATGTGCTGAATCTGAAACTTCATCAGGGTAAGGAAAACACCAGCCCCTACCCTTTCCCTCATTTATTTCCTGTTCCATCAACAGTGACTGTGATTTTCCTAAAAGGAGACTAAAATTATTAGTCTCCTTACCCACAGTTACTCCAAGTCAAATATAGATTACATAAGAGATTTGGATGTGGGGGGTGGGTGATGCAGTGACTTTCACATTCTGATATAAGCTACAGAATCCATTGAAAGTCTGACTCTGAAACAGATGAGAGGTAAATCAGGACTAATGAGACTGGGGCAGAAATAAGAAGAATGCTTTTAAACTATAAATAAAGTATCATAGTTCAGGTTGAAATTATTATGTTCTGTGCTTTTCTGATCTACTTTGTGGATTTCTAACAGGCCTCTGAGATGAGAATAAATAAAAAGCCTAAAATAAATAAGGCAGATCTTCAAATATAGTTATTGAGTCCTTCATGACAAATAAGGTAGTGGGGAGACAGGGATGAGGGAGCTATTTGTTCTTCATATGATCTTCATCTAAGACCTCTGCAGTCAATTCTTTGCATAGCCTGGCTGTATCCCCTAACAGCCTGCCTCTGGAAGCCTAAACGCTAATCAGTGGCAATTAAAAGTTTCACTGGGCACTATTAAAACTTTCAAAGTCAATGAGTTGGAGGAACAGTGGCAAATGAGTGGCAACGGGGATTGTTAAATAGTCACTGTTTGCAAGATACATCAGTGGGAGGAGTGTGCAAATTAAAAGATTTCTCCTGCGACATCAAGTCACTGGGAAACTCATTTAATCACATCCCTAAATAATTAGAAGCTCCGTGCCTTCATTAAGAAGCAAAAATAAGTGCTTGCACCATGTGCAGGTAAATGACAGCAGGGACGTGCAGAAGTTGTTTTCTGGTTCAGACTCAGAAAAAATGTGTCATTTTTATTGGTTGAAGAGAAAAATTCACTATAATAATTTTGTGATTATGCTCTCATTAGGAGCCATGAGAGAGCTCAAGAAGCCCAGAGCTCACATAAAGTATCCTGTTATTTCCATCTCCTCCTCAATAACAGTTTTATGGTAAAACTAACATAATGAGACTGACTACTCTATAGTCTTTTTACCTGGGGATTGTCAGTGACATTAAACACATTAAGGTTAAGATGTGCCTCATACAAAAAATATCAGGTGGCCAGAGAGCTACACAGCTTTCACTGGATAGATTTTCTTCAAAGAAATTGTGCCTAAATTTCTTTGGAGGCTGTTTGAAAAGAGGAGTGCGGAATAAATTTTAAAAGTATGTCATCTTTTAGCCATTATTTAATGGGAAGTAATATGTCCACTCAATCACTGGTGATGGGTTCTTGTACCAAGGTGTCATCTCTGCTGGGATGAGCCTCTTATATAGATGCTAAGTTCTGTATAAACTTGTTAAGAGTGTAATAGTTTGAATAGAAGCAGAAAGAGATGACTCATTCCCTTGACAAATATTCTATTAGGCCTAAAGCTCTGGGATAATTACTGAGGGGATACAATGTTGAATCACTTGCAAATCTTGACTTCAAGAGCATTGATGGAGAAGATAAAGGAAGCTCTTCAACATTGATAATGTCAAGTACAGAGCGAAAGGTACTTAAAAGTGCCTAAAATATTTCTGGAAGACTATGCAAGATGTTAAGTTGTTTGGGAAAGGTGGTTGGGGTCCGGAAGAGAGAGAGAATTATCCAACAATGGCAGAATACACATTCTTGGTGAAAACATTCATTGAGATAGATTACATTCTGGGCCATAAAACACCTTAAAATTTCAGAACTAGAAATCATACTATGTCTGCTGTGAGATCACAGTGGAATTAACCCGTAACTGGAAAATCACAAAATATATGGAGATTAAACAAAATACTTTTAGATAACACATGGCCCCAAGAAGAAATCTCAAGAGAAATTATAAAATATTTTGAATTGTATGAAAATGAAAAGCTACTTATTAGAATTTGTGGAATGCAGTGAAAATAGTGCTTTGAGGGAATTTTATAGCATTGAATGTGAATGTTAGAAGGAATAAAATCTAAATCACTAATCTAAGTTTTTTACCTTAGGAAACTTGAAAAAGAAGATAAAATTGAATCAAAGTAGGCAAAAGAAAAGAAATAATAGGAATCAGAGCAGAAAGCAATGAAATTGAAAGCAGGAAATCAATAGAGAAAATCAACAAAACCAAAAGCTGGTTCTTTGAAAAGATCAGTAAAATCAATAACCCTCTAGCTGGACTAACTAAGAAAAAGAGAAGAGGGACATAAATTACTAATAACAGAAATGAAAGAAGGCAGATCATTACAGATTCTAAGGCAGAACATTAAAAGGACAATAAAGGAATACTCTGAACAATTCTATGCTGACATACTTGATAACCTAGATGAAACAAATCAATTCCTTGAAAAGACAGAAACTGTCAAAACTCACACAAAAGAGATAAACAATCTGAACAGATCTATGTCTATTAAAGAAATATAATTAATAATTTTCAAAATCAGAAAGCAACAGGCCAAGATGGGTTCACTGGTCATTTCTACCAAACATTTAACAAAAAAATTATACAAATTCTTAACAACCTCTTCGAGAGGATAGTAGCAAAGGGTTTTCTTCCTAGCTCAATCTATGAGGCCAACATTACCCTAATACCAAAACCAAAAACATTATAAGAAAGGGAAGCCACAGACCAGTTATCTCGCATGAACATATTAAACATATTAATAGATGCAAGAATCCTCAATAAAATATTAACAAATCAAATCCTACAATGTATAAAAAGAAATAATTGTATAGCATGACCAAATGGGATTTGTTCAAGGTATACAAGATTTAATCAACATCTGAAAATCAATTTATTTAACCCATCACATCAATAGACTCTACGAGAAAAACTACATGATCATATCAATGGATACAGAAAAGGTATTTGACAAAATTCAACACTCATTCATGATTTAACAAAAAACACTTGGGAGGAAACATATGTATACCTATGGCTGATTCATGTTGATGTATGGCAGAAACGAACACAAAATTGTAAAGCAATTATCCTTCAGCTAAAATAAATTTTAAAAACTCTCAGTAAACTAGCAATAGAAGGGAATTCTTCAACTTAATACTTATAAGAAAAATACAGCTAACATCATACTTAATGGTGAGAAACCTGAAGCTTTTCAACTAAGATCAAGAACAAGGCAAGTATGTCCCTTCTCTTCACATCTTTTCAGCATTATACTGGAAGGACTAGCTAATGCAATGAGATCAAAAAGCAATAAAATGTCTATATATTGGGAAGAAAGAGTTAAAATAGTCTTGGTTTGCAGATGACATGATCGTCCATATAGGAATGCCTCATTTTATTTTAATTCACAGATATTGTATGTGTTTTTTTTTTTTACAAATGGAGCATGATGCCACCAAATAGCCAAATCAATTTTGAAAATAAGCATAAAGTTAGAGCATTCATACTTCCTTATTTCAGAAATTACTACAAAGCTACAGTTATAAAGATAGTGTTGTCTTAGAATAAGGACAGATAAGTAGACCAATGGAATAGTATTAAGAGCCCAGAAATAAATTCTCACATGTATAGTCAAATATTTTTAATAAAGGTGCCAAGATCATTCAATGGGGAAAAGATAAATAAACCATTTCAATAAATGGTTCTGGGAGAATTGGCTATCATCTGTATGCAAAAGAATAATGATGACCCCTTACTTTATACACAAAAATTAACTCAAGATGGATCAAAGTCCTAATATAAGAGCTAAAACTACAAAACTCTTAGGAGAAAACATAGGGGAATATCTTCATGACATTCAGCTTGCCAGTGAGTTCTCAGATATGATGCCAAACGCACAAGCAACAAAAGAAAAAAACACATAAATTGAAATTCATCAAATTGGAAAGTTTTGTTCAACTAAGGACACTATCAACAAAGTAAAATTACTACCCACAAAATGAAAGAAAATATTTGCAAATCATATCCCTGGTAATGGATTAATATCCATAATATATACTGAATTTCTACAACTTAAACCAAGAAAACAACCTAATTCAAAAAAGAGCAAAACATCTGAACAGGCATTTTTCTTTTTTTAATATTTAATTATTTATTTGGCTGCACCAGATCTTAGTTGCAGCATGTGGGATCAAGTTCCCTGACCAGGGACTGAACTCGGGGCCCCCTGCTTTGGGAGCACAGAGTTTTAGCCACTGGGCCACCAGGGAAGTCCTGAACAGGCATTTTTCAAAGAAGATGTACAGATGACAATAAGCACATGAAAACGCACTCAACATTGTCATTAGCGAAATTCAAATCAAAACCATTATGACACACTACTTCATAACCATTAGGATAGCTTTTTATTAAAAAGGAAACAGGGGGAGGAGCTAAGATGGCGGACGAGTAAGACGGGGAGAATACTTTCTCCTTCACAAATCCATTAAAAGAACATTTGAATGCTGAATAAATTCGATAAAACAACTTCTGAATGCCGGCAGAGGACATCAGGCACTTAGAAAGACAACTCATTGTCTTCAAAACGAGAAAATGAGCCCTGCGGTAACTCCTTTTGCGGAGAAGTGGCGCAGACACCAGGATTTGCTATTGGCAAGCGGGGTCTGGGCTAGGAGGAGCGGCGAGGCCTGCATTGCTTTGAGAAAGGATTTGGCCTGGCTATCTCGGGCGCTATCTGAGCGAAATAACCAGACTGTCGGTTATCTACTACATCAAAAGCCAGCCCCAACTGAAGACACCACCAGGACTACCTACGGAACAGGGGGCTGCACAGAGTTGGCCGGCTGCAGGCCGTCCCACTCAGGTGACAGGCAGCCAGGGCCGGAGGCGGGCAATTACAGCCCTAGAGAGACACTGTCTAACGGAACTGTGAGTAGGTTTCTGTGCTGACTCGAGCTTCTTGGGGCTCTGGATGGTCAACATCTGCCTGAGAAAGTGCACTGTTTGTATACTCAGAAAACTGAGTGGCGGAGAGGCGATAAGTCGCAGCAGCTGCGCTCGCTGAACATTTCATCACCTGTGCTACTCGGATCTGGGAAGGGCATAAAACGCAGACTCAACCAAGTCTGTGCTTCTGAGGATTATCCGAGTGCCTGAACCTGGCCGGTTTAGATTTGGGTGTTCATCTCCGCCCCCTCTGTAACAAGGCAAAGATCAGATATTGAAAAGACCAGTAAACCGCCTCAAGAAAGAGAATTCAACAAACTACCAGAATATAGTAAGGACACTCTAAACTTGGCATTTTTAACAAAATGAAGAGACAAAAGAATACCCAGCAGCTAAAGGAACAGGATAGATGCCCACCAAACGAAACCAAAGAGGAAGAGATAGGGAATCTACCTGATAAAGAATTCCAAATAATGATAGAGAAATTAATTCAAAATCTCGAAATCAAAATAGAATCACAGTTAAAGAGTCTGGAGACAAGGATTGAGAAGATGCAAGAAAGGTTTAACAAGGACCTAGAAGAAATAAAAAAGAGTCAACACATAATGAATAATGCAATAAATGAGATCCAAAACACCCTGCAGGCAACAAATAGTAGAATAACAGAGGCAGAAGATAGGATTACCGAATTAGAAGATAGAATCCTAGAAATAAATGAATCAGAGGAGAAAAAAGAAAAGCGTATCGAAAGAAATGAGGACAATTTCAGAAACCTCCAGGATAACATCAAACGCTACAACATTCGAATCATAGGAGTTCCAGAAGAAGAAGATAAAAAGAAAGATCATGAGGAAATACTTGAGGAGATAATAGTTGAAAACTTCCCTAAAATGGAGAAGGAAATTACCACTCAAGTTCAAGAAATTCAGAGAGTCCCTAACAGGATAAATCCAAGGTGAAACACCCCAAGACACATATTAATCAAATTAACAAAGATTAAATATAAAGGACAAATATTAAAAGCAGCAAGGGAAAAACATCAAATAACTCACAAGGGAATTCCCATAAGGATAACAGCTGATCTTTCAATAGAAACTCTCCAAGCCAGGAGGGAATGGCAAGACGTAATTAAAGTGATGAAAGAAAATAACTTATAGCCTAGATTATTGTATCCAGCAAGGATCTCATTCAAATATGAAGGAGAAATCAAAAGCTTCACAGATAAGCAAAAGTTGAGAGAATTTTGCACCACTAAACCATTTCTCCAACAAAAACTAAAGGACATTCTCTAGATAGGAATCACTAAAAGGGTATATAAACTCGAACCCAAAACAATAAAGTAAATCTTATTTATCAATAATTGCTTTAAACGTTTATGGGCTGAATGACCTAATCAACAGACAAAGACTGGCCGAATCGATACAAAAACAAGACCCCTACATACCTTGTCTACAAGAGACAACCAAAAGACTAAAATGGGTCAAATGGATACAAAAACTAGACCCCTATATATGTTGTCTACAAGAGAACCACCTTAAAATACGGGATATATACTGACTGAAAATGAAGGGCTGGAAAAAGATTTTCTATGCAAATATGGACCATAAGAAAACAGGAGTAGCAATACTTATATCAGATAAAATTGACTTTAAAGATTTTGAAAAGGAGACAATGAAGGTTACACATAACGACTTAAAGGAACAATCCAAAAAGAAGTTATAACAAGTATAAATATATATGCACCCAACATTGGAGCATTGATATATCTAAGACAAACATTAATTAATATGATAGAAGAAATATGCAGCAATACAATAATAGTGGGAGACTTTAATACCCCACTCATATAATCTGGCTGTAATAGACAAAGTAAAGAACAAAACATATTTACTTATGAGCCTCAAAAAATTCAGTTCACTCAGGAGAGTTTAAAAAAATAAAAAAGACTTATTTGTTCACTCTATAAAGGTTTATTGACTATTTTATAGGTTTGGTACCACTTTGGGTAGTAGGGAGGAAGAGGTGACAAATCTGATCCTGTCCTAAATAATATATTGTGGTAAAGATAGACCTACCAATACAAAATACCAAGATGTGCCTAAAGATGAGGACACCCAAACTGGACTTTTTGTTTCCTGAACTTTTCATTTCGAGAACAAACCTCCTAATATAGGATGAATTCAACATGATTTTTTTTAAGTGTTCTTTGTGATTAAAAACAGAAAGCCATTGGTTAAGAAATTACATATACTCCTCCCCACCATCACTCCCCTTCTTTCTTCCCATTTCCCTCCCACCCTCATTGATCCTTTCCTTTGTCCATTTTCCCCTGCAAGAAAAAATTAAAAAAATAAAATAAAAAAAAAATTAAAAGGAAACAAATCCCCAGAAAATTGCAAGTTTTGGCAAGGATGTTGAAAAATTTGAACCCTTGTGTGTTCCTGGTGTGGGTGTAAAATGGCCACAATGGGAAACAGCTTGGTGGTTCCTCAAATAGTTAAACAAAGCATTACCAAATGATCCACTAATTTCTCTTGAGTATATACTCAAAAGAATGGAAAGCATGGGCTCAAACAGATACTTGTACATCAGGGTTCTTTGTAACATCATTCACAGTAGCCAAAATGTGGAAACAATCCAAGTATTCATCTACAGACACATAGATAAACAAAATGGAGTATATACATACAATTAAATATTATTCAGACATAACAATAAATGAAATTCTGATACATGCTAAATATACATAAGTGAACCTTCAAAACATGCTAAGTGAAATAAGCTAGACACAGAAGGAAAACAGCGTATGGTTTCACTTACATGAAATACCTAGAAAAGGACAGAAAATAGGATAAAGGTTACCAGGGACTGGCAGAAGAGAGGAATATGGAGTTATCATCTAATGGGTAGAATTTCTATTTGGGATGACAAAAATATTTTGTAATTGGATAGTGGGGATAGTTGTACAATATTGTAAATGAACTTAATGCCACTAAATTGTATAATTAAAATGGTAAATTTTATGTTATTATGTTTTAACATAATAAAAATATTTTAAAGTAATCTCTATATAAAGCTTCAGAGAGTACTGACTTTGATAAATGCAAAGTCTCTGGTGGATACTATAAAAGCAACTTGTGGAGCAGCTGGATTGGTAATTGCTATTCATTGCTTTTGTAAAAGGGTACAAATTACTGATTCCTAGATGACTACTTTGAATATTAGAACCAGGTGAAAGGGAACTTGCTCATATACCTAGCAAGAAACCCCTACCTAAAGCTTCTTCTAAACGAAGCAGCTGCTGCTATTGAGTCACTAAGTCGTGGCTGACTCTTTGCGAACCTATGGACTGTAGCCCACCAGGCTCCTCTGTCTATGGGATTTCCCAGGTAAGAATACTGGAGTGGGGTGCCATTTCTTTCTCCAGGGCATCTTCCTGACCCAGGGATCAAACCCATATCTCCTGTATTGGCAAGCAGATTCTTTACCACTGAGGCACCAGGGAAGCCGCTAAACAAGACACTCTGTCCTAAATGAGGTAGGAAAATCCTCAAAGGCGCCCCCTGCCCCACCCAAGACAGAGAAAGAGCACAGGAGAATGTCAGACTGGGAGAGACCACAAAACCAAAGGTTGAAGTTAAGGTTTGGGGGTGGGGGAGCAAAAGAATTCCAACTGAGGAGTTGGGTCCAGCACTTTTATGGTTTCATAGATTATTTCTAGTAACAGATTCTATTATTAAAGAATGCTCATGCAGAACTCTAACGTGAAGGATAACTGAAGAGCTGCTCCCTAGGTGGGGGCCCCTGTACACTCTGTCTAACCTTGGGCCTGCAAACATAGTTTGAGAAACAAGCTACTAAATAATGATTAGTATGAATTGCAATGCTTTGTTTATCTCTCTCGCTCACTTCTCATTAGGTAAAATGTGGTTTGTCAGTACTAGGTACTTAGTTAAGCATTTTTAGAGTGATAATGAAAGCTCATTTTGCATTCTCATTTGTAGCTTTCATTAGATGTATAAATAGTGATTTTTCAATAGATTCAGGGGTTCTAGGGTACTTTTAAAGACATCTACAAGTTGCCATAGATGCTTCATCATTATCTCACATTTGTTGGGAAGCATTATGGAGGGGATGCTGGGCTGGACCGGGAATCAGGACACAGATTCTGGTTCTGGCTATAGATTAACCAGCCACGATAGTTAACCTGTAGATGATGATGAGTTTCGCTCAGTCATGTCCAACTCTTTGCGACCCCATGGACTGTAGCCAGGTGTTAACTAGTTAACCTTGAGAAGTTATTGGACCTCAATTTCTCCATCTCCAAATTTAAATTCTTGGATTAGATAGTTCTAGCCCCTTCCAGCTCTGATACATGTAGTTGTATCTCTTCTTTCTAATCCCACATAGGCCATATTACCGGGGTGGGGAGGGTGTCAAGGAACTTACTCCAACTACTCTTTGTGCCACATATAAATCAGTGATGATGAAATCTGTTAAGATCACAAGAACGACCAACTGAATTATGAATTTGAACTGACACCAAAAAATGTAGCTGTCACCCAGATAGTATTCAGAATATTTGGCCTAAAATTGTTAACCATGTTCATAGTTATAAGAGGAAAAAGAACTCAAAGTAAAAATGTGCAATTCACTGGTAGAGCTTATCAAGGAACAGGGGTGCCTCTATTACCCCATAATGAGCTGGTCAACATAAATTAATTTTTGATATACTGAGAAATTATATCTTCAAGTTACAAAATATTTAAATTTTTAACTGTTTTCATAGATGATCTGTTTCTCTTTCTTTTTTTAATTTAACTTTTTTATTTTATACTGATATAGTTCATTTACAATCTTCTGATCAGGTATACAGCAAAGCAATTCAGTTATATATATATGCATGTATCTGTTCTTTTTTCAGATTCTTTTCCCCATAGGTTATTACAGAATACTAAATACTGTGCTATACAGTAAAGGGGAAGGCAATGGCACCCCACCCCAGTACTTTTGCCTGGAAAATCCCATGGACGGAGGAGCCTGGTAGGCTCCAGTCCGTGGGGTCGCTAAGAGTCGGACACGACTGAGCGACTTCACTTTCACTTTTCACTTTCATGCATTGGAGAAGGAAATGGCAACCCACTCCAGTGTTCTTGCCTGGAGAATCCCAGGGACAGGGGAGCCTGGTGAGCTTCCGTCTATGGGGTCGCACAGAGTCGGACACGACTGAAGTGACTTAGCAGCATACAGTAAATCCTTGTGGATTATCTACTTTATATTAGAAATTGTATATGTTAATCCCAATCTCCTATGTTATTCCTCCTCCATCACCTTTTCCTACTGGTAACCATAAGTTTGTTTTCTAAGTCTGTGAGTCTGTTTCTGTTTTTCCCCATGTTTTAGAAATAAGTTCACTTATATCATTCTTTAAGATTCCACACATAAGCAATATATATTTGTCTTTGTTTGTCTGACTTAACTTCATTTAGTATGATAATCTCTGGGTCCATCCATGTTGCTATAAATGGCATCATTTCATTCTTTTTTATGGCTGAGTAATATTCTACTGTGGGCTTCCCAGACAGCTCAGTGGTAAAGAATCTGCCTGCCAAGTAGAAATGGCTACCCACTCTAGTATTCTTGTCTGGGAAATCCCATGGACAGAGGAACCTGGTAGGCTACAGTACATGGGGTTGCAAAGAGTCACACATGACTTAGCAACTAAACAACAACAAAATTCCAGTGCGTATATGTACCACATCTTCTTTATCCATTCATCTATAGATGGATATTTAGGTTGCTTCCATGACATGGCTATTAAACATAGTGCTGCTATGAATACTGGGGCACATGCATCTTTTCAAAATATGGTTTAGATGATCTTCTAAAAATAGACATTCCACTGCTTTCTTAAGCAAATTAGATAAGACACATTTTATTGATAGCTAAAGATTATCTTTAAAAAATTATATCCTCTGTTTTAACACAGTGATGTCCAAAATCACTATTGAAGTGTGTAAGGAAGTTTTTCTCTTTGCTGAGTGGCCTAGATTATCCTGCTTCATAAAATAGTTTCTCTCATGAACAAAGGGAAAGATATTCTATGTTCTTGGGTTGAAAGAAATAATATTGTTAAAATAGTCATACTACATAGTTATTTATAGATTCAATGAAACCTCTGTTAAAATTCCAATGGTATTTTTCACAGAAATATAAAAAAGCAATCCTAAACATCATACAAAACCACAAAAGGCCCCAAGCAGCCAAAGCACTCCTGAGGAAAAAAAAAAAAAAAACAGAGGCAACAATGTTCCTGATTTCAAACCATACCTCAAAGTTATAGTAGTTAAAACAGCATGGTATTGGCATAAAAATTGATATATAGGCCAATAAAACAGAATAGAGAATCCACAAATAAGTCCCCACCCACATGGACAACTAATATTTGACAGGGTGTCAGGAGCATTCAATGGGGAAAGGACACTTCCTTCAACAAATAGTGCTGATACAACTGGATAAAACATGCAGAAAAATTAAACTGGATCCCTGTCTTACACAACTTATAAAAACTAACTTAAAATGGATTAAAGACTTGAACATAGGCCTAATGTCATAAAACTCCTAGAAGAAAATACAGAAAAAAATTTGATATTAGACTGGAAAATATCACAAGCAACAAAAACAAAAATCCACAAGTTGGACTACATCAAACTAAAAAGCTTTTGCACAGCAAAAGAAACAATTGGCAAAATGAAAAAGGAGACTATGGAATAGGAGAAAATAATTGTAAACCATATATTGCATAAAGGCTTAATGTACAAGATATATAAAGAGCTTGTGTAACTCAATAACAAAAAAGCAAACAGTTCAATTAAAAAAGTGGTCAGAGGAACTAAGTAGACATTTTTCAAAAGAAGACATCCAAATGACCAACAGATTCATGAAAAGATGTACAACATCACTAGTCATGGAAATGCAAATCAAAACAATGAGATATAGCCATAAAAAGGAATGAATTTGAGTCGTTGTCATGAGGTGAATGAACTTAGAGCCTGTTATACAAAGTGAAGTAAGTCAGGAAGCGAAAAACAAATATATATTATATATATATATGGAATCTAGAAAAATAGTACTGATGAACCTATTTACAGGGAAGGAATGGAGATGCCGATGTAGAGAACAGACTTGTGGGCACAGCAGTGGAAGGAGAGGGTGGGACAAACTGAGAAACTAGCACTGACACATATACACTATTACGTGTACAATAGATAACTAGTTGGAAGCTGCTGTATAACAGAGGGAGCCCAGCCTGGTGCTCTCTGAAGACCTAGAGGAGTGGGATGGGGGAATGGGAGGGAGGGGGTATGAGAACAAAGAAGAGCCAAAAACACTAGAGATAGAGACAACTATTATTATAAATCATAATTATAATAATATATTATAATTATATATAGTATATATAATTATGACTGATTCACATGTTGTATGGCATAAACCAACACAATGTTATAAAGCAATTTTCCTCCAATTAAAAGAATTTAAAAATGAGATATTATATCACACCCATTAGAATGGCTATCATCAAGAAGATAAGAGATAACAAATTTTGGTGAGGATGTAGGGATAAAGGAATTGTATAACTGTTGGTGGGAATGTGATTTGGTTCAACCACTATGGAAAACAGTATGGAGATTTCTCAAAAAGTTAAAAATAGAACTACCATATGATTCAGCCATTTCCCTTTTGGTATATAGCCCAAGGATGTGAAACAGAAGTTCAAAGAGATATCTGCATTCTTATGTTTGGTGGTTGGTTTGATGGTTTAGTCACTAAGTCATGTCCAACTCTTGTGACCCCATGGACTGTAGCCTGCCAGGCTCCTCTGTCCATGGGATTCTCCAGGCAAGAATATTGGAGTGGGTTGCTCTTTCCTTCTCCAAGGGATCTTCCTGACCCAGGGATCAAACCTGGGTCCCCTGCATTGCAGGCAGATTCTTTACCAACTGAGCTACAAGGGAAGTCCATCAACAGATGAAAAGATGAGGAAGATGTAATATATACATATGTATATACACACACACACACACACACACACACACACACACATACACAATGGAATATTATTCAGCCATGAGAAAGAAGGAAATCCTGCCATTTTCAATAACATGAATGGACCTTGAGATCATTATGCTAAGTGAGATAAGTCAGACAAATACTGTATATCACTTATATATGGAATTTTAAAAAGCTGAAATGGTAAAAACATAGAGTAGAATGGTGTGGGGGCAGTGAAGGGATTAGGGATAAATTATTTAAGTGTATAAACTGGGAACTGGTAGATAAATAAGGCATGGAGAGCTAATGCACAGCTTAGTAATTCTAGTCAACAATGCTGTATTATAAACTTCAGAGTTGCTAAGAGACTAGATCTTAATTGTTCCCACCACAAAAAAGAAATGATAATTATAGAACTTGATAGAGGTGTGAGTTCTGCCTCTTGATAGTGCATGCTCGTGCTCAGTCACTGAGCATGCACTGAGTCAGTCACAAGTTGTGTCTGACTCTTTGCAACCCCTTGGACTGTAGCCTGCCAGGATCCTCTGTCCATGGGATTCTCCAGGCAAGAATACTGGAGTGGGTTGCCATTTCCTTCTCCAGGGGATCTTCCCAACCGAGGGACTGAACCCACACCTCTTGTGTCTCTTGGCAGGCAGATTTCTTACCAAGAGCTACTCGGGACTCATACTGAAATGTATAAATATATCAAACCAACACAGAACACGCTGCATACTTTAAACCTACACAATGTTATATGTCAATTATATTTCACTTTTTAAGAAAACAAAATAGTTGTCTCTATCTCTAGTGTTTTTGGCTCTTTGTTCTCATGCCGTCAGCTGTTGCATGTGTCTGCTGACCCGCTTGCAAGCAGCAGAGCTCTATATGCCTTGTGAGCTTTTAGCATCTTTTTTTTCCGGCAGGGAGGAAATTTTAATAGTCTTTACTAAAAATTCTTTCTGTTTCTCAATTGTGCTATGATGTATGAGGTTGTTGAGAAGTTAATCTTTAAAGAAATAATATGTAAGTAAGTGTCTTAGCTTGAAATATTGTCACAAAATTTTATAAACTGAGTAACTTAAACAACAGATGGCTATCTCTTAGTTCTGAAAACTGGAAAGTCCAAGATCAAGGCTTGGGCAGATTTAGTTCCTGCTGAGAGGTCTCTTCCTGGCTTGCAGATTACTGTCTTCTCTTTGTATCCTCACATAGAAGAAAAAGAGCTCTGGTCTCTCTCCCTCTTCTTACAAGAATACTGATCCCATCATGGGGATCCCACCCCATGACCTCATTTAAACCCAATTATCTCTCAAAGGCCTCACCTCCAAATACCATAAAATTGGGGTTAGGGCTTTAACATACGAATTTTAACATATGAACATTCAGCCCATAACACTGAGACTCCGAGTTATTTCTATTTCTTTTTTATCCCAGGAAAAGTGATGAAAGTACCCTAACTGTGCATGAGGCATCAATAGGATATACCATATTCTATATTCTGGCTCAATGTAAAAGAGGGGTAAACAACTTGAGGTACCTCTTTATTAGAAAAGCTAGGGAAAAACAATGTTTTAAGAGTGAGATGATTTTTCTATTAATTTCTAGTTTCTTGCAGCCTCTAGATACCTTTTTAAGGGCAACTTTCAATCATCCACCATGGGGTGATTAGGGACAATGCTCCCTCTGATTTTTGTATGAATGATAAAGTTATAGGAGAGAGAAGCTGACATTCAAACAGTACCTGGTGCTGTTTGACTCCTTTCTACATAAACACATGATCTCCACAGATAACATCCCCATCCTCTAAGCGTCATGGGCTTGTTTTCTGGGTCCAGTTCTGGGGATGAGAGTGTGCATGTGCACGCACATACACACGCGTGTGTGCACACACACACACCCCTTCTCTAAGAGATATGGCCAAGTCTCTTTTGCAGTAGTTCTACAGTTAAGCATCAATATAGGGCAAAATCAGTATGGGTAACCTATATACTCAGTTACAGAAATGAGCAACTTAGCTTATAGCTTAGACAAAAATGCAAAACAAACAACCCTGTTTCTATGGCTTACAATAATGAGCTTAAAAAGAATTCCATCAACAAGTTGCTCTGTATGACTGTATTTTCTCCTCATTAAATTGTTTACATAACACTTGGATTAACTAAGTTGTAATGAATTCAAGACCAGTGAATATTGAGGAAATTCCTTCTAGATAATTTACTGCCAAATCAATATGGAGCAGCTAAGCATTTTTAGGGCTTTCCAGGTGTGGCGAGTGGTAAAGAACCCACATGCCAATACAGGAGATACATAAGAGACTCATGTTTGATCCCTGGGTCAGGAAGATCCTCTGGAGAATAGAATGGCTACCCACTCCAGTTTCTTGCCTGGAGAACCCCATGGACAGAGGAGCCGGGTAGGCTACGGTCCATAGGGTTGCAAAGAGTCAGACATGACTGAAGCAACTTAACACACAACCATTTTTAATGTCACTTTTTACATATCTATTTTCATCAGAAATATCTTTCTGTTTAACTACTCTGACCAAAATCTTTAAAATGAATATTACTGCCATCACAGATTGATGGCATAGATACTTTCCTCTAGGAAGGAAGTATAATGGGAGTGAAACCCCCACATCAAAAACAGGATGGAGGACTTCCCTTGTGGTTCAGTGCTTAAGCATCTGCCTGCCAATGCAGGGTCATGGGTTTGATCCCTGGTTCAGGAAGATTTCACATGCTGTGGGGCAACTAAGCCCGTGCACCACAGCTACTAAAGCCTGCATGCCCTTGAGTCCATATTCTGTAATAAGAGAAGCCACTGCAGTCGGAAGCCCACACATGGCAACCAGAGTAGCTCTCAGTTGCTGCAACTAAAGAAAGCCGATGTGGAGCAACAAGAGCCAGCACTGCCCACCCTACCAAGAAAAAACCCAGCATGGAGAAATAAAGAAATACATATAATTAAATGCCATATGATAGATTCTATTTCATTTGGGAAAATCACTCAAGTGACTTGTGTACATGTTATCAAAATACTAAAAGATAGTATTTTCTGGGTCAAAACAGTTGACACCACTTGTTTACATGATAGTATGATTAGAACAACTCATACTCTATACTTTTACTGATGACACAATGTTGTAAACATACTATGTTGATCAGAAACTTAAATATGGAAGATTTCTTAGAAGAAGAATCTCAAAACAGCTTTAAATCTATTGATGCCTTAGGAAAAGCCTAGGAATAGTTAGACAAGAAATGATTGCTTTCTACCTAAGTACCAACTTTTGACATTTTTCATAACTCAATTCAGATTTTCTCATCCAATCATACTCTTTTCTGCACCTAACCAGTTTATCATTTTTTTCAACTTGACACAGTTGAACAAAGACCTTTGTCTAGAATACTGGCACAGTTGGGTTGGAATCACAGCTCCAATCTCTCACTAGTTGTGTGATTTTAGAAAGTTCTTTAAATTTTTTGATCCTTAGTTTCTGCATCCATATATTAGGGATAATAATAGTATAGTCCTCATAATATTGTTATTAGGATCAAATGATATAATGATATTAAATACTTTAATGTACTTAGAATAAAGTCTGGTACGTGGTGGGGACACCATAAATATTAGTATTATTATTTACATTATTAACAAATAATTAATTTCCAATTAATCTATGGTACTTTTAAGTGCCATGTCAATTACTTTTTCAAATTAATTACAGAATTCTAATGATAAAGAAGATCTTTTGTGTGTATATACACACACATACACAAATTCAGACATATTTATATGGGAAATAAAATCAAAAAATAAAAAACAATTATAGAGGTCTAGAAGCAGAGGTAAGTGTGATGATCACTTGAAGATGGCACTTGATTCATCGAATTTACATGCAGTTGTTCCCAACTTCAGCTTCAGAAAATAGTACAGTAATTAAAGAGCTAAACAAGGCTGGTGTTCAAGAAAGTCCATTGAATTTGCTAGTTTCTTCTATATCACAGAAGTTGACAAAAATATAAAGTGGGAAACAGGATTATTTCTGGTTTTAGGAGAGAAGGTTGTTGGATATGAACAGTTGTTAATAACTTTTAAAACAATATAATAAAAACCTATGGCTTGAGAACTCAGAGTAACAGAAGGGCTCTAAATGGAATGTGACAATTTCCTACACAGTCTAGATTGTCTCCCTCCCAGGTCATTGTCATCTCCATTGACCACTTCTCTCAGTTCTGTGTGAGCCCCTTTCTCTACTGATAATTCTATCAACACACTTCCTCCTCAGGAAGGAATGTGATTATTTCTGTTCCCAATAAGGTAGATGATGAATACATGACATTAATATTAATAAAAGTAGACAAACACTCCTTTTAGCCTTCTACAGTCACAGAAATCTAAAAAGCTCTGTTTTTTAAAGAGTAAAGGGTAATGCTGAAAAGAGTGGGTTAAGCTATATGGAGAAACCCATATTCAAGATGCTCTAAGTATATTCAACTTAGTCCTATCCACAAACTGCCAAAACAAATGAAGATAGCTCTCCAGGACTGACTGACATCTGACTGTGTATCTGAAAATTCCAAAGGACTCCAAGAATGAAAATGAAATATGATGGCGAGTTTCTGGACCATGAGGTCAGAAAATTACAGATGTGACTCTCACTTATAAAAAGGACTTCAACATGGATAACTGAGGAATCTCCCCTCGACACCAGGCAAGTTGGGCAAAATTAGATGATTCAAAATGAAAACAAAAATAACCTATTTAACCATGGCAACATAGTTCTTAAATTCTTCAAGTAAACAGAAGAATAAATGAAATAAAATCCTCTGGATTTATCTTTATTTTTTCTTGGGTTTTCCACCTAGACACAGTGTAGGCAGTTGTCACACTCCATTAGAGATCTTCTGTTACCCTTTTTTTTTAATTTAAATTTATTTATTTTAATTGGAGGCTAATTATTTTACAATATTGTATTGGTTCTGCCATACATTAACATGAATCCGCCACGGGCATACATGTGTTCCCCATCCTGAAACCCCCTCCCACCTCCCTCCCCATACCATCCCTCCAGGTCATCCCAGTGCACCAGCCCAAAGCATCCTGTATCAAACCTGGACTGATGATTCATTTCTTATATTATATTATACATGTTTCAGTGCCATTCCCCCAAATCGTCCCAACCTCTCCCTCTCCCACAGAGTCCAAAAGACTGTTCTATACATCTTTCTCTCTTTTGCTGTCTTGCATACAGGGTTATCGTTACCGTCTTTCTAAATTCCATATATATGCATTAGTATACTGTATTGGTGTTTTTCTTTCTGGCTTACTTCACTCTGTATAATAGGCTCCAGTTTCATCCACCTCATTAGAACTGATTCAAATGTATTCTTTTTAATGGCTGAGTAATACTCCATCGTGTATATGTACCACAGCTTTCTTATCCATTCATCTGCTGATGGACATCTAGGTTGCTTCCATGTCCTGGCTATTATAAACAGTGCTGCGATGAACATTGGGGTACATGTTCTCAAGCATAGATTTGGTATATTAGATTTTAGAGATTATTTAGAGATTATCCATACCCACCATCCTTGTTCTCCTGAAACTGGTGTCTTTGGAAACTCATTTAAATATCCAAAGATGATTCAAAGTGGAATCACTGTAGGCTAGTGATGGGAATTGTTTTTGCATCATTAAGTAATAAAGAGTAAAGATAGGCACATCACTAGATGTAGAAGAGTAGAATTGTTCAAGAATCCATAGTATGGCAGAGATTGTTAAATAGATTTATAAATGACAATAAAGAAGATGCACAAATCTCTTCAGACATCCCAGAGGGGAGAGAGAAAGACCATAGAATAATTTTATGAGTCTGTGTCAGTGGGCAAATCCTTATGAGATGCTATAATAATGCATGTGAGGGAAAAGTAATGAATTTGGAAATAACTAATCTAGAATACTCAAACGGGGAAGGCAATGGCATCCCACCCCAGTACTCTTGCCTGGAAAATCCCATGGACGGAGGACCCTGGTGGGCCACAGTCCATGGAGTCGCTAAGAGTCAGACATGACTGAGCTACTTCACTTTAACTTTTCACTTTTATGCATTGGAGAAGGAAATGGCAACCCACTCCAGTGTTCTTGCCTGGAGAATCCCAGGGACGGGGGAGCCTAGTGCACTGCCGTCTATGGGGTCGCACAGAGTAGGACACGACTGAAGTGACTTAGCAGCAGCAACAGAATACTCAAAATGAAAGACTCTCCTTTATCAGATTTTACTCAAGAAAAAGAATCAAACCTAGATGTCCATCAGCAGATGAATGGATAAGAAAGCTGTGGTACATATACACGATGGAGTATTACTCAGCCATTAAAAAGAATACATTTGAATCAGTTCTAATGAGGTGGATGAAACTGGAGCCTATTATACAGAGTGAAGTAAGCCAGAAAGAAAAACACCAATACAGTATACTAACGCATATATATAGAATTTAGAAAGACGGTAACGATAACCCTGTATGCAAGACAGCAAAAGAGAGACAGATGTATAGAACAGTCTTTTGGACTCTGTGGGAGAGGGAGAGGGTGGGATGATTTGGGAGAATGGCATTGAAACATGTATAATATCATATATGAAACGAGTCGCCAGTCCAGGTTCAATGCATGATACAGGGTGCTCAGGGCTGGTGCACTGGGATGACCTGGGGGGATGGGATAGGGAGGGAGGAGGGAGGAGGGTTCAGGATGGGGAGCACATGTATACCTGTGGCGGATGCATGTTGATATATGGCAAAACCAATACAATATTGTAAAGTTAAAAAATAAAATAAAATATATATAGAAAAAGAATCAGAATCACTACCCTGACCTGGAATACCCTGTATTCCACTGACCCTGGAATATAAACCCAATATTCTGCATCAGCCAAAAAGGCTTAGAAAAAAAGAAAAACATTAAAAAGTACATTGGAAATAAAGCTTTATTCTAGTATATCTGTGTTTGAAAGGATTCATGTAGTTCCTGCTGCCATCCCTCAAAAAGAAGTTTGCCATAAAATTTGAAAAGGTCCAGAGAAGCATAATCCAAAATTCAGAGATAATGAGAGTAACATGAGCATCTTTGGTTCACAGTTAGATTTAGACTTTCAGTCTATAAATGAGAAATCTAATTATGTAGAAGTAATTAAATCTACATGATCATAATTAATATTGAATAGGTGAGCAGAGATTTGTTTACACACTAACCTCAAAATCCTGGGACAGAAAGATGGCAACTTTTGAAACACATAAAATAAATTCGTTAGCCCAAGGAAATAGAAATGCATTTCAAAAGTATTTGGATAAATTATGACTAATACAGCTATTAATGACTTTGAGATATATTCAGCTCCTAGAATTAATGTGACTTCAAAAGGGGCAATAGAAGTATTTTGTAGGCATCTTTGTGGCCAAGAGAATCCAGGTATGGATAGATCAAATGTTGCCAGAGAGCTCATGAGTTGGAAAAGTCTGAAAACTATTGATGCAATAACAAAATAACCTCCAATTCATTCAGTATACTACTTCTTTCCCCTCTTCCTCTCTATTGAATATTTCACATCCAAGTACAGTAAAGACAAAGTTTCATCAGTGAATTCTCCACTTTGATTGACAGCCAGAGGTCAGGGCTCCCCAGCAATTCTGATGAATATATGTAACTTCTTGGTTCATCTCTATTGTTTCATCTTAAACTCTGCAGATGAGATGATGCAGATGAGCAGTGCTGCAGTTCTTCCTCATTTGCATTTTATTAGCTTTATGACACTTTCCTTCTTGCATGATATTACCTAATTACACCCTTCAAAGAAGCACTAACATATTACTCTCCACTTTCAATTATTCACTCCGATGAAGGGAATCATGAAACACCCACTCTCTCCCAGAAAATCCACCCAGCAATTGGGTCACTGTGGAAGAGTGGGACCACAATCCAATCAGAAAGTCTTATAGAGAAGCCTGGTTTTGGCCTTATTTCTTTTCAAGCCAATTTTCTAACCACACAAGAATACAAGTCTCAGAACCATATAGGCTCAGATAGGATTACCCAACTTTATTAATCACATGATTCACTAGATTTATTCTAAAAATTATTTGTTTGGAATAACTTTGAGATATTTCCAAAAATCATCTCCATTTACAAAGAATCATATTTTTCCATATTTCAAAGAAAAGACTGCAGTCTCTGAAAATTTTTGAAAAGAGAAAATTCAGACTGGTTTTAAGTGCTGTTACAATTGGTGTATAGTTTTCCCAAGAGTCTGTTATACCTTTTGAATACAGATGATCAGCTTTATATAAATTTTCCCTTCTTTGACTCCCCCCTTTTTTTTAATCTCAATGGTATTTCCCCTTTATTTCTTGGTCCTCAGCTGAGAGGTCCTCAGACTTCCCTTTTCTCTACCTTTTGCTCTACCTTATTCAGTTATTATATCCTGGTTATTAAAAGAAAGAATTTAAGGTTCAATTTTTTTATAAGAAATCACCTTTATTAGCATGTGTAAGAATATGATGCTTCCCAGGTGATGCAGTGATAAATAATCTGCCTGCCAATGCAAGAGACACAAGAGACACGAGTTTGATCCCTGGATTGGGATGATCCCCTGGAGTAGGAAATGGCAACCCACTCCAGTATTCTTGCCTGGAGAATCTCATGGACGGGCGAGCCTAGCCGGTTACAGTCCATGGGATTACAAAGAGTCAGATGTGACTGAGCACACACACACACAAAAAAACATACGATAATTGTCAGAAAAAGGATATTATCTTTAACTGCAGTTATTTTTTTTTAACTTTTCAAAAATTATTTTTATTTTTTAAACTTTTAATTTTGTTTTGGGGAATAGCTGATTAACAAATAATGTTATGATATTTTCAGGTGAACAGCAAAGAGACTCAGCCATACATACACATGTATCCATTGTCTCCCAAACTCCCTTCCCATCCAAACTGCCACATAACATTGAGTTATGTGCTATACAGTCGGGTAACGTTGAATTCTTAAAATAAATTTTCTAACCATTTTTCATTTTGTCTACCTACACTTCCTTTAAGTGTTACTCTGTTGGGTAATGAGACTATTATGAGTTGCACTAAGTGACAGAGGTTGAGTAGCAGAATAAAAAGCACACTGTAGAAATATTACTTAATGGTTGTTATGACCCTGTTCAATTATCTAAGCCCTAGTTTCCTTATTTGTAAACTGGAGTTAATAATACTTAGTCTGTCTTCCTTACAAGATTTCTATAAGTCACAAATGTTAAATGAGTCTATGTATATCTTATCCCCACCCTTCATTATTTGATAGTTTTCAGTGTCCCTTTTTTTCCTTAATCTTTCCAGTCTTTTTTGTCTATTCATCCCCTTGCTTATTTTTCTTGTCTTTCACCTACTCCATTTTTTTTTGTTATTGAGGGTCATGGGGTTCTCAAGGCAAGAATACTGAAGTGGTTTGCCATTCCCTTCTCCAGCGGACCACACCCTGTCAGATCTCTCCACCATGACCCGTCCATCCTGGGTTGCCCCAAATCACTGCAGATGGTGACTGCAGCCATGAAATTAAAAGAGGCTTACTCCTTGGAAGGAAAGTTATGACCAACCTAGATAGCATATTCAAAAACAGAGACATCACTTTGCCAACAAAGGTTCGCCTAGTCAAGGCTATGGTCTTTCCTGTGGTCATGTATGGATGTGAGAGCTGGACTGTGAAGAAGGCTGAGCGCCGAAGAATTGATGCTTTTGAACTGTGGTGTTGGAGAAGACTCTTTTTTTTTTTTTTTTTTTAAATGGTATACAGGATTTTATTCTTTTTTTTTTTTTCTGATCAAGAATCTCTTTTATTGATTATCAGAAACATTACAAACATCTAGTATGAACAAATTGTAACATGATAGTGTTTAGTTTGAACAATTAATACATTTCAGATATAATATTATACATATTTCAATGCTATTCTCCCCAATCATCCCACCCTCTCCCGGTCCCAGAGTCCAAAAGTCTGGTCTATACATCAGTGTCTCTTTTGTTGTCTCGTAAATAGGGTTATTTTTACCATCTTTCTAAATTCCATATATATGCGTTAGTATACTGTATTTGTGTTTTTGTTTCTGGCTTACTTCACTCTGTATAATAGGCTCCAGTTCCATCCACCTCCTTAGAACTGATTCAAATGTATTCTTTTTAATGGCTGAGTAATACTCCATTGTGTATATGTACCACTGCTTGCTTATCCATTCATCTGTGGATGGACATCTAGGTTGCTTCCACGTTCTGGCTATTGCAAACAGTGCTGCTATGAACATTGGGGTACACGTGTCTCTTTCAATTCTGGTTTTCTCAGTGTATATGCCCAGCAGTGGGATTGCTGGATCATAAGGCAGTTCTATTCGCAGTTTTTTGAGGAATCTCCATACTGTTCTCCATAGTGGCTGTACTAGTTTGCATTCCCACCAACAGTGCAAGAGGGTTCCCTTGGAGAAGACTGGAGAAGACTCTTGAGAGTCCCTTGGACTGCAAGAAGATCCAACCGGTCCATTCTTAAGGAGATCAGGCCTGGAATTTCTTTGGAGGGAATGATGCTAAAGCTGAAACTCCAGTATTTTGGCCACCTCATGTGAAGAGTTGACTCATTGGAGAAGACTCTGATGCTGGGAGGGATTGAGGGCAGGAGGAGAAGGGGACGACAGAGGATGAGATGGCTGGATGGCATCACTGACTCGATGAATGTGAGTCTGAGCGACCTCCGAGAGCTGGTGATGGATAGGGAGGCCTGGCGTGCTGCAGTTCATGGGGTCGCAAAGAGTTGGACACGACTGAGTGACTGATCTGATCTGATCTGATCTGATCTGATTGAGGGTCAGCAATCAGAACTTCATACACTATTCCAGGGGCTTTTTTTTTCTTCATTGCTCTTTATTTTATTATTTTTTAAATTTAAATTTATTTATTTTAATTGGAGGCTAATTACTTTACAATATTGTATTGGTTTTGCCATACATCAACATGAATCCACCAGGGGTGTACATGTGTTCCCAGTCCTGAATGGATAAGAAAGCTGTGATACATATACACAATGGAGTATTATCCAGGGGCTTTTATCTCTGACAGCACTGTAGTATTTCATTTCTAGTTCCCTTTTTGTTGATGATCAATATTTTATTAAAAAATCAAAGCAGTACATGGTTCTACTGAATCATCTACACATGGTAAGAACACGTGAAATGTTTCTGAAGTTTATCTCAATATCTGATAAAGAGTTTGATTCTTAGCTTCCTGATAGAGTTTCATACCATTCTTGGGCTTAGAGACTAAGTGGTGCACCATCTACTGTGCTGTAGAATAAACCTGAAGATGTTAAATTAGATCGGTGCAAGCACAGGTGCTCAGGACTTCCCAGGTACCACTAGTGGTAAAGAGCCTGCCTACCAATGCAGGAGAGATAAGAGACGCAAGTTCGATCCCTGGGTCAGGAAGATGCCCTAAAGAGGGGTATGGCAACCCAGTCCAGTATTCTTGCCTGGAGAATCCCATGGACAGAGGAACCTGGCAGGCTACCATCCATAGGGCCTCAAAGAGTGGGACATGATTGAAGCAACTTACACACACAAGCACAGGTGGTCAACAAATCCTCAATCAAAACTTCTCCACTTTGAGAAGCATTCCTTTACTTATTCTGTCCCAATGTCAAAGTGACAATAGCTCCAAGGTAGTTCAATTTTTAATACTCTTTGATACAAACTTTTCAAAGACATTTTTAGAAACAGAATAATTTTCATTTTCTAATTATCAAGGATATATTGGATGATTGATAAATTTCTGTTAGCTGAATCATGGGTTTGTCTCATTTGTTTGCCTCATTCCTTACTTGGAAAATAATAAATTAGCAAGGTATAGTTTTGCTTTGCAGAAAGCACATTGCTCTTGTCCCAATAGGCTACTTTTGTTAAAGTACTGGACAACTGAGTACACTAACCATCTTGCTTTAGAATGAAAGGAAATATGGCAATTTGCAATACATTGAATTCCCAGGAGTTTTCATAAATGAAAATTATAGATGCAATTCTCCAGACTCCTAACATACTGTTTAATACAACAAAGTACAAAAGTGGACTAGAGATTCCCTGATTTTCATTCTTAACATTCTATCAAACATCTAGGCAAGAAATTTGCTGCTAATTTTTCACATAGAACACTTAATGATTGCTTTTTTTTTCTGATTGCTTTTTGAACTCACTGAGGTAACGTCAGGCTCACTTTGGTGAAATAAAGATCACAGGGAAAGGCTAAAGATATCTAAGTTCCCAGGCAACACCAAGTGCACTTTAAAAAAAAAATTTACTTATTTTTAATTGGAGGATAATGGCTTTATATATTGTGTTGGTTTCTGCCATACATCAACATGAATCAACCATAGGTATACATAAGTCCCCTGGCTTTCCTTGGTGGTGGTGCTTTACTTGCTCTGTTGTGTCCGACTTTTACGACCCCATGGACTGTAGCTCACCAGACTCCTCTGTCCATGGAATTTCCCAAGCAAGAATACTGGAGTGGATTGCCATTTCCATCTCCAGGGGATCTTCCCAATCCAGGAATTGAACCTGGGTCTCCTGGATTGTAGATGGATTCTTTACCGACTGAGCTACATAAACAAATAAAGCCATCACTACACCAAGATAATGAATATTTTCATCATGCCCAAAAGATTTCCTGTGCCAGTGTCACTTTCCCAAACCCGAGCAACCATTGATCTGATTTTTAAAACTATAATAAGTTTTCATGTTTTTAACAAATTTTTATAAATGGAATAATACAATAGTCTTTTTTTTTTTTAACTGCCTTCTTACACTCAACATAATTATTTGGAGATTCATCCATGTTTTTGCATGTATCCATGGTTTGTAATTTTTGTTCTTTTTCTTTTAGAATGGATATTCTATTGTAGGAATATACCACAATATATTTAACCATCTACTTGTTAATAAATATTTAAGTTGTATTTAAGGTTTTTTTCAGTTTGGGGTCTTTACAAATAAAGATGCTATAAATAATTCATGTACTAGTCTTTGAGGAGACATACATTTTCTTTCTCTTGGGTAAATACCTACAAGTGATTTACTGGGTATTATGGATGAATCTTCAAATAATTATGTTGAGTATAAGAAGCCAGATTTTTTTTAAAAAGACTACTGTATTATTCCATTTATAAAAATTTGTTAACAAGAGAAAAACTCATTATAGTTTTAAAAATCAGATCAACTTAAAAATAACTTTTTAAGAAGCTACCAAACTGTTTTCTAAAGTGGCTGTTATTTTGCATTTCTATTAGCAGTGTATTAGAGTTCCAGTTGGTATACATGCTTGCCCAAACTTGGCTTGCTCATTCTTTAATATTAGTCATTCTAGAGGAGGTATATTAGTGTCTCATTTGGTTTTAATTTGCATTTCTTTAATGACTAATGATGCTGAATATATTTCATGTACTTATTTGCTATCATACATCCTCTTTGATGAAATGTTCAAATGTTTGCCCATTTTTTGATTGGGTTGTTTGTCTTCTTGTTGTTGAATTGAAAAAGGTTTTTGTATTCTAGATGCAAGTCCTTTCTTGGATATATGTTTGCAAATGTTTTCTCCCAGTCTGTGGCTTTGCTTTGAGTTTCCTTTAGTATCTTTTAGAAAAGAAAAATGGTAAAATTTGGATGAAGGCAAATACATGAACATTTTCTTCACAGTTTTTCTTTTTGTATCCTATTTGTGAAATATTTGCCTAGCCAATGTCATTAAGATTTCTCTTATGCTTTATTTTGTGTGTATGTGTTCAGTTGCTCAGTCATGTCCAATTCTTTGCAATTCTTTGGACTGTAGCCCACCAGGCTCCTCATCCAAGGGACTTTCCAGGCAAGAACACTAGAGTGGGTTGCTACTTCCTCCTCCAGAAGATTTTCCCAACCCAGAGATGGAACTTGCATCTCCTGCATTGCAGGCAGATTCTTTACCCACTGAGGTCTAATTTTAATAATTTTGAATCTTATAATTAGGACTATGATCTATTATAAGATCATGTTTTACATAGTACACATAAATTGTTTTCACTATTCTAGGTTTTTAGAATTTCCATATAAATTTTAAAATTTTCAGTGTCTTTTTTTTTTTTTACTATTATTTTGATCGAGATTAAAGCTCAACATTCAGAAAACGAAGATCATGGCATCTGGTCCCATCACTTCATGGGAAATAAATGGAGAAACAGTGGAAACAGTATCAGACTTTATTTTTCTGGGCTCCAAAATCACTGCAGATGGTGACTGCAGCCATGAAATTAAAAGACGCTTGCTCCTTGGAAGGAAGGTTATGACCAACCTAGATAGCATATTCAAAAGCAGAGACATTACTTTGCCAACAAAGGTGCATCTAGTCAAGGCTATGGTCTTTCCTGTGGTCATGTATGGATGTGAGAGCTGGACTGTGAAGAAGGCTGAGCGCCGAAGAATTGATGCTTTTGAACTGTGGTGTTGGAGAAGACTCTTGAAAGTCCCTTGGACTGCAAGAAGATCCAACCGGTCCATTTTGAAGGAGATCAGACCTGGGATTTCTTTGGAGGGAATGATGCTCAAGCTGAAACTCCAGTATTTTGGCCACCTCATGCGAAGAGTTGACTCATTGGAGAAGACTCTGATGCTGGGAGGGATTGAGGGCGGGAGGAGAAGGGGACGACAGAGGATGAGATGGCTGGATGGCATCACTGACTCGATGAATGTGAGTCTGGATGACCTCCGGGAGCTGGTGATGGATAGGGAGGCCTGGCGTGCTGCGGTTCATGGGGTCGCAAAGAGTCGGACACGACTGAGCGACTGATCTGATCTGAGAAGTAAAACCTTCAGCCTTTCTCCATTAAAACTAATGATTCCTGCAGGTTATTTTGTAGATGGCTTTCACCAGGTTGAGGAAACCTATTTTGTTCCACACTTGCTGAATTTTTATCATGAATAGGTATTCAGTTCAGTTCAGTCACTCAGTCGTGTCCAACTCTTTGTGACCCCATGAATCACAGCACACCAGGCCTCCCTGTCCATCACCAACTCCCAGAGTTCACCCAGACTCACGTCCATCGAGTCAGTGATGCCATCCAGCTATCTCATCCTCTGTCATCTCCTTCTTCTCCCGCCCCCTATCCCTCCCAGCATCAGAGTCTTCTCCAATGAGCCAACTCTTCGCATGAGGTGGCCAAAATACTGGAGTTTCAGCTTTAGCATCATTCCTTCCAAAGAAATCCCAGGTTTGATCTCCTTCAGAATGGACTGGTTGGCTCTCCTTGCAGTCCAAGGGACTCTCAAGAGTCTTCTCCAACACCACACTTCAAAAGCATCAATTCTTCGGCACTCAGCCTTCTTCACACTCCAGCTCTCACATCCACACATGACCACAGGAAAAACCATAGCCTTGACTAGACGAACCTTTGTTGGCAAAGTAATGTCTCTGCTTTTGAATATGTTATCTAGGCTGGACATAACTTTCCTTCCAAGGAGTAAGCGTCTTTTAATTTCATGGCTGCAGTCACCATCTGCAGTGATTTTGGGGCCCAAAAAAATCAAGTCTGACACTGTTTCCACTGTTTCCCCATCTATTTCCCATGAAGTGATGGGACCGGATGCCATGATCTTTGTTTTCTGAATATTGAGCTTTAAGCCTGCTTTTTCACTCTCCACTTTCACTTTCATCAAGAGGCTTTTGAGTTCCTCTTCACTTTCTGCCATAAGGGTGGTGTCATCTGCATATCTGAGGTTATTGATATTTCTCCCAGCAATCTTGATTCCAACTTGTGTTTCTTCCAGTCCAGTATTTCTCATGATGTACTCTGCATATAAGTTAAATAAGCAGGGTGATAATATACAGCCTTGACATACTCCTTTTCCTATTTGGAACCAGTCTGTTGTTCCATGTCCAGTTCTAACTGTTGCTTCCTGACCTGCATACAAATTTCTCAAGAGGCAGATCAGGTGGTCTGGTATTCCCATCTCTTTCAGAATTTCCCACAGTTTTAGATTTTGTCAAATGTTTTTTCTATATATATTGCAATAATCATGTGGGTTTTGTCCTATACTGTTTCAACATGGTGTATTAAATTAATCAATACTTTGATGTTAAACCAACCTTGCATTCCTGGGATAAATACCACTTGATCATGGTGTATAATCATTTGTATATGTTCTTAGATTTTGTTTTCTATTTGCATCTATATTCATGACAGATACTGGTTTGTAGTATTCTTTCTTGTGATGTTTCTGCCTGACTTTGGTATGATACTGGCCTTGTAGAGTAAGTTGAAAAGTGTTCCTTCTGCTTCTAGTTTCTGGAGGAGCTTGTGGAATAGTGGTACTATTTCTTTTTTAGTATTTGATACAGTTTGCTACTGAGTGTATGTAGGCCTTATCTTTGTGAAAAGACTGTTAACTAGGTATACTAAGATATTTTATTTCTTCTTGAGTTAGTTTTGATAGTTTGTGTTCTTCTACAAATTTGGCCACTTCATCTAAGTTTTCTAATTTGTTGGCATAAAGTTTTTTCATAATATTCCTTTATCATGATTTTGACTTCCCTGGTGGCTCAGATGGTAAAGCATCTGCCTACAATGAGGGAGACGTAGGTTCAATCCCTGGGTCAGGAAGATCTCCTGGAGAAGGAAATGGTAACCCACTCCAGTACTCTTGCCTGGAAAATCCCATGGATGGAGGAGCCTGGTAGGCTACAGTCAATGGGGTTGCAAACAGTCAGACATGACTGAGCAACTTCACTTTATCACTTTATCACTTATCATGATTTCAAATTGACATATTTTCTTTTCTAATATAGGTATTTAATATAATAAAATCTCCTCTAAGTATTATTTTAGCTGCATCTCACAAATAATGAGGTATTGTGTTTTCATACTTATTTTAAAATACTTTCTAGTTTATTTCATAATTTCTTCTTTGATTCACACATCATTTAGAAATGTGTTTCTTAATTTCCAGATATTAGTGGAAAATTTCTAAATATTTTATTCTGTGATTAATCTCTAATTTAATTCCATTTTGGTTAGGAAACATACTTTGTATGACTTCAGTCCTTGAAAATTATCTTTATTTTATGGCTTAGTATGTGGTGTATCCTGGGGAATATTCCATGTACGTTGAAAATAATGTGTAATTCTTCTGTCACTGCACGAAACATTGTAAGCTCCAAGAAACATTTTGATAGGTCAAAATTGTCATTTGTCTTCTATATCCTGGTTGGTTTGCTGTCTAGTTGTTCTATCCATTACTGAAAATGAGCTTTCCAATTATTATTGTATCATCTCTTCCCCTCTTCAATTCTGTCAATTTTTGTTTCATATATTGTGGGGCTCTGTCAAGTACATACATATATACATATATTTACATATTTATAGTTATTATAGCTTCCCTCTGAATTGAACTTTGTTTCATATAGAATGTCCCTCTTTGTCTTCAGAAGCTTTTTTGTCTTAAGTAAGCTTTTTTGTCTTAAAACCTATTTTTCTTGATAAAAACATAGTCATTTCAGTTCTTTTAGTTACTGTTTGCATGGTGTTTTACTTAGTGATTAGAAATATTTTTCCATTATTTTACTTTAATCTATTTGTGTTTTTGAATCTAAAGTATGTCTCTTGTATAAACATAGTTTATATATAATTGGATGTATAAAATTGGATCCTATTTTTAATCCATCCTGACAACTCCTACCTTTTATTTGGAGTACTTAATACCCCTACATTAGATGTACTAAATGAAACGGTAAGGTTTACATTGCCATTTTGAAATTTGTTTTATATATTTGTCATTCTTTAATTATTGCCATCTTTTGTGTAAATATTATCAACTGTATATTTAAATTCTTTTTCTTTTATTTTGGTAATTTGCTTTTTAAAATATTAGACTTTATTTATTTTTGGAGATGTTTTAGTTTCACAGCAAAATTAATTGGAAGGCACAGACACTTTCATATACCTGGCGTTTTTACTATATATTTGAAAGCTATTTCCTTAGTGTTTGCTATGCGGATTGCAAATATATCCTACTTTAAATCAAACTATCTCAGATTAATACTAATTTATTTCCAGTGGTATACAGAAACTGTACTTCACTATAACTCTCTTACTTTCCATTGTAAGGCCATTAGTGCAAATTTGTAATTATTATTTTATACAGAAGTCAAAGTCAATTAAAAGAAGAGTAAATTTAAAATATTTTATAATATTTTTTGTATTTACGTATTAATTACCTTTACTGGTGCTTTTATTTCTTCACGTGGATTTGAGTTGCTCTCTAGTGTCCTGTCGTTTAAGCCTGAAGAACTCTCTTTAGTACATCTTGTAGGATAGGACTCTTTGTGATTAATTAACTCTACTTTGTTAATCTGAGGATGTCTCAATTTCTTCTTCATTAAAATTTTTTAAATTTTTAAATTTTAAAATAATTGCATTTTAAAAAGTTGTAATGATAGTACAGAGAGGTCCTACATACCCTTTGACAAGTTTTCCTAATTGGTTACATCTTATATGATTACAGTACAATATAAAAACCAGGAAACTGACATTATACATTATGATGTATGTGTTGAGTTCTGTGTTATCACATGTAGAGATTTGTGTAACTACCACTACAGTTAAGTTACAGAACTATCCTATCACCACAAGTATCTCCCTTATGCTACTCTTCAATAGACATGTCCTTTTTCCTAGACATTCCTAACTTGGAATGTTCTTATCTGTTCTAATCTGTTCTCCATCTCTATAATTTTTCCTTTCTGAGAATGTTATATAAATGAAATCATACCATATACAGCCTTTTGAGATTGCCCTTCGGGACTCAGAATAATGTCATTAAGGAGCTTCCCAGGTGTCTCAGTGGTACAGAATCTGCCTGCCAACACAGGAGACACAAGAGATGCAGGTTTGATCCCTGGATAGGAACGATCCACTGGAGTAGAAAATGGCAACTCACACTAGTATTCTTACATGGAGAATCCCATGGAGAAAGGAGCCTGGCAGGCTACAGTCTACGGGGTCACAAAGAGTCAGACAGGACTGAGCATGCATGCAGTACAATGCTATTAAGAATCAATCCAGGGGGAGGAGCCAAGATGGAGGACGAGTAGGACGGGGAGAATACTTTCTCCTCCACAAATCCATTAAAAGAACATTTGAATGCTGAGTAAATTCTACAAAACAACTTCTGAATGCCGGCAGAGGACATCAGGCACTTAGAAGGACAATTCATTGTCTTCAAAAGATTACGAGCCCTGCGGTAACTCCTTTTGCGGAGAAGCGGCCTGGACACCAGCATTTGCTATTAGCAAGTGGGGGCTGGGCTAGGAGGAGCAGCGCGGCCTGAATCGCTTAGAGAAAGGTTTTGACCTAGCTATCCTGAGCGCTATCTGAGCGAAATAACCAGACTGTTGGTTATTTACTACATCAAAAGCTAGCCCTAACTTAAGACACCACCAGGACTACATACAGAACAAAGGACTGCACAGAGATAGCCGGCTGCAGACCATCCCACTCCAGTGACAGGCAGCCAGAGCAGGAAGCGGGCAATCACAGCCCTAGAGAGACGTTGATTACAAAACTGTAAGCAGGTTTCTGTCCTAACTCACGCTTCTTGGGGCTCTGGATGGTCAACATCTGCCTGAGAAAGTGCGCTGGTTGTATACCCAGAAAACTGAGTGGCAGGGAGGCGATAAGTCGCAGCAGCTGTGCTTGCTAAACACTTCATCACCTGCGCTACTCAGATCTGGGAAGGGCATAAAACGCAGACTCAACCAAGTCTGCTTCTGAACCTGGAGTGCCTGAACCTGGCCGGCTTAGATTTGGGTGTTCATCTCCGCCTCCTCTGTAATAGGGCAGAGATCAGATATTGAAAAGGCCAGTAAACCACCTCAATAAAGAGAATTCAACAAACTACCGGAATATAGTAAGGACACTCTAAACTTGGCAATTTTAACAAGATGAAGAGACAAAACAATACCCAGCAGCTAAAGGAACAAGATAAATGCCCACCAAACCAAACCAAAGAGGAAGAGATAGGGAATCTACCTGATAAAGAATTCCAAATAATGATAGTGAAATTAATCCAAATTCTTGAAATCGAAATGGAATCACAGTTAAAGAGTCTGGAGACAAGGATTGAGAAGATGCAAGAAAGGTTTAACAAGGACCTAGAAGAAATAAAAAAGAGTCAACACATAATGAATAATGCAATAAATGAGATCCAAAACACCCTGGAGGCAACAAAGAGTAGAATAACAGAGGCAGAAGATAGGATTAGTGAATTAGAAGATAGAATCCTAGAAATAAATGAATCAGAGGAGAAAAAAGAAAAACGTATCAAAAGAAATGAGGACAATCTCAGAGACCTCCAGGATAACATTAAACGCTACAACATTCGAATCATAGGAGTTCCAGAAGAAGAAGATAAAAAGAAAGATCATGAGGAAATACTTGAGGAGATAATAGTTGAAAACTTCCCTAAAATGGAGAAGGAAATTACCACTCAAGTTCAAGAAATCCAGAGAGTCCGTAACAGGATAAACCCAAGGCGAAACACCCCAAGACACATATTAATCAAATTAACAAAGATTATATATAAAAAACAAATATTAAAAGCAGCAAGGGAAAAAAAAACATCAAATAACTCACAAGGGAATTCCCATAAGGCTAACAGCTGATTTTTCAATAGAAACTCTCCAAACCAGGAGGGAATGGCAAGACGTAATTAAAGTGATGAAAGAAAATAACTTACAGCCTAGATTATTGTATCCAGCAAGGGTCTTATTCAAATATGAAGGAGAAATCAAAAGCTTCACAGATAAGCAAAAGTTGAGAGAATTTTGCACCACTAAACCATTTCTCTGGAGAAGGCAATGGCACCCCACTCCGGTACTCTTGCCTGGAAAATCCCATGGAGAGAGGAGCCTGGTGGGCGGCAGTCCATGGGGTCGCTAAGAGTCGGACATGACTGAGCGACTTCACTTTCACTTTTCACTTTCATGCACTGGAGAAGGAAATGGCAACCCACTCCAGTGTTCTTGCCTGGAGAATCCCAGGGACGGGGGAGCCTGGTGGGCTACCGTCTCAGGGGTCACACAGAGTCGGACACGACTGAAGCACCTTAGCAGCAGCAGCAGCAGCAGCAGCAAACCATTTCTCCAACAAAAATTAAAGGACATTTTCTAGATAGGAATCTAGAGATTCCTAATTTATACACACTAAAAGGGTGTATAAATTCGAACCCAAAACAATAAAGTAAACCCTATTTATCAATAATTGCTTTAAATGTCAATGGGCTGAATGCCCTAATCAACTGACAAAGACTGCTGAATCAATACAAAAACAAGACCCCTACATTCCTTGTCTACAAGAGACAACCAAAAGACTAAAACGGGTCAAATGGATATAAAAACTAGACCCCTACATATGTTGTCTACAAGAGAACCACCTTAAAATAGGGGATATATATTAACTGAAAATGAAGGGCTGGAAAAAGATTTTTTATGCAAATATGGACCAAAAGAAAACAGGAGTAACAATACTCATATCAGATAAAATTGATTTTAAAGATCCTGAAAAGGAGACAATCAAGGTTATACATAACGACTTAAAAGAACAATCCAAAAAGAAGTTATAACAATTATAAATATATATGCACCCAACATTGGAGCATTGATATATCTAAGACAAACACTAATTAGTATGATAGAAGAAATATACAACAATACAATAATAGTGGGAGACTGTAATACCCCACACATACTTATACAATCTGGCTGTAATAGACAAAGTAAAGAAGAAAACATATTCACTTATGAGCCTCAAAAAATTCAGTTCACTCAGGAGAGTTAAAAAAAAATAGATTTATTTGTTCACTCTGTAAATGTTTATTGACTATTTTATGGGTCTGGTACCACTTTGGGTAGTAGGGAGGAAGAAGTGACAAATGTGATCCTGTCCTAAATAATATATTGTGGTAAAGATAGACCTACTAATACAAAATACCAAGATGTGCCTAAGATAAGGACACCCAAACTGGACTTTTAGTTTCCTGAACTTTTCATTTCCAGATCAAACCTCCTAATATAGGATGAATTCAACATGATTTTTTTTAAAATGTTCTTTGTGATTAAAAACAGAAAGCCATTAGTTAAGAAATTACATATATTCCTCCCCATCATCACCCCCTTCTTCCTTCCCATTTCCCTCCCACCCTCATTGATCCTTTCCTTTGTCCATTTTCCCCTGCAAAAATATAAATAAATAAATAAAGCAGAGACTGCAAAATAAAAAAAAATAAAAAAAAAGAATCAATCCAAGTTGCCATGTGTATCAATAATTCATTTCTTGTTGCCGAGCAGTATTCCACAATTTAAGTTAACATGAAAGAGCTAGTCAGCTCTTTGTGGCCCCATGGACTGTAGCCTGCCAGACTCTGTCCATGGAATTCTCCAGGCAAGAAGAGTGGAGTGGGTAGCCACTCCTTTCTCCAGGGTATCTTCCCTACTCAGGGACTGAACCCAAGTCTCCTGCATTACAGGTGGATTCTTTACTGTCTGAGCCACCAGGGAAGTCAATTGTAGAATATTTTTATTATTTCCAGTTTTTGGCTACTGCAAATAAAACTGCCTTAAATGATCATGTAAAAACTTTAATGTGGATATTAGTATTCATTTCCCTGGGCTAAATGTCCCAGGAGAGCAATTTCTGGCTTGTGTAGAAAATGCATGTTTAGTTTCTGAAGAAAATTTTAAACTATTTTTCAGAATGGTTGTGTCGTTTTATATTTCTACCAGAAATATGAGAGAGATCTATTTTCTCCACACTTTTGCTAGTTTTGGGTACCATCACTATTTTTATGTGAGCTATTCTAACAGGTATGATATGGTATCTCATCCTAGTCTTTATTTGTTCTTCCCTGGTGGTTGATGGTATTAAATATGATCTCTGATCACTATAACCTCTTGTGAAATGTCTCTTCATGTACTTTGCCCATTTTCTAATTAGAATGTGTTTTCTTTACTGTTAAGTTTAAGACTCTTAAAAACATATTCTGAGTCTTCTGTCAGCTAATTGGTTTGAAAATATTTTTTCCATATCCATAACTTGTACTTTAATCCTTTAATCATTCTCAGAATAAAAGTTTTTAGTTTTGATGATCAATTTATCATTTTTTTCTTTTATGGATCAGACTTTTTATACCACATCTGAAAAGTCTTCAACAATCATAGGTCCCCCAGTTTTTCTCTACATGTTCACAGTTTGGTGGTTTAAATTTAAATATATGATCCATTTTGAGTTAATTTTTAAATAAGGTGTGATTTAGGCTGAGGTTCAGTTTAGAGCTTCTTTTCTTGTTTGCCTGTGGATATCTAATTGCTCCAACACAATATTTAAAATTTTTTATTTAATACTGGAATAGAGTTGATTAACAAAGTTGTGTTCACTTCAGGTATACACCAAAATGATTCAATTAAACATATATCTATTCTTTTTTCAAAGGACTTCCCTGGTGGCTCAGTGGTAAAAGAATCCTCCTGCCAAGCAGCTGATGTGGGTTTGATCCCTGGGTCAAAAAGATCTGGAAGAGGACATGGCTACCCACTCCAGTATTCTTGCCTGGGAAGAAAAGGCTCTTCCCTTTTATTACTTTAAGTATATTGTGCCATTCCCTTCTAGCCCACAAAATCTCTGCTGAGAAATCAGCTGATAACCTATGGGAGTTCCTTTATGTGTTACTTGTTGCTTTTCCCTTGTTGTTTTTAGTATTTTTGCTTTGTCTTTAATTTTTATCGATTTGATTACCATGTGTCTTGGTGTGTTCCTCTTTGGGTTTATCTTTCCTGGGATTCTCAGCACTTTGGGGAGTTGAGTAACTGTCTCCTTTCCCATTTTAGGAAAGTTTTTGGGACTTCCCAGGAGGCACTAGTGGTAAAGAATCAGCATGCCAGTGTAGAAGATGCAAGAGATGTGGGTTTGATCCCTGGGTCAAGAGGATCCCATGGAGTAGGAAATGGCAACCCACTCCAGTATTCTTGCCTGGAAAATTCTATGGACAGAGGATCCTGGCAGGCTCTAGTCCATGGGGCTGCAAAGAGTTGGATATGACTGAGAGACTGAGCACACACATTAGGAAAGTTTTCAGCTATTATCTCTTCAAATGCTTTCTTAGGTCTTTTCTCTTTCTCTTCTCCTTCTATGACCTATATAATGCAAATGTTGGTGCATTAAATGTTGACCCAGAGGTCTCTCAGACTGTCTTCCTTTCTTTTCATTTTTTTTCTTTATTCTGTTCTGCAGAAGTGATTTCCACCATTCTGTCTTCCAGATCACTTATCTATTCTTCTGTTTAACTTATTGTGCTATTGATTCCTTCTACTATATTTTTCATTTAAATTACTGTATAACTCGTCTGTTTGTTCTTTAGATTCTCTAGCTTTTTATGTTAAAGCTTTCTTGCAACTTCTCAATCTATACCTCTATATTTTTTTTTTTTCAAGATCTTGGATCATCTTTACAATCATTACTCTGAATTCTTTTTCAGTAAGATTGCCTATTTCTACTTAGTTATTCTTCTGGGGTTTTATCCTGTTCTCCATCTGAGATATTTTCCTCTGCCACGTCATTTTGTCTAGTTTCTGTGATTGTGGTTTCTGTTTCACAGGCTGCACGATTGTAGTTCTTACTTCTGCTGTCTGCCTTCTGGTGGATGAGGCTGTATAAGAAGTTTGTGCAGACTTCCTGGTGGGAAGGACTGGTTCCTGCCCACTGGTGAGTGGAGCCTGGTCTTGTTTCTCTGGTGGTCTGGGGAATTAAACACAATTTATTTGAAAGACTACTTCCTCCATGAAATTTCCCTTGTACTTTTGTCAATAATCAGTTGTGTTTAGTAGTGTGAGACTGTCTGGCTTCTCTATTATGTTCCATTATTCTATTCCTACACCAACACAACATAGTTTGGTTATAGGGTAGAGTTCTTCCCATTTTATTCTTCTTTTCAAAATGTTTTAGCTATTCCAGTTCATTTACTTTTCCATTTAAATTTTGGAATAATCTTGTCTATATTTACAAAATTTCTGCTGGGATTTTGACAAAGTGAAGTGGAGTGAAAGTTGCTCAGTCATGTCTAACTCTTTGTGACCCCAAGGACTATACAGGCCATGGCATTCTCAGGCCAGAATACTAGAGCGGGTAGCCATTCCCTTCTCCAGGGGATCTTCCCAACCTAGGGATCGAACTGGGGTCTCCTGCATTGCAAGCGGATTCTTTACCAGCTGAGCTACTAGTGATTTTGATGGGAAACACATTAAACCTGTATATCAGTTTGGGTAGAATTGACATCTTTACTATGTTGAGTCTTCCAGTCATGAAAACAATATATCCCTCTACTTTTGTAGAGCTTTATTTCTTTCATACTCATTTTTTAGTTTTCATTATAAAAGTCTTTGTATATGTTTGGTTAAATTTTACAGCTAAGCTTATTTTTGAAAAATTGCAAATGGTATTTATTATATCTTTAATTTTGGTTTCCACTTGCTCATTGATAGTACATAAATGTAATTTATTTCTGTTTGTTAATCTGTGACACTGCTCATATCACTTATTAATTTTAGGATGTTTTGTTAACTTCTTTGTACTCAGATCATTGTATCATCAGAAAATAACAGTTTACTTTTTCCTTCCCAATACACCTGCTTTTTATTTCCTTATCTTGCCTTGTTGCTCTGACTAGAACTTCCAGTGAAATGTTGAATAAGAGTAGAGAGTAGGCATCCTTAACTTGTGCCTGATCTTAAGGGGAAAGCATTCAGTCTTTTACCACTAAGTATAATGTTAGATGTAGTTTTTTAGTAGCTTCTCATTATCACTTGATAAAGAGGGAGTAAGGTCCCCTTTATTTCCGTGTTTTGTTTTTTTTTTCCTGAGAATTTAACATATATGGGATTTGGATTTTGTCAAATGCTTTTTCTGCATTGATTGATATAATCTTGTAACTTTTTGCCTGTGCTGTTAATATGGTGAGTCACACAGGTTGATTTTCAATGTTGTGTAGTGGATCCCTGTCTCCACTAAAAAAAAACCCACTTGGTATTAGTGTATAATTCTTTTTATATAAATATTTCTGAATTCTATATGCTAATGTTGTTAACCATTTTCCTATCCATATTCATAAAGTATATTAATCTATAGTTTTCTCTCATTGTGATGTCTTGTCTAGTGTTGGTGTTAGAGTAATACTTAAATTGCTAAGAGTTCCCTCCTTTTCTATTTTCTAAAAGAATTGCATGTTAATTCTTCTTTAAAAGTTTGGTGGAGTTCTCCAGTAAATCTATATGGGAAGAGAGCGTTCCTATTTTGGATATTTTTTAAGTTAGAATTTAATTTCCTTCATAATTGTAGATGGGACTAATTATTTTTAAAATATCACATAGACCACGGTAGTTAATACTTCTTCATGAACTGACCCATTTTTATCTAAGTTGTCAAGTTTATATGTTTGGAGTTATTTGTAGTATTTCCTTATTGCCTATTTGATGTCTGAAGGGTCTGAATAATGTTCCTTGTTACATCACTCATATTAGTAATTTCTGTCTTTCTTTATCAATCTTTGGAGATAGGAATGGCAAACCAATCCAGCATTCTTGCCTGGAGAATTCCATGAACAGTGGAGCCGGGCAGGCTACAGTTCATGGGGTCACAAAGAGTTGGACACAACTTTGCTTGTGTGTACTGAAGTTTTTCAATTTTATCAATCTTTTAAAAAACCAGGTGTTTGGTTTGGTTTTTTTTTATAGAGATTTCTCTATTATTTCCTGTTTTCAATTTCACTGGTTTCTATTCTTTGATACTTCATTCTTTCTTCTTCAATTTAGTTCAGTTGCTCAGTCATGTCTGACTCTTTGCAATCCCATGAACCACAGAACGCCAGGCCTCCCTGTCCATCACCAACTCCCGGAGTCCACCAAAACCCATATCCCATCGAGTCGGTGATGCCATCCAACCATCTCATCCTCGGTCATCCCCTTCTCCTCCTGCCCTCAATCTTTCCCAGCATTAGGGTCTTTTCAAATGAGTCAGCTCTTTGCATCAGGTGGCCAAAGTATTGGAGTTTCGGCTTCAACATCAGTCCTTCCAATGAACACCAAGGATTGATCATCTTTAGGATGGACTGGTTGGATCTCCTTGCAGTCCAAGGGACTCTCAAGAGTCTTCTCCAACACCACAGTTCAAAAGCATCAATTCTTTGGCACTCAGCTTTCTTTATAGTCCAACTCTCACAACCATGCATGACTGCTGGAAAAACCATAGCCTTGACTGGACAGACCTTTGTTGGCAAAGTAACGTCTCTGCTTTTCAATATGCTGTCTAGGTTGGTCATAATCTTCCTTCCAAGGGGTAAGCATCTTTTAATTTATGGCTGCAATCATCATCTGCAGTGATTTTAGAGCCCCGTCTCCAAAAAAAGTCTGACACTGTTTCCATTGTTTCTCCATCTATTTCCCATGGAAGTGATGGGACCAGATGCCATGATCTTAGTTTTCTGAATGTTGACATTTAAGCCAACTTTTTCACTTTCCTCTTTCACTTTCATCAAGAGGCTTTTTAGTTCCTCTTCACTTTCTACCATAAGGGTGGTGTCATCTGCATATCTGAGGTTATTGATATTTCTCCCAGCAATCTTGATTCCAGCTTGTGCTTCTTCCAGTCCAGCGTTTCTCATGTACTCAGCACAGAAGTTAAATAAGCAGGGTGACAATATATAGCCTTGATATACTCTTTTTCCTATTTGGAACCAATCTGTTGCTCCGTATCCTGTTCTAACTGTTGTTCCTGACCTGCATACAAATTTCTCAAGAGGCAGCTCAGGTGGTCTGGTATTCCCATCTCTTTCAGAATTTGCCACAGTTTATTGTGACCCACACAGTCAAAGGCTTTGGCATAGTCAATAAAGCAGAAATAGATGTTTTTCTGGTACTCTCTTGCTTTTTCAATGATCCAGCGGGTGTTGGCAATTTGGTCTCTGGTTTCTTTGCCTTTTCTAAAACCAGCTTGTACATCTGGAAGTTCACGGTTCATGTGTTGCCAAAGCCTGGCTTGGATAATTTTGAGCATTACTTTACTAGTGTGTGAGATGAGTGCAATTGTGTGGCAGTTTGAGCACTCTTTGGCATTGCCTTTTTTGGGGATTGGAATGAACACTGACCTTTTCCAGTCCTGTGGCCACTGCTGAGTTTTCCAAATGTGCTGGCATATTGAGTGCAGCACCTTCACACCATCATCTTTCAGGATTTGAAATAGCTCCACTGGAATTCCATCACCTCCACTAGCTTTTTTCGTAGTGATACTTTCTAAGGCCCACTTGACTTCACATTCCAGGATGTCTGGCTCTAGGTGAGTGATCACACCATCATGATTATCTGGATCGTGAAGCTCTTTTTTGTACAGTTCTTCTGTGTATTCTTGCCACCTCTTCTTAATATCTTCTGCTTCTGTTAGGTCCACACCATCCCTGTCCTTTATCGTGCCCATCTTTGCATGAAATGTTCCTTTGGTTTCTCTAATTTTCTTGACGAGATCTCTAGTCTTCCCCATTCTGTTGTTTTCCTCTATTTCTTTGCATTGATTGCTGAAGAAGGCTTTCTTATCTCTTCTTGCTATTCTTTGGAACTCTGCATTCAGATGCTTATATCTTTCTTTTTCTCCTTTGTTTTTCACTTCTCTATTTTTCGCAGCTATTTGTAAGGCCTCCTTAGACAGCCATTTTGCTTTTTTGCATTTCTTTTCCATGGGGATGGTCTTGATCCCTGTCTCCTGTACAATGTCACAAACCTCATTCCATAGTTCATCAGGCACTCTATCAGATCTAGTCCCTTAAATCTATTTCTCACTTCCACTGTATAATCATAAGGGATTTGATTTAGGTCATACCTGAATGGTCTAGTGGTTTCTCCTACTTTCTTCAATTTCAGTCTGAATTTGGTAATAAGGAGTTCATGATCTGAGCCACAGTCAGCTCCTGATCTTGTTTTTACTGACTGTATAGAGCTTCTCCATCTTTGGCTGCAAAGAATATAATCAATCTGATTTTGGTGTTGAACATCTGGTGATGTCCATGTGTAGAGTCTTTTCTTGTGTTGTTGGAAGAGGGTGTTTGCTATGACCAGTGCATTTTCTTGGCAAAACTCTATTAGTCTTTGCCCTGCTTCATTCCGTATTCCAAGGCCAAATTTGCCTGTTACTCCAGGTGTGTCTTGACTTCCTACTTTTGCATTCCAGTCCCCTATAAAGAAAAGGACTTCTTTTGGGGGTATTAGTTCTAAAAGGTCTTGGAGGTTTTCAAAGAACTGTTCAACTTCAGCTTCTTCAGCATTACTGGTTAGGGCATAGACTTGGATTACTGTGATATTGAATAGTTTGCCTTGGAAATGAACAGAGATCATTCTGTCGTTTTTGAGATAGCATCCAAGTACTGCATTTCGAACTCTTTTGTTGACCATGATAGCTACTCCATTTCTTCTGAGGGATTCCTGCCCACAGTAGTAGATATAATGGTCATCTGAGTTATAGTCATCCATTTCAGTCCATTTTAGTTTGCTGACTCCTAGAATGTCGACATTCACTCTTGCCATCTCTTGTTTGGCCACTTCCAATTTGCCTTGATTCATGGACCTGACATTCCAGGTTCCTATGAAATATTGTTCTTTACAGCATCGGACCTTGCTTCTATCACCAGTCACATCCACAACTGGATGTTGTTTCTGCTTTGGCTCCATCTCTTCATTCTTTCTGGAGTTATTTCTCCACTGATCTCCCGTAGCATATTGGGCCCCTACTGACCTGGGGAGTTTCTCTTTCAGTATCCTATCATTTTGCCTTTTCATACTGTTCATGGGGTTCTCAAGGAAAGAATACGGAAGTGGCTTGCCATTCCCTTCTCCAGTGGATCACATTCTGTCAGACCTCTCCACCATGATCCGCCCATCTTGGGTTGCCCCATGGGCATGGCTTAGTTTCATTGAGTTTCATTGATAACTGTATAGGACTTGCCTAGTTTTCCTTTTAGTTCTAACAGTTTTTGTTTAATATTTATCAAAGCTCTGGGTTTTTTGGTGCATGCACATTTAGAATTACTTGGTCTTCCTGATAGATTGACTCATCATGATGTAATATTCCTCTCAACTTCTGGTAATTTTCTTTTCTCTGAAATATAATAATACAGCCGTTCCTGCTGCCTTTTGGTTATTATTGGCAAGGTATATTTATTTTCCTTTGAATGCAAGGTATATTTATTTTCCTTTGAATGCATTCTTTGAATGCAGAGTTCCAAAGAATAGCAAGAAGAGATAAGAAAGCCTTCTTCAGTGATCAATGCAAAGAAATAGAGGAAAACAACAGAATGGGAAAGACTAGGGATCTCTTCAAGAAAATCAGAGATACCAAAGGAACATTTCATGCAAAGGTGGGCACAATAAAGGACAGAGATGGTGTGGATCTAACAGAAGCAGAAGATATCAAGAAGAGGTGGCAAGAATACACAGAAGAACTGTACAAAAAAGAGCTTCAAGACCCAGATAATCATGATGATGTGATCACTGACCTAGAGCCAGACATCTTGGAATGTGAAGTCAAATGGGCCTTAGAAAGCATCACTACAAACAAAGCTAGTGGAGGTGATGGAATTCCAGTGGAGCTATTCCAAATCCTGAATGATGATGCTGTGAAAGTGCTACACTCAATATGCCAGCAAATTTGGAAAACTCAGCAGTGGCCACAAGATTGGAAAAGGTCAGTTTTCATCCCAATCCCAAAGAAAGGCAATGCCAAGGAGTGCTCAAACTACCGAACAATTGCACTCATCTCACACGGTAGTAAAGTAATGCTCAAAATTCTCCAAGCCAGGCTTCAGCAATATGTGAACCGTGAACTTCCTGACGTTCAAGCTGGTTTTAGAAAAGGCAGAGGAACCAGAGATCAAATTGCCAACATCCGCTGGATCATGGAAAAAGCAAGAGAGTTCCAGAAAAACATCTATTTCTGCTTTATTGACTATGCCAAAGCCTTTGACTGTGTGGATCACAATAAACTATGGAAAATTCTGAAAGAGATGGGAATACCAGACCACCTGATCTGCCTCTTAAGAAATCTGTATGCAGGTCAGGAAGCAACAGTTAGAACTGGTCATGGAACAACAGACTGGTTCCAAATAGGAAAAGGAGTACGTCAAGGCTGTATATTGTCACCATGTTTATTTAACTTATATGCAGAGTACATCATGAGAAATGCTGGACTGGAAGAAACACAAGTTGGAATCAAGATTGCCGGGAGAAATATCAATAACCTCAGATATGCAGATGACACCACCCTTATGGCAGAAAGTGAAGAGGGGCTAAAAAGCCTCTTGATGAAAGTGAAAGTGGAGAGTGAAAAGGTTGGCTTAAAGCTCAACATTCAGAAAACGAAGATCATGGCATCTGGTCCCATCACTGCATGGGAAATAGATGGGGAAACAGTGGAAACAGTGTCAGACTTTGTTTTTCTGGGCTCCAAGATCACTGCAGATGGTGACTGCAGCCATGAAATTAAAAGACGCTTGCTCCTTGGAAGGAAAGTTATGACCAACCTAGATAGCATATTCAAAAGCAGAGACATTACTTTACCAACAAAGGTTCGCCTAGTCAAGGCTATGGTCTTTCCTGTGGTCATGTATGGATGTGAGAGCTGGACTGTGAAGAAGGCTGAGTGCCGAAGAATTGATGCTTTTGAACTGTGGTGTTGGAGAAGACTCTTGGGAGTCCCTTGGACTGCAAGAAGATCCAACCAGTCCATTCTGAAGGAGATCAATCCTGGAATTTCTTTGGAAGGAATGATGCTGAAGCTGAAACTCCAGTATTTTGGCCACCTCATGCGAAGAGTTGACTCATTGGAGAAGACTCTGATGCTGGGAGGGATTGAGGGCAGGAGGAGAAGGGGACGACAGAGGATGAGATGGCTGGATGGCATCACTGACTCGATGGATGCGAGTCTGAGTGACCTCCGGGAGCTGGTGATGGACAGGGAGGCCTGGCGTGCTGCGGTTCATGGGGTCGCAAAGAGTCGGACACGACTGAGCGACTGATCTGATCTGATATTTATTTTTATTCTTTTACTTTAAATGTCTTTGTTGTCACTTTTAATGCAAATTCTTATAGACACATACAGTTAGGCCATGTTTTTAAATCTACTGTACCAATCTGTCTTCTATTGGTATATATAGACCAATAGAATTTAAATGTTATATACTTTTTTGATATGTTAAAGATTAATTTTGTCATATTATTTTTTGTTTCATATTTGTTTTCTCTGTTGTTTACTCTTCTAGAAGTTTTTTCCATGCTTTGAACTTTTCAAAATTCCACTTTTATTTATCTACAGTGTCTTGAGTATATCACTTTGTATAACATTTTTAGTAGTTGTCTAAACTTGAAAGGTTGTTGTTGAATCACGCGAAGACATCGGGATTCTTGGCCCCCGGAGGAGAAGAATTCAATCCGGAGCCAGAGACGAGGCTTGATCGCTCAGAGCTTTTGTGTAATAAAGTTTTATTAAAGTATAAAGGAGATAGAGAAAGCTTCTGACATAGGCGTCAGAAGGAGGCAAAAAGAGTACCCGCTTGCTAGTGTTAACAATGAAGTTATATACTCTCCAATGAATCCAAAGAATGTCTGGAGGTTGTAAAGACCTCAACAGACCTACTCCCATAATTTACATTTTAAGAGAATTAGCCAGAAGGTTTAATCCAAAGACTGTCCTCAGGCAGGATACGTCCTTGTAAAGACCAGGTCTACTCCCATAATTTACATTTTAAAATAACAGAAGGTTTAATCCAGAGACTGTCCTTAATCCAGAGACTGTCCTCAGGCAGGATACATTATTGTTATATAATCCTAAGGAATGTAGAGAAAGAAGAAAAGTTTGTCCTTTCTTCCTCCTTGAGAATTCCAGACCCCTCTCTCCTTGGGGACCCCTAGACTCCTTATCAACCTGCCTAGGAAATGACTCTCTCAGACTGACCTACTGAGCACACACACGGAGGTATAACATTATATACACATAACTTATCACAGTCTACAGGTATCAGTGTTTTATCAATTCAAGTGATACACAGAAATCTTACCATGCTTAACATTCTTTTATTCTCACCCATATATTACACAATTATCTTAAATATTTCCTCTATATATGTTAAGAACTATTTCAAAAACCAAGGACAACAGCAGCCCCAGAGCCTGTCATAGCAGGAACCAACAGCCATCAGCAGACCTTCACTATCCCTGTGACTGGTTGGCCCTGGTTCCACCCATCAAAGGGCAACACAAGTCTTGGGACATCCCAAACCTTACAGACTGCTGTGTCAAATACTGGCCCTACCTACCAGCAGTCTGAATGAGCTATGGGACCTGCACCAAGGCCCCAGAGCCCATCTCTGCTCACCTGTGGCCAGAACTAGCCCCAGGACCTGACTTAACATACTGGTCAGCAAATGCCAGCCCTGGTACTTCCTGGAACCTGAATCCACTGACCAGTGAGCCAGCACTAGCTTGGCAGCTTCCTGGGGTTTTACTGACAGCTGCCTCAAGACCGAGCCCCACCAACCAGTGATTTGCAGCCCCACACAGGCAAGACCTGGAAACCAACTAGGGCCAGCTATGCTTATTAGACCACTCACAGTAGTCAGCAAGCCACAAAAGAAGGACCCACACAACCCACATAGTGGACACCTCTAGTTCAAATGACCAAAGAGGAGTGCACTGCTGGGGTACATAGGATATTTCCTACAAAATGTCATTTCTCCAAAATTGGGAATATAATCAGCATACTAGACACATAGTCGGAGAAGGCGATGGCACCCTACTCCAGTACTCTTGCCTGGAAAATCCCATGGATGGAGGAGCCTGGTGGGCTGCAGTCTATGGGGTCACTAAGAGTAGGACACGACTGAGCGACTTCCCTTTCACTTTTCACTTTCATGCATTGGAGAAGGAAATGGCAACCCACTCCAGTGTTCTTGCCTGGAGAATCCCGGGGATGGGGGAGCCTGGTGAGCTTCCATCTATGGGGTCGCATAGAGTCAGACACGACTGAAGTGACTTAGTAGCAGCAGCAGCAGAAGACACATAGTGATAGCAACAGCAAGCTAGGTTAAGTAACATGACAGAGGAACATATTCCAAATGAAGGAAGATAAAACTTCAAAAAAATAACTAAGTGAAGTGGAGATAGGAAATCTACTCGCGAAAGAGTTGAAGGTAATGATTGTAAAGATGATCAAAGAACTTCAGAGAAGAGTGGATGCCCACAGCAAGATGTTAGAAGCTTGTAATAAAGAATTAGAAAATGTAAACTGAACAGAGATGAAGAATACAACACTGAAATAAAAATATACTAGAAGGAATAAACAGGAGACTCAATGATACAGAGGCATGAATCAATGAACTGGAAGACAAAGAAGTGGAAATCACTGAAGATGAGTGGAAAAAAGAATAAAAATAAATGAGGGCAATTTAAGATACCTTTAAGATAACGTTAAGTATTCTGCCACTCGTGTTATAGGAATCCTAGAAGGAAAAGAGAGAAAGAAAGGAATAGGAAACACATGAAGACATAATATCTGAAAATGTCTCTAATTTGAGAGATTAGACAAACATCCAAGTCTGTAACCAAGCTCATAATGACACAAGCTTACCTCAGGAAACAAGCCAATCTCAATTAAACAATCTAATCTTATACTTAAATATATATCTTTGAAAAAGAAACAAAATTGATGACCTGGAGCCAGACTCAAGAGATAAGAGAGAGGGCCAAAATAATGTCAGAAATGCAAAAGGAGAAGTTGCAACTAACAGGACAGAACTACAATGGATCATCAGAGATTACTACAAGATCTATATGCCAATAAAATAGAAAACCTAGAAAAAATGGACAAGTTCTTTGAAATGTACAATTTCCTAATTGAATCAGGAAGAATAGAAAATAGGAAAAGACCAATCATCAATAATGAAATTGAAGCAGTAGCAAAAATAAAACAAAAAGTTTCCAACAAATGAAAGTGCAGGACCAAATGGCTTCACTAGTGAGTTCTGACACACATTTAGAGAAAAGTTAATTCCTATCCTTCTCAAAATATTCCAAAAAATGTCAGAGGAAAGAGTGCCTCTGAACTCATTCTATGATGCCAATGTCACCCTAATATTAAAACCAGACAAAGATACCACACAAAAAAGAAAATTATAAGCCAATATTGCTGGTGGACATAGATGCAAAATTCCTTAACAAAATATCAGCAAGCTAAATACAACAATACATTAAAATGATTATATACCTGAATCAAGTGGGATTTATCACAGGGATGCAAGGATGGTTCAGTATCTGAAAGTAAATCAGTGTGATATACAACAACAAAAATCTGAGAAGAGGGGACGGTCTTAAGATGGCAGAGGAATAGGATGGGGAGACCACTTTCTCCCCAACAAATTCATCAAAAGATCATTTGAACACTGAGCAAATTCCACAAAACAACTTCTGAACACTGACGGAGCACATCAGGCACTCAGAAAATCAGCCCATTCTCTTCGAAAGGAGGTAGGACAAAATATAAAAGATAAAAAGAGAGTCAAAAGAGTTAGGGACAGAGACCCATCCCAAGGTGGGAATCATGAAGGAGGAGAAGTTTACAAACACCAGGAAACCCTCTCATCAATGGGTCTGTGGAAGTTCTGGAATCTCAGAGGGCAACATAAGTGGGAGGGAAAAAAAAAAAAGAACCCACAGATTATGCACCTAGCTACGACTCCCAGCAGAGAGGTAGCCCAGTCGCTTGAGTTCCCCAGCAGCGAGCAGGGTGTGGGATGTGTGCTTAGGGTGGGGACCGGGCCTGAATGCCCTGAGGATAATATGAGGGAACTAACCGTGAGATAGCAACCCAAAGTGTGGGATAGCCAGAGAGAGAAAAAAAAAAGAGAGAGAGAGAACTTTCCTGACAGCATGGCCCGTTCACAAAACAAAGGATTGAGCTAACAAGGGAGGAGAGCTAGCCGGGTACGGACTGGCTGCTCCTCCCACCAGAGGCAGAGAGTCAGGAGGGTGACAGCTAGAGCCGGAAGGCAAGGGGCAATCTTGACCCCAGAGATGGCATTCTCCACCAAACTGTGAGCAGGCTCCCAGTTAATAACCAAATCTTCCTGGGATCCTGGATGGTTGACATCCACCAGGAGGGTCGCAGTCAGAGATCAACTCCCCAGAGGAGACACACAGCACACCTGAGACGGCACTCTCACAGTGCACCCAGGAAACCAAGGGGCTGGGACCAGGGAGGTGATAAGATGCACTGCCCAGCTGGGAGAGTGCACTAGCCAAGCACCTGGTCACCTGAGCTGCTCGGACCTGGGAAGGGCACAAAACACAGGCCCAACCGAGTCTGTGCCTTTGTGGAGTACCCAAGAACCTGAACCTGAACAGCTAAGACCTGGGAAGTGCAAGCACCCAGGGCCCGCTTTAGACAGTGCCCCTGCAGAGCAACCTGGAGCCTGAGCAGTGTAGACCAGAAAAGCACACATCCCATGAGCAGGGGCAAAGCCAGCACGGCCCAGACACAGCAAACACTCCCCACGCACACCAGTGATATTTGTTTGCAGTGTTCCTCCCTCCCCAGAGCACAACTGAACAAGTTAGCCTAAATAAGTGACCACCTTTGCCCCCTTGTGTCAGGGCGGAAATTAGACACTGAAGAGACTTGCAGAGGAAGCCAAAATAAATAAAGAGAGAACTGCTCTGAAAGAGACAGCTGCAACAGATTAAACCCTGGAGTTAGCATTGGCTACATTGGAAGGGACCTGTAGACCTTGAGAAGAAGCACAAGCTGGAACAAGGAACTATCTAAAACTGAACTGACTCCACACTGCCCTCAACAGCTCCAGAGAAATTCCTAGATATATTTTACTATTATCATCTTTTTTCATTTTTTAATTTTTAAGTTCTTTATTACTCTGTTAAATTTCATTTTTATAACCTACTATTACCTTGCCAAAAAAAGACCCTATTTTAAAGGAAATTTCATATTTTTTTATAATTTTTGTGATTTTTTTTTAATATTGTATTTCTAAGAGTCTAACCTCTACTCTAGATTTTTAATCTTTGCCTTTTGGTTTTTGTTATCAATTTTGTACATTTAAGAATCCAATCATCAGTACCCATTTTTACTTAGGAGTGTGATTACTGGCTTGATTGCCTTCTCCCTATTTTGACTCTCCTTTTTCTCCCCCAGGTCACCTCTATCTCCTCCCTCTTCCTTCTCTTCTCTACCCAACTCTGTGAATCTTTTTGGGTGTTCCGGGCTATGGAAAATACTTAGGGAACTGATTACTGGCTAGATCAATGTCTCTCCTTTTGACTCCCCCTCTTCTCCTCCTGGTCACCTGTATCTCCTTCTTCTCTCTTCTCTTCTCTATGGAACTCCGTGAACCTCTCTAAGTGTTCAAGACTGTGGAGAGCACATAGGGATTTGATTACTGGCTAGATTGCTCTCTCCCTTTTTGAATTCCCCTCTTCTCCTCCTGGTCACCTCCAACCCCCTCATCCCTCTTGTCTTCTCTATGTAACTCTGTGAACCTCTCTGGGTGTCCCTCACTGTGGACAAGCTTTTCTCCATTAACCTAGATGTTTTATCATTGGTGCTGTATGGATGGAAAAGTATTGAGGCTACTGTAAGAATAAGACTGAAAGCCAGAAGCATAAGGCTTAAATCCAAAACTTGAGAACTCCAGAAAACTCCTGACTCCAGGGAACATTAACCAACAAGAGATCATCCAAAAGCCTCCATACCTACACTGAAACCAAGCTCCACCCAAGAGCCAACAAGTTTCAGAGCAAGACATGACAAGCTAATTCTCCAACAATGCAGGAACAAAACACTTAGCACAAAAATAAAGGTGGCAAAAAGTCACATAGGCACCTCAAAACTCACTACTGGACACTTCATTGCACTCCAGAGAGAAGAGATCCAGCTCCGCCCACCAGAACACCTATGCAAGCTTCCCTAACCAGGAAACCTTGACAAGCCACTCGTTCAACTCCACCCACAGGGAGGAACTTCCACAATAAAGAGGAAGCACAAACTACCAGCATTCAGAAAGGCCAACCCAAACACAGCGACCTAAACAAGATGAAACAACAGAGAAATATTCAGCAGGTAAAGGAACAGGATAAACGCCCACCAAACCAAACAAAGAGGAGGAGATAGGGAGTCTACCTGAAGAAGACTTCAGAATAATGATAGTAAAAATGATCCAAAATCTTGAAAACAAAATGGAGTTACAGATAAATAGTCTGGAGACAAGGATTGAGAAGATGCAAAAAATGTTTAACAAGGACCTAGAAGAAATAAAAAAGAGTAAATCAATAATGAATAATGCAATAAGTGAGATCAAAACACTCTGGAGGGAACAAAGAGTAGACTAATGGAGGCAGAAGATAGGATAAGTGAGGTGGAAGATAGAATGGTAGAAATAAATGAAGCAGAAAGGAAAAATGAAAAAAGAAGCAAAAGAAATGAGGACAATCTCAGACACCTCTGGAACAATGTCAAACGCCCCAACATTCAAAGCATAGGAGTTCCAGAAGAAGAAGACAAAAAGAAAGGCCATGAGAAAATACTTGAGGAGATAATAGTTGAAAACTTCCCAAAAATGGGGAAGGAGGAGCCACCTAAGTCCAAGGAACCCAGAAAGTCCCAAACAGGATAAAGGCAAGGTGAAACACCCCAAGACACACATTAATCAAATTAATAAAGATCAAACACAAAGAACAAATATTAAAAGCAGCAAGGGAAAAACAACAAATAACTCACAAGCTGATCGTCATAAGGGTAACAGCTGATCTTTCAATAGAAACTCTTCAGGCCAGAAGGGAATAGCAGGACATACTTAAAGTAATGAAAGAGAAAAACCTACAACCCAGATTACTGTACCCAGCAAGAATCTCATTCAAATATGAAAGAGAAATCAAAAGCTTTATAGACAAGCAAAAGCTCAGAGAATTCAGCACCTCTAAACCAGCTCTTCAACAAATACTTAAGGATCTTCTCTAGACAGGAAACACAGAAAAGGTTTATAAAGTCGAACCCAAAACAATAAAGTAAGTGGCAATGGGATCATACTTATCAATAATTACCTTAAATGTAAATGGGTTGAATGCCCCAATCAAAAGACAAAGACTGGCTGAATGGATACAAAAACAAGACCCCTATATATGTTGTCTACAAGAGACCCACCTCAAACCTAGGGCCACACACAGACTGAAAGTGAAGGGCTGGGAAAAGATATTTCATGCAAATGGAGACCAAAAGAAAGCAGGAGAGGTAATACTTACATCAGATAAAATAGACTTTGAATTAAAGGCCATGAAAAGAGACAAAGAAGGACACTACATAATGATCAAAGGATCAATCCAAGAAGAAGATATAACAATTATAAATATATATCCATCCAACATAGGAGCACCGCAATATGTAAGGTAAATGCTAACAAGTATGAAAGGGGAAATTAAAAGTAGCACAATAGTAGTGGGAGACTTTAATACCCCACCACACCTATGGATAGATCAACTAAACAGAAAATTAGCAAGGAAACACAAACTTTAAATGATACAATGGGCCAGTTAGACCTAATTGATATCTATAGGATATTTCACCCCAAAACAATGAATTTCACCTTTTTCTCAAGCACACACAGAACCTTCTCCAGGATAGATCACATCCTGGGCCATAAATTTAGCCTTGGTAAATTCAAAAAAATTGAAGTCATTCCAAGCATCTTTTCTGATCACAATCTGGTAAGATTAGATGTCAACTACAGGGAAAAAACTATTAAAAATACAATCATATGGAGGCTAAACAACACACTTCTGAATAACCAACAAATCATAGAAGAAATCAAAAAAGAAATCAAAATATGCATAGAAACGAATAAAAATGAAAACACAACAACCCAAAACCTATGGGATTCAGTAAAAGCAGTGCTAAGGGGAAGGTTCATAGAAATACAAGCTTACCTCAAGAAACAAGAGAAAAATCGAATAAATAAGCTAACTCTACACCTAAAGCAACTAGAAAAAGAAGAAATGAAGAACTCCTGGGTTAGTAGGAGGGAAAAAATAAAAAAAACTAAGGCAGAAATAAATGGAAAAGAAACAAAGGAGACCATAGCCAAAATCAACAAAGCTAAAAGCTGGTTCTTTGAGAAGATAAATAAAATAGACAAACCATTAGCCAGACTCATCAAGAAAAAATGGAGAAGACTCAAATCAACAAAATTAGAAATGGAGAAATCACAACAGACAACATAGAAATACAAAGGATCATAAGGAGACTACTATCACCAACTATATGGCAATAAAATGGACAACTTGGAAGAAATGGACAATTCTTAGAAAAGTATAACTTTCCAAAACTAAAAGACGAAGAAATAGTAAATCGTAACAGACCCATCACAAGCACAGAAATTGAAACTGTAATCAGAAATCTTCCAGCAAACAAAAGCCCAGAACTAGATGGCTTCACAGCAGAATTCTACCAAAAATTCAGAGAAGAGCTAACACCTATCCTATTCAAACTCTTCCAGAAAATTGTAGAGGAAGGTAAACATCCAGACTTGTTCTATGAGGCCACCATCATCCTAACACCAAAACCAAACAAAGATGCTACAAAAAAAGAAAACTACAGGCCAGCATCACTGACCATAGATGCAAAAATCCTTAACAAAATTCTAGCAAACAGAATCCAACATATTAAAAATATCATACATCTTGACCATACAAAAAGATCATACATCTTGATGAAAGCGGGCTTTATCCCAGGAATGCAAGGATTCTTCAATGTTCGCAAATCAATCAATGTGACGCACCACATGAACAAATGAAGAGAAAGCCTTTGACAAAATTCAACATCCATTTATCATAAAAACCCTCCAGAAAGCAGGAATAGAAGGAACATACCTCAACACAATAAAAGCCATTTATGATAAACCCACAGCAAACATTATCCTCAATGGGGAAAAATGGAAAGCATTTCCCCTAAAGTCAGGAACAAGACAAGGGTGCCTACTCTCACCACTACTATTCAACATAGTTTTGGAAATTTTAGCCACAGCAATCAGAGCAGAAAAAGAAACAAAAGGAATACAGCTTGGAAAAGAAGAAGTAAAACTCTCACTGTTTGCAGATAACATGATCCTCTACATAGAAAACCCTAAAGACTCCACCAGAAAATTGCTAGAGCTAATCAATGAATATAGTAAAGTTAAAGGATATAAAATTAACACAGAGAAATCCCTTGCATTCCTATACACTGAGAGAACAGAAAGAGAAATTAAAGAAACAATTCCATTCAACATTGCAACAAAAAGAATAAAATACTTAGGAATAAATTTACCTAAAGAAACAAAAGACCTATATGTATAAAACTATAAAACACCAATGAAAGAAATCAAAGATGACACAAATTGATGGAGAAATATACCATGTTCATGGAGCGGAAGAATCAGTATAGTGAAAATGAAAATACTACCCAAAGCAATCTATAGATTCAGTGCAATCCCTATCAAGCTACCAATGGTATTTTTCAGAGAACTAGAACAAATAATTTCACAATTTGTATGGAAATACAAAAAACCCTGAATAGCCAGAGCAATCCTGAGAAAGAATGGAACTGGAGGAATCAACCTGCCTGACTTCAGACAAAGCTTCAAGACAGTATTGTACTGGCACAAAGACAGAAACATAGATCAATGGAACAAAATAGAAAGCCCAGAGATAAATCCACACACCTATGGACACCTTATCTTTGACAGAGGCAAGAATATACAAAGTAGAAAAGAAAATCTCTTCAACAACTGGTGCTGGGAAAACTGGTCAACCACTTGTAAAAGAATGAAACTAGAATACTTTCTAACACAATCAGATCAGATCAGATCAGTTGCTCAGTCGTGTCCAACTCTTTGTGACCCCATGAATCGCAGCACGCCAGGCCTCCCTGTCCATCACCAACTCCCGGAGTTCACTCAGACTCACATCCATCGAGTCAGTGATGCCATCCAGCCATCTCATCCTCTGTCGGCCCCTTCTCCTCTTGCCCCCAATCCCTCCCAGCATCAGAGTCTTCTCCAATGAATCAACTCTTCACATGAGGTGGCCAAAGTACTGGAGTTTCAGCTTTAGCAACATTCCTTCCAAAGAAATCCCAGGGCTGATCTCCTTCAGAATGGACTGGTTGGATCTCCTTGCAGTCCAAGGGACTCTCAAGAGTCTTCTCCAACACCACACTTTAAAAGCATCAATTCTTCGGTGCTCAGCCTTCTTCACAGTCCAGCTCTCACATCCATACATGACCACCGGAAAGACCATAGCCTTGACTAGACGAACCTTTGTTGGCAAAGTAATGTCTCTGCTTTTGAATATGCTATCTAGGTTGGTCATAACTTTCCTTCCAAGGAGTAAGCGTCTTTTCATTTCATGGCTGCAGTCACCATCTGTAGTGATTTTGGAGCCCAAAAAAATAAAGTCTGACACTGTTTCCACCGTTTCCCCATCTATTTCCCATGTAGTGATGGGACCAGATGCCATGATCTTCATTTTCTGAATGTTGAGCTTTAAGCCTGCTTTTTCACTCTCCACTTTCACTTTCATCAAGAGGCTTTTTAGTTTCTCTTCACTTTCTGCCATAAGGGTGGTGTCATCTGCATATCTGAGGTTATTGACATTTCTCCCAGCAATCTTGATTCCAACTTGTGTTTCATCCAGTCCAGCGTTTCTCATGATGTACTCTGCATATAAGTTAAATAAACATGGTGACAGTATACAGCCTTGATGAACTCCTTTTCCTATTTGGAACCAGTCTGTTCCATGTCCAGTTCTAACTGTTGCTTCCTGACCTGCATACAGATTTCTCAAGAGGCAGATCAGGTGGTCTGGTATTCCCATCTCTTTCAGAATTTTCCATAGTTTATTGTGATCCACACAGTCAAAGGCTTTGGCATAGTCAATAAAGCAGAAATAGATGTCTTTCTGGAACTCTCTTGCTTTTTCCATGATCCAGTGGATGTTGGCAATTTGATCTCTGGTTCCTCTGCCTTTTCTAAAACCAGCTTGAAGATCAGGAAATTCATGGTTCACATATTGCTGAAGCCTGGCTTGGAGAATTTTGAGCATTACTTTACTAGCATGTGAGATGAGTGCAATTGTGTGATAGTTTGAGCATTCTTTGGCATTGCCTTTCTTTGGGATTGGAATGAAAACTGACCTTTTCCAGTCCTGTGGCCACTGCTGAGTTTTCCAAATTTGCTGGCGTATCTACTACTGCAGGCAGGAATCCCTCAGAAGAAATGGAGTGGCCATCATGGTCAACAAAAGAGTCCGAAATGCAGTACTTGGATGCAATCTCAAAAATGACAGAATGATCTCTGTTCGTTTCCAAGGCAAACCATTCAATGTCACAGTAATCCAAGTCTATGCCCCAACCAGTAACACTGAAGAAGTTGAAGTTGAACGGTTCTACGAAGACCTTTTAGAACTAACAACCTAAAAAGATGTCCTTTTATTATAGGGGACTGGAATGCAAAAGTAGGAAGTCAAGAAACACCTGGAATAACAGGCAAATTTGGCCTTGGAACACGGAATGAAGCAAGGCAAAGACTAATAGAGTTTTGCCAAGAAAATGCACTAGTCATAATAAAACACCCTCTTCCAACAACACAAGAGAAGACTCTATACATGGACATCACCAGATGGTCAACACCGAAATCAGATTGATTATGTTCTTTGCAGCCAAAGATGGAGAAGCTCTATACAGTCAGCAAAAACAAGACCAGGAGCTGACTGTGGCTCAGATCATGAACTCCTTATTGCCAAATTCAGACTCAAATTGAAGAAAGTAGGGAAAACCACTAGACCATTCAGGTATGACCTAAATCAAATCCCTTATGATTACACAGTGGAAGTGAGAAATAGATTTAAGGGACTAGATCTGATAGATAGAGTGCCTGATGAACTATGGACTGAGGTTCGTGACATTGTACAGGAGACAGGGATCAAGACCATCCCCATGGAAAAGAAATGCAAAAAAGCAAAATGGCTGTCTGGGGAGGCCTTGCAAATAGCTGTGAAAAGAAGAGAAGCAAAAAGCAAAGGAGAAAAGGAAAGATATAAACATCTGAATGCAGAGTTCCAAAGAATAGCAAGAAGAGATAAGAAAGCCTTCTTCAGCGATCAATGCAAAGAAATAGAGGAAAACAACAGAATGGGGAAGACTAGAGATCTCTTCAAGAAAATCAGAGATACCAAAGGAACATTTCATGCAAAGATGGGCTCGATAAAGGACAGAAATGGTATGGACCTAACAGAAGCAGAAGATATTAAGAAGAGGTGGCAGGAATACACAGAAGCTCTGTACAAAAAAGATCTTCACGACCCAGATAATCACAATGGTGTGATCACTCACCTAGAGCCAGACATCCTGGAATGTGAAGTCAAGTGGGCCTTAGAAAGTATCACTACGAACAAAGCTAGTGGAGGTGATGGAATTCCAGTGGAGCTATTCCAAATCCTGAAAGATGATGCTGTGAAAGTGCTGCACAATACACAAAAATAAACTCAAAATGGATTAAAGACCTAAATGTAAGACCAGAAACTATAAAACTCCTAGAGGAAAGCATAGGCAAAACACTCTCTGACATAAATCACAGCAGGATCCTCTATGACTCACCTCCCAGAGTAACAGATATAAAAACAAAAATAAACAAATGGGACGTAATTAAACTTAAAAGCTTTTGCACAACAAAGGAAACTATAAGCAAAATGAAAAGACAGCCTTCAGAATGGGAGAAAATAATAGCAAATGAAGCAACTGACAAATAATTAATCTCAAAAATATACAAGCATCTCCTGCAGCTCAATTCCAGAAATACAAATGACCCAATCAAAAAATGGGCCAAAGAACTAAACAGACATTTCTCCAAAGAAGACATACAGATGGCTAAAAAAACACATGAAAAGATGCTCAACATCACTCATTATCAGAGAAATGCAAATCAAAACCACAATGAGGTACCATCTCACGCTGGTCAGGATGGCTGCTATCAAAAAGTCTACAAACAAAAAATGCTGGAGAGGGTGCAGAGAAAAGAGAACCCTCTTACACTGTTGGTGGGAATGCAAACTAGTATAGCCACTATGGAGAATAGTGTGGAGATTCCTTAAAATAACTGGAAATAGAACTGCCATACAACCCAGCAATCCCACTGCTGGGCATACACACCAAGGAAACAAGAATTGAAAGAGACACGTGTACCCCAGTGTTCATCGCAGCACTATTTACAATAGCCAGGACATGGAAGCAACCTAGATGTCCATCAGCAGATGAATGGATAAGAAAGCTGTGGTACATATACACAATAGAATATTACTCAGCTATCAAAGAGAATGCATTTGAATCAGTTCTAATAAGGTGGATGAAACTGGAGCCAATTATACAGAGTGAAGTAAGCTAGAAAGAAAAACACCAATACAGTATACTAATGCATATATATGGAATTTAGAAAGATGGTAATGATAACCCTGTATATAAGACAGCAAAATGACACAGATGTATAGAACAGTCTTTTGGACTCTGTGGGAGAGGGAGAAGGTGGGATGATTTGAGAGAATGGCATTGAAACATGTGAAATATCATATGTGAAATGAATCACCAGTCCAGGTTTGATGCATGATACAGGGTGCTCAGGGCTGGTGCACTGGGATGACCTGGGGGGATGGGATGTGGAGGAAGGTGGAAGGAGGGTTCAGGATGGGGAACACATGTACACTCATGGCAGATTCAAGTCAATGTATGGCAAAACCAATACAATATTATAAAGTAAAATAAATAAATTAATTAAATAAATAAATTTAAAAAAAAAAAAGAATGCATTTGAATCAGTTCTAATGATGTGGATAAAACTGAGCCTATTATACAGAGTGAAGTAAGTCAGAAAGAAAAACACCAATACAGTTTACAAACACATATATATGGAATTTAGAAGGATGGTAACAATGACCCTTTATGCAAGACAGCAAAAGATACACAGATGTAAAGAACAGACTTCTGGATTCTGTGGGAGGTGAGGGTGGGATGATTTGAGAGAATAGCATTGAATCATGTATATTATCATATGTGAAATATGATAATATGATAATAATGATAATAATATGAAATAAATCGCTGGTCTAGGTTCAATGCATGAGACAGGGTGCACTGGGCTGGTGCACTGGGATGACTCTGAGAGATGTGATGGGGAGGGAGGAGGGAGGGGGGTTCAGGATGGGAAACACATGTATACACATGGCTGATTCATGTCAATGTATGGCAAAAAACCACTACAATAATGTAAAGTAATTAGCCTCCAATTAAAATAAATAATTTTTTTTAAAACTGAGAAGAAAAAAATCATCTGATCATCTCAATCAATACAGAAAAATTTTTTTATAAAATTCAATATAGATTTATGATTTTAAAAAATCTCTTAACAAAATGCATATAAAGGGAACACATCCCAACATAATAAAGACCTTATGTTAAAGGCCCATAGCTAATATCATACTCAATGGTAAAAACTGGAAAGCATTTCCTCTAACATCAGAAATAGGAAAATGATGCCCACTCTCCCTCTTTTATTCACTATAGTATTGGAAAACATAGTCAGAGCAATCAGGTAAGAAAAAGAGAAAAGTAATACAACTTGGAAAAGAAGAATAAAAACTCACTTTTTGAAAATTACATGAGACTATATATAAATGATCTTAAAGATGCCATGAAAAACTATTATAGCTTATCAATAAATTTGGTAAATTTTCAAGGTACAAAATTAATATATAAAAATCTGTTGCATTTCTATACACTAACAATAAATAATCAGAAAGAGAAATTAAGGAAACAATCCCATTTACAATCACATTTAAAAGAATAAAGTATATAGGAATAAACATACCTAAGGAGGTAAAATACCTACACTCAAAAAACTATAAGACACTGATGAAAGAATCTGATAAGACATATAGAAAGATACATCATGTTCTTGATTTGAAGAATTAATATTGTTAAAAGAATGATACTATCCAAGGCAATCTATAGATTTAATGCAATCCTTATCAATTACATGTTTCAGAGGACTAAAATACTTTAAAATTTATATGGAAACATAAAAAAACCCAAATAGCTAAAGCAATTTTGAGAAAGGAAAATGGAACTGGGGGAATCAGGCTCCCTGGCTTTAGACTATACTACAAAGCTTCAGTCATCAAAACAGTATGGTATTGTTACAAAAGCAGAAATATAGATCAATGGGAAAAGATAGAAAATCCAGAGATAAGCTCATGTACCTATGGTCAATTAATCTATGACAAAAGAGCCAAGACTATACAATGGAGGAAAGACAGTCTTTACAATAAGTGGTGCTGAGAAAACTGGACAACTATATGTAAAAGAATGAAATTAGAACATTCCCTGGTAATTCCCTAGTGGTCCAGTGTTAAGACCCTCTGCTCCTAATACAGGATGCATAGGTTCCATCCCTGGTTGGGGAATTAAGATCCTGAACACTGCACTGAGCAGCCAAATAAAAAAAAAAGAAGAAGAAGAACACTATCTAACACTATACACAAAAATAAACTCAAAATGAATTAAAGACCTAAATGTAAGATCAGATACTATAAAACTGTTAGAGGAAAGCACAACACTTGCTGACATAAATCGCAGCAATATCTTTTCTGATCCACCTCCTAGAATGATGAAAATAAAAACACAAGTAAACAAATGGGACTTAATTAAACTTAAAAGTTCTTGCACAGCAAAGAAAAACATAAACAAACAAAAAAGACAACCCACATAATGAGAGAAAATATTTGCAAATGATGTGACTGACAAGGGATTAATCTCCAAAATATACAAAGAGCACATGCAGCTCAATATTAAAAAACAACCCAAGCAAAACATGGGCAGAAGATCTAAATAGTCATTTCTCCAAAGAAGGCATTTGTTGTTGTGAAGTTGCTAAGTTGTGACCAACTCTTTTGCAACTCCATGGGCTGTAACCCACCAGGCTCCTCTGACTATGGGATTTCCCAGGCAAGAATACTGGGCTATGTTGCCATTTCCTTCTCCAAGGGATCTTTCTGTGGGATTGAACATGTGTCTCCTGCTTTGACAGGCAGGTTCTTTACCACTGACCACCAGGGAAGCCCATACAGATGGCCCAAAATCACTAATTATAGAGAAATGCAAATCAAAACAATCAGATATCACCTCACAGCAGTGAGAAAGTGAAGTGAGTGAAGTCGCTCAGTTGTGTCCGACTCTTTGCGACCCCGTGGACTATAGTATACCAGATTCTTCCATCCATGGGATTCTCCAGGCAAGAGTACTGGAGTGGGTCACCATTTCCTTCTCCAGGGGATCTTCCCGACCCAGGGATCGAACTCAGGTCTCCCACATTGCGGGCAGACACCTTACCCTCTGAGCCACCAAGGAAGCAGTGAGAAAGGTCATCACCAAAAAATCTATAAACAATAAATACTAGAGAGGGTGTGGAGAAAATGGAATACTCCTACACTGTTGATGGGAATGTAAATTGGACGAACGATTATGAAGAACAGATGGAGTTTCCTTAAAAAACTAAAACTGAAGCTAACCTATGATCTAGTAATTCCACTCCTGGGCATATATCTGGAGAAACTGTAATTCGAAAAGATACACACACTGCAATATTCATTGCAGCTCTGTATAATACAATAGCCAAGATGTGGAAACAACCTCAATGTCCATTAACAGATGAGTGGATAAAGAAGGTGTGATGTGTATATACAGTTTAGAAGTATTCCACTTCTCAGAGAAAGACACATATGTGATATCACTTACATTAGTATGTAGAATCTAATAAAAATGATACAAATGAACTTATTTACAAAACAGAAACCGACTCCACAGCTCTTGAAATCAAACTTATTACCAAAGGGGAAACAGGGGGAAGTGGCAAATTAGGAGATTGAGATTAATAATATACAGACTTCTATATATAAAATTGATGGCTAATGAGCATCTACTGTAAAGCACAGGGACTCTACTTAATATTCTGTAATAACCTATATAGATAAAAGATCTGAAAAAAAAAGATATTTACACATGTATAACTGATTCACTTTGCTGTACACCTGAAACTAACACCACATTGTAAATCAGCTATACTCCAATAAAAAATTTTTAATTTTTTTAAATTTTTAATTGAAATATAGTTGATTTATAATATGTTAGTTTCAGGTGTACAGCAAAGTGATTCATATATATGATTCTTTTCCCTTTACAGGTTATTACAAAACATTGATATATTTCCCTATGCTATATAGTAGGTCTTTGTTGGTTATCTATTTTATATATAATATTGTATATATGTTAATCTGTAATTCCTAATTTATCTGTCCCCAACAATCACCCATCCTATCCACTTTGGTAACCACACGTATGTTTTCTATGTCTGTGATACTGTTTCTGTTTTGTAAATAGATTCATTTGTATCATATTTTTCGATTCCACATATAAGCAATATCATATGATATTTGATTAAAAATGGGCAGAGGCTCTAAATACACATTTTTTCAAAGATATCAAATGGCCAACAGGTACATGAAAAGGTGCTCAAGACCACTGATAATCAGGAAAATGCAAATCAAAACCACAATGAGATGCTACCTCACAACTGTTGCAATGATTATTATAAAAAGACAAGAGATAACTAGTGTTGTAAAGGATATAAAGGAACTCTTGTGCACATACTACTGCATGTCAATTGTATCTCAATGAAACTAGAAGAATAAAAAACAGCTATAGAAAAAAAGATGAATATACTTGTAAAGTGTATTTTGCCACATAACATATTCACAGGCTCCAGGGATGAGGGCATGAGCATCTTTGGGGTGCCATTATTTGGTTTACCACATAAGTGTACAGGTGAAAATGCTCATCCTATCCTTGACTCTTACACTCCATGGTACTATTTTAATAACAAATTTAATATACATTTAATGGTTTAAACAGTTACTTACTATCTCACAGTTATGTGGGACAGAAGGTTGATACAGTACAGTTCAGCTGGGTCCTCTGCTTCACTGAAGTACAGGCACAGTGTGAGGCTGGCTCAAATTGAAATCACGGTGTGTCATCTGGGCTGGGTTCTTATCTAGAGACTCTGGGGAAGATTCCACCTTCACATATATTCAAGTTGTTACCAAGTTAGTTTCTTATGATCTTAGGACCAATTGTTACCTTTCCTTAACACATGGCCCCATTTATCTTCAAGCTAAAAATGGCATGGAATCCCTTTGTGATCTGAATCGCTGAATTCACCTTCTACTGTGATTTTTAAGCACACATGTGATTAGATTCAGGCTTCCCTGGTGGTTCAGGGTAATCCACCTGCAATTCAGGAGACACGGGTTTGATCCCTTGGTCGGGAAGGTCCCCTGGAGGTGGGCATGGCAACCCACTACAGTATTATTGCCTGGAGAATCCCATGGAGAGAGGAGCCTGGCAGGCTACAGCTCATAGGGTCACAAAGAGTTGGACATGACTGAAGCAACTTAGCATGCATGCATGTGGTTAGATTAGGAACACTTGAATATACAGGATAATCTTTATATCTTAAAGTCAGGTGATTAATAACCTTAACGACATCTGCAAATCCCCTTCTGGCATAGACTAGCATATTCTCTCAAATAACAGGTTGCAAAAGATCACGAAAGCTATTTCATACCCAGTAAACTTAAAATTTGGTTCTGTGACTTCTTCCCAGGGAAGAAGGAGGTTGAGAAGAAAGTATTTCGGTTCTAGTTTAATTCATCACCTACTGTTTCTGAATGCCAGTGCTTAAAATTGAATTTCTTTCTTTCCTTCCTTAATTCTAACAAAAGTTTCATAGAGTACATTTGGATTAAAGAGAGATAAATACCTTGCCTGATAGAAATTACAGACTGGTAGGGGAATCAAATAAACTAATAGGAATAGTGAAGGCATGGCAAGTAAATACAGCAGCAAAAGAGGATGGGGAGTGAGGGGGAATGCATATATCCTAGTCTTAAAGTGTCAAACTACACTATCTAAAAGAGATATCATCTATCCCATGTAATAAAGGATGAGTAAGTGTTAGTTCTCCCAGTGTTTGTCCTAGTATCTTGTTGTCTTTTTATTTATTAATTTTCATTCCAATTGAGAAAGCACTCAAAGAAATGAAAAGTCATTGTGTGGTCACTGGATTTATCTTCCTAGTATGTTCCAACCATCCTGAATTATAAGTGTTGTTCCTCCCAGCCTTCTTGATCATTTATCTCTTAACTCTTCTGGGAAATACATTCACATTAACAATGGTCAGAGTCAGTCCTGCCCTCTGCATTCCAATGTATTATTTTCTCAGCACCTTATGTTTCTTGGACATCTGCTACTCCTCTGCCACCATTTTGGTCATGCTGGGGAACTTCTAGGAGGAGAAGACCACCTTGTATGAGGGCTGCCTTTCCCAGACCTTATTCCTTGTGACCTGTGCTGGTGCTTAGTGTGCCTTGTTGGCTACTGTGACTTACAACCACTATGTAACCATTTGCCACCTTCTTCAGTATCTGCTCCTCATGAGTCTGAAGGTCTGGGTGTATTTTGTTGATTGGAACTTGACTGTGTGGGCTGGAGGATTCTGTGAAAGACACAGTGCTGACCCTCAGAGTGGACTCAACAAATCATCCACTTTCTCTGTGACGTACCTTTGCTCCTGAAGCTCTCCTGCTCTGACCCCTCTCTCAGTGAGTCTGTGCTCCATGTGGCCAGTGCCACCACTGGGCTGAGCCCCTGCCTATGCATTGCAGTGTCCTACTGCTTATCATCTCTGCCCTCCTTAAGATCCCCTCTGCTCAGGGCAGGAACCAGACCTTCACTATCTGTGCATCCTACCTCCCTGTGGTGGTCTTTTATGGAATAGCCAACTTTAACTATGATAGACCCAGTACAGGCTATATCCTGCACATCCTTGTCTCTGTGCTCTTCTCTGTTGTGATCCCCATGACTAACCCTGTCATCTACAGCCTGAGAAACAAAGAAATCAAGGGTGCCCTGAAGAAGTGGATGGAGAAGGTGGATTCTCTAGTTATATCAATGAATAGATCAATATTTTTCATTCTGGAAAATCTTTCTCTTTTTTATAGTCTTTCACATTTATTTGTATGATAAATCTTTATTAAAATATCATTTTAAAGAATTCTTTTTAAATAATTTTAAAATTGTTTGTATTTAAGGCATAAAACATATTGATTTGATACAGATATACATAGTGAAGTGGTTACTGCTGTTGTTTCTGTTTAGTCACTAAGTTGATCTCTTTTGCAACCCCATGGACCGTAACCTGCCAGGCTCCTCTGTCCATAAGATTTCCCAGGCAAGAATACTGAAATGAGTTGCCGTTTCCTTCTCCAGGGTATCTTCTCACCCCAGGGATGGAACGTGTGTTCTTTACCACTGAGCCACCAGGGAGGCCCAAAGTGATTACTACAATTAACATACCATCTCTTCAGAAAGGGAACATTGTTGTTGGGAGTGTAAATTGGTGCAGCCACTATGGAAACATTACAGAAGTTCCTCAAAAAACTAAAAATAGAGTTGCCATATGATTTGGCCATCCCACTCCTGGGCATATATCTGGATAAAACTGTAATTTAATAAGATACATGCATGAGACTTCCCTGGTGGTCCAGTGGCTAAGACTCCATGTTCCCAGTGCAGGGGGCCTGGGTTTGATCCCTGGTCAGGGAACTAGATCCCACATGCCACAACTAAGAGTTGGCATGCTGCAACTAAGACCCGGCACAGCCAAATAAATAAATAAGAAAAAAAAAAAAAAAAAAAGAAACATGTGCCGCTCTGTTCATAGCAGCACAATTCACAACAAAAAAGATATGAAAACAATCTAAATGTTCATCAACAGATGAATGCACAAAAATGTGGTAATATATATAATGGAATACTACTCATCCATAAAAAAGAATGAAATAATGCCATTTGAAACAATATGGATGAATCTAGAGATTATTATACTAAGTGAAGTAAGTTAGAAAGAGAAAGATAAACACCATGTGACATCACAGGTGAAATCTTAAAAAAAAAAAGACACAAATGAGCTTATCTATGAAGCAAACAGACTCACAGACATAGAGAACTAACTTGTAGTTGCCAAGGCAGAGAGAAGGTGGAAAAGGGGTGGATTGGGAGTTTGGGATTAGTACATACAAACTTGGAGAAGGCAACGGCACCCCACTCTAGTACTCTTGCCTGGAAAATCCCATGGGAGGAGGAGGCTGCTGGGTTGCAGTCCATGGGGTCACTAAGAGTCGGACACAACTGAGCAACTTCACTTTCACTTTTCACTTTCATGCATTGGAGAAGGAAATGGCAACCCACTCCAGTGTTTTGTCTGGAGAATCCCAGGGACAGGGGAGCCTAGTGGGCTGCTGTCTATGGGGTCACACAGAGTCGGACACAACTGAAGCGACTTAGCAGCAGCAGCAGATGCAAACTAATATATGTAGGATGGATACACAACAAGGTCCTACTGTAGAGCACAGGGAACTATATCCAATATCCTGTTATTAACCATAATGGACAAGAATATGAAAAAGAATGTACATGTATGAATAACTGAACCACTTTGCTACAGCATAAATTAATACAATCAACTATACTTCAGTAAAACAAATTAAAGAACATATAATCTCCTCATATAGGTATACCATTTCTTTTGCAATAGATCAGATCAGATCAGTTGCTCAGTCATGTCGGACTCTTTGTGACCCCATGAATCGCAGCACGCCAGGCCTCCCTGTCCATCACCAACTCCCGGAGGTCACTCAGACTCACGTCCATCGAGTCAGTGATGCCATCCAGCCATCTCATCCTCTGTCATCCCCTTCTCCTCCTGCCCCCAATCCCTCCCAGCATCAGAGTCTTCTCCAATGAGTTAATCTTTTGCAATAAGAGCCCCTGAAATCTACTCTCTTAGCATATTTTCAGTGTTCAATACATCATTATTAAGTATAATCATAATGAAACACATTAGATCTCTAAACTTACTCATCCAAACTACATAACTACCACTTTGCACTCTTTGACCAATATCTCTCCATTTCCCCTTCCACACTTCACCCCCAGCTTCTGGTAACCATCATTTTACTCTCCACAAGTTCAACTTTTTTAGATTCTACATGTAAGTGAGATAATGCCAGTATTTGCCTTTCTGTGCCTGGCTTATTTAGCATAATGTCCTTTTGGTTCATCTGTAGTGTCAAAAATGACACAGTTTTCTTCTTTGCTTTTTAAGGCTGAATATATCTATTGCATAGGAACCTGGAATGTTAGGTCCATAAATTGGAAGTGTTCAAATAGGAGATAGCAGAGTGAGCATTGACATTTTAGGAATCAGCGAACTAAAATGGATGGGAACAGATGAATTTAATTCAGATGACCATTATATCTACTACTGTGGGCAAGGATCCCTAAAAGAAATGGAATAGCCTCGTAGTCAACAAAAGAGGCTGAAATGCAGTACTTAGGTACAATCTCAAAAACGAGGGTAAGTGGGGGCTACTCTTTGTTGCAGTGAGCAAGTTTCTCATATGCAGTGGCTTCTTTTGCTGTGGAGCGAGGGCTTTATGTGCGTAGGCTCTAGTAGTTGTGGTGCTGAGACTAATGGGCTCTAGAGCGCAGTGTCAGTAGTTGTGATACATAGGCTCAGTAGCTCCATGGCATGTGGGAGCCTCCCAGAGCAGGGATCAAACTCATGTCCCCCAGCCAGCAGGCAGACCCTCAACCACTAGACCACCAGGGAAACCCTCTTTGCCTATTTCTTAATTGGGTTTTTTTTTTCTCACTACTGAGTTGTATGAGTTCCTTATATATTTTGGATATGAACTTTCTAGTCATGTGTATAATTTGAAAATACTTTCTCTTATTCTGTAGATTTCTCTCTTCTGTTTGTTCTCTTTGTTGTGCAGAAATGTATTTAGCTTAATGCAATTCCATTTGTCCATTTTACTTTTGTTGCTTGTGCTTTTGGGGTCATATCAGAAAATCATTGTCCAGACCAATGTCAAAAACTTTTGCCCAGTTTTCTTCTTGTAGTTTTACAGTTTCAAGTTTGATTTTTAAGCTTTTAATCCTTTTTAGTTGACTTTTATATATTGAATGAGGTAAGTGTCCAATTTCATTGTTCTGCATGTGGATAGTTAGTTTTCCAAAATCACTGCAGATGGTGACTGCAGCCATGAAATTAAGAGACGCTTACTCCTTGGAAGGAAAGTTATGGCCAACCTAGACAGCATATTCAAAAGCAAAGACATTACTTTGCAAACAAAGGTCCATCTAGTCAAGGCTATGGTTTTTCCAGTAGTCATGTATGGATGTGAGAGTTGGACTGTGAAGAAGGTTGAGTGCCGAAGAATTGATGCTTTTGAAGTGTGGTGTTGGAGAAGACTCTTGCGAGTCCCTTGGACTGCAAAGAGATCCAACCAGTCCATTTTGAAGGAGATCAGTCCTGGGTGTTCTTTGGAAGGACTGAGGTTGAAGCTGAAACTCCAGTACTTTGGCCACCTCATGCGAAGAGTTGACTCATTGGATGGGGAACACGTGTATTCTGGTGGCGGATCCATCTCGATGTATAGTAAAAGTAATACAATATTGTAAAGTTAAGAAAAATTAAAAAAATAATAATAATAATAAAATAAAAAAAAAAAAAAAAAAGAGTTGACTCATTGGAAAAGACTCTGATGCTGGGAGGGATTGGGGGCAGGAGGGAAAGGGGACGACAGAAGATGAGACGGTTGGATGGCATCACTGACTTGATGGACGTGAGTTTGAGTGAACTCCAGGAGTTGGTGATAGACAGGGAGGCCTCAGATCAGATCAGATCAGTCGCTCAGTCGTGTCCGACTCTTTGCGACCCCATGAACCGCAGCACGCCAGGCCTCCCTGTCCATCACCAGATCCCGGAGGTCACTCAGACTCGCATCCATCGAGTCAGTGATGCCATCCAGCCATCTCATCCTCTGTCGTCCCCTTCTCCTCCTGCCCCCAATCCCTCCCAGCATCAGAGTCTTCTCCAATGAGTCAACTCTTCGCATGAGGTGGCCAAAATACTGGAGTTTCAGCTTTAGCATCATTCCTTCCAAAGAAATTCCAGGATTGATCTCCTTCAGCATGGACTGGTTGGATCTTCTTGCAGTCCAAGGGACTCTCAAGAGTCTTCTCCAACACCACAGTTCAAAAGCATCAATTCTTCGGCGCTCAGCCTTCTTCACAGTCCAGCTCTCACATCCATACATGACCACAGGAAAGACCATAGCCTTGACTAGGCGAACCTTTGTTGGCAAAGTAATGTCTCTGCTTTTGAATATGCTATCTAGGTTGGTCAGAACTTTCCTTCCAAGGAGTAAGTGTCTTTTCATTTCATGGCTGCAGTCACCATCTGCAGTGATTTTGGAGCCCAGAAAAACAAAGTCTGACACTGTTTCCACTGTTTCCCCATCTATTTCCCATGCAGTGATGGGACCAGATGCCATGATCTTCGTTTTCTGAATGTTGAGCTTTAAGCCAACCTTTTCACTCTCCACTTTCACTTTCATCAGGAGGCTTTTTAGCCCCTCTTCACTTTCTGCCATAAGAGTCGTGTCATCTGCATATCTGAGGTTATTGATATTTCTCCCGGCAATCTTGATTCCAACTTGTGTTTCTTCCAGTCCAGCATTTCTCATGAGGTACTCTGCATATAAGTTAAATAAACATGGTGACAATATGCAGCCTTGAAGTACTCCTTTTCCTATTTGGAACCAGTCTGTTGTTCCATGACCAGTTCTAACTGTTGCTTCCTGACCTGCATACAGATTTCTTAAGAGGCAGATCAGGTGGTCTGGTATTCCCATCTCTTTCAGAATTTTCCATAGTTTATTGTGATCCACACAGTCAAAGGCTTTGGCATAGTCAATAAAGCAGAAATAGATGTTTTTTCTGGAACTCTCTTGCTTTTTCCATGATCCAGCGGATGTTGGCAATTTGATCTCTGGTTCCTCTGCCTTTTCTAAATCCAGCTTGAACATCAGGAAGTTCACGGTTCACATATTGCTGAAGCCTGGCTTGGAGAATTTTGAGCATTACTTTACTAGCGTGTGAGATGAGTACAATTGTTCGGTAGTTTGAGCATTCTTTGGCATTGCCTTTCTTTGGGATTGGGATGAAAACTGACCTTTTCCAATCTTGTGGCCACTGCTGAGTTTTCCAAATTTGCTGGCATATTGAGTGCAGCACTTTCACAGCATCATCATTCAGGACTTGGAATAGCTCCACTGGAATTCCATCACCTCCACTAGCTTTGTTCGTAGTGATGCTTTCTAAGGCCCATTTGACTTCACATTCCAAGATGTCTGGCTCTAGGTCAGTGATCACATCATCATGATTATCTGGGTCTTGAAGCTCTTTTTTGTACAGTTCTTCTGTGTATTCTTGCCACCTCTTCTTAATATCTTCTGCTTCTGTTAGGTCCACACCATCTCTGTCCTTTATCGTGCCCATCTTTGCATGAAATGTTCCTTTGGTATCTCTGATTTTCTTGAAGAGATCCCTAGTCTTCCCCATTCTGTTGTTTTCGTCTATTTCTTTGCATTGATCACTGAAGAAGGCTTTCTTATCTCTTCTTGCTATTCTTTGGAACTCTGCATTTAGATGTTTATATCTTTCCTTTTCTCCTTTGCTTTTTGCTTCTCTTCTTTTCACAGCTATTTGTAAGGCCTCCCCAGACAGCCATTTTGCTTTTTAGCATTTCTTTTCCATGGGGATGGTCTTGATCCCTGTCTCCTGTACAATGTCACGAACCCTCATTCCATAGTTCATCAGGCACTCTATCTATCAGATCTAGGCCCTTAAATCTATTTCTCACTTCCACTGTATAATCATAAGGGATTTGATTTAGGTCATACCTGAATGGTCTAGTAGTTTTCTCTACTTTCTTCAATTTCAGTCTGAATTTGGCAATAAGGAGTTCATGGTCCGAGCCACAGTCAGCTCCTGGTCTTGTTTTTGCTGATTGTATAGAGCTTCTCCATCTTTGGCTGCAAAGAATATAATCGATCTGATTTCGGTGTTGACCATCTGGTGATGTCCATGTATAGAGTCTTCTCTTGTGTTGTTGGAAGAGGGTATTTGCTATGACCAGTGCATTTTCTTGGCAAAACTCTATTAGTCTTTGCCCTGCTTCATTCCGTGTTCCAAGGCCAAATTTGCCTGTTACTCCAGGTGTTTCTTGACTTCCTACTTTTGCATTCCAGTCCCCTATAATGAAAAGGACATCTTTTTTGGGTGTTAGTTCTAAAAGGTCTTGTAGGTCTTCATAGAACCTTTCAACTTCAGCTTCTTCGGCATTACTGGTTGGGGCATAGACTTGGATTACTGTGACATTGAATGGTTTGCCTTGGAAATGAACAGAGATCATTCTATCGTTTTTGAGACAGGGAGGCCTGGTGTGCTGCAATTCACAGGGTCACAAAGGGTCGGACACGACTGAGCAACTGAACTGAATACCGTTTATGGATGATATTGTTCTTCTTTGTGCCAGAGTCCAGCTCCAGCAGCCAGGGAATCAGCCTGAAGAGATGAGCGGTGTAGGCGGAGAATGATGCAGCCTCTGACTCAAGGTGCGGGACTTCATGTTCATTTCAAACATCAGGTCTTCTTTTATACTTTGACAAAAGCATTAGGTCAAAGGTTTTACATTTTCAGGTCCCCCTCACCCAGATTTATTGTCTCCTTGTTGCCCTTCAAACAGAGTTCCTGCTTCAGGGATTCTCTCAGAATCGTGTTTACTTGTGATTACATTGTAACTCATGCTTATGTCTGGGCTGCATACCACATTCCTCAGTTTATTTCTTATCTTTCTAAATCCTGCTTGCCCCTAGTATCTTAAGCTATCTCCTAAAAAGGCTTCTGCTGCTGCTGCTAAGTCACTTCAGTCGTGTCCGACTCCGCGTGACCCCATTGACGTCAGCCCACCAGGCTCTCCTGCCCCTGGGATTCTCCAGGCAAAAAAACTGGAGTGGGTTGCCATTTCCTTCTCCAATGCATGAAAGCGAAAAAGTGAAAGTGAAGTCGCTCAGTCATGTCCGACTCTTAGCGACCCCATGGACTGCAGCCCACCAGGCTCTTCCATCCATGGGATTTTCCAGGCAAGAGTACTGGAGTGGGGTGCCATTGCCTTCTCCGAAAAGGCTTTTAGCTATTCTTAATTATTCCTAAACTCTAAGCTCAACAACCTTCCTTTGCCATAAACATTCCCCTCACAAACAGGTATCAGATAACAATCCTTCCCATGGCCTCAAGCTGCAGTCTACATGCTCATCCTGGAACATTCTTTGTAAAGATCCTTGAACAAATGTCAATGGTTACTTTATAGATTATTTTCTGGACACAACTGCAGAAGGCTTTGTGCTTTCTCATGCTTCTCTCAAGACCAATAAGCACCTTAACATTCTTTCCAGCCAACTAAACTGAAGAAAGGAAAAAACAAGTCAGAATCACAAGACCTAACTCCTTAATCGTGGGACTGTGCCTGTGGGATGAGGAGAGGGGATTGGGGCTGTGCCTCCATTTTGTCAGTAATGCCTAACGTGTCTCCTGACATCTCTGTTTTGTGTTTTGGTACCTCTCTCAAAGATCAGTTCAGTTCAGTTCAGTCGCTCAGTCATATTTGACTCCTTGTGACCCCATGAGCCATAGCACACCAGGCGTCCCTGTCCATCACCAACTCCCAGAGTCTACCCAAACCCATGTCCATTGAGTCGGTGATGCCATCCAACCATCTCATCCTCTTTTGTCCCCTTCTCCTCCTGCCCTCAATCTTTCCCAGCAACAGGGTCTTTTCAAATGAGTGACCTCTTCGCATCAGGTGGCCAAAGTATTGGAGTTTCAGCTTCAACATCAGTCCTTCCAATGAACACCTAGGACTGATCTCCTTTAGGATGGACTGGTTGGATCTCCTTGCAGTCCATGGGATTCTCACAAGAGTCTTTGACACCACAGTTCAAAAGCATCAATTCTTTGGCTCTCAGCTTTCTTTATAGTCCAACTCTCACATCCATTCATGACTACTGGAAAAACCATAGCCTTGACTGGATGGACCTTTGTTGGCAAAGTAATGTCTCTGCTTTTTTAATATGCTGTCTAACTTGGTCATAACTTTCCTTCCAAGGAGTAAGTGTCTTTTAATTTCAGGGCTGCAGTCACCATCTGCAGTGATTTTAGAGCCCCTCCCTACCTCAAAAAAAAAAAAAAAAAATCAGCCACTGTTTCCACTGTTTCCCCATCTATTTCCCATGAAGTGGTGGGACCAGATGCCATGATCTTAATTTTCTGAATGTTGAGCTTTAAGCCTGCTTTTTCACTCTCCTCTTTCACTTTCATCAAGAGGCTCTTTAGTTCTTCTTCACTTTCTGCTATAAGGGTGGTGTCATATGCATATCTGAGGTTATTGATATTTCTCCCGGCAATCTTGATTCCAGCTTGTGCTTCATCCAGCCCAGCATTTCTCATGATGTACTCTGCATATAAGTTAAATAAGCAGGGTGATAATATACAGCCTTGACGTACTCCTTTTCCTATTTGGAACCAGTCTGTTGTTCCATGTCCAGTTCTAACTATTGCTTCCTGACCTGCATACAGGTTTCTCAAGAGGTAGGTTAGGTGGTCTGGTATTCCCATCTCCTTCAAACTTTCCACAGTTTATTGTGATCCACACAGTCAAAGGCTTTGGTATAGTCAATAAAGCAGAAATAGATGTTTTTTCCTGAAACTCTCTTGTTTTCTCAATGATCCAGTGGATGTTGGCAATTTGATCTCTGGTTCCTCTGCCTTTCTAAAACCAGCTTGAACATCTGTAAGTTCATCTCAAAGATCAAGTGACTATAAACATATAGATTTATTTATGGATTCTTTATTCTATTCCACTGGTCTATCTATATGATCATGCTATTTTGGTTGCTACAAACTTGTAGCCTATTTTGAGATCAGGTAATGTGATGCCTTTTCATATTGTTCATGGGGTTCATGAAGCTAACGGCAAAGGAGAAAAGGAAAGCCATACCTATTTGAATGCAGAGTTCCAAAGAATAGCAAGGAGAGATTAAAAAAAAAAAGCCTTCCTAAGTGATTAATGCAAAGAAATAGAGGAAACCAATAGAATAGGAAAGACTAGAAATCTCTTCAAAAAAATTAGAGATACCAAGGGAACACTTAATGCAAAGATGGGCACAATAAAGGACAGAAACAGTATGGACCTAACAGAAGCAAAAGAAATTAAGAAAACATGGCAAGAATACATGGAAGAACTATACAAAAAAGATCTTCATGACCCAGATAACCACGATAATGTGATCACTCACTTACAGCCAGACATTCTGGAGTCCAAAGTCAAGTGGGCCTTAGGAAGAATCACTATAAACAAACCTAGTGGAGATGATAGAATTCCAGTTGAGCATTTTAAGTCCTAAAAGATGATGCTGTTAAAGTGCTGCATTCAATATGCCAGCAAATTTGGAAAACTCAGCAGTGGCCACAGGACTTGAAAAGGTCAGTTTTCATTCCAATCCCCAAAAAAGTGAAGTCAGGGCTTCCCTGGTGGCTCCAAGGGTAAAGCATCTGCCTGCAATGCAGGAGACCTGGGTTCGATCCCTGGGTCAGGAAGATCCCCTGGAGAAGGAAATGGCAACCCACTCCAGTGTTCTTGCCTGAAGAATCTCATGGACAGAGGATCCTGGTAGGCTACCATCCATGGGGTCACAAAGAGTCAGACACAACTGAGGCAATGGCAAAGAATGTTCAAACTACTTCACAATTGCACCCATCTCACATGCTCGAAAAGTAATGCTCAAAATTCTCCAAGCCAGGCTTCAACAGTATGTGAACCATGAACTTCAAGCTGGATTTACAAAAGGCAAAGGAACCAGAGATCAAAATGCCAACATCCACTGGATCATAGAAAAAGCAGGAGAGTTCCAGAGAGTTCCAGGAGAGTCAATAAATACTTCTGCTTTATTGACTATGCCAAAGCCTTTGACTGTGGGGATCACAACAAACTGGAAAATTCTTAAAGAGGTGAGAATACCACACCACCTTACTTGCCTCCTGAGAAATCTGAATGCAGATCAAGAAGCAACAATTAGAACCAGACATGGACCAATGGACTGGTTCCAAATTGGGAAAGAATATGCCAAGGCTGTATATTGTCACCCTGCTTATTTAACTTATATGCAGAGTACATCATGTGATATGCAGGGCTGAATGAAGCACAGGTTGAAATCAAGATTGCTGGGAGAAATATAAATAAACTCAGGTACAGATAACACCACCTTTATGGCAGAAAGCAAAAAAAAAAAAAAAAGAACTAAAGAGCTTCTTAATGAAAGTGAAAGAGGAGAGTGAAAAAGGTGGCTTAAAACTCAACATTCAAAAAACGAAGAGCACAGCATCCAGTCTCATCACTTAATGGCAAATAGTTGGGGAAATAATGGAAATAGTGACAGACTTTATTTTCTTGGGCTCCAAAATCCCTGCAGATGGTGACTGCAGCCATGAAATTAAAAGTCGCTTACTCCTTGGAAGAAAAGCTATGACAAACTTAGACAGCATATTAAAAAGCAGAGACATCACTTTGCCAACAAAGATCTATCTAGTCAAAGCTATGGTTTTTCCAGTAGTCATATGGATGTGAGAGTTGGACCATGAAGAAGGCTGAGCACTGAAGAATTGATGCTTTTGAACTGTGGTGTCAGAGAAGACTCTTGAGAGTCCCATGGACTGCAAGGAGATCAACCAGTCAATCGTAAAGGAAATCATCCTGAATATTCATTGGAAGGACTGATGCTGAAGCTCCAATACTTCAGCCATCTGATGCAAAGAACTGACTCACTGGAAAAGACCCTGATGCTGGGAAAGACTGAAGGCAGAAGGAGAAGGGGACGACAGAGGATGAGATGGTTGGATGGCATCACTGACTCAATGGACGTGAGTTTGAGCAGGCTCCGGGAGTTGGTGGTGGACAGGGAAGCCTGGTATGCTGCAGTCCGTGGAGTTGCAGAGAGTCAGACACAACTGAGTGACTCAAAAAAGTGAACTGAATGTGATGCCTTCAGCTTCTTCTTTTTGCTCAGGATTGCTTTGGCTACCTGGTGCCTTTAGTGGTTTCATACAAATTTTATAATTATTTGTTCTATTTCTGTGAAAAATGCTAGTAGTATTTTGGTAGTGATTATAATTAATCTGTTGATAACTTTGCATAATATGGATATTTTAAAATATTAATTTTTCTAATCCATAAACATAAATATATTTCTACTCATTTGTGCCTTCAATTTTTTCATCAATGTTTTATAGTTTTAATGAACTAATCTTTCACCTCTTCAGTAAAATTTATTCTAGGTATGTTTGATGCTATTTTAATAGAATTGTTTCTTAAATTCTTTTTCATTTTATTTGTTATTAGTATATAGATATGAAACTAACTTTTATAGGCTGATTCTGTTCACTGAATCTTTTTAAATTGTTCATTATTTCTGTTTTTTGGTGAAGTCTTTAGTGTTTTATATGTATCGTATTATGTAATCTGCAAACAGTGACAATTTACTCCTTCCTTTCCAATTTGGATGTCTTTTCTTTCTTTTTCTTGCCTAACTGATCTGGTTATGACTTCTAGTATTATAGTGAATAGAAGTGATAAGAGTTGGCATCCTTGTCTTGTTACTGATCTTAAGAAGAAAAGCTTTCAGCTTTTCACTGTTGAATATGTTAGCTGTGGGCTTATCAATATAGCTTTTATTATGTTGAGGTGCATTCCTTCCATATCTAATTTGTTAAGACTTTTTATCACAAAAGTGTGCTGAATTTTGTCAAATGCTTTTCCTACATCCATTGAGATGATCATATAATTTTTGTTCTTCATTCTATAATGTAGTATATCACATTTAATGATTTGCATACATTAAACCATCACTGCATCCAAGAATGAATCCAACTTGCTCATGGGGTATGATCCTTTCCACTGTGCTATTAAATTTGGCCTGCTAGTAGTTTTTTGAGGGATTTTGTGTCTACGCTCAGAACTATATTGACCTGTAATTTTCTTGTAATATCTTTATCTAGCTTTGGTATCAGGGTAATGTTTGCCTTATAAAAATGAGTTTGAATGTGCTCCCTCCTCTTCAATTTTTTGGAAGAATTGAGAATTGGTACTGATTCTTCCTTAATCTAAGAAGATCTTTTTAACTTTAGAGACTTAACTCTTCACTCTGTCTAATGTTTATATTCTAATTTTGATGACGTAAAAGACTTTAAGATTTTTAAACATATAGCTTTCTCCCCTTCTGTGCCCTACAGAGCTGTTTGATGGCTCTGCACTTTTCTCCTTAGAAGCCACATCAACAGTGTCATCACCAGGTCACAGCAATGGCAGAACTAGAAACCAGGGGACATTAAGACATAAGGATGCTGGTGAGAAAGAAAGGAAGAACCACGTCTCAGTGAGCAGACTAACTAGGATGATTTCATGCCAAGAAAGCAGATACACTGTTAGTACTATAATTCCAAAAACATGTTCAATTGAGCATGCAACATGAAGAACCCAGTTCTAAGATCCAAGGCCATAGCTACCAGAACAAGTGGACAAAATTCCTTGTGCTTTGTAGAATCCCAACCTGAATAAACCTACATCCATGCATCTCTTTTCTTTCCCTAACGGAAAGGAGAAGAAGGCAGTCTTTCAGGCTTTAACTTTCACTCACATCCTAACAAAAAAATCTGTCACTAAAATTCACCCACAAATGTCCCAAAAGAGATAACAAGCCGGTCTCATTGCATGCTGAGAAAAGATGATTGGTATGACTTTAATGAATACACAAGAGAATTAATTGCTCTTCATTCTATAGCTTCTACTCAGGCTTTTGCCTTGCATCTGCACTCTGAGGAGTCCCAGAACAGCTGCTTAGAGAAAGATTACATGGTACTCCCAAAAGGTCAGTCCACAGGGACTTTTAAATGTCCATGCTACAAAAATGAGTTCCTAGAGAGAACATAGAAGGAATTTCAACTCTTACAGTAGACAGTGAACATGTTCAAGGTAGCTCCTAGAATGGAAGGCCTCCTCATGATGCATGGCAGTCAACAGCCTGTTTTACAGTGTCTTTCCAGCCCAGGAACTAGAAAGAGAGCAGCAAACCCTTTCTAAAACTTTCAGCAAGAGTCAGTGGTAAGTTGTTCATTTACCATCACAATTGAGAAAAATGCTGCCAAGTGTCAGGATATATATACTTCTTAAAAACATATTATAAAATATTAAACACATATTTTCAATACCAGTTTCACGACATCTATGTAATGACATAAATTTAGTATCATTTTTGTGTGTCTATGTCTATAACGGTAATAATAAAACCAGAGTTGAAACGACCATAGTGATCATTTATTTGAAAGCCTGAGGGGTTCTTGAATTTCTTAAGTAAGATAATATGAAGGAGAAATTTGTTCATGGTAAATTATATATAATGCATAGTATTACTCCTATTCTAATTTTGAGAAGATAGAAATAATTTTCAGGGGGAAAGCATATCTCCTAGGCTATGCCATAGTATGACATTAAGGGCACAGAAAATATTTGTTTAAATAAAATGTAATTAAATTTGCATAAAACATATTTGGAACTCCTTTTGTTCACTACCTTGGGGATTTTCATCTTTACATCGCAGCACATCGACATTTGGGAGATGTGTTGCAAGCAACGTATCTTTATTAACTATAAGAAAGTCTTGTACTTTGTGAATCATTTGCTTCTCCTATAGTCTCTTTCTTTGTAGAAATCTCATGGATTCAGGGTGATTCCTAGATAATTTCTTTCTCACTCATTTCCCATTGAGATGATGTATAGGTTGGGAAAGAATGAAGCAGAGTTGCTGGTCTCGGGTTGGGAACTGAGCCGTTGGTCTCCACTGGAACCACTGCTCTTATGGTAAAGGAGAACACTAAGACCACCACAGTCCAAGAGGCCAAGGAACCACATTTATGTCCCCAAACAATGTTAGTTTTCTCAGGTCAGAAAGCTGTTTGCACCAGAACCACTAGGACAGAAATGTCCTCCTGATTCGGCTGAGATATTCCATCACAACCTCTTCCTTCTCTCTGGGCCTGACTGTAGTGCTGGATTTTGTGTTTTTCTTTTTCCACTGACTTCAACCTAAGTTGTTTGTGAGTGGTCTTTGTACCTCAAGCTTGGTTCCCCCGTTCAGCTTCAGTAGGCAGAGGGATCAGATGCCACTGGGAGTATTAAGCCTGGGTCAGTGACCTGAGGCTCCCTCTCTTGGAAACGTCATCAGTGGAGGCCAGCCCTTCTCTCTGACAATCACATTCATGAGAAGGAACTCAGGTTTTTAACAATGGCTCTGTGCTATTCATGGGATAGGCTGGTGGACAGGTACAATTTCCTGTCAAATTTCTATAGAGCCACACTCTTCTCAAACCTAAGACTAAATGCACTGGTTAAGAAATGACCATCTAGCTCACTTTTGAAGCAGAGATATATGTTGAGAAATTCTTGCCAGATAAACACCTCCTATTCTCATGCTGGGGCTGTTCAGGGATAGAGATAATGGTAGAAAAGTAAAAAAGCCAGTCACTCAACTCTTTCTGTAAGGGTAAATCCAAGAAATTGGTTTGGCCAATGTTATCAGTAACTTTTCTGTTTTTGTGGGGGTTTTTATCTGTGTGCTGAATTGTCAGGAAATTTACAAGGTATGAATATTTTTCCTATTTGGCTCTTTTTTTTTTTCTTTCCATAGAATGCTCTATCAGTATGAACTTTTGATTACAGTTTTCATGGTCAGATGGATGGGATTAAATTCCAAACTATGATAATAGTAGCTGTGTAACCTTAAGCATTGGTTTCCTCCTTTATAAATCCTAATAAAATAAATAAGCTTGTTGTGATAAATATATGAAATTATGTATACTAAGCATCCTACCCCAGTTCCTGGTACATCATTAGTGAAGTCGCTCAGTCATGTCCGACTCTTTGCGACCCCATGGATGGTAGCCTACCAGGTTTCTCCATCCATGGGATTTTCCAGGCAAGAATACTGGAGTGGGTTGCCATTTCCTTCTCCAGGGGATCTTCCCTACCCAGTGATCGAACCCAGGTCTCCCACAATGCAAGCAAATGCTTTACCCTCTGAGCCACCAGGGAAGCCTGGTACATCATAAGTACACCACCATAAACAGTAACTAGGCTTTTGTTATTGACAATTATAAGACTTTGGATAAAACCATGCAAGGATGGAAAGGAAGTTGGGATTATGTGAACTCTGGCTTCTTTTATATGGTCAATCATATATGCATATAAACAAAGGACCAGAAAGACCCACACAAAACTGTTAACTGTGGTGCTGGGCAGATAGTGGTGTAAAAGTGAAGATATTCCATTTTCATTTGATATGTCTTTGACTCAGGGAAATTTTTAGCATGTTTTTAAAATTTAGAATCCAATAAAATTTTAAATTTAAATAGATAATAAGGAGACCTGCCTGTATAAGTCTTTGTAACTTCCTGTGGTTCTATACATATTTCAAAATAGAGTTTTCTAAAATGTAAAAGGTAAACATTAAGTAAAATATGGGATCTATTTATCGATTTCTGACATAACATTAGGCTAGGAAGGCTCTCAATCATGTGGAATGTTACCATCCCAAAGGATGTTCATAAATGTGAAATATGGATTTTCCAGGTAAAAGGTAGGCAAAAAGGAAAGAGTACTTAATATCTTAAGTATGACCCAGTCATAGGAATATGAAATTTTCAAGGTTCAAATAATGCCATATTTTCAGATGTGTAATGACATTGGTAGAACAATGGAGTCGGAGGGCTGAAAGGAATGTTGAAATGATCTTTACTTAAGACTTGACTCAATCATCTTTGCAGGAGACGTAGCAATCTAGCCTTTCCTTGAACAGCTACCACGATGGGATCTCATTGCTCTTTACATATGATAAAATGCCTGCTTATCTAGGCAAAGTTAAGTTAGAGAAACTAGAAGTTGCAAGGCTAAAGAAGACAAAGGAAGAGCAGATATCAAACAGGCCAATTAAATACAAGAGTGAGGAGATTTCACTTCAACATGTGTTTGTCAAAGTGGCCAAGTGGACTATCAAGAAATACTTGAAATGAAGCAGGTAAACAGAGTGTGAACCAGTACCTCGTCCTTGATGCATTAGTAGGGGAAGGAATATCGCTCAGTGGTAACACTGAGACTGAATTCAGACCACCAGGATAACATTTTGAAAGTTTGAGCTTCTGGAGCTTTTAACAGTACTTTCAATTTCATGGAGTAATTCATGAAGAGTGCCTGGCACATAGGACATGATTAAAATTAAATGAGAGGCATAGTGATGGTATTTACAGTGTGGACAAAAGGAGAAGAAAACACAGTGTTCACTTTGAGGCAGCCTTGACTGACAATCACAATTTAGTAGGAAGGATTCCAAAGCTGAACAGGGAAGAACAAGGTCATGTTTCCATCATTACCATAGGCTGAGATGAAAGGGAACTTCATTCATCTTACCTGATGGAAATACACGTGATTTATATGCACATAAAATTTGAGAAGCACTTGCCTATTTGATGACTTCTGAATTTCATCTGGTTTCCTAAATGCCTATACAATAGGGAAGGGTACAAAAAGAAATCTGGGGCAAAACAAAAATAGCTTATATTCCATAGCAATAAATTAACTTTGACATAGACACCCCAGATCTTCTGGACTTCCTTTTAGAAAAATTATCCTGAGTATATTTACTAATCATTGTGTGACTGTGTGTGTGTATTTTAAGTAGGTGGACAATTTGCTAGGCCACATGAAAATGGTATTTAAATTTTTAATCATTGCTTTGTATTACTAGAAATGTGAAGAGATGTTTTCCTTATGTGCTCTAAGGGTTTTCACAATTACACCAATTACTCTTGTTTATATTATGTCCATTTTGGTTCCTAAATAAACCCCTGAGGTTAGTCAACAAAACACTTCATGAGTGTTAGCTATTATTATCTAATGTGTGTCTCTACTCGTTTGTTTGGAAAAACAATTAAATTCAGGTATGTAAAAGTATTATTTCTTTTCAAAGTACTTCATTGAGTTTTATTTTTTCATTGGGTGTGTTATACTGAACTTATTTTATACTGGACTTATTTTAATCTTTAAAGAAAAACACACCTGTTTTAAACTAAATTCAGTAAAATTTCTTTCAAGATATATATTTTTGTATATAGAACCAGCATTAAAAACCTCCTCTTCAACCTATTTATACTATAAGACCTGAGAAGGAAATGGTAACCCACTCCAGTACGCTTGCCTGGAAAATCCCATGGACGGAGGAGCCTGATAGGCTACAGTCCATGGGGTCGCAAAGAGTCGGACACGACTGAGCGACTTCACTTCACTTACTGAAGAGTAGAAAGTTATTACCATAAAGCAGAGAGTTTGACACTGTCTATTTGTGTGCAATAGCATGGAAATTCCAAGAGGCAAAGATTCAGGGTTTAACATAAACTCTAGTGTGGAAGTGGTGCCTATTTATGGTGGATTTTGATGTTGATAAAGATTCACCATTGTTACCTTATACAATGTGAGCATCAGGAGTATGGAAAATGAAATAAATATCACGCTTTGACCCATACTCCTAGCTCACAAAAAAATTAGACTAGCCTGTCAGACCAAAACAAACAAACAAAAAAAATCTCACCATGGTTCTGATTCCACTACATTTATATATCTTGCCCCATTAATAGACTCCTCAGGAATGGACTTCAAATAATTGTAAAATACTTAAAACAAGCAGTGTGTGCAACTTCAGAAACCAAATTTCTAAAAATCACTAAACATTTCAAGTTTACTTTTGTAATTTAGCTATATACAAATGATGCATTACTTTCTCTTTGTGGGACCTCCTTCCATGAAAGATTTCATTTCTTTCTATGAATAAACCTAGATATCTACCTACAAAAGAGATTGTTTATCTACCTTTCTGATAGCATGACTTAAGAGAAAATGCTCATTACTGATTTTTAATGAAATTAAATCTACCTATGCAGTTGATAGAGAAAGTAAATAATAGAATGTACATATCACACAAGGATTTTCTTAAAGAACATGCAGATTGTCAGCCTAACTCTAACATTGCTTTATTGTGAAAGGATGCCTACAGCCAACCTGGAGAGAGTGCTGAGTATCAGTAAACCTTCTTGGATACATCTTCCATCATACTGTGAATTGGGGGGGATCACAGGAGTCCCACCCTAGCCTTCTTCTCTTACTTTGTCTATTCTCCTTGGTTGATTTCGTGTACACCTATGGATTCAAAAGCTACCTTCAAGACAATGACCCCCAAATCCATTTCTAAACAGATTTAGCCTGTCTCCTGAGGTTAAATCCTTTATTTTCAACTGCATATTGGGCACTTCCACATGGATATCCCACAAGTACCTAACATTCAACATTACTCTACTAATGATCCAATCTACTATCTCATCTCCCCATGCCTAGTGCACCTCATTTATTTCCTATTTTAATGAATGATCTCAGCCTGCCCAAACTGATTTGAATCCTTACCATCCATCAACTTCAAAGTGCGCCAAGTATGTCTCCTTCCCTGTGATTAACTGCTTCATGGACTTTCTCCAACCTCCAAAACTCTACATCTTTAGTTATGGTTTCATTCTGATATGGTTTTAGTTTTCAGACTTCTCTCTTGGACAACCAAAGCTGTTTTAACAGAGGGCACATGAACGATGAAGGACTCTGGGGATGGGTTTCATAATTATATGACCCCATCGGAATTACATGGAAGATTCTGTGCATGGGCATACATGCATTTTCTGGATCTAGAGACTTCCATCAGTTTCTAAAACCTTTCAGATGTCTCCTGCTTCCAGTCTGCCCTCACCTAAAACATGGTCTGTGGGCCATTGCTGATACTCTGCAACCAATCCTATCTATTCTCACACCAAAGCCTGGCAGCCTTGATGTCTGGACTCCTTGAGGCCCATGAGGAAAGACAGGATATTTTCTGAGACCCTCATTGAAGGACTGGTCAGTTTTTGTTTTTTCCCCAAAAGCTGTCTCAGAGGCAGGTCTGATACGGCCTCCACAAGCCAGTCCTAGTTCCCAAAGCAGCTGCTTCCCCAACACCTCCTCTGAGGTAGCTAATGAGGTTGTTCTTTTAAGTGTAAAATCACTAGATTTCTTGATGGAGTTTGGTAGTAACCAGTCAGGGCTGACTTACCAGGCATCTGCAACTAACAGGAGCCTCCAGGGGTTGGGGAGGTGGCTGCCAGCAAAGCTCAGAATCCTGCAGTTTTCCTTCTTCTGGGATGCTCTCAGGGAAGTTCACTAGGGTCCCAGAGACCTCTGGATCCTTACTCCTATAAACAGGAAAACAACAGAGATCTCATAAGTTTGTTTGCCCTTAGCTGAACAGACCCATGCCATCTGTTTTACTTGAGATTTCTGCCATCAATATTGCCTGGGATGCATACCTGTGTATGGGACATTGTTCTTGCACACAGCACCTCCCTCAGTCTCACACACACACACACACACACACATTGTGAGCATTATTTTTCATCAATGGTCCAAAACCCATGGGACTAACAACCAGGTTCACTCCAAATTAATCACTGTGAATCATTATTCTTGTGTATGCCTGAAGAGGAAAGACTGTAGACAGGGAAACAATCTGAAGGCAGTTACAATGCTTCAGATAAAAGGTGATAAGTTTCTGAACTGTAACTGTGGTAGAAGGAAAAGTAGAAAGATGAGAAAATGAAAGAAAATATTTAAGCTGTCTTAGTGATTGGTTGTACTTGGGTCTGACTGATATGGTCAGAAATGAAAATTGCATGAAAAATGTCTCCTGATTTTATCTTTTTCTTATTTTTAAAAAGGGAATTATATCTCACACACAATAAAATGCACAAACCTTAAGGTTACAGGTTGACTAATTTTAAATATATGCATCCATGTAATTACTATTCAAGTTCAGTTCAGTTCAGTCGCTCAGTCGTGTCCAACTCTTTGCAACCCCATGAATCCCAGCACGCCAGGCCTCCTTGTCTATCACCAACTCCCGGAGTTCACCCAAACTCATGTCCATCGAGTCAGTGATGCCATCCAGCCATCTCATCCTCTGTCATCCCCTTCTCCTCCTGCCCTCAATCCCTCCAAGCATCAGAGTCTTTTCCAATGAGTCAACTTTTCACATGAGGTGGCCAAAGTACTGGAGTTTCAGCTTTAGCATCAGTCCTTCCAAAGAAATCCCAGGGCTGATCTCCTTTATAATGGACTGGTTGGATCTCCTTGCAGTCCAAGGGACTCTCAAGAGTCTTCTCCAACACCACAGGTCAAAAACTCAATTCTTCGGTGCTCAGCCTTCTTCACAGTCCAACTCTCACATCCATACATGACCACAGGAAAAAACATAGCCTTGACTAGACAGACCTTTGTTGGCAAAGTAGTGTCTAGGCTTTTGAAATTGCTATCTAGGTTGGTCAGAACTTTCCTTCCAAGGAGTAAGCATCTTTTATTTTTTTTAATTTTATTTTATTTAACTTTACAATATTGTATTTGTTTTGCCATATATCAAAATGAATCTGCCACAGGTATACATGTGTTCCCCACCCTGAACCCTCCTCTCTCCTCCCTCCCCATACCATCCCTCTGGGTCATCCCAGTGCACCATCATCCAGTATCGTGCATTGAACCTGGACTGGCGACTCGTTTCATATATGAGATTATACATATTTCAATGCCATCCTCCCAAATCATCCCATCCTTTCCCTCTCCCAGAGTCCAAAAGACTGTTCTATACATCAGTGTCTCTTTTGTTGTCTCGTATACAGGGTTATCAGGGAAGGCAGTGGCACCCCACCCCAGTACTTCTGCCTGGAAAATCCCATGAACAGAGGACCCTGGTAGGCTCCAGTCCATGGGGTCGCTAAGAGTCGGACACGACTGAGCGACTTCACTTTCACTTTTCACTTTCATGCATTGGAGAAGGAAATGGCAACCCACTCCAGTATTCTTGCCTGGAGAATCCCAGGGACGGGGAAGCCTGGTGAGCTTCCGTCTATGGGGTCGCACAGAGTCGGACACGACTGAAAGTGACTTAGCAGCATACAGGGTTATTGTTACCATCTTTCTAAATTCCATATATATGCGTTAGTATACTGTATTGGTGTTTTTCTTTCTGGCTTACTTCACTCTGTATAATAGGCTCCAGTTTTAAGCACCTTTTAATTTCATGGCTAAGATATAGAATATTTCCACCACCTCAGAAAATTCCTTTCTACTCCATTCCCATCAGTGTTATTCAGAGGTAACTACTATGCTCGTTTCATCACCATAGATTAGTTTTGACTATTTGTGAACTTCTTTTAAATGGCTACTATGGTACAAATTAAGTCTTTATTTAAAAAAAAAAGTTTTAGATTCATTCAGTGTTTATACATGTATCAGTATTTTAAATAATTGGGTAGTATTCCAAAGTATGAATATACCACAGTTTTGTGTCCATTCTCCTATTCATAGGCAGACTGTTTATATCTAGTTTATATTATTAATATTACAAACAAATTGGCTTAGATCACTATTAACCATGTGAGCATATGCACCTACTTTCCTCAGATATGTGCCTAGGAATGGTGTTTCTGGGTCATAGAGTAACTGGACATTTGACTTTATTCAGTTCAGTTCAGTCACTCAGTTGTGTCTGACTCTTTGTGACCCCATGAACTGCAGCACACCAGGCTTCCCTGTCCATCACCAACTCCCAGAGCTTGCTCAAGCTCATGTCCATCAAGTCAGTGATGCCATCCAATCACCTCATTCTCTGTTGTCCCCTTCCTCTCCTACCTTCAATCTTCCCTAGCATCAGGGTCTTTTCCAATGAGTCACTTCTTTGAATCAGATGGCCAAAGTATTGGAGCTTCAGCATCAGTCCTTTCAATGAATATTCAGGACTGATTTCCTTTCTACTGGTTTCCTCTATTTCTTTGACTTTATTAAAAACTTCCAAATAGCTTTCAAAATCAGTTATACAGACTTCCAATTTCAACTCAGAAATTTAGAGAGCTGGAGTATTGCTTCCAGCAGTGTGACAATAGTAAGGCTGAACATAATGCAAATTAATGACTTTTTCTGAAGGCTTTAGGGAATAGAAGTTGCAGGGCAAACAACTAAACAGAAAACTGGGGAGGCATAGACTCTTGAAGGGAGAAACAGGAACTAAACATTTTTTTTTAACCTGGGGCAGAATGCATCAGATGTCATGCAAGTTGATAAGATTCAATGTCTTTGTGAATTTAATGAATTACAAAACACTAAGTGGGGGCCTAGTGGCTCAATGGCAAAGAATCCACCTGCAATGCATGAGACTCAGGTTCAATCCCTGGGTTGGGAAGAACCCCTGGAGACGGAAATGGCAACCCACTCCAGTATTCTTGCCTGGGGAATACCTTGGATAGAGGAGCCTGGCAGGCTACAGTCCATGGGGTCACGGAAGAGTCGGACACGACCTAGCCACTAAAGGACAAACAGCGTGCCTGCATGAGAGTGTGAAGTCCCTAGGTACCGCAGAGAGGAAAGTTTGCACCCTCTTGCTTTCCTCCCTGAGCTCCACCAAATGCTCACAGCGCAGAGCAAGAAGCATTGAGAAAGCTTCCCTAAATGGGGCTGTCTGGAGGAAGAAGTTGGAGGGAACAACAGTGAATGTAAAAACTTCTTCCAAACCCACTTACCATATTTTTTTCCTGCAGAAGTAAAACTGTAATCTGCAGGCAAAAGTGAACAAAAAAAAAAAAAAAAAAACTGTCACCTTAGGATATTGTGGAAAACCATTGTAGCTGGGAAGGGACAGGGACAAAAATTCCACTACTCAGGGAGAGGCAGAAATATGTGTAAGGACCAACACTACAGCTGGTAGAGGGGCAGGATCACTTGGGAAGGCCATACCAAGACCCAGGTTCACAGTACCTCAGATTAAGGCTTAAGTGTAACATCAGAGGAAACCTCCCCACTCCCCCACCTCCCACCCCACTCCCAGTTCCCCAACCTCAAACCTCCAACAAACAATGAGTGAAACTAACAGTGGAATACAATTGCTACAGTGGAATTAAGAAAAAGATTATCTCTAGGGGTAGTAGTAATGGCACCCCACCCCAGTACTCTTGCCTGGAAAATCCCATGGATGGAGGACCCTGGTGGGCCGCAGTCCATGGGGTCACTAAGAGTCGGATACGACTGGGCGACTTCACTTTCACTTCTCACTTTAATGCATTGGAGAAGGCAATGGCAACCCACTCCAGTGTTCTTGCCTGGAGAATCCCAGGGACGGGGGAGCCTGGTGGCCTGCCATCTCTGGGGTCACACAGAGTCGGACACGACTGAAGCGACTGAGCAGCAGAGCAGCAGCAGGGGTAGTAGTATGAAAGGAAGATACACAGCAGGTAGGGAGAGTAACAACTCAGAAAAATAAAACCTCTGGCAAACTGGCTCAACCCTAAGTACAAGAAATCAGTGGAGAAATTTGAGGCCTGCAGTGCACTGAAGGTAACCATAGCAACAACATACTCCAAAGTCAGGCCAACTCCTCAATAGATTAACCCCTAACTCCCACACTAAAGGTCTAGGTCAAGGGAAGGCTCATCTCCAAGCCTCATCTCCCCCAAATTTACCTCTGTCTCTACTGTCTTAATTGTTCAGTTTCGTAACAAAAAGTTATGAGGGATATTAAAAGGTAAAAAAAATTCTAAAGAGATAAAACAAACATCAGAATCAGACTCAGATATGACAGAAACGTTAAAACCAGACACGGAATTTAAAATAACAATGATTAATAGATTAAGGCATTCAATGAAAAATGTAAACAACACGCAAAATTGGGATAATATCATCAGATAGATAGAAACAATAAGAAAAGATCAAATAGAAATGCTAGAAATATACATAGTGACAAAGAGAAAGAATGACCTTTATGGGATGATCAACTAAAGAATCTGTGAACTTGAAAATATATTAAAGAATTTACTCAAACCAAAGGACAAAGAGAAATAAAAGTAAAAAATCAACCCTCCCCATATTCAGAGTTATCTAAGAGCTATCTTACAGTACCAAACATAAATGTAATTGGAATCTCAGAAGTGGGATTATAAAAAAAAAAAAAAACAAACACACATCTCAATAGATGTAGAAAAAATTCAACAAAATTTAACATTCATGTATAACAAAACTCTCAGTAAAGTATAGATGGAATTTCCTTAACTGTTAAGGGCATTAAAAAAAAAAAAAGGGTAGGGTGGTTTTAAAAAAAGCATCCTACCCTTAACATCATATTTAATGGTAAAATGCTACAAGCTTTCCCCACAAGTTCAGGAACAGACAAGGATGTCCTTTCTAACCCCTCCTAACTCACATTGTTTTAAGTTGAATTTACCTGATGTTGATGCATCTTAAGTTATTGGCTATGGAGATATAGTCTTTTGTGAAGTGTGTATTCACGTTGCCCGATTTTCAACTGGGTTGTTCGCTTTTTGTGTTTTTTTTACTGATTTATAGGCATTTAAAATACATTTTGAATGTTATTGCTTTGTGAGATAAATATATTTTCCCAGTGTCTATACTGCTCTTTAACCTTTAATAGTGCTTTTTGAAGAGCAAAAGTTCTTAATTTTGATGAAAAGTAAGATTATCAATTTTATTCAAGTTGGGAATTAAGATTATTCATTTTTCATTCCTGTATTCAGTTGCTCCAGCTTCTTTTATTGAAAAATCTTTAATATATTGAATGGCTTTGGTAGTTATACTGAAAATCAATTGCCAGAGTGTGTTATGTGTCCATTTCTGAGCTCTATTATGTTCCACTGATCTGTTTGTCTTTCCTTACAATAATGCCACACTATCTTAATTATTTATAATTATTAATGCTTGAAATATAAAAGGGTAAGTTCTCCAACTTTATTTTTATCCTCCAAGATTATCTTGACTATTCTAGAGCCATTAAATTTCCATATAAACTTTAGAATCAGTTTGTAAATTCCTCAAAAAGGACTACTGAAATTTTTATTTGGGTTGTATTGAAACTATAGTATGATATTTATCTCTAATTTCCCTAAGCAATATTTTGTGCTTTACAATGAAGAGATCTTGCAAATATTTTGCTAAACTTATTACTACATACTTGTTGATAATTAGAGCTATTACAAATAGTATTGTTTAAAATTATATTTTCAGGGTTTATTGATTATAGAAATATAATTAATCTTTGTCTATTGACTTTGCTTCCTGAGATTTTCTTAAATATTACTTCATTAATTCCTTTTGATTTTCTATATACATAATCATGACATCTGTAAATAAAGGCAGGTTGACATCTTTCTTTCAAACTTTTATGCCTTTTTACTATTCTTGCCTTATTGCATTAGTTAGGACTTCTAGTACAATTTTGAATAGAAACCCATTATTGTTTAATGAGTTACACAGAATATGTCACTATTAAGTATAATACAAGCTATATCTTTTATCAGGTTGAGGAAGTTCCATTTATTCTGTTTTTTATATGTTTATTTTTTATTATGAATGGGTATTGAACTTTGTCAAATGCTTTCTTTGGCATTTATTGAGATACTTACAGTTTTTCTCCTTTATTCTGTTAATAGAGGATGGCAATGATTACTTACATTCCTGTAATAAGCCAAAACACACTCTTGTATATTATCTAAGTATCACTGGATTTGATTTGATGGTATTTTGTTCAGACTTTTTGTGTCTGTATTCCTGAGGGATATCAGGTTATAATTTTCTTCTCTTATAAATACCTTATTACATTTTAGTGTCAAGATTTTGTCCTTATAAAACAAGTTGAGAAGTATTCCCTGATTTTATTGCCAAAGAGATTTTATAATACTATATTATTTTTTCTTAAAATGTTTGGTAGAATTCACCACAAAACAATCTGGGCCTGGAATTTCTTTTTAGAAAGGTTTTTAATTGCAGATGAAATTTCTTTAATAGATTCATATTATTCAATTTTGTGTTTTTACATAATAATTCTTAGTAAGAATAAAGATAAAACATAGTTTATTTTTATTTCTCCCATATAAGTTATCAATAGCAAGATATTATCAAGATTTCCTCCAATGTTTTCTTATAAAAATATCATAATTTTAGCTTTTAAGTTTTAGTCTTTAAACATTTTGAGTTAATTTTGTGTATTATATAAGCTAAGGGACCACTTCATTCTTTTGCATGTAGATATTGTTTTCCCAGAATCACTTGTTGAAGAAACTTTTTATCCCATTAAATGGTTATGGCACTCTTGCTGAAAATCAATTAAAATGTATGTGTGAGTTTATTTCTAGGCTCTTTATTCATTCCGTTGGTCTATATGTCTGTCTTATGCTAGTATAATAATACCATTGCTTTGTAGTAAGTTTCAAAGTCAGGAAGTGTGAGTACTCCAACTTTATTGTTTTTTGCCAAGACTGTATTGACTATTCAAGGCCTTTTGCAATTTCATATGAATTTGAGGATTGGCTTTTCCATTTCTGTTGGAAAAATCTAACAGAATTTTGATACTGATTGGGTAAAATCTGTAGATCATTTTGGAATACTGACATCTTAACAATGTTAAGTCTTCTTAACCATGAACATGGGATGACTTGCCATTTGTAATGTCTCCTTTAATTTCTTTCAGCAATGCTTTGTGGGTTTTGGTGTAAAAAGTCTTTTCACCTCTTTAGGAAGACTTATTATAAGTACTTAATTCTTGTAAATATTATTATAAATAGAAGTGATTTTTTAAATTCCTTTTTAGATTGTTCATTCCTAGTGTACAGAAACACAAAAGATTTTTGCATGTTTAATTTCACTGAATTTGATTATAAGCTCTAGTACCTTTCTTGTGGTTTCTTTGGTATTTTCTCTATATGAGATTATGTCCTCTGTGAATAGATAGTATTACTTCTTTCTTTTCAATTTGAGAAACTCTACTCCTAATAGTCTAAAACTATAAGCAAATCTCAAGATTTACATAATTGAAAAAAACCTACAGCGGAGTACACCGAAAAGTAGCACTGATTCTGATTCAGCAGGTGATTAATTCCTTTATATTTTTCTACATTTTCCTAATTTTTTGTAATGAAATTGTATTTCTTAGAAAATAAAAAGGGCAATGAATGGCACCCCACTCCAGTACTCTTGCCTGGGAAATCCCATGGACAGAGGAGCCTGGTAGGCTGCCGTCCATGGGGTCGCTAGGAGTCAGACACGACTTCACTTTCACTTTTCTCTTTCACGCATTGGAGAAGGAAATGGCAACCCACTCCAGTGTTCTTCCCTGGAGAATCCCAGGGATGGGGGAGCCTGGTGGGCTGCCGTCTATGGGGTCGCACAGAGTCGGACATGACTGAAGCGATTTAGCAGCAGCAGCAGCAGCAGGTAGGTATTACCAAAGTAGTGAAAAATTAGTTCTTTCCAATGAAGGGGTTAGTGGCTTGTTGGTTTTACCAAGTTTGCATTTATTTTCACATACCAGTAGCCCTGCAAATGTGTGGGTTGTCCCTGGGCCTGAGTTGGGTAGATCTGCTAAATAAGAAGTTCTGGTTTCTCTGAAGACACTTCTGCACACTTCCTTCCACAGTCTAGGCTGTCTATTTCCAACATTATTTCACATGGCCCTGTAAGGTTTCAAGTCCATTTGGGGTGCTCTTTGTACATTTCCCATTATGGCTTCTTTTTTGTTGTTGTTTTGTAGCTGTGGTGCCACTTGAAATGAACAATCAAACAGACGTCACTGAATTCATCTTCTTGGGATTTTCCAACCATCCCAATCTACAGAGCTTGTTCTTCGTGGTCTTCCTGGTCATTTATCTGACAACTCTTTTAGGGAACACGCTCATAATAATGGCCACCAGGGTCAGTCCTGCCCTCCACATCCCAATGTATTATTTCCTCAGCAACCTGAGCTTCTTGGACATTTGCTACTCATCTACCACTATCCCAAGCATGCTGGTGAACTTCTTCCAGGAGAAGAAGACTATCACCTATGAGGGCTGCCTGTCCCAGATTTTCTTCCTTGTGACCTGTGCTGGCACTGAGGGTGTATTATTGGCAGCTATGGCTTATGACCGCTATGTAGCTATCTGCCAACCTCTTCAATATCCAGTCTTTATGAGTGTGAAGGTCTGTGTCTGTTTGGTGTCTGGCTCCTGGCTATGTGGACTGGTGAATTCTATGACACACACAGTGCTGGCAGCCACACTCACTTTGTGTGGGCCTAACCAGATCAGTCACTTTCTCTGTGACATCCCATTCCTTTTGAAGCTCTCCTGCTCAGATACCTCTCTCAATGAGTTTATGCTCCATGTGGCCAGTGCCACTATTGGCCTAAGTCCCTGCTTATTTACTGCTGTGTCCTACATACTCATCATCTCTGCCATCCTTAGGATTCCCTCTGTTCAGGGCAGAAGCAAAGCCTTTTCTACCTGTGCATCCCACCTCACTGTGGTGGTTATCTTCTTTGGAACAGCCAACTTTAACTATGATAGACCCAATGTAGGCTACAACCTGGATATGGACATCCTGGTCTCTGTGCTCTTCTGTGTTGGGACCCCCATGTTTAACCCCATCATCTATAGTCTGAGAAGCAAGGAGATCAAAGGTGTCCTGAGGAAGCTGGCTAAAGAATGCTGGTTCTCTAGTGAGATCAGTGGTTAAACAGTTTCATTCTGGAAAATTTCTTAATTGGAGAAAAAATTGAGTATTCAAGCTACAATTTAAACAGCATTCTTTTTATATATGATCTCTTGACAACTGTGATGACTGATTCCACCAGGACAAATAGGTACACTTGTACTGAGCATTTCACACACTGTGATCCTAAATACTGTGTGTTCTCCAATCCACTGATAACTTAGAGCATTTTGTAACCTCCTAGATAAACCCCAGTATACATTAGCAGTCACTCTCCATATCCTTCCAAATTTGAATCACTAGAAAACCACTATTCTGCTTCCTGGGTCCATGGATATCCTTATTCTGGATGTCTCATATAAATAAAATTCTACAACATGTGCCTTTTGTGTCTGGCTTCTTGGAACGTTTTCAAAGTTCATATATATACCATGTTGTACTTCATTCCTTCTTCTCACTGAATGATTTCCATTTTACAGATATACCACATTTTATTTACTGACTCAATAGACATTTTAGTCATTCTCACTTTTTACATTATTAATAATGCTGCTATGAACACTCATATTCGAGTTTTAGGAGAAATATTTGTATTTATATAGAGTCTATAGTTTTGAGTGGTATTGCTGAATCACATGATAAACTTTAAAAGGACTGTTAAATTTTTCAAAGCTGAGGCACTATTTTACATTATCAAGGGCAGTGTATCTGGTTCTAATTTCTCCACATCCTGACCAACATGTTATATGTCCTTTTTTTCTTATAGCCATCCTAGTATGCGTAAAGTACTGTATCATTTTGATTTGTACTTCCCAGATGCCTAATGATTCTAAGGTCTTTAATAAGCAACATTACTACTTCACAGGCAAGTTTGGCCTCAGAGTACAAAATGAAGTAGGGCAAAGGCTAACAGAGTTTTGTCAAGAGAACGCACTGGTCATAGCAAAGACCCTCTTCCAACAACACAAGAGATAACTCTACACATGGACATCACCAGATGGTCAGTACCGAAATCAGACTGATTATATTCTTTGCAGCTGAAGATGGAGAAACTCTATACAGTCAGCAAAAGCAAAACCAGAAGCTGACTGTGGCTCAGATCATGAATTCTTTATTGCAAAATTCAGACTTAAATTGAAGAAAGTAGGGAAAACCACTAACCATTCAGGTATGACCTAAATCAAATCCCTTAAAATTATACAGTGGATGTAACAAATAGTTTCAAGGGATTAGATCTGATAGAGTGCCTGAAGAACTATGGACAGAGGTTTGTAACATACAGGAGGCAGTGATCAAACCATCCCCAAGAAAAAGAAATGCAAAAGGGCAAAATAGTTGTCTGAGGGGGTCTTACAAATAAGAGAGAAAAGAAGAGAAGTGAAAGGCAAAGGCAAAAAGGAAAGAAATACTCATCTGAATGCAGAGTTCCAGAGAATAGCAAGGAGAGACAAGAAAGCCTTCCTAAGTGATCAGTACAAAGAAATAGAGGAAAACAATAGAAAGAGAAAGACTAGAGATTTCTTAAAGAAAATTAGAGATACCAAGGAACTATTTCAGGCAAAGATGGACACAATAAAGGACAGAAGCAGCATGGACTTAACAGAAACAGAAGATATTAAAATGTGACAAGAATGCATAGAAGAACTATACAAAAAAAATCTTCATGACCCAGATAACCACAATGATCTGATCACTCATCACAATGATCTGATCACTCACCTAGAGCCAGACATCCTGGAGTCTGAAGTCAAGTGGGCCTTAGGAAGAATCATTACAAACAAACCTAGTGGAAGTGATGGAGTTCCAGCTGAGCTATTTCAGATCCTAAAAGATGATGCTGTCAAAGTGCTGCACTCAATATGCCAGCAAATTTGGAAAACTCAGCAGTGGCCACAGGACTGGAAAATATCCATTTTCATTCCAATCCCAAGATTGGAAAGGCAATGCCAAAGAATGTCCAAACTACCACACAGTTGTACTAATCTCACACGCTAGCAAAATAATGCTCAAAATTCTCCAAGCTAGGCTTCAGCAGTATGTGAACCACGAAATTTCAGATGTTCAAACTGGATTTAGAAAAGGCAGAGGAACCAGATATCAAATTGCCAACATCCATTGGATCATCAAAAAAGCAAGAGAATTTCAGAAAAACATCTATTTCTGCTGCATTGACTACACCAAAGCCTTTGACTGTGTGGATCACAAGAAACTATGGAAAATTCAAGAGATGGGAATACCAGACCACCTCATCTGCCTCCTTAGAAATCTGTATATAGGTCAAGAAGCAACAGTTAGAATTGGTCAGGTAACAACAGACTGGTTCCAAATTGGGAAAGGGCTACATCAAGGATGTTTATTGTCACCCTGCTTATTTAACTTATATGCAGAGTATATCATGCAAAATGTCAGGCTAGATGAAGCACAAGCTGGAACCAAGATTGCTGGGAGAAATATCAATAAACTCAGATATGCAGATAATACCATCCTAATGGCAGAAAATGAAGAACTAAAGAGCCTTTTGATGAAAGTGAAAAAGGAGAGTGAAGAAGTTGCCTTAAAATTCAACATTCAGAAAACTAAGACCATGGCATCTGGTTCCATCACTTCATGGCAAATAGATAGGGAAACAATGGAAGCAGTGATAGACTTTACTTTCTTGGGCTTCAAAATCACTGCAGGTGGTGACTGCAACCATGTAATTAAAAGACACTTGCTCCTTGGAATGAAAGCTATGACAAACCAAGACAGTGTATTGAAAAGCAGAGACATTACTTTGTTGACAAGGCCCATCTAGTCAAAACTATGGTTTTTCCAGTAGTTGTATGGATGTGGGAGTTGGACCATCAAGAAGGCTGAGCACCAAAGAATCTATCCTTTTGAACTGTGCTGTCAGAAAAGACTCTTGAGAGTCCCTTGGACTGCAAGTAGATCAAATCAGTGGATCCTACATGAAATCGACCCTGAATGTTCATTGGAAGGACCGATGCTGAAGCTCCAATACTTTGGCCACCTGGTCCAAAGAGCTGACTCATTGGAAAAGCCCCTGATGCTGGGAAAGATTGAAGGCAGGAGGAGAAGGGGATGACAGAGAATGAAATGGTTGGATGGCATTACCAACTCGATGGATGTGAGTCTGAGCAAGCTCTGGGAGTTGGTGATGGACAAGGAAGTCTGGCATGCTTCAGTCCATGGAGTCACAAAGAGTTGGACGTGACTGAACTGAACTACTTCACATGTGGAAAAACTTATCTTGCTAAGGAAGTTTTTGAACTATAGATACTTTTTACTCTAATTTTGGTGAGGCAAAATACTGCAAAATTTTCAGGCTTGGAGTCCTTCTCCTATCTGTGCCCTACAGAGGTATTTGATGGCTCTGACTTATTCTTTTTTAGAACCCAAATCTGCAGTATCATGACCAGGTCATGAGCAATTGCATAACAATACCTCAGGGGACATGAAGCTATAAGGATGAAAGTTAGTTGAGAGCAACCAGAGATGGTCCTTTCAGGTAACCATCCAATAGCCACCTAATCCCACCAACCAATTTACCAGCTTTGCCCCTAATGTGCTCACCAAATACTCCAGAAACAATCAGGAGGCTATAAAAACCTGCCACCAGCCAACTCAGGAGACTTTCCCTACTTTAGTAGGTGCACACCTCACACTATCCTGTACTAAAGGTTTTTAGCAGCCACTGGATTCATTAACTGCTCATAAATATTCCATAAATACATACATCTAATTATAAAATACTGAACTATGGGAAGGACACGCACAGTAGGGCATCTTGTTACAGAATCTGTAGCTGTCATAGCTCAGTCAGTAAAGAATCGGCCTGCAATGCAGAAGACCTGGGTTTGGTTCCTGGGTCAGAAAGATCCCCTGGAGAAGAAAATGCCAACCCACTCCATTGTTCTTGCCTGGAGAATCCCACGGACAAAGGAGTCTAGCAGGCTACAGTCCATGGGGTTGCAAGAGTAGGATACGACTTAGTGACTAAACCACCACCAGCTGTCAATCAAGGCTGTCAGAAAAATGACACCCCTTCCCCCACAGATTATACAAATGATCCTGCCTTAAAAACTCTGTACCCTAGCCCTCCAGGGCCATTGGCCTCCCTTGGTGTGGCCCACCTCTCTCTTGAGGTGTTCTCTCTGTTCTTTCTTCATGTGTGCCCAGTCCTGTTCAACCTGTTGCCACCTGTTCTTTCTTTCCTTATTGTTAAACTTTCTTGCAATGGGTAAGACCTTAGACTCTTCTTGCATCCTTACCAAGAACTAAGGCCCACAAGAGGGTCTCCAGACCCTCCTTCCACTAACAGAAGGAAGGATGCATCACGCTCAGGTGAGCAGACCTAGTTGGGAGTGCTTAGCACCAAGAGGGTGAAGGCAGTGGCACCCCACTCCAGTACTCTTGCCTGGAAAATCCCATGGAAGGAGGAACCTGGTAGGCTGCAGTCCATGGGATCACGAAGAGTCGGACACGACTGAGCGACTTGGCTTTCACTTTTCACTTTCATGCATTGGACAAGGAAATGGCAACCCACTCCAGTGCTCTTGCCTGGAGAATCCCAGGGACAGTGGAGCCTGGTGGGCTGCCATCTCTGGGGTCGCACAGAGTCGGACATGACTAAAGTGACTCAGCAGCAGCACCACCACCACCACCAAGAGAACAGATAGGTTGCTAAAACAGTAGCTCCAGATACACATTCAACAGGCAGATCGTGCAGCACGAGGAGTCCAAGTCTAAGGAGGAAACTCCCCATACTGTTGGAATCCAAACAAATAAGCCCACAGGAAGATAAGCCAGTGTCCTAGGCTTCTGCCACCCATGACTTCTTAATAGAAATCTAGTATTGAACTTCACTCAAAAATATCCCAGCTAAGAACAAGATGGCGGATGAGTAGGTGAACGTGGAATACATCTCTCTCCACGGATACATCAGGAATACGCCTTCAGACACAGAAGTGCATGCAGAACACCAGCTGAGAGCAGGAGGAGTACCTGACCAGGAGAAAAGAATATATAGATCCAGGCAAAACTCGGTAGGATGAAGGAACTAGGGGGGAAGCAGGAGTGTTAGTAGGACTGCACTTGCCCTTGGTGGGCCTGATCCCCACATCTGACTCAGGCAACTGTCTGAGTCAGAGGAGAAACATTTAAGGCTGAAAGGGAAATAGCTGATCTGTGGCACCCTAAATGGAATGAGAATCAGACAGTCCTTGCCGTAGCCATACATACCCTAGACAGTGCAGTGTCTGGGAGCTGGAGTTTAGGGATTGTGGAATAATCCCAGGGTGAGGGCTGCTATTGACTGCAGAGAGACTGATTGAGGGGATGTGAGAGAGGAGGTTGTGGTGGGAAATGCCTGTGGAGGAAAGCCAGGCAGCAATGAAAGCAAGGCGATACTGCTGGGGGGTGGAGGGGGTGGAGCCATCACCAAAGCCTCTCTGCTCATGTACCCATGCATTGGCAGCTGAACAATAGAGAGGCTGGCCCATCAAATGCCTGATGCACTGAACTACAGAATAGGACCCCAGGCTGGGGGACCCTCTATGTGCCTGATGTGCAGAACAACAGAGAAGGACCCCTGGAAGGAAGCCCTCTAAATGCCTGAACGGGCAGGTCTTCAGAGAAAGACTGGCCAAAGAGGCCTTCTGATCACCAGCTACAAGAAGCTTGAAAAAAAGATTCTGATAGGGCCATAACTCCTGCAGCAGAGGCAGTCTATGTCCCTGCACACCTGCTGCCAGGGTCCCCGCAAGCCAAGCAGCTGCACTACTTTCATCCTCAGCTCTCACTGGGGCAGAGCTGTCACAGGCAAAAAAAAGTCTTGCGTTTATGCGCGCAGGGTCGCTTTGGTAGTATCTGATTCTGAGACCCTGTGGACTGTGGCCTACCAGGCTTATCTCTCAGGGAGGCGGATTCTCCAGTCAAGAATACTGGAGCGTATTGGCCAATACTGGTTGCCATACCCTTATAGAGCACCACATTTCCTACTGCCCTAGCCACAAACTCCTCTGAGTACCTGGTGCTGCCAGAACCCCTGAGATTCAAGCAGCTGCACCTCCTCCACACCTGGCCCTCACATGGGCAAACCCAAGTCCTCCAGGGCAGCCTCAGGAGCAAACCCCAGTGGACGACCCATATCCAGAGGTGGAAATAAAACCATAATTGAAACCCAAGGGCAGTGTGACTAAGGAAGAAGATCCAAAACCCTCCCAACCAGCTGCACAGGCTGCAGATTAAATCCACACAATCAAATAGGCAGACTCTGTGTCTGTGGAATATATGAAAGGTCATTGAGAGCTCCCACAAAAGAAAATGCACTAGTTCTGATAGCTGTGGACAGTGGAGGCAAGAACACAGAGGAGTAGGAGCAGACTAGAATCTGAGCTGCCCTCACAGCAGGTCCAGAGATCAGCCCAGTGTTAGAGGGCATCCTAGGGAAGTGAAGTGGACTGTGACTCCCAATGAGGAAAAGGACTCTGACAGCAGTGACTCAAGAAAAACATTTATTATTCTTATGTTTTGACTTGTTCTGTAGATTCTTTTGGACTCTTTTTTCTTTTTCCTTTTCCCTGCCTTTGTTGTAGTTGTCAATTTTATTGGCGCTATGAAATCTAACTTAGCTTTTGAGTCTTTTTTTTTTCCCTCAGTCACATATTTTGTTGTTGTTATAAACCTCTGACTCTATACTGGGCTTTTGCAGTTCTAGGGAGGGTTGTTTTGGGGTTTTTTCCCCCTCTCTTTTTTTTAATTTTTAACACCCATTATTATTGTTTCTATATTTATTCATTTGTTTGCTTTTCCTACTGTTTTTTTCTCCTTGCAGTTACTCTTTAATATATATAAATCTTCTTTATCTACTTCTATTTTACTTTGCTTATCTATTCTTGCTTTCTTTTCTTTCTTTCCTTTAGTCTCAACATATTTGTTAGTTTTATTTTCAACTAACTTTATTAGTTAGTTTTATTTTCAACTAATTTTATTTTATTGGGGTATTGCTTTATACCCCAATTGACACCTTGCTTTAGTTTTGTTTTCCAGTTTGTGCTCTAGTTAGTTTTGTTCTGGTAGACATAATTTTTGGTTCCCTTTGTTCACCAGGTCAATCTATTATACTTTATTTTTGTTGGACTGTTTGATTTTGCTTATGGGTGTGTATGTAGATGTGTATATTCAGTCAAACTTTTTATTGTTGTTATAAACCTCTGCTTCTATGCTGGGCCTTTGCAGTTGTGTGTTTTCCTATTTTTTTTTCTTTTCTCTTTCTTGTTCCATTTTTTTTTCTCTATTTTATAATTTTAATTTTTAATTTTCTTAAACCTATTATATTTTTTCTACATTTATTCCTTTGTTTGCCTTTCCTACTGCTCTTTTCCCCTTTCAGCTAATCTTCAATCTATATAAATCTTCATCTATCTCTGTTTAACTTTGAATAGATATTCTTTCTTTCTTTTCTTTCTTTCCTTTCCTCCCTTTCCTCTCGACATATTTGTTCTTTTTAAATTTTTTTTTTCATTGCTTCATTCCTCAGTTGGCACCCTGCTTTAGTTTTGTTTTCCAGCTTATGCTTTTTTAGTCAGTTTTGTTCTTAACTGGTGAATATAATTTTTGATTTCCTTTGTTCACCGGGTCAATCTATTATACTTTATTTTTGTTGGACTGTTTTGACTTTGCTCATGGTGGAACAACAGACTGGTTCCAAATAGGAAAAGGAGTACGTCAAGGCTATATATTGTCACCATGTTTATTTAACTTATATGCAGGGTACATCATGAGAAATGCTGGACTGGAGGAAACACAAGTTGGAATCAAGATTGCCGGGAGAAATATCAATAACCTCAGATATGCAGAGGATATCACCCTTATGGCAGAAAGTGAAGAGGAACTAAAAAGCCTCTTGATGAGAGTGAAAGTGGAGAGTGAAAAGGTTGGCTTAAAGCTCAACATTCAGAAAACGAAGATCATGGCATCCAGTCCCATCACTACGTGGGAAATAGATGGAGAAACAGTGGAAACACTGTCAGACTTTATTTTTCTGGGCTCCAAAATCACTGCAGATGGTGACTGCAGCCATGAAATTAAAAGACGCTTACTCTTTGGAAGGAAAGTTATGACCAAACTAGATAGCATATTCAAAAGCAGAGACATCACTTTGCCAACAAAGGTTCGTCTAGTCAAAGCTATGGTCTTTCCTGTGGTCATGTATGGATGTGAGAGCTGGACTGTGAAAAAGGCTGAGCGCTGAAGAATTGATGCTTTTGAAGTGTGGTGTTGGAGAAGACTCTTGAGAGTCCCTTGGACTGCAAGGAGATCCAACCAGTCCATTCTGAAGGAGATCAGCCCTGGGATTTCTTTGGAAGGAATGATGCTAAAGCTGAAACTCCAGTACTTTGGCCACCTCATGAGAAGAGTTGACTCATTGGAGAAGACTCTGATGCTGGGAGGGATTGAGGGCAGGAGGAGAAGGGGACGACAGAGGATGAGATGGCTGGATGGCATCACTGACTCGATGAACGTGAGTCTGAGTGAATTCCGAGAGCTGGTGATGGATAGGGAGGCCTGGCATGCTGCAGTTCATGGGGTCGCAAAGAGTCGGACACGACTGAGCGACTGATCTGATCTGATCTGATGGGTGTTTATGTATATGTGTATATTCCATTATTTTAATTATTATTTGGATGATTTTGTAACTGCCATTTATCTGGGGTTCATCTTTGATTTCTCGGTTTTGGATATTTGTTTTAATCTTCAGATCAGATCAGATCAGTCGCTCAGTCGTGTCTGACTCTTTGCAACCCCATGAACTGCAGCACGCCAGGCCTCCCTATCCATCACCAGCTCTCGGACGAACCACTTGTGGAATCTTCATTCCTTACCAGAGATCAAGCCCTGAGCCTTTGAAGTGGGAGCACTGACTCCAAGACCCTAGACTACCAGAGAACTAACCCTATGGGATGTCAAATAATGAGAACTCACACAAAGGAAACCATTGTAATATAAGACCCGGCATCACCCAACCACCAATAGCACCCTGTACAGGACGCCTCATCTAAACAAACAAAGCAAAAGCACAAACCAAATCATCAGCAGACAGGATTTCCACCTCACTCAGCCTTGCCCATCAGAGGAAAACCAAACAAACAAAAACTCAGCACAAATCTCACCCAAGAAGAAGCTTACACAAACCAATGGACCAACCTTAAAGCGCAGAAACCAAAAGCAAAAAAGAATTCAACCTTGAAGCCTGGGAAAAGGAGACTTCAAACACAATAAGTTAAAAAAAAAAAAAAAAGAAAATGCAGATAAATACTACACAATTGAAGGAACAAACTAGAAACACAGAAGTCCAAATAAATGAAGAGGAAACAGGCAAACTACCTGATAAAGAATTCAGAATAATGATAGTAAAGATGATCAAAAACCTTGAAACCAAAATGGAGAAAATGCAAGAATCAATTAACAAAGACCTGAAAGAATTAAAGAATAAACATGTTAAGACAAACAACAGAATTACTGAAATTAAAAATACTCTGCTGCTGCTACTGCTGCTAAGTCGCGTCAGTCATGTCTGACTCTGTGTGACCCCATAGACGGCAGCCCACCAGGCTCCCCCGTTCCTGGGATTCTCCAAGCAAGAACACTGGAGCGGGTTACCATTTCCTTCTCCAAAGCATGAAAGTGAAAAGTCAAAGTGAAGTCACTCAGTCGTGTCTGACTCCTAGCGACCCCATGGACTGCAGCCTACCAGGCTCCTCTGTCCATGGGATTTTCCAGGCAAGAGTACTGGCGTGGGGTGCCATTGCCTTCTCCAAAAAATACTCTAGAAGAGATCAATAGCAGAATATCTGAAGCAGAAGAACGAATCAATGAGCTGGAAGATAAAATGGTGGAAATAACTTATGTAGAGTAGAATAAAGTAAAAAGAATGAAAAGAACTGAGGATAGTCTCAGAGACCTCTGGGACAATATCAAACACACCAACATTAGAATAATAGGGGTCCCGGAAGAAAAAGAGAAAAAGAAAGGGTATGAGAAAATTTTTGAAGAGATTATAGTTGAAAATTTCCCCAATATGGAAAATGAGATTGTCAATCAAGTCCAAGAGACACAAAGAGTCCCATACAGGATAAACGCAAGGAGAAACACACCAAGACACATACTAATCAAACTAACAAAGACTAAACACAAAGAAATAATATTAAAAGCAGCAAGGGAGAAGCAACAAGTAACATACAAGGGAAACCCCAGATGCTAAACAGCTGATCTTTCAGCAGAAACTCTGCAGGCCAGAAGGGAATGGCAGGACATATTTAAAGTACTGGAAGGGAAAAATCTACCACCAAGATTACTGTACCCAGCAAGGATTTCATTCAAAACTTATGGAGGAACCAAAAGCTTTTCAGACAAGCAAAAGTTAAGAGAATTCAGTATCACCAAACCAGTTTTACAACAAATGTGAAGAGGACTTACATAGTCGAGAAATACAAGAGAAGAAAACAGATCTACAAAATCAACACCAAACAATTAAGAAAATGGCAATAGTAACATCAGATCAGATCAGTCGCTCAGTCGTGTCTGACTCTTTGCGACCCCATGAATCACAGCACTCCAGGCCTCCCTGTCCATCACCAACTCCCGGAGTTCACCCAGACTCACATCCATCCAGTCAGTGATGTCATCCAGCCATCTCATCCTCTGTCGTCCCCTTCTCCTCTTGCCCTCAATCCCTCCCAGCACCAGAGTCTTCTCCAATGAGTCAACTCTTCGCATGAGGTGGCCAAAATACTGGAGTTTCAGCTTGAGCATCATTCCTTCCAAAGAAATCCCAGGGCTGATCTCCTTCAGAATGGACTGGTTGGATCTCCTTGCAGTCCAAGGGACTCTCAAGAGTCTTCTCCAACACCACACTTCAAAAGCATCAGTTCTTCGGCACTCAACCTTCTTCACAGTCCAGCTCTCACATCCGTACATGACCACAGGAAAGACCATAGCCTTGACTAGACGAACCTTTGTTGGCAAAGTAATGTCTCTGCTTTTGAATATGCTATCTAGGTTGGTCATAACTTTTCTTCCAAGGAGTGTCTTTTAATTTCATGGCTACAGTCACCATCTGCAGTGATTTTGGAGCCCAGAAAATTCAAGTCTGACACTGTTTCCACTATTTCCCCATCTATTTCCCATGAAGTGATGGGACTGGATGCCATGATCTTCGTCTCCTGAATGTTGAGCTTTAAGCCAACTTTTTCACTGTCCACTTTCACTTTCATCAAGAGTATATATCATAATTAATTTAAATGTAAATGGATTAAATGCTCCAAACAGAAGACACAGACTGGCTGAATGGATACAAAAACAAGATCCATATATATGCTATCTACAAGAAATCCATTTTAGACCTCAAGACACATATAGACTGAAAGTGAGAGGATGGAAAAATATACTCCATGCAAATGAGAAGCAAAAGAAAGCTGGAGTAGCAATCCTCATATCAGACAAAATAGACCTTAAAATAAAGAATATTACAAGAGATAAAGAAGGACACTACTTTATCAAGTAGTGTCAAGGGATCAATCGAAGAGGAAGACATAACAATTGTAAATATCCATGCACCCAACACAGGAGCACCTTAATACATAAGACAAACACTAACAGACATAAAAGGATAAATTGACAGTAACACAATAATAGTCGGAGACTTTAACACCCCACACACAACAACGGACAGATCACCAAAACAGAAAATTAATAAGGAAACACAAGTCTTAAATGATACATTAGATGAGATGGACCTCATTAATATCTTCAGGACATTCCATCCAAATGCAGAAGAACACACCTTCTTCTCAAGTGCACATGGAACATTCTCCAGGAAAGATCGCATCTTAGGTCACAAATCAAACCTCAGTAAATTTAAGAAAATTGAAATCGTATCAAGCATCTTCTCCAACCACAATGCTATGAGACTAGATATCAATTACAAAAAAAATAAATAAATAAAACCTGTAAGAAACACAGACACATGGAGATTAAATAATATGTTTCTAAATAACCAACAGATTACCGAATAAATCAAAAGGGAAATCAAAAAATTTCTAGGAACAAATGACAATGAAAATAAGACAACTCAAAACTTATGGGATACAACAAAAGCAGTCCTAAGAGGCAAGTTTATAGCAATACAATCCTACCTCAAGAAACAAGAAAAACATCAAATAGACAGCCAAACTTTACACCTAAAACCACTGGAAAAAGAACAACAACAAAAAAAATTAGTAGAAGGAAAAAAAATAATAAAGATCCAAGCAGAAATAAATGAAAAAGAACTAAAAGAATTAATAAAACTAAATGCTGGGGTTTTGAGAAGATAAACAAAATTGATAAACCTCTAGCCAGGAAAAAAAGAATTGAATCAACAAAATTAGAAATGAAAAAAGAGAGGTTACAACAGACAATGCAGAAATACAAAGGATTATAAGAGACTATTATGAACAATTATATGGCAATAAAATGGATAACCTGGAAGAAATGACAGATTCTGAGAAACGTTCAATCTTCCAAGACTGAACCAGAAGAAATAGAAATCATGAACAGCCCAATTACAAGCACTGAAATTGAAGCTATGATCAAAAAAATCTCCCTAAAAACAAAAGCCCAGGACCAGGTGGCTTCACAGGAGAATCCTATCAAACATTTAGAGAAGAGCTAATGCCTATTCTTCTAAAACTCTTTCAGAAAATTACAGAGAAAGGAACACTTCCAAACTCATTCTACAAGGCAACCATCACCCTGATACCAAAATCAGACAAAGACAACACACAAAAAAGAAAACTACAGGTCAATATCACTAATGAACATAGATGCAAAAATCCTCAACAAAATTTTAGCAAACAGAATTCAGCAACACATCAAAAAGCTCATACACCATGATCAAGTTGGGTTTATTCAAGGAATGCAAGGGTTCTTCAATATACACAAATCAATCAATGTGATACACCACATTAATAAATTGAAAGATAAAAACCATATGATAATCTCAATAGATGCAGAGAAAGCCTTTGACAAAATTCAGCACTGATTTATGATTAAAACTCTTCAAAAAATGGGCATAGAAAGAACCTACCTCAAAATAGTAAAGGACATATATGATAAGCCTACAGCAAATATTATTCTCAATGCTGAGAAACTGAAAGCATTCCCCCTAAGATCAGAAACAAGACAAGGGTGTCCTCTTTCACCACTATTATTCAACATAGTTCTGGGAGTCCTAGCTACAGCAATCAGAGAAGAAAGATAAAAGGAATGCAGATCAGAACAGAAGAAGTAAAGCTCTCACTGTTTACAGATTACATGATACTGTAAATCAGATCAGATCAGTTGCTCAGTCATGTCTGACTCTTTGGGACCCCATGAATCACAGCATGCCAGGCTTCCCTGTCCATCACCAACTCCCAGAGTTCACTCAGACTCACGTCCATTGAGTCAATGATGCCATCCAGCCATCTCATCCTCTGTCGTCCCCTTCTCCTCTTGCCCACAATCCCTCCCAGCATCAGAGTCTTTTCCAATGAGTCAACTCTTCACATGATACTGTACATAGAAAACCCTAAATATAGTATCAGAAAATTACTAGAGCTAATCAGTGAATTTAGCAAAGTTGTAGGATACAAAATCAATACACAGAAATCACTTGCATTTCTATATACTAACAATGAAAAATCAGAAAGATAAATTAAGGAATCAATCCCATTCACCATTGCAACAAAAAGATTTAAAATATCTAGGAATAAACTTACCTAAGGAGACAAAAGAACTGTACACAGAAAATTAAAAGACATTGATGAAAGAAATCAAAGATGACATAAAAAAGATGGAGAGAGATTCCATGTTCCTGGGTGGGAAGAATCAATATTGTGGAAATGACTATACTACCAAATGCAACCTACAGAATCAATGTGATCCCTATCAAATTATCAATGGCATTTTTCACAGAACTAGAACAAAAAATTTCACAATTCATATGGAAACACAAAAGATTCCAAATAGCCAAAGCAGTCTTGAGAAAGAATAATGGAGCTGGAGGAATCAACTTTCCTAACTTCAGATTATACTACAAAGCTACAGTCATCAAGACAGTATGGTACTGGCACAAAAACAGAAATATAGACCAATGGAACAAGATAGAAAGCCCCAAAATAAACCCATGTACCTATGGGTACCTTATTTTTGATAAAGGAGGCAAGAATATATAATGGGGCAAAGACAGCCTCTTCAATAAATGATGCTGGGAAAACTGGACAGCTACATGTAAAAGAATGAAATAAAAACACTTCCTAACACCATACACAAAAATAAACTCAAAATGGATTAAAGACCTAAATGTAAGACCAGAAACTCTTAGACGAAACCATAGGCAGAACACTCAATGACATAAATCAAAGCAAGATCCTCTGTGACCCACCTCCTAGAGTAATGGAAATAAAAACAAAAGTAAACAAGTGGGACCTGATTAAACTTAAATTATACATCAAAGGAAACTATAAGCAAAATGAAAAGACAACCCTCAGAATTGGAGAAAATAATAGCAAATGAAACAACTGACAAAGGATTAATTTCCAAAATATACAAGCAGTTCATATAACTCAATACCAGGAAAAAAAATAACCCAATCAAAAAGTGGGGAAAGACCTAAACAGACATTTCTCCAAAGACAACATACAGATGGCTAACAAACACATGAAAAGATGCTCAACATCACTCATTATTAGAGAAATACAAATCAAAACCACAATGAGATATCACCTCACACCAGTCAGAATGGCCATCATCAAAAAGTCTACAAGCAATAAATGCTGGAGAGGGTGTGGAGAAAAGGGAATGCTCTTGTACTGTTGGTGGGAATGTGAAGTGATACAGCCACTATGGAAGACGGTATGGAGATTCCTTTAAAAACTAGGAATAAAACCACCATGAGATCAGATCAGATCAGTTGCTCAGTCGTGTCCGATTCTTTGCAACCCCATGAATCCCAGCATGCCAGGCCTCCCTGTCCATCACCAACTCCCGGAGTTCACTCAAACTCACGTCCATCGAGTCAGTGATGCCATCCAGCCATCTCATCCTCTGTCGTCCCCTTCTCCTCCTGCCCTCAATCCCTCCCAGCATCAGAGTCTTCTCCAATGAGTCAACTCTTCTCATGAGTTGACTTTTAATTTCAAGGCTGCAGTCACCATCTGCAGTGATTTTGGAGCCCAGAAAAATAAAGTCTGACACTGTTTCCACTGTTTCTCCATCTATTTCCCATAAAGTGATGAGACTGGATGCCATGATCTTTGTTTTCTGAATGTTGAGCTTTAAGCCAACTTTTCACTCTCCACTTTCACTTTCATCAAGAGGCTTTTGAGTTCCTCTTCACTTTCTGCCATAAGGGTGGTGTCATCTGCATATCTGAGGTTATTGATATTTCTCCCAGCAATCTTGATTCCAACTTGTGTTTCTTCCAGTCCAGCATTTCTCATGATGTACTCTGCACAGAAGTTAAATAAGCAGGGTGACAATATATAGCCTTGACGTACTCCTTTTCCTATTTGGAACCAGTCTGTTGTTCCACCATGAGCAAAGTCAAAACAGTCCAACAAAAATAAAGTATAATAGATTGACCCGGTGAACAAAGGAAATCAAAAATTATATTCACCAGTTAAGAACAAAACTGACTAAAAAAGCATAAGCTGGAAAACAAAACTAAAGCAGGGTGCCAACTGAGGAATGAAGCAATGAAAAAAAAAATTTAAAAAGAACAAATATGTCGAGAGGAAAGGGAGGAAAGGAAAGAAAGAAAAGAAAGAAAGAATATCTATTCAAAGTTAAACAGAGATAGATGAAGCCTTAACGTACTCCTTTTCCTATTTGGAACCAGTCTGTTGTTCCATGTCCAGTTCTAACTGTTGCTTCCTGACCGGCATACAAATTTCTCAAGAGGCAGATCAGGTTGTCTGGTATTCCCATCTCTTTCAGAATTTTCCACAATTTCTTGTGATCCACATAGTCAAAGGCCTTGGCATAGTCAATAAAGCAGAAATAGATGTTTTTCTGGAACTCTCTTGCTTTTTCCATGATCCAGCGGATGTTGGCAATTTGGTCTCTGGTTCCTCTGCCTTTTCTAAAACCAGCTTGAACATCAGGAAGTTCACGGTTCACATATTGCCGAAGCCTGGCTTGGAGAATTTTGAGCATTACTTTACTAGCATGTGAGATGAGTGCAATTGTGCAGTAGTTTGAGTATTCTTTGGCATTGCCTTTCTTTTCCCACTCCTAGGCATATACCCTGAGGAAACCATGGTTGAAAAAGACACATGTATCCCATTGTTCATTGCAGCACTATTTACAATAGCTAGAACATGGAAGCAACCTAGATGCCCATTGACAAATGAATGGATAAAGAAGTTGTGGTACCTATACACAATGGGATATTCAGTTCAGTTCAGTTCAGTCACTTAGTCATGTCTGACTCTTTGTGACCCCATGAGTCACAGCATGCCAGGCCTCCCTGTCCATCACCAACTCCCAGAGTTCACTCAAACTCATATCCATCGAGTCGGTGATGCCATCCAGCCATCTCATCCTCTGTGGTCCCCTTTTCCTCCTGCTCCCAATCCCTCCCAGCATCAGAGTCTTCTCCAATGAGTCAACTCTTTGCATGAGGTGGCCAAAGTACTGGAGTTTCAGCTTTAGCATCATTGCTTCCAAAGAAATCCCAGGGCTGATCTCCTTCAGAATGGACTGGTTGGATCTCCTTGTAGTCCAAGGCACTCTCAAGAGTCTTCTCCAACACCACAGTTCAAAAGCACCAATTCTTTGGTGCTCAGCTTTCTTCATAGTCCAACTCTCACATCCATACATGACCACAGGAAAAACCATAGCCTTGACTAGACGGACCTTTGTTGGCAAAGTAACATCTCTGCTTTTGAATATGCTATCTAGGTTGGTCATAACTTTTCTTCCAAGGAGTAAGCGTCTTTTAATTTCATGACTGTGGTCACCATCTGCAGTGACTCAGCCATAAAAAGGAATGCATTTGAGTCAGTTCTGATAAGTGGATGAACCTAGAACCTATTATACAGAGTGAAGTGACTCAGAAAGAGAAAGATAAATATCATATTCTAATGAACATATATGGAATCTAGAAAATGGTTCTGAAGGATTTATTTACAGGGCAGCAATGGAGAAACAGACATAGAGAATAGACTTATGGACATGGGGAGAGGGGAGGAGAGGGTGAGATGTATGGAAAGAGTAACATGGAAACTTACATTACTATATGTAAAATAGATAGCCAACAGGAATTTTCTGTATGGCTCAGGAAACTCAAACAGGGGCTCTGTATCAAGCTAGAGGGGTGGGATGGGAAGGGAGATGGGAGGGAGGTTCAAAAGGGAGGGGATATATGTATACCTATGGCTGATTCATGTTGAAGTTCAACAGAAAACAACAAAATTCTATAAAGCAATTATCCTTCAATAAAAAAATAAATTAAAAAAATTAAGTTTAAAAAAATATCCTAAAAAGAGATAGGAAGTTGATCTATTTGCATGCTGGGAGAAGATGAGTGTCATAACTTTAATGAATCCACAAGAGAATTAATTGCTCTTAATTTCTACAGTTTCTAGTCAGGCTTTTGCCCTTGAGCTGTGTTTGCACTCTGAAGAGTCCCAGAATAGCTGCTTAGAGAGTGATGACATGGGTAATCACAAAAGGTCAGCCCACAGGCATTTATAAATGTCCATTCCAGAAAAATGAATTCTAGACAGACCAAAGAAGGACTTCCAACTCTTGCATTAGGCAATGAACATACTCAAGACCCACCTTATGATACACAGCAGTCAACAACCTGTTTTACAAACAGTGTCCTGTCCACTCCAGGAACTACAGTGAGACACGCAAGCCCTGCCACCAAAGCCAGAAATACAAGGCTTTTGGCAACAGTCAGTGGTAAGTAGTTTATTACTATCACAATTGAGAAAAACTGCCCAGTGTCAGAATATACCTACCTCTTCAGAGAATATTATAAAATATGGGGTATATTTTCATGATCATATTGATAGGATTTAGGTAATTATATTTTAAAACATTTTTTCTGTGCATATCTCAATTTTCAACCATAGCACTTTAGAATCAGAGTAGAATTATTTTAGGGATTATCTATTCTAAAACCTGATGGGTGTTTGAATTCCTTAAGTGAAATAACATGAGTGGAAAATTTGCTTATAGTAAATAATATAGAATGCAAAGTATTATTCCTCTATTTTTGACAAGTAGGAGAGAAAGGAACAATTTTCGGAGAGGAAACACAGGGACACATTTATCCTATGATATATTACAATGTGACAACTGGTACACACAAAATATTTTTTAATTAATATAATTAAATTTCCATAATGCATACTTAGAAAATTTTTTATTCAGTAACTAGGGGTTCTTACCTTTATGTTGCAACACACTGATGTCTGGGAGATGTGCTGCAAGCAACTTATTAACTGTAATAAAGCCTTGAAATTGAATCATTTACTTCTCCTACCATCCATTTTTTCAAAAGAAATCTCATAGATTCAGAGTTATTCTTTGAAAATTTCATTCTCACTTTTTTGTCATTGAGATGATTGATTGGGATAAAAAGAAGAGTTTCTGCTCTCTGGTTGGCAACTGAGCCATAGCCACCACACGGTCCTCATTGGAACCATTGCTCTTATGGGAAAGGAGAACACAAAGACCCCCACAGGCCAAGGGGCTGTGGTGCCACACTCATGTCCCCGCATAGTGTTAATTTTCTTAGGCCAGAAAGCTGTTTGCACCAGAATCCCTGGGACAGAAATGTCCTCTTGATTTGGCTCCTTCTTGATCTCTTCTTTCTCTCTGTGCATGACCACAGTACTGGATTTTGTATTTTCTCTTTTCCACTGATTTTAACCGAGTTGTTTGTAAGCAGTTTTGTACCCGCCATCCCCCTCCAACCAAGGTTTGGTTCCTGTTCCAGCTTCAGCAAGCAAGGGGATCAACTGCCACTAGGAATATGAGGCTCCATGATCGTGGGGTCAAGGACCTGAGGCTCCCTCTCCTGGAGAGGTCATCAGTGGAGGCCAGCCCTTCTCCACCCTGACAATCACATTCATGAGAAGGAAGTCAGATTTTAACAGTGGCTCTGTGCTGTCCATGAGATAGGTTGGTGGACAGGTGCAATTTCCTGTTGGATTCCTGTAGAGTCACCCTCTTCTCAAACCTAAGACTAAATGCACTGGTTAAGAAATGACCATCTAGATCACATTTGAAGCAGAGATGTATGTTCAGAAATCCTTGTATATCTGGAAATCCTTGCCAGATAAACACCTCATGCTTTCGTGCTTGGGTTACTGAGGGGTAGGGACAGTTGGGTGGAAAAGTAAATAGTCAATTATTTGAGTCTTTTTATTTGAAGAATTCTAAGAGATTGGTCTGATATTATCATTAATGTTGGGTTTTTTTCATATTTTTAAATCTGATATGACTGAATTCTCAGGAAATTTTAAAAGTGTAGATATTTCCCCTCTTTGGTTCTCTCTCTCTTATTCCATGGCATGTTCTAGCAGGACAGAAAATTGGAAAAGTTGTAGCCTTCAAAGTCAGATGGTGTTTGCATTAAATTCCAGGCTCTAGTTTAGTAACTGAATGACCTTAAGTATCAGTTTCCTCATTTGCAAATCCTAATGCTTTCTAAATACAATTACTGTGGTTGATACATGAGATTATGTGTACAAAGCACACTGGTACATCATAAATACTCCATAAACAGTAGCTACTATTATATTTGGGGCTACTGTTATTGACAATTATAGGACTTTGGGTAAAACTATGAAAAGGAAGCTGGAATTATTTGTACTCTGGCTTCTTTTATATGGTCCATTATATATAAACAAAGAACTAGAAGGACATATGTAAAACTGTTAACAATGGTGTGGGCAGAGTGTTGTGTGAAAGGAAGATATCCCATTTAAATCTTATGTGCTTTTGACTTATGTGGAATTTTTCAGAGGGTATGGGTTACACTTGAAATTTAAAGTTCTGTAATTTCTTGTTTAAAAAATGTAATGACTGAACTCCCTGTACATTTCTTTTATTATTAGTAGTATTTTTTTTACTTTACAATATTGTAGTGGTTTTGCCATATATCAACATGCATCTGCCACGGGTATACACGTGCTCCCTATCCTGAACCCCCCTCCCACCTCCCTTCCCCATACCATCCCTCTGGGTCATCCCAGCGCACCAGCCCCAAGCTTCCTGTATCCTGCATCAAACCTGGACTGGCGATTCATTTCTTATATGATATTATACATGTTTTAATGCCATTCTCCCAAATCATCCCCCCTCCCTCTCCCACAGAGTCCAAAAGACTGTTCTATACATCTGTGTCTCTTTTGCTGTCTCGCATTCCCTGTACATTTCTTTGCAATTTCCTGTGTATCTATAATTGTTACACAATAGAAAATTTGAAATCTTTAATAATAGAAAATAATGGACATATATATTACTAACATATTTTATTATGTAATATTGGAGCCAAGGAGGCTTTCAGTTATTGTAAAACCTTTACCAAACTGAAAAGATATTCATAAATGCTAAAAGGGAATTTTCCTAGATGGTGAATACTAGGGAGTGCGTTGATATATTGGGCTTGATTTAGTCATATTAAATATGAAATTTTCATGGTCCTAATCATGCCATGTTTTCAGATATGTGATGATGATTTTGTGAAATAAGCAGCTAAAAAGTTTTTAAAAATGTATATAAGGTCTTAATATTCATACACATCATTTAAGCAGAAAGGTGAAGTTTCAATTCAATATGCCAAGTGGATTACCATGAAATGCTTGGAATGAATCAAATAAGTAGAGTTGTGAGCAAATCCTGAATATTCATATGTTAAAATGGGGAAGGAGTGCTGTTCAGTGGTCAAAGCTGAAGCTCTGAGTTCAGACTACTGGTATGATCTCTCGAAAGCCTTAGTTTTCTCAGCAAAGTGGGGTTAATAATAAAATTAACACTTTGAAGTTGCTTTGAGAATTAATGAGCTAATGCATGAAGAATGCTTGGCATATAGCACATGCTCAACAAGTGTTAAATGAGAAGAGCAGTAATGGTATTTGAAATGTGTGCAAATGAATAGGAAAATGCTGTGCCCTGTTCTGGAGTGGCCTTGACCGGTGAGTCACAAACTTGGTAGAAAGGTTTCTAAAATTAAGCAGGTGGCAACAACTAGGTCATCTTTATATCATCACTATAGGTTGCTTGAGATTGGAGAGACATCACAGGTATATCAGTCTGGGTCTTTGTTTTGGTAATAAGGAAAAAGAAGCCTTGTCATGCTCTGAAAGTGTTAGTTGATAGTTGTGTCTGATTCTGTGACTCCATGGACTCTTTGCGACTGCCAGGTTCCTCTGTCCATGGAATTTTTCAGGCAAGAATACTGGAGTGGGTTGCCATTACCTTCTCCAGGGGATCTTCTCAATTCAGGGATCAAACCCAGGTCTCCTGCATTGCAGGAAGATTCTTTACTATCTGAGCCACCAGGGAAGCTCTAGTCATGCTCTAAAGAGAAGCAAATCTATAGGTTTACGCTCTCTGTTTTTAAAGAGATGTATGACTTGAGACAAACATGAGAGGAACAAAACAAAGCAACTCAGAAGGAAAGAACCAACTTTGGGCACTCAACCTCCATGCCTTTGCTTCCCTGCTCTCCCTGTCCCAAATGCCCATTCTCAAAGCTCCATCTGTTTAAATCCTTTAGGGCCCATGACAATGCCACTTCTTTAAAGAAATTTCGATGTCTACTTCCACAGATGTTCTTTACAGCCCTTTTTTCCTTATCAAACATTTATTAACTTCATACTCTATGAGTGATCCCTAACTAGTTTTTAGCACAGAGTTGAAAAGCCCAGACCATAACCTCAAGGAGCTCATATTCAAGGTGGAATGAAGGGCTTTGAACAAGTAATGAGTGCTCTATTCCTGGAGGTGTTCAAGCAGAGGCTATCCAACCAAATAAAAGTAAAATGATAATTTTAATAGTAAACAAAATGTTACAAAGCTTTCCGCCTCATGCTATAATTTATCTTCCCAGGAAATGGTAAGTTCATTAAGGATAGGAATCAAGTCTTACTCCCTTTTGGATTCCTTCATAATACCTAACCTAGGGCTATATTGGACCTGATAGAGGAATTAAATTGGTTTGAATTGAAAACTAGCCACTATGAAGAAAAGACTGTTGGAAAATACTGAAAGGAAATGAGAATTTCACAGCTTGTAGAATCTTATAGCTAGAAGGCTCTTACATACCAAAAAAGGTAGTGGTTTACTTGTCTTCCCTTCCCCCTTTTTACTAGTAGAAACACAGGTGAGATTTAAAAGGCTGAAATAAAAAAAATGTTAATGTTGCAATGAGTTTCTGAGATAAGATATAGAATTTTTTTTTTTTTTGGTAAATGGGTTAAGAGAGGACTTTTAAACTAGTGGTTAGGGGTTACGGCAGCTCTGTCTGTTAGGTGGAAACAGTCTAGACTGGTGGCTCAGACGGTAAAGAATCTGCCTGCAGTGCAGGAGACCTTGTTCAATCTCTGGGTCAGGAAGATCCACTGGAGAAGGGAATGGCTACCACTCCAGTATTCTTGCCTGAAGAATTCCATGAAGAGAACAGCCTGGTGGGCCACAATCCATGGGATCATAAAGAGTCAGACACGACTGAGCGACTAACACTTTCACACTTGCCACTAAAGTATGGTTCCTGGACCAACAGCATGGCATCACCTAGGAGCTTGTTGGAAATGTAGATTATTAAAGTTTGAGAAGCCCTGGCCTATACAATGACCTCTGATTATTCATTCCCAGGCACCCATATTATGGGGAACTATATAAATAGAAATTTGTACCTCATATATTCCACAGCAATAAAATTTGTCCACAAGCACCTGAGGTTGCTTTGACTTTCTTTTAGATAAATTCTCCTACATGCTGATATTTTGTATGTGTGTTGAGTGTATTTTAAGTAGATGAGCAATTTATTGGGCACATAAAAATTAGATTTCAAAAATTTTATGTGGATGCATGCTCAGTTGTGTCTGACTGAGACATATGAAGAGTCTGTAGCCTGCCAGGCTCCTCTGTCCCTAAGATTCTCCAGGCAAGAATACTGGAGTGGGTTGCCACTTCCTTCTCCAGGAGACCTACCCAACCCAGGGGTCAAAACTGTGTGTCCTGAGTCCCCTGCATTGGCAGGCAGATTCTTTACCACTGAGCCACCTGGGAAGCCCATGGTCAAAAATTGTAACCATTGCTTTGTTTGGTTGCTTTTAATCATTTGCTTTCAATATTGAAATTAAATATGAATAGACATTTCCCATGTATGCTGTAAGGGTTTTCACAATTATATCGGTTACCTTGGTTTAGTCCGTTCCCATTTTGCTTCCTTTGAGGAAATTAACTCCTTAAGGTTAGTCAACAGAACATTTCATTTATTACCTGAGCAAAAAAAAAAAAAAAAAAAAATTCCCTTTTAGACCTCTAGTCTTTGTTTTTCAAAGTTTATATTTTTTAAATTATTTATGTTTAATTTCAGTACCAATTTCCTATTGAAATTTAAATGCTTGAAATGTCTTGAAACCCTGAAATTTAGAATTTTTAATAAAAATTGTGCTTCAGTTCAGTTCAGTCGCTCAGTCATGTCTGACTCTTTGTGACCCAATGAATTGCAGCACGCCAGGCCTCCCTGTCCATCACCAACTCCCGGAGCTCACTCAGACTCACGTCCATCGAGTCAGTGATGCCATCCAGCCATCTCATCCTCTGTTGTCCCCTTCTCCTCCAGCCCCCAATCCCTCCCAGCATCAGAGTCTTCTCCAATGAGTCAATTCTTCGCATGAGGTGGCCAAAGTACTAGAGTTTCAGCTTTAGCATAATTCCTTCCAAAGAAATCCCAGGGCTGATCTCCTTCAGAATGGACTGGTTGGATCTCCTTGCAGTCCAAGGGACTCTCAAGAGTCTTCTCCAACACCACACTTCAAAAGCATCAATTCTTCGGCGCTCAGCCTTCTTCACAGTCCAACTCTCACATCCATTACCTTATTAATAATATGCCTTGACTTATGATAAGATAATCATTATCATGTAGCAATTTGTTGCTATTAATAACAATTATTATTATAGGACTTATATTCTTTGGGCCTCAGTTTCTTAGTCTGCAAAATGGGCAAAATAGATTGTCTTATAGGTTGTTATGTGAACCAAGATAATTAAAATATATATACAAAGTTTAGATGCAATTCATGTTAAAAAGTTAGCACATCAGATCAGATCAGATCAGATCAGTCGCTCAGTCATGTCCGACTCTTTGCGATCCCATGAACTGCAGCACGCCAGGCCCACTATCCATCACAAACTCCCGGAGGTCACTCAGACTCACATTCATCGAGTCAGTGATGCCATCCAGCCATCTCATCCTCTGTCGTCCCCTTCTCCTCTTGCCGCCAATTCCTCCCAGCATCAGAGTCTTCTCCAATGAGTCAACTCTTCGCATGAGGTGGCCAAAATACTGGAGTTTCAGCTTCAGCATCATTCCTTCCAAAGAAATCCCAGGGCTGATCTCCTTCAGAATGGTCTGGTTGGATCTCCTTGCAGTCCAAGGCACTCTCAAGAGTCTTCTCCAACACCACAGTTCAAAAGCATCAATTCTTCGGCGCTCAGCCTTCTTCACAGTCCAGCTCTCACATCCATACATGACCACAGGAAAGACCATAGCCTTGACTAGGCGAACCTTTGTTGGCAAAGTGATGTCTCTGCTTTTGAATATGCTATCTAGATTGGTCATAACTTTCCTTCCAAGGAGTAAGCGTCTTTTAATTTCATGGCTGCAGTCACCATCTGCAGTGATTTTGGAGCCCAGAAAAATAAAGCACATATTAGGCATTTAATATGTGTTAGCTATTGAGATCAGCCCTGGGATTTCTTTGGAAGGAATGATGCTAAAGCTGAAACTCCAGTACTTTGGGCCACCTCATGCAAAGAGTTGACTCATTGGAGAAGACTCTGATGCTGGGAGGGATTGAGGGCAAGAGGAGAAGGGGACGACAGAGGATGAGATGGCTGGATGGCATCACTGACTCAATGAATGTGAGTCTGAGTGACCTCCGGGAGTTGGTGATGGACAGGGAGGCCTGGCGTGCTGCAATTCATGGGGTCGCAAAGAGTCGGACATGACTGAGCGACTGATCTGATCTGATTATTATCTAATGTGTGTCTCTACTAGCTATTCAGCTTGGGAAACCCTGGTTGAATTCAGGGTTTCATCTTCTCAAAGTAACTCATTTGAGTATTAATCTTGTTTTTTGATTGAGTGGGTTATACTAAATTTAATCCTTAAAGAAAGAAACATTTTTTTTAAAACTGCATTAAGCAAGATATTTTTTTAAGCTATATGTTTTTGAGTATAGAAACAGGGTAAGAAAATTTATCCTTAAACTATTTTTCCTATATAATCTTCTCCATAAGATTGGAGAAAATGTCTTTATGGCAAAGGGTTAGAATGATCCTCAAGCTAGGCTTTAGCGGTATGAGCATGGAGAACTTCCATATACAAGCTGGATTTACAAAAGGCAGAGGAATCAGAGATCAACTTGCTAACATCCACTGGATCATAGAAAAAGCAAGGGAATTCCAGAAAAACATCTACTTCTGCTTCATTGACTATGCTAAAGACTTTGACTGTGTGGATCACAAAAAAACTGTGGAAAATTCTTCAAGAGATGGGAATATCAGATCACCTTACTTGCTTCCTGAGAAACCTGTATGCAGGTCAAGAAGCAACAGTTAGAACCATACATGAAACAAGGGATTGGCTCAAAATTGGGAAAGGAGTACATCAAGGCTGTATATTGTCACCCAGCTTATTTAACTCATGCAGAATAAACATGCAAAATGCTGGGGTGATGAATCACAAGCTGGAATCAAGACTACTAGGAGAAATATCAATAACCACAGATATGCAGATAACACCACCCTAATGGCAGAAAATGAAGAAGAACTAAAGAGCCTCTTGATGAAAGTGAAAGAGGAGAGTGAAAAAGCTGGCTTAAAATTCAACATTCAAAAAACTAAGATCATGGCATCTGGTCCCATCACCTCATGGCTAATAGATAGGAAAAAAGTAGAAACAGTGACAGTCTTTATTTTCTTGGGCTCCAAAATCACTGCAGATGCTGACTGCAGTCATGAAATTAAAAGACACTTGATCCTTGGAGAAGAAGCTATGACAAACCTAGACAGCACATTAAAAAGCAGTGACATCACTTTGCCAACAAAAGCCTGTTTAGTCAAAGAAAGGTGTTTTCAGTAGTCATGTATGGACATGAGAGATGGACCATAAAGAAAGTTGAGCACTGAAAAATTGATGCTTTCGAACTGTGGTGCTGGAAAAGACTCTTAAGAGTCCCTTGGACAGGAAGAAGCTCTAACCAGTCAATCCTAAAGGAAATCAGTCCTGAATATTCATTGGGAGGACTGATGCTAAAGCTCCAATACTTTGGCAACCTGATGCAAAGAGCCAACTCATTGGAAAAGACCCTGGTGCTAGGAAAGATTGAGGGCAGGAGGATAAGGAGATGACAGAGAATGAGATGGTTGGATGGCATCATCAACTCAATGGACATGAGTTTGAGCAAACTCCAGGAGACAGTGAAGGAAAGAGAAGCCTGGTGTGCTGCAGTCTGTGAGGTTGCAAAGAGTCAGACATGACTTAGCGACTGAACAACAAATTCATATGGAACATAATGTAAATCCTGAGAGAGCAAAAACCTGTTGTATCATACAAAGTGTAGTACTTTGGTGTGGTAGAATGGTGTTTATTAATGATGGATTTTGACAGTGTTTATGGTAAGGAGAAGGAAGATTTAATATAGTTGCTCTGTACAGACAGCATGAGTATCAGGGATTAGGAAAATGGACTGGACATTACTATACAACCTATCCCATTTTCCTGCCCCACAAGGAATTAGTCTAGCTGGTTAGACCAAGAAAAATTTTTCATTATGGTTTTGATTTCACTCCCTCTCTATAGTGTGTCTCAGGAATATGTTACTCAGGGACTTCAAGTAATTAGAAGTCACATTTCAAGGACTCTATACTAAAAACAATGTATGCAACTTCAGAAACCATATTAAATTATTGACCCTTGAAAATTCAGTTTTATAACTGGATATCCATAGACTGTGCATCAGTTACCCAGAGTAAACTCTTCTGGGATCACCTTCCATAAGGAATTTCATTTCTTTCTATAGATACATCTAGACATCAATAAAAGAGATTGGCATAGCAGGATTTAAAAATATACATTACTGATGATTAGGGTTTGCGGAATTTTTAGAAGACTTTTTAAAAGAAATGAAAAAGAAAGGGAGGACAGTTATATTCTTAGCAGTCACAGGGGTGCTATGAACTCTTGATAATTTCTACCCACACATAAAAGTATTCTATTCAGAAGACCATGAAGGCATTATTGAATTGTTGATGTACTGCAAGAGTCCTCTCTTTTGGAGTCTGGAAGTTTCTATACTTCTAAGAGGAAACGTGTAGTGAGAATGAAGCATCTGTTATATCCTGACTCCTCCACTCCTTTCCTATTAACTCCTTTCTTGAATGTTCTTGTCAATTAGTTACTGAAAGTCTCTGCTTGCAACAGAAATGATTTTGGATGCACACAGCAGTAAAATGGCAGCTGGCAGCAGGCAGCAGGCAGCAGCAAACGGTAGCTGGAGGCAGGGTATCAGTTTCCCAGACTGGAAGTCCTAACCCCTGGACCACAGGAGCCAGCAGTTAAGGCTAATGTCCCTAGTCTTGCCTGCCTAGTCAAGAACGAATTCAGGCAAGGAGACAGAAGGTAAAGAGTAAAGTAAACAATTTATTGAAAAGAAAAGTACATGTGAAAAGGAACAAGGGCAAGCTCAGAGTGTCAGGCCTTTGGGAAGTTTTAAATCATTTATAAAGGGGCACCTAAATCAAATCCCTTATGATTATACAGTGGAAGTGAGAAATAGATTTAAGGGCCTAGATCTGATAGATAGAGTGCCTGATGAACTATGGAATGAGGTTCGTGACATTGTACAGGAGACACGGATCAAGACCATCCCCATGGAAAAGAAATGCTAAAAAGCAAAATGGCTGTCTGGGGAGGCCTTACAAATAGTTGTGAAAAGAAGAGAAGCGAAAAGCAAAGGAGAAAAAGAAAGATATAAACATCTAAATGCAGAGTTCCAAGGAATAGCAAGAAGAGATAAGAAAGCCTACTTCAGTGATCAATGCAAAGAAATAGAGGAAAACAACAGAATGGGAAAGACTAGGGATCTCTCCAAGAAAATCAGAGATACCAAAGGAACATTCCATGCCAAGATGGGCTCGATAAAGGACAGAGATGGTGTGGACCTAACAGAAGCAGAAGATATTAAGAAGAGGTGGCAAGAATACACAGAAGAATTGTACAAAGAAGAGCTTCACGACCCAGATAATCATGATGATGTGATCACTGACCTAGAGCCAGACATTTTGGAATGTGAAGTCAAATGGGCCTTAGAAAGCATCACTACGAACAAAGCTAGTGGAGGTGATGAAATTCCAGTGGAGCTATTCCAAGTCCTGAATGATGATGCTGTGAAAGTGCTGCACTCAATATGCCAGCAAATTTGGAAAACTCAGCAGTGGCCACAAGATTGGAAAAGGTCAGTTTTCATCCCAATCCCAAAGAAAGGCAATGCCAAAGAGTGCTCAAACTACCGAACAATTGCACTCATCTCACACGCTAGTAAAGTAATGCTCAAAATTCTCCAAGCCAGGCTTCAGCAATATGTGAACCGTGAACTTCCTGATGTTCAAGCTGGTTTTAGAAAAGGCAGAGGAACCAGAGATCAAATTGCCAACATCCGCTGGATCATGGAAAAAGCAAGAGAGTTCCAGAAAAACATCTATTTCTGCTTTATTGACTATGCCAAAGCCTTTGACTGTGTGGATCACAATAAACTGTGGAAAATTCTGAAAGAGATGGGAATACCAGACCACCTGATCTGCCTCTTAAGAAATCTGTATGCAGGTCAGGAAGCAACAGTTAGAACTGGTCATGGAACAACAGACTGGTTCCAAATAGGAAAAGGAGTACGTCAAGGCTGCATATTGTCACCATGTTTATTTAACTTATATGCAGAGTACATCATGAGAAATGCTGGACTGGAAGAAACACAAGTTGGAATTAAGATTGCTGGGAGAAATATCAATAACCTCAGATATGCAGATGACACGACTCTTATGGCAGAAAGTGAAGAGGGGCTAAAAAGCCTCTTGATGAAAGTGAAAGTGGAGAGTGAAAAGGTTGGCTTAAAGCTCAACATTCAGAAAACGAAGATCATGGCATCTGGTCCCATCACTTCATGGGAAATAGATGGGGAAACAGTGGAAACAGTGTCAGACTTTGTTTTTCTGGGCTCCAAAATCACTGCAGATGGTGACTGCAGCCATGAAATTAAAAGATGTTTACTCCTTGGAAGGAAAGTTATGACCAAACTAGATAGCATATTGAAAAGCAGAGACATCACTTTGCCAACAAAGGTTCGCCTAGTCAAGGCTATGGTCTTTCCTGTGGTCATGTATGGATGTGAGAGCTGGACTGTGAAGAAAGCTGAGCGCCGAAGAATTGATGCTTTTGAACTGTGGTGTTGGAGAAGACTCTTGAGAGTCCCTTGGACTGCAAGAAGATCCAACCAGTCCATTCTGAAGGAGATCAGCCCTGGGATTTCTTTGGAAGGAATGATGCTAAAGCTGAAACTCCAGTATTTTTGCCACCTCATGTGAAGAGTTGACTCATTGGAGAAGACTCTGATGCTGGGAGGGATTGAGGGCAGGAGGAGAAGGGGACAACAGAGGATGAGATGGCTGGATGGCATCACTGACTTGATGGGTGTGAGTCTGGGTGACCTCCGGGAGCTGGTGATGGACAGGGAGGCCTGGCGTGCTGCGGTTCATGGGGTCGCAAAGAGTCGGACGCGACTGATCTGATCTGATCTGATCTGATAAAGGGGCAGTTTTCTGGTCTTTGTCTTCCCTCACGCCAAATATCTTGCTTTGTCTCCCACCTCACCCCACCCCCACCACCCCAGGGTTTAATTGGCCTGAGGACCCTCCCCTGGTGTGGATGAATCTCAAATAAAGGCTTCTGAGAGGAGCAAGACTCATTTTGACCTGGAATTATCCTCTGACTTTTGATTCCAAGGAGACTTCCGGTGCATGTGTAGTGTCTCCCTTATCCTTTACACAGGTTTTTTTCCCCTCTCTTTGTCCTTGCCATGATTATTCCCTTGAGGTGTTTACAAGAAACAGACTGGTTATATACCGTTTTTGTTGCTACTTCCATTTCCGAGAGCAAAGAGGGGGCTGGTCGTAAATTCCTCAACTGGAGCCCACCTATCTCTTGCCTCAGCAAATGCAAAGAGGAAGCCGGCTGACTGTAAATGTCCAACCTGAAGCCTATCTCTATCTCCTACCTCAGAAACCCTGAGCTTCCCCCCTGGAACATCACTGATTTCTTTTAATGACTTGATGTTCATTTGTGTAGTTGATATTCCATATCAACACACATAATAACAAGAACTTTCTAAGAATACTCAGAAGTTCCCAACTCAATTCCAATATTGACTTACTATAGATCAATTCTAATAAGACTTAGGAGAAGCAGCACCTAAGGCTAACCTAGGTGCTTAGCATTGTGAGCATTTTAGAATCTTTTCCTGGATACATCTTCCACCACATTCGTTATAAACATTGAGGATCACAGGAGTCCTGCCTTGGTCATCTTCTTTTCTCACTTTATCTATTATCTTTGGTTGATTTCATATACACCCATGGCTTCAACAGCCACCTTTGATACAATGACTCCCAAATCTATATCTGAGATTCTAGCCTGTCTCCTGAGGACAAATTATTTTCAACTGTCTATTGGGCATTTCCATAGATATCACATAGGTATCTAACATTCAACATTACTTAAATCTAATCCACTGTCTCCCCTCCCCATACCTGCTGCACATCGTTTATTTCCTCTTTTAATTAATGACTCCAGCCTGCCTAAGCTGATTTGGTGTCTTTACCGGGTCCTCACCATCTATCAGCCTCAAAGTACCCACACACATATTCTTCTCTGTGAATTGCTGCTTCAGGCATTTTCCCCAAGCCCTAAAACTCAATGTCTTCAGTTAACACAACATGTCATTTTTTTATTTCGGTTTTAGTTCTCAGACTACTCTTTTGGACTAAACAAAGGTGTTTAAATTTGAGGCACATGCCCTGTAAGTGACTCTGGGGTTCAGATCAGATCAGATCAGATCAGTCGCTCAGTCGTGTCCTACTCTTTGCGACCCCATGAACCGCAGCACGCCAGGCCTCCCTGTCCATCACCAGCTCCTGGAGGTCACTCAGACTCGCATCCATCGAGTCAGTGATGCCATCCAGCCATCTCATCCTCTGTCGTCCCCTTCTCCTCCTGCCCTCAATCCCTCCCAGCATCAGAGTCTTCTCCAATGAGTCAACTCTTCGCATGAGGTGGCCAAAATACTGGAGTTTCAGCTTTAGCATCATTCCTTCTAAAGAAATTCCAGGATTGATCTCCTTCAGAATGGACTGGTTGGATCTTCTTGCAGTCCAAGGGACTCTCAAGAGTCTTCTCCAACACCACAGTTCAAAAGCATCAAAGGTTTCCCAATTTGCAATTGTATAAACACTCTGTACATGGTTATATATACATTTTCTGGATCTATAGATTTTTACTAGTTTTTCAAAACTGACAATTTTCTAAAACCCAGGCTATTACCCTCCAGGTGTTCCTGGTTCCAGTCTTTTCCTCACCTAGATTGTGGTCTGTGGGCCATTGTTGATACTCTGCAATAGTTTCTGCACGTTCTCATACCAAAGTCTGGTTTCCAGGCAGACATCTGGGTTCTTTGATGGTCTGCGAAGGGATGAAGGATATTTTCTGAGGTCTCTGTTGCAGAATGACTTTGTTATTTTTAATCCCAAGGACTTTGTCCAGAAAGGAAGGTCTGACACAGCTTCATACAACCTAGACTGTACCCCAGAGGCAACCAATGCCCTGCCACCTTCTCTAGGGTAGCTAATGAAGTTCTACTTGAAGTAAAAAGCACCAGTCTCTTCAGAATTAATCTTCTAGAATTTGGGAGCAACCAGCTAGGATTGCCCCACCTGTTCCTTGCAACCTAGCAGGAATCACTAGAGATAAGGCTTACAGCTGTAGGTGAGAGGGCTTCTAGCAGAACTCAACGTCCAGTAACTTTCCTTCCCCTAGTAGCAATGCAGCTCTCAGAGAAGTTCACTAGTGCTCTAGAGATCTCCAGGTTCTTTCTCCTGTAGCCAGTAGGATAACACAAGTCCTCAGAACTTGCTTTGTCTTGGCTAGACAGAACAACTGTGGTATATTTTACTTGAGATTTCTGCCACCAGTGTTACCTGGGACACCAACCTAACATTCCATTACCTATGGGATAGTGTTCTCATACATGAATCTATCTCATTAAGACATGCACATATACATACACATGTATACACTCACACATACAAATACATTTACTTCTATTGTGAGCATGACTTTGTATCTGTGGTTCAGGCTTCATGTACCCAGCAATCATATTCATGCCTCCACTTAAAACATGTCAAAAATGTGATTTGATATGATTTGTAAAGGTGATATGTACTGAACTATCATTGCGGTAGAGAAGAAGTAGAGAGACACAAAAATGTTATAGTTAAGTCTTAGTGACTTAAAAAGTATTTAGATCTGGTTCTGATGAATCCTGAGATAAAAATTGCATTGAAAATGCTTCTTGCTTTTATGGGTTTTTTAATTCTTAAAATTGAATTCTAATCCACATTCAATAAAAATGCACAAATCTACATGCACAGGTTGATAGATATACAAACTACCAAAATCAACTATATAGAACACTTCAATCACCCCCATGATATTCTTTCATTCTTATTTCCAGGAAATACAACACCCAACCCATGGAAGTAACCACTATTCTTATTTGAATATCATAGTTTAGCTTTTCTTATTTTTGAACTTCATATTCATTATATATTCTTTCATATATGGCTTTCATTCAACAAAATGTTTTGTCTTAGATTTAATGTTATTTCATGTATCTGTGTAGCACTGTACCATATGAAATGTCACAATTTATTTACTACTCTCCTATTTATTGGCATACTGTTTGAGCTATCATGAAAAATCTGTTTTGAATATCTTCATACAAGTTTTTTTGTGAACGATGCATCTGTTTTCTTGAGAATATGCCTAAGAATAGAATAATTGGGTCATAGAATAAAACATGTTTAATATTATTAGAAACTGCCAAATATTTCTCAAAAGTAGTTATATAGATCGTGAGTTTCAGCTTGAAGATTTAAAGAACTGGAAAGCTTATTTCTCCCACCATTACATTAACAACAAAAAAGCAGGAGAAATGAAAATTTCTTAACCTATTAAGAATTGAGGTCTCAAGTCAAACAACTAAAAAAATCTGAAGAGAAATAGGCAACCACAAGAATCCATGATTTTTTTTTAACCTGGTATACAAACCACTAGTTGCCTCATAAGATAGTAAGAAGACTCAGCTTAAAATATTTAATGAATTGCTAGAGACTAAGTGTATACTTGGAGAAGGAAATGGCAACCCACTCCAGTGTTCTTGCCTGGAGAATCCCAGGGATGGGGGAGCCTGATTGGCTGCTGTTTCTGGGGTCGCACAGAGTCGGACACGACTGAAGCAATTTAGTAGTAGTAGTAAGTGTATACTAGCATGAGAGTGTGAAGTCTCTAAGGATCATAGACCTAAAAAAGTGCACACCCTTTTGCATTTTTCTCTATGATCTCTATCGTATGCTTATAAGGAAGACCAGGAATTATTCTGAGAAAGCTTTCCTAATGATGCTATTTGTAGCAGGACTGAGCTAGGGGGTGAAGATTGGGGAAAAGGAGCAGTAGAAACTGTCTAAACTTTTGAGATCCATTTCTTCTATCTCTGCTGCTGCTAAGTCGCTTCAGTCGTGTCTGACTCTGTGCGACCCCATAGACAGCAGCCCACCAAGCTCTGCCATCCCTGGGATTCTCCAGGCAAGAACACTGGAGTGGGTTGCCATTTCCTTCTCCAATGCATGAAAGTGAAAAGTGAAAGTGAAGTCACTCAGTTGTGTCCGACTCTTAGCGACCCCATGGACTGCAGCCTACCAGGCTCCTCTGTCCATGGGATTTTCCAGGCAAAATTACTGGAGTGGGGTGCCATTGCCTTCTCCGTTCTTCTATCTCTACTACAGAACAAATGCTGAAATCTGCAAGGATAAGAAAAATAAAAACTGTCACCTTAGGGCACAATGGAAACCCATTACAGTCTAGAAAAGGAACAGGGGCAAAAGTCTACTCTTTGGGGTTTTAGGAAGCAGTAATATATGCTAGGCTCAGCATTACAGCTGGAGGAGGAACAGGATCACTTGTGAAGGCAACACCCCTCAAGACTCAGGCTCACAGGACCTAAGACCAAGGCTTATAACATTAGCGAATACTTCTCCTCTGTTCCCTACCAGCTCACTAACAAGCATCAAATAACAATAATAGTGGAATACAGCTAGGAGATCTTGAAGAAAATAATTTCTAGAGAACAGAAAAATGGAAAAGTGAATCGGGGAGCAGAAATGTGGGCACAGTAGCCCATACTCTAGATACAATGCATCACTAGGGTAATTTGAATCCATTGATATACTAAAGTGATCATAGGAACATAAACTCAGACTTAGTCTAATCACTCACTAAATTAACCTTAACACTCAAGGTATTGTAAAAGGAAAGATATATTCATCTCCAAACAAAAAAATCTTTAATTTGATATTTATTATCCTATATGGTAGGTCCAGCTTTCAGCAAAAATTTTTGATGCAAAGAAAAAGACAGGAAAAATGCATTATGAAGAAGTGATGCAAATATTAGGACCAGACTCAGAAATGAAAGCTATATTAAAACTATTAGCCAATAAATTTAAAATAACAATGATTAATAGGCTAAGATTTTAATGGAAAAGGTAAATAATACACAAAATCTGACATTTAATTTTAGCAAAGAGATGGAAACTAAAGGAAAATATAAAATAGAAATTCTAGAAATAAAAACATAAAAACAATGATAAAAAATGCCCTTTAATAGGCTTATCTGTAGACTTGACATAGTTGAAGATAGAATTTAAACTTCAAGATAAGTAACCAGAAATTACCCAAACAAAAACATAAGGAGAAAAAAAAATTTTTAATAATGGAACATCCAAGAGATATGGCATAATATGAAACTGTCTAACATACACATAATTAGAATACCAGAAGGAAGAGACAGAATGGAAAGGTAAAAATATATATTTTAAGAAATAATGGCTGAGAATTTTCCTAAATTTAAGATGGATCCAGACCTTCAGAGAACATAGAACAGGATTCATATGAAACAAAATAAAACCCTAGGCATATTATATTCAAACTTCTGCAAAGAAAGACAAATAAGAATTAGCTAGAGGAAAAAAACTCAACCTGACAGAGTACCAGGAATAAGAATTACAACAGACTTCTCATCAGAAACTATGCAAGCAAGAAGACAGTGGTGTGGCATTTTTAAAGTCCCAAAAAAGGAGAAAAATTGTCAACCCAGAAAATATCCTCCAAATATTAAGAAAAATAAACATTTTTTCAGACAAAAAAAACTCAGGGGGTACATTACCAAGACATACTCTAATGGAAAGATTAACAAAGTTCTTCAGGGAAAAAGATTATGCCTTTAAGTCAGAAACTTGGGTCTATACAAAGAAATAAAGAATACTAGAAATGGATTAAATGAAGGTAAATGTACTGAGTTAGACAGTATCACCCCCAAGTTTATGTCTACCAAAATCCCATAATGTGAACTTATTTCCAAATTACACTTGAATGTGTCATTATTTAAGTTAATTAAGATGAGGTCATACTGAATTACAGTGGGCCCTAAACTCTGTGACTAGTGGGTCTTTACAAGAAAAGGAGAGGACACACAGAGACACACACAGAAAAGGTCATGTGATGAGAGGGAAAGTTGCACTGTTGGTGGGAATGCAAACTGGTACAGCCACTATGGAGAACAGTCTGGAGATTCCTCAAAAAACTGGGAATAGAACTGCCTTATTATCCAGCAATCCCACTGCTGGGCATATACACTGAGAAAACCAGAATTGAAAGAGACACGTGTACCCCAATGTTCATAGCAGCACTGTTTACAATAGCCAGAACGTGGAAGCAACCTAGATGTCCATCCACAGATGAATGGATAAGCAAGCAGTGGTACATATACACAATGGAGTATTACTCAGCCATTAAAAAGAATATATTTGAATCAGTTCTAAGGAGGTGGATGGAACTGGAGCCTATTATACAGAGTGAAGTAAGCCAGAAACAAAAACACAAATACAGTATACTAACGCATATATATGGAATTTAGAAAGATGGTAAAAATAACCCTATTTACGAGACAGCAAAAGAGACACTGATGTATAGACCAGACTTTTGGACTCTGGGACCAGGAGAGGGTGGGATGATTGGGGAGAATAACATTGAAATATGTATAATATTATATCTGAAATGTATTAATTGTTCAAACTAAATACTGACATGTTACAATTTGATCATATTAGATGTTTGTAATGTTTCTGATAATCAATAAAAGAGATTCTTGATTAAAAAAAAAAAAAACAACAAAGAAAAAAATAAATAAATAAAGTGATGCAGCTATAAGCCAAGAAACACCACTGATTTCCAGGAGACACCAGGAACTAGGAAGGGTCAAGAGAGGTTTCTCCTCTAGAGTGTTCAGAGGGAGCATAGCTCTATTGACATTTTTATTCCAGACTTCTAAGCCTCCAGAATTGTGAGTGAACACTTTTCTTTTGTTTCAAGTCATCAGGCTTGTGGTTAATTTGTTATGACAACCATAGGAAACTAATACAGTAAAATAAAATTAATTTTATTCTTAATACTCAAAAATTGGCAGTTTAAACCAAAAATTGTAACAATGTAATACATGTTTGTAGTGTATGTAAAAGTAAAATATGTGATGATAATAGCAAAAAGGAAGCAAGGGAGAAATTGGAAATGTAAGGTCTTACAACTACATTGAAGTGGTAGATGAATCCAGACTTGGATCATTTACAATGCACATTGTAATTCCTGAGGCAACAACCAGAAAATTTTACAAAGAGGTAAATGATAAATAAATAAATGAGATAAAAATAGAATCATAAAAATGTTCAATTAAGCAGATAGAACACAGAAAAAGAGGAAACAAGAAAGAATAAATGGAATGAACAGAAAATGGCTAGTAAGATGATATATCATGATCCAAACATATCAATAATTACTTTAAATGTGACATAGTCTAAATACAACAGTTAAAAGGCAGATATTATCAGACTGAATTTTTTAAAAAGCAATGTTCAACTATATCCTATCAGAAGAAACTCACTTTAAGTATAAGGAAATAAAAGGGTTGAAAGTAAAAGACTAGAGAAAGATATACTATGCAAACACAAACCAAATTAAATATAAGATAGCTATATTAATTTCAGATCAAATAGACTTCAGAAGAAATAAGATTATCAGAGATTAAAAGGAATATTATATAATGATAAAGCAGTCAAATCTGCAAGAAAACATAACAACCTTATATCCTTGAAAAAGAGCTTCAAATTACATGAGGGAAAAGATAGATCTGAAATGAGATAGAGATGAATGCATAATAACAGTTGGAGACTTCAACACTACCTTCTCATTAACTGAGATAATAAGTACACAGAAATTCAGTAAGAATACAAATGACCTGAATAACAATCAACTAAATTAATTTAATTAACATTTATAAAATACTTAACCCCACAATTGCAGCATATATATTCTACTCAAGTGCACATGGAACATTATTAAGACAGATCATATTCTATTAAAAACAAATTGAAAATAATGTTATAAGGCATGTTCTTTAACTATAAGAGAATAAAATAATAGAAAGATATCTGGAAAATCCCTTAATATTTGGATATTAGTCAACATGCTTTTAAATAACTCTTGGGACAAAGAGAAAGTCTTAAATGAAATGTAAAATTATTTGAACAGAATTAAGATCCACTACATCAAAACTTGTGGGATACAATAGAGTTTAGAGCAAAATATATACTATTTAATGAATATATTAGGAAAGTTTGTTAAAAATTATGACCCAAGCTCCCTTAAGAAAGTAGAAAAATAAGAGTATATTAAACCAAAGCAAATAAAAGCAAGGAAATAGCAAAGATTATAGAAGAAATCACTCTCCTCTTTCACTTTCATCAAGAGGCTCTTTAGTTCTTCTTCACTTTCTGCTATAAGGGTGGTGTCATCTGCATATCTGAGGTGATTGATATTTCTCCCAGTAATCTTGATTCCAGCTTGTGCTTCCTCCAGCCCAGTGTTTCTCATGATGTACTCTGCATATAAGTTAAATAAGCAGGGTGACAATATACAGCCTTGACATACTCCTTTTCCTACTTGGAACCAGTCTATTGTTCCATATCCAGTTCTAACTGTTGCTTCATGACCTGCATACAGGTTTCTCAAGAGGCAGGTCAGGTGGTCTGGTATCCCCATCTCTTTCAGAATTTTCTACAGTTTATTGTGATCCACACAGTCAAAGGCTTTGGCTTGGTCAATAAAGCACATAGATGTTTTTCTGGAACTCTCTTGCTTTTTCAATGATCTAGTGGATATTGGCAATTTGATCTCTGGTTCCTCTGCCTTTTCTAAAACCAGCTTGAACATCTGGAAGTTCACGGTTCACGTATTGCTGAAGCTTGGCTTGGAGAATTTCTGGTCCCATCACTTCATGGCAAATAGACAATGCAAACAGTGACTGACTGTATTTTTCTGGGCTCCAAAATCACTGCAGATGGTGATTGCAGCCATGAAATTAAAAGACACTTACTCCTTGGAAGGAAAGTTATGACCAACCTAGACAGCATATTAAAAAGCAGAGACATTACTTTGTCAACAAAGGTTCATCTAGTTAAGGCTATGGTTTTTCCAGCGGTCATGTATGGATGTGAGAGTTGGACTGTGAAGAAAGCTGAGTGCCAAAGAATTGATGCTTTTGAACTGTGGTGTTGGAGAAAACTCTTGAGAGTCTCTTGGACTGCAAGGAGATCCAACCAGTCCATCCTAAAAGAGATCAGTCCTGGGTGTTCATTGGTGGGACTGATTTTGAAGCTGAAACTCCAATCCTTTGGCCGCCTGATGCAGAGAGCTAACTCATTTGAAAAGACTCTGATGCTGGGAAAGATTGAGGGCAGGAGAAGGGAATGACAGAGGATGAGATGGTTGGATGGCATCACCAACTCAATGGACATGGGTTTGGGTGGACTCCGGGAGTTGGTGATGGACTGGGAGGCCTGGCGTGCTGCAGTTCATGGGGTCACAAAGGGTTGGACATGACTGAGTGACTGAACTGAACTGATAGAAAAAAATCAATAAAACTGAAAACAACAGAGAAAATCAATAAAGCTAAAAACTAGTTCTTTGACAAGATATTTGAATTGATAAATTCATTACCAGACTGACTAAGGAAAAAAGACAAAAGGCTTAAATTATCAATATCAAAAATAAAAGAGGAAATATCAATACTGATTCCATGTTAAGAGGATAATTATGGATTACTACAAACTCTATGCTTATAAAGTCAACAACAAAATGAAATACACCACTTTCTTGAAACACACCAAAAAGTACCACAACTCACTCAAAACAAAAATAGATAATCTGAATAGTTCTAGGTTGAATTTGTAGTTTCAAATCTTTCAAAAAATATGTGTACCTATGGCTGATTCACATTGCTCTATGGTAGAAATCAACACAAGGTTGTAAAGCAATTATCTTTCAATTAAAAATAAATAAATTCAAACCAAACAAAAATTAAAAACCCAGGGACATATGGTTTCATTGTTGATTTGACCAGGCATTTAGGAAGAAATAATACCAATTCTATACACTCTTTCTTAGAAAATTAAAAGGACAGACACTTTCCAATTCATCCAATAAGGCTAGCATTACCCTGAAAACTGATAACAAAACTAGATAAAGAAATTACAAGAAAGCTATAGACCAATGTCATTTCTCAGAACACAGATGCAAAACTCAACAAAATATTAGCAAATTGAATTCATTAATATATTGAAAGGATAACACATCAAAATCAATTGAGATTGATCCCAGGAATGCAAGGCTAGTTCAACATTCAAAAATTCAGTCAGTATAACTTACCACATTGATAGACTAAATATTTTATATAATATGTATATATAACCTCAAACGTGGCAGAAAAATTATTTAACAAAATTTGATGTCCGTCATTATAGAAATGATCAATATAGTAGAGATAGAAGGGAACTTTCTAATCAGATAAAGAATATTGAGCACATAAGTGCTAGGCACATAACTTACTCATGTTACTTTCTCCAACAACCATGAGATAGGCACTATGGATATCAGGAAAAAAATGAGGAAACTAAGGAAGAGAGATCTGTTAATTTATCCACTCTCTGCATCTAGTAAGAAGCAGATATAAGGTTATAATTCACATCTATCTGTCTCAAGAGCTCACTCTTCATTATCTTGCCTCCCTAAGTGAAAATGTAATGGAAATTGAAGTTCATAACAATAGTTCAGAGATTAGAATGGATGATTTAATAGAAAATTGGTACTTGTATTAATTATCTGTTCAGAAAACATGTAATATTTAACTGAGGTTAAATTTTGGAATACTAAAGATTCTCTTAATGAGGAAAAATACCTATGTGTGTGATTGGTTACTTTTAAAAATATAAGTCCTGAAAGATAATTGTTCCTATTGAGAAAAATGAGATTAATTTATTTAAAAATATGCCAACAAGAAAATTTCATTCTGAATAAATACTTGTTTATGTCTGAATAGATACTTGTTTTTGAAATTGTTTATGCTAGTGTCTATATTATAATAGCAGAAGGAACGGAAGCAAACTAAATGCTCAAAGAAAGAAATTACACTTAATTTATATAATAGAATATAATGCATTTTGATGAAATGTGCTCCCAATATTTCAAGCCTATAGAAATCAAGATTCATATATAGTAAAAGAAACTAAAATGGAATACTCCATAAGGTAGCATTGATTCTGTGGATGGTTCTATTTTTCTCTGCATCTTTCTGCATTTTCTTAACTTTTCACAATGAAAATTTATTACTTAAAAATAAAATACTTACAAAAAGGAATTTAAAGCAGTTAATTATAATGTTAGGAGGAAGATTTTACAGAGCCATTAAGAAATAAGCTTACTCTAACTCTCATTCTTACTCTAGCAGCTTGTGGTAGGTTTAAACCAAATCCAAATCTCCATGTACTCTCAGGTACCAGCACCCATGTGAAAAATTGTCCCTGGGCCTGAGCTGGCCAGATTTGTTGAGTGAGAACTTATGGTCACCCTCAAGACATGCCAATTTGGGTGCTCTTTGTACGTTTCTCATTACGGCTTGTTTTTTTTTTTTTTTTTTTCATTGTTTTGTAGCTGTGACACCACTTGAAATGAACAATCAAACGGATGTCACTGAATTTATCTTCTTGGGATTTTCCAACCACCCCAACCTACAGGGCTTGTTCTTCCTGATCTTCCTGGTCATTTATCTGACAACCCTCCTTGGGAACATACTCATAATAACATCTACCAGGATCAGTTCTGCTCTCCACACTCCAATGTATTACTTTCTGAGCAACTTGAGCTTCTTGGACATCTGCTACACATCCACCACCATTCCAGTTATGCTAATGAACTTCTTCCGGGAGAAGAAGACCATCTCCTATGACAGCTGCCTTTCCCAGGTCTTTTTCCTCGTGACATGTGCTGGTGCTGAATGTGTATTACTGGCAGCTATGGCTTATGATCGCTATGTAGCCATCTGCCACCCTCTTCAATACCCAGTCCTCATGAATGTAAAGGTCTGTGTGTTTTTGGTGACTGGGTCCTGGCTATGTGGGCTGGTGAATTCTGTGACACACACAGTGTTGGCAACCACACTCACTTTGTGCGGACCCAACCAGATCAGTCACTTTCTCTGTGACATCCCATTCCTCCTAAAGCTGTCCTGCTCTGACACCTCTCTCAGTGAGTTTGTGCTCCATGTGGCCAGTGCCACCATTGGCCTGAGCCCCTGCCTGTTTACTGCTGTGTCCTACATACTCATCATCTCTGCCATCCTTAGGATTCCCTCTGCTCAGGGCAGGAGCAAGGCCTTTTCTACTTGTACCTCCCACCTCACTGTGGTGGTGGTTTTTTATGGAACAGCCAACTTCAACTATGACAGACCCAGAGAAGGCTACTCCCTAGACATGGACATCCTAATCTCTGTACTGTTCTGTGTTATGACCCCCATGTTAAACCCCATTATCTACAGCTTGAGAAACAAGGAGGTCAAATGTGCCCTGAGGAAGCTAGTTGGAAGGTATGTGTTCCTTGGCAATATTTTGTCTAGAGGTCAATGGTCTTCAAACTAAGGTATGCAGCCATCTGAAAGTAAAAAAATTCAAAGTATTTAAAACATAGATAGTTTTAGAAAGTCTGTATCCACATCTTCAATTCCTACATATCAATTCAGTTCAGTTGCTCAGTCGTGTCCAATGCTTTGCGACCCCATGGACAGCAACATGCCAGGCCTCCCTATCACCAACTCCCGGAGTTTACTCAAACTCAGGTCCATTGAGTCAGTGATGCCATCCCACCATCTCATCCCCTGTCGTCCCCTCTCCTCTCGCCTTCAATCATTCCCAGCATCAGGGTCTTTTCCAGTGAGTCAGTTATTCGCATCAGATGGCCAAAGGATTGGAGTTTCAGCTTCAACATCAGTCCTTCCAATGAATATTCAGGACTGATTTCCTTTAGGATGGACTGGCTGAATCTCCTTGCCATCCAAGGGACTCTCAAGAGTCTTCTCCAACACCACTGTTCAAAAGCATCAATTCTTCCATGCTCAGCTTTCTTTATAGTCCAATTCTCACATCCATACATGACTACTGGAAAAACATAGGCTTGACTAGACAGACCTTTGTTGTCAAAGTAATGTCTCTGCTTTTTAATATGCTGTCTAGCTTGGTCATAACTTTTCTTTAAAGAGTAAACATCTTTTAATTTCATGGCTGCAGTCACCATCTGCAGTGATGTTGGAGCTGAAAAAAATGAAGTCTGCTACTGTTTCACCTGTTTATTCATCTATTTGCCATGAAGTGATGGGACCAGATGCCATGATCTTAGTTTTTTGAATGTTGAGCTTCAAGCCAACTTTTTCCCTCTCCTCTTTCACTTTCATCAAGAGGCTCTTTAGTTCTTCACTTTCTGCCATAAAGGTGGTATCATCTGCATATCTGAGGTTATTGATATTTCTCCCAGCAATCTTGATTCCAGCTTGTGCTTCATCCAGCTGGTTGGTCATAACCTTCCCAGGAACTCCTTTCTTTCCTCTCTTTCCACAAATACTCTTTTTCCAGTTTGCAAAGTCAAGATGTGTCAGATATTTTGTATTGGTTCTCCATACTATCTCAGTCCTTTAGAATTTTCCCCACATCACAAGGGCTGAAGGCCTGGAAACTGTAATTTTCAGGCTCCCTTGCCACTAAGACCCCATCTTATATTCTGCCAATATAAGAGTCATATATAGGAGATTAGAAGAAAAAGGATAAAGGAAGAATTTTCTTTTTATGGATCTGGTAGCACAACACTAGCACTGTAGTGGCAGAAACAGTCCTGTGGTACCAGATGTTTGCAGTCTTTTGTCAGAGCTGTTTTTGAAACAAAAGGTCATACAAGTATGGAATGTAGCCTATATGGACTTGTAGCCTGCCAGGCTCCTCTGTCCAGGGAATTCTCCAGGCCAGAACACTGGAGTGGGTAGCTCTTCACTTCTCCAGAGGATCTTCCCAAACCAGGGATTGAACCCAGGTCTCCTGCATTGCAGGTGGATTCTGAGCCATGAGCAAAGCCCAAGAAAACTGGAGTGGGTAGCCTATCCCTTCTCCAGGACCTTCCCAACCAAGGAACCGAATAAGGATCTCCTGCATTACAGGCGAATTCTTTACCAGCTGAGTTACCAGGGAAACCCACAAGTATGAAATAAATGTCTCTATTAGGAAGGATAGAGGCTTTCACAGAGAGTAATATTATCTTCTCTCCCCTCCCCTTTTGTTTTTGGCTCTTCAAGCCCTTTGAACAATTTTATCACTTATTTTCTATGCTAAATTCCTATAGGTTGAAATACATAAAGTAGTTTTTCATTTCCTCTGTGAACACTCATTGTGACAGCATTTTCTATCAGGAGTGGTTCTAGGAAACAGATCCTCAAAGATAGAAATCTTGGATTGGGTATCTGATTTGCTGGAGTTTAAAAGTACTAATAACATCATAGCCAATGGGATATAGGAAATTATGATCATTCATGGCATGCAATAACAAAACAGATTCTTAATATTATCAACAGTCATTGTCTTAAATAAAATGTGTATTGAAAACCAGGCTTTGGAGCACCAAATTAGTGCTGCAATTGACCTTTATAGTGAGAATAAAGATAGTAAAGATCACTTACTATTACAATCGATTACAACAGAAAGCTTACAGGAAGAAAATGATAGGCTCAGGCATTAAATTTCTCATCCAAGGGAAAGTCAAACAACTAGAAAATATTCTCTCTCTCAAAACTGATGAAGCTTAATCAGTTCAGTTCAGTTCAGTCTCTCAGTCATGTCTGACTCTTTGTGACCCCATGGACTATAGCACGCCAGGCTTCCCTGTTCATCACCAACTCTCAGAGTTTACTCAAACTCATGTCCATCCAGTTAGTGATGCCATCCAACCATCTCATCCTCTGTCGACTCCTTCTCCTCCTGTGTTTAATCTTTTCCAGCATCAGGCTGTTTTCCAATTGTCAGTTCTTCACATCAGGTGGCCAAAGGATTGGAGTATCAGCTTAAGCATCAGTCCTTCCAATGAATATTCAGAACTGATTTCCTTTAGAATGCACTGGTTGGATCTCCTTGCAGTCCAAGGTACTCTCAAGAGTCTTCTCCAACATCACAGTTCAAAAGCATCAATTCTTCAGCCCTCAGCTTTCTTTATAGTCCAATTCCCCCATCCATACATGACTACTGGAAAAACTCCAAGGAGCAAGTGTCTTTTAGTTTCATGGCTGCATTCACCATTTGCAGTGATTTTGGAGCGCTCCCAAAATAATCTCTCACTGTTCCCCATCTATTTGCCACGAAGTGATGGGACTGGATGCCATGATCTTAGTTTTTTGAGTGTTGAGCTTTAAGCCAACCTTTTCACTCTCCTCTTTCATTTTTATCAAGAGGCTCTTTAGTTCTTCTTCGCCCTCCGCCAAAGGGTGGTGTCATCTGTGTATCTGAGGTTATGGATGTTTCTCAGAGCAATCTTGATTCCAGCTTGTGCTTCATCCAGCCTGGCATTTCACATGATGTACTCTGCATATAAGTTAAATAAGCACAGTGACAATATGCAGCCTTGACATACTCCTTTTCCTATTTGGAGCCAGTCTGTTGTTCCATGTCCAGTTCTAACTGTTGCTTCTTGACCTGCATACAGGTTTCTCAGGAGGCAGGTGAGGTGGTCTGGTATTCCCATCTCTTGAAGAATTTTCCACAGTTTGTTGTGATCCACACAGTCAAAGGCTTTGGCATAGTCAATAAAGCAGAAATAGATGTTTTTCTGGAACTCTCTTGCTTTTTCGATGATCCAATGGATGTTGGCAATTTGATCTATAGTTCCTCAGCCTTTTCTAAATCCAGCTTGAACATCTGGAATTTCACAGTTCATGTACTGTTGAAGCTGGCTTGGAGAATTTTGAGCATTACTTTGCTAGTGTGTGAGATGAGTGCAATTGTGCAGTAGTTTGAGCATTCTTTGTCATTGCCTTTTTTGGGGATTAGAATGAAAACTGACCTTTTCCAGTCCTGTGGCCACTGCTGAGTTTTCCAAATGTGCTGGCATATTGAGTGCAGCACTTTCACAGCATCATCTTTCAGGATTTGAAATAGCTCAACTGGAATTCCATCACCTCCACTACCTTTGTTTGTAGTGATGCTTCCTAAGGCCCACTTCACTCTGTATTCCAGGATGTCTGGTTCAAGGTGAGTGATCACACCATTGTGGTTATCATGAAGACCTTTTTTGTATAGTTCTTCTGTATATTCTTGCCACCTTTTCTCAATATCTTCTGCTTCTGTTAGGTCCATACCATTACTGTCCTTTATCGAGACCATCTGTGCATGAAGTGTTCTCTTGGTATCTCTAATTTTCTTGAAGAAATCTCTAGTCTTTCCCATTCTATTGTTTTCCTCCATTTTTCTTCATTGATCACTGAGGAAAACTTTCTTATCTCTCCTTGCTATTCTTTGGAACTCTGCATTCAGATGGATATATCTTTCCTTTTCTCCTTTACCTTTAGCTTCTCTTCTTTTCTCAGCTATTTGTAAGCCCTACTCAGACAATTATTTTGTCTTTTGCATTTCTTTTTCTGGGAGATGGTCTTGATCACTGCCTCCTATACAATGTTATAAACCTCTGTCCATAGTTCTTCAGGCACTCTGTATATCAGATCTAATCCCTTGAATCTATTTGTCACTTGCACTGTATAATCATGAAGAATTTGAGTTAGGTCATACCTGAATTGTCTAGTGGTTTTCCCTACTTTCTTCAATATAAGTCTGAATTTTGCAATAAGGAGTTTAGGATCTGAGCCATGGTCAGCTCCCAGTCTTGTTTTTGCTGACTGTATAGAGTTTCTCCATCTTTGGCTGCAAAGAATATAATCAGTCTGATTTTGGTATTGACCCTCTGGTGATGTCCATGTGTAGTCTTCTCTTGTGTTGTTGGAAGAGGGTGTTTACTATGACAAGTGCATTCTCTTGGCAAAAGTCTGTTACTCTTTGCCCTGCTTCATTTTGTACTCCTAGTCCAAATTTGCCTGTTACTTCACGTACCTCTTGACTTCCTACTTTTGTATTCCAATCCCCTATAATGAAGAGGCCATCTATTTTGGGTGTAAGTTCTAGAAGGTCTTATCTGTCTCCATAGAATCGTTCAACTTCAGCTTCTTCAGCATTACTGGTTGGGGCATAGACTTGGATTACTCTGATATTGAATGGTATGCCCTGGAAATGAACAGAGATCATTCTGTCATTTTTGAGATAGCACCCAAGAACTGCATTTCAGACTCTTTTGTTGACTACAAGGGCTACTCCATTTCTTCTAAGGGATTCTTGCCCACAGTAGTAGATATAATGGTGATCTGAGTTAAATTTGCCCATTCCAGTCCATGTTAGTTCATTGATTCCTAAAATGTCGATGTTCACTCTTGCCATCTCCTGTTCGACCACTTCCAATTTATCTTGATTAGCAGACCTAACATTTCAGATTCCTATGCATTATTTTCCTTTGCAGCATCAGACTTTACTTCCATCACCAGTCACATCCACCCTGAGTGTTGGTTTTGCTTTGGCTCCATCTCTTCATTCTTTCTGGAGTTATTTCTCCACTCTTCTCCAGTTGCATATTGGGCACCTACCAACCTGAGGAGTTCATCTTTCAGTATCATATGTTTTTGTCTTTTCATACTGTTCATGGGGTTGTCAAGGCAAGAATACTGAAGTGGTTTGCCATTCCCTTCTCCAGTGGGCCATATTTTGTCAGAACTCTCCACCATGATCCATCCATCTTGAGTGGCCCTACATGGCATGGCTCATAGTTTCATTGTTAGACAAGGCTGTGGACCATGTGATCAATTTGATTAGTTTTCTGTGATTGTGGTTTTCCTTCTGTCTGTCCTCTGATGGATAAGAATAAGAGGCTTATGGAAGTTTCCTGATGGGAGAGACTGACTGACTGTGGGGGAAACTGGGTCTTGTTCTGATGGGCGGGGCCACGCTGAGTAAGTCTTATTTTAAATCTTATATTAAGTGAAGCTTAATATTAGAACAAAAATCTGATTCTATCAATTGCATAATATCAAAGAAAATTATAAGTCCATGATTTCTCTAGGTGTCTTATGTGCTAATTAGGGCATTGGCTTGGTAATGACTCTGACAATTAAAGTGGGAAAATACAGAGAATTTAGGAAAATCTTAGGACTTTGAACCCTTAAATCTCCATTAACCTTTCATTCCAACAGAAACAGCCCTTCCTCCCCTATCTGAAACTATCTTCCTCTCAGTTAAAACTATAATGGAAAGCTCACCCACTATCTCTTATTATATCTACACACCTAACTGGGGCCCAAACCCAGAATCACTCAGGATAGTAGCACAAGGTATAACCCAGGAGATTATAATATTCACACCAAAATTAAGTTTAAACGTTTTACTGTTTTTAGAGACTAGACCAAGAATGCCTGAGTTGGAGAACAAAGAACTCATCTCCCACCATGAACACATCAAAAATAGTCAACATGTAGAACAATTCTTACTGGAAAATAACTGTAGACTTACATAAAGGCTCCTGTACAACCAAGGCTGTAAGAAATATTCATACAAAATTGGGTACAAAGGGAAAGGAAGTGATCAGGTTGAGCCGTGTACTTTGGAAAAGGGAGCATGCACATGTGGATACCCTCCCTGAAGAGTAGTTTGAGCCACATATTGGGCACCTCTCCCCTGGGGTCCACACAGGGAATATGAGCCCCCTTGACTGCTTAGAGGGCCAGAGGTATTAACAGGAAGACTGGAAGTCTGAGGGAGCCTGGACTCTGCTTGTAAGGAGTGTGCATATGCTTGCTTGCTCCTGAAGCAGGACAGAGAGGGTGGACTGAAAATTGTGTAAGCGGCCAGTTTCCCATGACTGCTCTGATACGTGCCCCAGCCTGAGCTGATCACACATTTCAGCCCCACTTAGAAGCGTGACTGCAAGAAAACAGAGGTGGCTCTGACCCAAAGCAGTGCTGAGCAAGGCAGTGGTAGCCATTACTGGCACTTAGGCAGTACATCTCTGTCTGAAGCTAGATTGCAACAGCCCACAGTGCAACTGATGCTGGGAGGCCACGTGGACTGTGCCTGTCCTGTGGCTTGAACCTGACCCCTAGAGATTCTGCTCCAGCAACTTGGAACCCAGTCCCACCCACAATAGGGTGGTAAAAGCCACTGAACAGAGAGTAAGCCCTGGCTCACATCTGGCTCCATCTCTAACCCCTCCATCTCCAGCACCACCTCCTACCAAGATGATAGCTGCCAGCACACCTTAAGAAAAATGTAACTCCTGTTCACATTAAATCCAGCTCTCCCACCAAAGCCACTAAGCACATGTTGACTGTATAGGGATGTTCCCACATAATGCATTAAAACCATATGAGGTGACTGTTTCAGCTAATTTCATAGAGAAAGAGAAAATTACATAAAATAAGACAGAGAGATCTGGCTCATTTGAAAGAACAGGAGGAAATCCCTGAAAAGCAACTAATGAAATAGAAATAAACCACTTTCCAGATAAAGAATTCAAAGCACTAGTAATAAACATGCTAGCTTAATTACAGAAAAGGATAGATGAACACAATTGAGAATTTTAAAGAACTAGAAAATATAAAAACCAGTCACAACTAAAGAATACAATAACTTAAATGAAAAATACACTAGAAGGAATAACAGATGAATTGATACAGAAGAATGTATACTTAATCTGAATAATGGAAATTGTTCAACCAGAGCAGCAAAAAGAAAAATATATCTTAAAAAATGAAAATGGATCTATGAAACAACATCAAGCAAACCAATGTGAACATGATAGATGTCCCAGAAGGAGAAGAGGAAGATAAACAGATTGAAAATGTATTTGATGAAAGTTTGAAAAATTCACAAACCTGAAAAAGGAAGATAACCAAAGCACAGAGCATTCCAAACAAGATGAATCCAAACAGACTCATGCCAAAACATCTTAAATAAAATGGCAAAAGTTAAAGAGAGAATTCTAAAGGCAACAAGAGAAAACCGAAGAATCATATAAAAAGAAAAACCCATAAGGTTTTCAGATGACTTTTAGGCAAAAACTTTGAAGGCCATAAGGAGTGACATGATATATTCAAAGTGCTGAAAGGGAAAACCCTGCAACCAAGGATGCTCTGCCTAGAAAGATTATCATTTAGAATAGAAGAAGAGATAAAGAAATTCTCAGATAAGCAAAAATTAAAAGAGTTTATTGATACTAAATCTACCGTAAAAGAAATTTTAAAGGATCTTGTCTAAGAGGCAGAAAAGCTAGGGAAAAAAAAAAAAAAAGAATCTATAGGAAAGGAAGTAAAACACTAGTTCTGGCAAAAACATAGTTAAGTCTAAAGATCAATTTCTTAAATAAGCTACTAGGAAGATTAAAAGGCAAAAAACTGTAAAATCAACTATTACTACAATAATCAGTAAAGGGATAAACATGAAGTGTAAAGTATAATACCAAATACATAAGTGAGGGGGAGGAGAGTAAAACATGCAGAGTTTACTCTTGGTATGGGTCTGTTTGGGTTCATCTTGTTTGGAACTCTCTGTGAGAGTTTGTAGAGTGTGCTTAAACTTTAAGGACTTTGTATTTAAAACAACTAGATGTAGTTTTAGGTCAATTCATCTATGAACTCCATTGAAACCACAAATCAAAAACCTACAATAGCTGCACAAAAACTAAAGAGAAAGGAATACAAGCATACCACTAAAGAAAATCATCAAACTACAAGGAAAGAAACAAAAAGAAGTACAGGGAAAAGTATAAAAAAAAAAAAAAAAAAAAAACTGGAAAACACATAGTAAAATGTCAAAGAGTACATACCTATTGATAATCACTTTAAATATCAATGGACTAAATGCTCCAATCAAAAGACAGAGTGGCTAATTGGATTAAAAAGCAATAATAAGACCCATCTATATAGTGCTTACAGGAGACTCACTTCAGAGCTAAAGATACACACTGATTGAAAGTGAGGAGATGGAAAAAGATATTTCATGCAAATGGAAATGATGAAAAAGTGGGGGTAGTAATATTTGTATGAGCCAAAATAGACTTTAAAACAAAGTCTCAACTAACACAATATTGTTAATCAACTACACTCCAATTTAAATTAAAAATTTTAATTATGACTGCATTTATAAATTATTAAAAATTAAATTTTCTGGGCTTCCCTGGTGGCTCAGTGGTAAAGAATCTGTCTGCCACTGCAGAAGACGTGGGAAGATCCCTGATCTGAGAAGATCCCACATGCCACAGAGCAACTAAGCCAGTGCACCACAACTATTGAGCCTGTGCTCTAGGGCCCAGGAACCACAACTACTGAGCCTGCACAACTACTGAAGACTTCATGCCCTAGAGTCTGCGCTCCGCAACAAGAGAAGCCACTGCAATAAGAAGTTCACACACCACAACTAAAGAGTAGCCCCTACCCTCCACAACCAGACAAAACTTGCACACAAGGAAGACCCAGCAAGCCAACAATAATAAATAAAATTTTTTAAACAATTTTCTGAAAAAAAAAATATAAATAAATAATGAAAAACAAAGTATCTAACAAAAGACCAAGAATCACATTATATAATGATAAAAGGATCAATATAAGAAGAGGAAATTACACTCATTAACATATATGCACCCAAAAATGTGCACCTAAATATATAAAGCAAATATTAACAGATTTAAATGGAGAAATTGACAATAACACAATAGTAATAGGGAAATTTAATATTCCACTTACATTAATGGCCAGATCATCCAGACAGAAAGTCAATAAGGCATCAGTGGCCTTAAATGACACAGAAGACTTCTGCTGCTGCTGCTGCTAAGTTGCTTCAGTCGTGTCTGACTCTGTGCAACCCCAGAGACAGCAGCCCACCAGGCTCCCCCGTCCCTGGGATTCTCCAGGCAAGAACACTGGAGTGGGTCGCCATTTCCTTCTCCAATGCATGAAAGTGAAAAGTGAAAGTGAAGTCACTCAGTCGTGTCCGACTCCTAGTAACCCCATGGACTGCAGCCAACCAGGATCCTCCATCCATGGGATTTTCCAGGCAAGAGTACTGGAGTGGGGTGCCATTGCCTTCTCCGGACACAGAAGACTAGTTGGAGTTAATAGATTTCTACAGTATATTCCATCCAAAAATAGCAGAATAATATGCTTTCCAAGTGCTCATGGAATGTTCTCCAGAAGAGATCACATGCTAGCCCATAAGACAAGTCTCAAAAACATTTAAGAGGGTAGAAAGTATATTGATCATCTCTTTCCCCAACCACAGTGGAAATCAGTACAGGAAGAAAAAATACAAACGTATGAAGACTAAACAACATGATATTAAAAAAACCAGTGGGTCACTGAAGAAATCAAAGAGGAAATCAGAAAATACCTTGAAACAAATTAAAGTGCAAACACAACGCTCCAAAATCTATGGAATACAGAAAAAGCAGTCTTAAGAGAGAAGTTTATAGTGACACAGGACTACATCAAGAAACAAGAAGAATATCAAAATAAACAACTTTACCTAGCATCTAGAGGATGTTACAAATCATCTAAATAAAACAGAAAAGAAGAACAAACAAGCCCCAAAGATAGCAGAAGGAAAAGAATAAAAAAGATCAGAGAGGAAATAAATAAAACAGACAAAAAAGATCAATGAGACCAAGAGCTAGTTTTTTTGGGGAAAAAAAAAAGATAAACCTTTAGCCAGGCTCACCAAAAAGAAAAGATAGAGAACCTAAATATACAAAATAAGAAGTGAAAGAAAAATAACAACCAATTCTAGAGAGGTTAAAAAAAAATTACATGAGAATTCTATGAAGAGTTATATGCCAACAAACTGGACAACCTAGAAGAAATGGACAAATGTCTAGAAATATACAACTTGCCAAGATGGAATCAAGAAGAAACAGATGATTTGAACAGGCTAATTACTAGTAATGAAATTGAATTTGTAATTTAAAAAACTCCCAGCAAACAAAAGTCCAGTACTGGGCAGCTTCAAAGGAGAAATCTACCAAATATAAAGAAGAGGTAATACGTACCTATCCTTCTCAAAAATTTCTAAACAATGAAAAGAATGAAACACTCCCAAGTTTACTCTGTGAAAACACCATTACACTGATACAAAATCAGACAAAGACACTACAAAATTACAGTCTAATATTATCAATATTTGATGAACATAGATGTAAAAATCATCAACAAAATATTAACAAATTTAATCCAACAATACATAAAAAGGATTATATACCATGACTAAGTTGGATTTATTTCAGGAACACAAGGATGGTTCAATATTTGTAAATCAATCAATATGATACACATTATAAAAGTAAGTATAAATATCACATGATCACCTCAGTAGATGCAGAAAAAGCATTTGACAAAAATTCAACATCTGTTCATGATAAACACTCTCATCAAAGTGGGTATAGAGAAAATATATATCAAATAATAAACGCCACTTATGACAAACAATAGTTAACATCCCATCAGATCAGATCAGTCGCTCAGTCGTGTCCGACTCTTTGCGACCCCATGAACTACAGCACGCCAGGCCTCCCTGTCCACTACCAACTCCCGGAGGTCACTCAGACTCACATCCATCGAGTCAGTGATGCCATCCAGCCATCTCATCCTCTGTCGTCCCCTTCTCCTCCTGCCCCCAATCCCTCGCAGCATCAGAGTCTTCTCCAATGAGTCAACTCTTCGCATGAGGTGGCCATACTCAATGGTAAAAAACTGAAATCATTTTCTCTAAATTCAGGAAAAAGACAATCATTTTCATGACTTCTGTTTAACATAGTATTGAAAGTTCTAGCCATAGCAATTAGATAAGAAAAAGACAAGGAATCCAAATTGGAAGGGAAGAAGTAAAGGAGTCACTGTTTGCAAATGACATGATACTGTATACCATATACAGAAAACTCCATCAAGAATCCATGAAACAAGCTATTAGAATAAATAAATTCAGTACAGTTTCAGGATATAAGATTAACATACAGAAATACATTGGTATTTCTATACACTAATAACAAACTATCAGAAAGAGAAAGTTTTAAAGTCCTGTTTCAAATTACATCAAAAAGAATAAAACATCTAGGAATAACTTAAGTAAGGAAATAAAAGACCTATGCTCTGAAAACTACAAAACATTCATGAAAAAAATTGAAGATCATACAACAAAATCGAAAGATAGCCTGTGCTCTTGGATTGGTAGAATTAATGTCATTACAATGGCCATGCTACCCCAAATACTCTACAGATTTAGTGTAATCCCTATCAAAATATCCATGATATTTATTATAGAACTTAAAATCCTAAAATTCATATCGAACACAAAAGACCCCAAATGGCCAAAACAATCTTGAGAAAAAAAGAAAAAGGCTGGAGATATCATGCTCCCTGACTTTAGACTGTACTACAAAGCTATACTAATCAAAACAGCATGGGGCAGGGGGCATCCCCGGTGGACCAGTGGTTGACAATTCTCCTGTCAATGCAGGGGACATGGTTTTGATCCCTGGTTCAGGAAGATTTCATAGGCCATAAGGCAACTAAGCCTGAGTGGCACAACTACTGAGCTCATGTGCTGCAGCCACTGAAGACCATGTGCCCCAGAGCCTGTGCTCCACAACAAGAGAAGCCACTGCAATAAGAAGCCCACATACCACAACTACAGAGTAATGCCCATTCACTGCAATTAGAGAAGAGCCCTCACACAGCAATGAGACTCAAAGCAGCCAAAAATAAATAAATAGAACTTAAAAAAACAGCATGGTACTGGCATAAAAACAGACACATAGCTCAATGGAAGAGAATGGAGAGCCCAAAAGTAAATTTACACATCTATGATGGAGAAAAGACAGTCTCTTTAATAAGTGGGCCTGGGAAAACTAGAGAGATACATGTAAAGTGATAAGATTTCCTCAAACCATTTATGAAAATAAACCCAAAATGGATTAAAGACCTAAATATAAGACCTGAAACCATAACATTCTAGAAGAAAATACAGGCAAAAAACTCTTTGATATAAATCAAAACAATATTTTTTAGATCCGTCTCCTAAGCAAAAGAAATATATGCAAAAATAAACAAATGGGACCTAATTAAACTTAAAATCTTTTGCATAGCAAAGGAATCCATCAACAAAAGGAAAAGACAACCTATAGAATGAGAGAAAATATTTACAAATGATATGACTGACAAGGTGTTAACATCCAAAATATATAAACAGTTCATTCAACTCAACATCATAAAACTGCCCAGTCAAAAAGGACAGAAGACCTGAATAAATATTTATTTCAAAGAAAACATATATAAATGGCTAAAAGGCACATGAAAAGATGCTCAACAGAATTAATTAGAGAAATGTAAATAAAAACCACAATAAGATATTACCTCACATCTATCGGAATGACTATTATAAAAAGTCTACTAATAGCGAATGTTGGTGAGGACATGGAGGGAAGAAGTAACCCCTGTATATTTTGATGGGGATGTATATTGAGTGCAGCCACTATGGAAAACAGAATGGAGGTTCCTCAGAAAACTGAAAACAGACCTACTTTATGATCTAGAAATTCCACTCTTGATCCAGAAATTCCCTATATATCTGGGGAAAATGAAAATACTAACTCAAAAAGATACATGTACCCACAATAGCAGTACTATTTATAACCGCCAAACTGCTAAGTTATTTCAGTCGTGTCTGACTCTGTGCGACCCCAGAGATGGCAGCCCACCAGGCTCCCCTGTCCCTAGGATTCTCCAGGCAAGAACACTGGAATGGGTTGCCATTTCCTTCTCCATAACAGCCAAAAAATGTACACAATTCAAGTGTTCATCAACAGATGAATGGATAAAGATGTGGTATATATATATATATATATATATATATATATATATATATATATACAAGTGGAATATTAGACACAAAAACAAAATTCTGCCTTTAGTAACAACACAGATGAACCTAGAGAATATTATGCTTGCTGAAATAAGTCACACAGAGAAAGACTAATACTGAATATACTTATATGTTGAATCTAAATAATAAAACAAACGTATGTAGCAAAACAGATTCACAGATGTAGAAAATGAGCTAGTGGTTACCTTTGGGGAGATGGAGGGAGAAGGAGAGAGATAGCTTGGATAATACATGAAAATTCAGTCTGGCTTGAAACTCAGCACTCAGAAAACTAAGATCATGGCATCCAGTCCCATTACTTCATGCAAATAGAAGGAGGAAAAGTGTAAGCAGTGACAGATTTTATTTTCTAGGGCTCCAAATTCCCTACAGATGGTGACTGCAGCCATGAAATTAAAAGCTGCTTGCTCCCTGGAAGGAAAGCTATGACAAACCTAGACAGTGTATTAAAAAGCAGAGATATCACTTTGCCGACAAAGGTCAGAATAGTCAAAGCTATAGTTTCCCCAGTACTCATGCACAGATGTGAGAGTTAGACCATAAGGAAGGCTGATCACCAAAGAACTGATGCTTTCAAACTGTAGTACTGCAGAAGACTCTTGAGAATCCCATGGACTGTAAGAAGATCAAACCAGTCAATCCTAAAGGAAATTAATCCTGAATATTCATTGGAAGGACTGATGCTGAAGCTGAAGCTCGAATACTCTGACTGCATGATGTAAAGAGTCGACTCATTGGAAAAGATGCTGATGCTGGGAAAAATTGATGGCCAAAGGAGAGGGTGTGACAGAGGATGAGATGGTTAAATAGCATCACTGACTCAACAGATGTGAATTTGAGCAAACTGTGGAAGATAGTGGAAGATAGGGGAGCCTGGCATGCTGCAGTCCATGGAGCTGCAAAAACACAACTTAGCAACTGAACAAAAAAACACAATCTGTAAAAATACTGAATCAATATGCTGTATACCTGAAACTAACATAAAGCTATAAATCAACTATACTTCAATAAAAATAAATAAAATAAAAAAGCAGGCAGGAAGCTGTTTTTAAAATAGTAAGGAACAATTTCATCTATTTATCAGCATGTTAGTATGGATGATAATGCACACCTGAAAATAAATGTACTATGTGCAATGTCTCAATAACAACAACAACAAAAATACACCCACTATGTCCATGAGGTTCTTGAGGGTGAGAATTATGTCTTCTCATTTCTAGTACTACAGTTCCTAAAACAGGTACACAATGCATGCTGTGGAATAAATGAATGTTCATAACAGAGAAGTCGTGTGCTCCTAGGCTTAGAAGCCCTATTTTAGTGTGGATGTCTAAGGATTGTTAGATGCATGCATTTCTCCAGGGAGAAGCAGTACTCTGCAGATGACTAAAGTTGGCGACTACAGTCATGGGGGTGAAGTGACTGGTCCACTGAACGGTACTCACTGTCAATAGTCATACCCTTGGTGGTTAAGCTGAAGAAGCGATGCAGTAAGGGAGAAAGTTTGCACATATTAGGGAAAGAGTCACAAAATGGTGACGAGGCAGGTGGCCTGACCAAGACTTTACAAATGAGCTTCAGTAAGCAACCATTCGGAAGGAGTCTGATTTGAAAGCTAGATTGAGGAGTGTGTGCTTCTGTTCAGTTGTGTCTAATGCTTTGAGACCCCATGGACTATAGCTCGCCAGGCTCCTCTGTCCATGGAATTTTCCAGGCAAGAATACTGGAGAGGGTTGCCATTTTCTCCTCCAGGGGATCTCCTCAACCCAGGGGTCGAACCCACGCCTCTTGTGTCTCTTGCATTGGCAGGCAAATTCTTTATCAACTGCACCACTTGAGAAAGTGGTCTATAATAATAGTCTCTTCCTTCTTAGAGCACAGAGGGAGAACTTCAGGGTTGCTCAGACAGAAAGCTAGATCTGTTCACTGGGTGCTTAAGATGCCCGAATCTCAAGAAAATTTCTGAGATACTTGTATATACAAGAGTTTATCAGAGGATTCCTTGGGAATAACCAACCATTCAGGATAAATCAGTCAGGAATGTCTGGCTCCAGGGATTGTCTACTGCTTCTCAGGTTTAACTGATTTGAACCACTCAGGAAAAATATGAAATCCTCAAACTCTTCATGATACCATATTTACACTGCATACACATCTAAGAATGACAGTAAAAATTAATGGTTGTTAGGAACCGTAAAGGTCATTTCAGCCAATGTGGCAGTCCAGCCTCTACTTGAGTATCTCCAGTGATGAGGAACTCATTACTCTCCAGAAGCTATAAAATGCTTGCTCAGATTAATTTAGTAAAACATGGAATTGAAAAGCAGAAAACAAATGCAACAGCAACAATAATAGAAACAAATCATAAAACCAAACTTCATGCCAACACAGATAGTACATATATACAGTGAGATAGTTAGTTGCTCAGTCATGTTTGACTCTGCAACCGTATGGACTGTAGCCCTCCAGGCTCCTCTGTCCATGAAAATTTTCCAGGCAACTATATTGGAGTGGGTTGTCATGCCCTCCTTCCAGGGGATCTTCCTGATTCACTTTGTTTCAATTAACCATGAGGATGATATTATCACAACTCTGTAAGAATTCACTTTTCACTTTCATGCATTGGAGAAGGAAATGGCAACCCACTCCAGTGTTCTTCCCTGGAGAATCCCAGGGATGGGTGAGCCTGGTGGGCTGCTGTCTATGAGGTCGCACAGAGTTGGCTATGACTTAAGTGACTTAGCAGCAGCAGCAAGAATACATCAGCTTCTACAAGTAGTGATGCTGCTGCTGCTGCTGCGAAGTCGCTTCAGTCATGTCCGACTCTGTGCGACCCCATAGACGGAAGCTCACCAGGTTCCCCTGTCCCTGGGATTCTCGAGGCAAGAACACTGGAGTGGGTTGCCATTGCCTTCTCCAATGCATGAAAGTGAAAAGTGAAAGTGAAGTCGCTCAGTCGTGGCCAACTCTTAGCGACCCCATGGACTGGAGCCTACCAGGCTCCTCTGTCCATGGGATTTTCCAGGCAAAAGTACTGGGGTGGGGTGCCATTGCCTTCCCCGACAAGTAGTGATAATCACCTAATATTCCCTAGAATATGTGGATTTCCAAATTAACAAAATAAATTGTGACTATGAATCTGAATATACCGACATTAATATGGAGAAGTTTAACCCCCTTTGCTTATGCAACAGGCATTTCCTATTTTGGCAAAGCAGATTGTTTATTTCTACTTAAGGCCTCTAGGCTTATAGCATTTTCATCATTTGAATTTGGTTTTAAGAATTAATTTTAACTTCAGTATCAGGTTTCTATTGAATTATAAATACTTTAAGATCCTTGAGGCACTGAGATTTGGAATTTTTAATAAAAATTATCTACCTATTAATCATATGTCCTGAATTCTTAGAATAAAGGATAAGAAGTATGTCTTATTTTGTTTATAAACTTTGGATAATTCAAAGTACTTTAAAAAGATATTTTATAATCAGATGACAGAACAGTACAATAAAGGACAGAAATGGTGTAGACCTAACAGAAGCAGAAGATATTGAGAAAAGGTGACAAGAATACACAGAACAACTATACGAAAAAGGTCTTCATGATAACCACGATGGTGTGATCACTCACCTTGAGCCAGACATCCTGGAATACAAAGTGAAGTGGGCCTTAAGAAGCATCACTACAAACAAAGGTTGTGGAGGCAATGGAATTCCAGTTGAGCTATTCCAAATCCTGAAAGATGATGTTGTGAAAGTGCTGCACTCAATATGCCAGCACATTTGGAAAACTCAGCAGTGGCCACAGGACTGGAAAAGGTCAGTTTTCATTCTAATCCCCAAAAAAGGCAATGACAAAGAATGCTCAAACTACTGCACAATTGCACTCATCTCACACACTAGCAAAGTAATGCTCAAAATTCTCCAAGCCAGCTTCAACAGTACATGAACTGTGAAATTCCAGATGTTCAAGCTGGATTTAGAAAAGGCAGAGGAACTATAGATCAAATTGCCAACATCCACTGGATCATCAAAAAAGCAAGAGAGCTCCAGAAAAACATCTATTTCTGCTTTATTGACTATGCCAAAGCCTTTGACTGTGTGGATTACAACAAACTGTGGAAAATTCTTCAAGAGATGGGGATACCAGACCACCTCACCTGCCTCCTGAGAAATCTGTATGCAGGTCAAGAAGCAACAGTTGGAACTGGACATGGAACAACAGACTGGCTCCAAATCAGGAAAGGAGTATGTCAAAGCTGCATATTGTCACTCTGCTTATTTAATTTATATGCAGAGTACCTCATGTGAAATGCCAGGCTGGAAGAAGCACAAGCTGGAGTCAAGATTGCTGGAGAAATATCCATAACTTCAGATATGCAGATGACACCACCCTTATGGCAGAAAGCAAAGAGGAACTGAAGAGCCTCTTGATGAAAGTGAAAGAGGGGAGTGGAAAAAGTTGACTCAACATTCAGATGGTATCTGAATGGCAATCAGATGGGCATCTGGTCCCATCACTTCATGGCAAGTAGATGAGGAAACAATGGAAAGAGTGACAGATTTTATTTTCCTGGGCTCCAAATCACTATATATGGTAACTGCAGCCACAAAATTAAAAGACATTTGCTCCTTGGAAGAAATGTTATGGCCAACCTAGACAGCAAATTAAAAAGCAGAGATATTACTTTGCCAACAAAGGTCCATCTAGTCAAAGCTATGGTTTTTCCAGTAGTCATGTATGGACTTGAGAGTTGGACCATAAAGAAGGCTGAGAGCCAAAGAACTGATGCTTTTGAACTGTGGTGTTGGAAAAGACTCTTGAGAGTCCTTTGGACTGCAAGGAGATCAAACCTGTCAATCCTAAAGGAAATCAGTCCTGAATATTCATTGAAAGGACTGATGCCAAAGCTCCAATAATTTGGCCACCTGATGTGAAGAGCTGCTAGGAAAGATTGAAGGCAGGAGGATACAGGGATGACAGAGGATAAGGTGTTTGGATGGCATCACCAACTCAATGGACATGAATTTAAGCAAGCTCCAGGAGTTAGTGATGGACAGGGAATGGCATGCTGCAGTTCATGGGGTCTCAAAGAGTTGGACATGACTGAGCACAGTACTCTAATTATTAGGTCTACTATTATTTTTCAGGACCTATCTTTAAGTAAATAGAAGTCATATTTTTAAGATATTTAAAATAAGCAGTGTGAACAGATGCTCAACATCACTAATTAAAGAGAAATGCAAATCAAAATTACAATGAGGTATCATCTCACACTGGTCAGAATGGCTATCATCAAAAAATCTACAAACAGGGGCTCCCCTGGTAGCTTAGTGGTAAGGAACCTACCTGCCAATGCAGGTTCAGTCTTCGATTAAGAAGATTCCACATGTCATGGAGCTAAGACCGTGTGCAACAACTATTGAGCCTGTGTTCCAGAGCCCAGGAGCTGCAACTACTGAGCCCATGTACTGCAACTCCAGAAGCGCGTGTGCCCCCATGCTCCACAAGAGAAGCCACCACAATGAGAAGCCACACAGTACAACTAGAGAGTAGCCTCCATTTGCCACAACTAGAGAAAAGTTTGCATAGCAACAAAGACCCAGCACAGCCAGAAATAGTTACTTTAAAAAAAAGAATGAGAGCAGTGTTGACTTCCATTCTTCTTTAAAACAAACAAACAAAAAAAAATCTACAAGCAAAAATTGCTGGAGAATGTGTAGAGAAAAGGGAACCCTCCTACACTATTGATGGGAATGTAAATTGGTACCCCCATTATTGAGAACAGTGTGGAGGTTCCTTAAAAAACTAAACATGGAACTACCATATGATCTAGCAACCCCACTCCTGGGCATATATCTAGAGAAAATCATAACTCATAAAGATACATGCACTCCAGTGTTCACTGATGCACTGTTTGCAATAGCCAAGACATGGAAGCAACTTAAATGTCCACCAACAGAGGAATGGATAAAGAAGATGTGGTACATATATACAAAGGAATATTACTCAGCCATAAAAAAGAACAAAATCATGCCATTTGCAGCAACCTGGAGGGTCCTAGAAATCATCATACTAAGTGAAGTCAGACAGAGAAAGACAAAAGTCATATTGATATCATTTATATATGAAATCTTAAAATATGGTACAAATGAACTTACTTGCAAAATAGAAATAAAGTCACAGATGTAGAAAACATATGTATGGTTACCACAGGGAGAGAAGAGGAGGAATAAATGAGATTGGAATTAACATATACACACTACTATATATAAAATAGATAACTAATAAGGACCTATTATATAGCAGAGAACTTTACTCAATATCCTGTAATAACTTTATATGGGAAAACATTCACTTAAAGAGTGGATATATGTACATGTGTAACTGATTTGTTTTGCTGTACACCTGAAACTAACACAATATTATAAATCATTATATGTGAATAAAAATTTTTTTAATGAAATAATAAGTGTGATCAATCCTAAAATGCCACCAACTTTGACTCCTAAAAATTTGTGCCCTTTGTGTTAGTTTGATTAATCAAGAACTAGGCAAGTGTCTCAGAGTAACTCTGTAAAGAATGTCCTATATGAGAGACCTTCTTTTCTTTCTGCAAATATACCTGGATTAATTTGGGATATTGAGTTGGGTTTTTCAATATCAGGAGATAAAGTCATATACCAGCTACCAAGGTAGGAGAAATTTGAGGTTCATCTAGAGAGATAATAAAGATCACAGAAAGGAATGCCCTCATTACAGAGGAATTTATTTCAAGTTCACACAGATTCCTGATCCATTTCAGATATGAATTCACTGAAAGTGATCAATGCCAGAAAGTTGGAGATTTCAGTGCCTGTAGTTACTCGAGATAGAAGTGAACATCTGAAAGTCTGTTGCAGATCCTTCCTTAACAAATTTTTCTCTTTTTCAAATGTGTAAGGATCCCATCTTCAACTGCATTTTACTCATTTTAACTACCCTTCCTGATGCATGTCACAGACAGCCATGGCTTCAGCTTCTAATATCATGCCAAAGACCTATAAACTGTTAACTTCAGCCTTTTCCCTGAAGCCTTGATAAATCCTGTGTTTTCAATTTCAGGCTGTTGGATGTCCCAAAACACCTTAAATTTCCAAAATTATTTCATTATCTTCATTCCAAAACCTGTTCTTCCTCAATTATTTTCCAATAATAATGTCATCTGATGACATTTCCTTACTCCTTGACTGTCAAGATTGACTTAGCAAACAAATCTCATGGGCTCCAGAATGTTCATTTTTAGCTATTTTTAAGCTCCCTCACCATAAGCTATTGCTTCAGGAATTCTCTCCAAGCTCCAAAACTTCTATCTTCACATTACGGATCATTCCCCTCAAATATAGTTCTAATCTATCTACTTTCTTGGGTGGAATGAGGAATTTTTGAACCTCAGGATTCACTGACCACTATGGGTTTCATGATTCTGAAATTTCTTCTTGAAATTATATGAAAAATTCCATGAATGTAGAGAAGTTAATTTTTCTTAGTCCTTGGATTTCATCACATCTTCAGAGCAAATCATGACCCAGTATCCTGTACACAACCCAGGATAAATGTTCTTCCAGATGTTCTCTGTTTCCCAGTCTCCTTTGGTCCCCTTGAAGATGCCCCACTGCCACACCCAAGCCTGGTTTCCATGAAGATCCTGGGACAGAAAGTACCATCTTCATAAAATTAGATTTATGGGATAGCTTTAACTTCATCTTCATTCAGGGAGTGGAAGACAACCTTCCTGATATGTATCTATTGTATGAGTTCACCATAATGTCTGCAACATCATAGGTTCTGCAACATCCCAACCAATTTTCTTTCACGATGAACAGCATTTTAAGTGACCTTTTAGTAGGATCTACTCATAAAACATGCTAATATACTTTTGTATGCTGATATCCCATGGGCCCTTGGGCAGTACTTAATCACTTGTTTTCAACCTGTCTCCAAATCAATTACAAGAGAATTAAGTTTTTCTTTCTATGAATTTTCTTCTACCCTTGGTTTTACTGAACCCTGTGTTTTGGGATTTTTGTGGGATTTATAACATTATTTTTGAAGTACAGCTGGTTTACAATGTTGTGTTAATTACTGTTGTACAGCAAAATAATTCAGTTAAATATACACCCTTTTTAAAATATTCTTTTCCATTATGATTTATCATAGGATACTGAATATGGTCCTCTGTGCTCTATACTAGGGTCTTGTTGTTTATCCATTCTATATATAACTCCAACTTCTCACTCATCCTTCCCCCGACCTCCTCCCGCTTGGCAATCATTTTTGTATTTGGTGTCTTCACTTTTATTCATTTCGAAGTCTTTTCTAGTAGCTCTTTTGAATTCCTCTTTGATTCATTTGTTACTTAAAGTGTGTTACTTACGGACTTCCCTGGTGGTCCAGTGGTTGAGAGCTCACCTGCCAATGCAGGGGCAAGGGTCTAATCCCAGGGCCAGGAAGAGCCCACATGCCTCAGGGCAGCTGAGCCCATGCTCTAGAGCCCATGTCACAGCTACTGAAGCCCACACGTATCAAACCTGTGCTTTGCAACAAGAGAAGCCAGAGCAATGGGAAGTCTGCACACACACTAGAGAGCAGATATCTTTCACTATAACTAATGAAAGCCTACAGGCAGCAACAAAGACCCAGTGCAACCAAAAATAAACAAATAAAAATTTTAAGAAAAGCATCAACTCGTTAAAAAAAACTGCTAAAAATTGTGTTCCTATTTGTAAATTTCTCAAACATCTTATTGTTATTGATTTCTAATTTCATTTCATTGTGGTTGGAGAATATACTTTGCATAATTCCACCTTTTTAAAATTTATTAAACTTATGAAAAGATATGTACCCCCCAAAGTTCATAGAACTATTTACAATAGAAAAGACATGGAAGCAACCTAACTGTTCATCAAGAATTGAATGTTTAAGATGATGTGGTATGTATTACAATGGAATATTACTCAGCCATAAAAAGAATGGAATATTGCCATTTGCACAACATGGAACATGGATAGACCTAGATGGACTGTACTGCGTGAAGTAAGTTAGACAGAAAGACAAATATTATATACTATCACTTATATGTGGAATCTAAAAAAATAATACAAATGAATTTATTTATAAAATAGAAACAAACTCACAGACCTAGAAAACAGCCTTATGGATACCAAAGGTGAAAGGAGGGAAGAGATAAATTAGGAGTACAGGATTAACAGTTACACAGCACTATATATAAAATAGATAAACAATAAGAATTTACTGTATAGTACAGGGAAGTACAGTATAGTAAAGGCAAATCACTTTAGTATTCTTGCCTTGAGAACTCCATGGACAGTACAAAAAGGCAAAAAAGATGTGAAAATGGAAGATAAGCCCCCCAGGTCGCTAGTTGTCCAATATGCTACTGGGAAAGAGTAGAGAAATAGCTCCAGAAAGAATAAAGAGGCTGAGCCAAAGTGGAAATGATGCCCAGTTGTGGATGTGTCTCGTGGTGTAAGTAAAGTCTGAAGCTTTGAACAATACTGCATAGGAACCTTGGAATGTTAGGTCCATGAATCAAGGTAAATTGGATGTGGTCAAATGGAAGATGGCAAGAGTGACCATCAACATTTTAGGAGTCAGTGAACTAAAATGGATGGGAATGGGTAAATTTAATTCAGATGACCATTGTGTCTACTACTGCATTAAACAAGGGTCCAAAATGCAATGCTGCTGCTGCTGCTAAGTCGCTTCAGTCGTGTCCGACTCTGTGCGACCCCATAGACGGAAGCTCACCAGGCTCCCCTGTCCCTGGGATTCTCCTGGCAAGAGCACTGGAGTGAGTTGCCATTTCCTTCTCCAATGCATGAAAGTGAAAAGTCAAAGTGAAGTCGTTCAGTCGTGTCCGACTCTTAGTGACCCCACAGACTGGAGCCTACCAGGCTCCTCTGTCCACAGGATTTTCCAGGCAAGAGTACTGGAGTGGGGTGCCATTGCCTTCTACTTGGGTGCAATTTGAAAAACAATAGAATGATCTTGGTTTGTTTCCAAGGCAAACCATTCAACATCACAGTAATCCAAGTCTATGCCCTAACCACTAATGCCAAAGAAGCTGAAGTCTAATATTTCTACAAAGAGCTACAAGACTTTCTAGAACTAACAACAAAAAGATGTCCTTTTCATCATAGGCAACTGGAATGCAAAAGTAAGAAGTCAAGAGATACCTGGAGTAACAGGCAAGACATTGGAGTACAAAATGAAACAGGGCAAAGGCTAACAGACTCTTGCCAAGAGAACACATTGGTCATAGCAAACACCCTCTTCCAACAACACAAGAGATGACTGTACACATGGACATCACCAGATGGTCAATACCAAAATAAGATTGATTATATTCTTTGCAGCCAAAGATGAAACACTATACAGTCATCAAAAACAAGACCAGGAGCTGACTGTGGCTCAGATCATCAGCTCCTTATTGCAAAATTCAGACTTAAATTGAAGAAAGTAGGGAAATCCACTAGGTCATTCAAGTATGACATAAGTCAAATCCCTTGTGATTATATAGCGGAAGTGAGAAATAAATCCAAGGAATTAGATCTGATAGTGTGCCTGAACAACTACAGATGGGTTTGTAGTGTTGTACAGGAGGCAGTGACCAAAATCATCCTCAAGAAAAAGAAATGAAAGGAGGCAAAATGGTTGTCTGAGGAGATCTTAAAATAACTGCTAAAAGAAGAGAAGCAAAAGGCAAAGGAGAAAGAGATATACCATTGAATGCACAGTTCCAAAGAATACCAAGGAGAGATAAGAAAGACTTAAGTGAAAAAATGCAAAGAAATTAGGAAAACAATAGAATGGGAAAGAAGAGATCTCTTCAAGAAAATTAGAGATACCAAGGGAGCATTTCATGCAGGTTCAGTTCAGTTCAGCTCAGTCGTGTCCGACTCTTTGCGACCCCATGAATAGCAGTATGCCAGGCCTCCCTGTCCATCACTATCTCCCGGAGTTCACTCAAACTCACGTCCATCGAGTCAATGATGCCATCCAGCCATCTCATCCTCTGTCGTCCCCTTCTCCTCCTGCCCCCAATCCCTCCCAGCATCAGAATCTTTTCAAATGAGTCAACTCTTCACATGAGGTGGCCAAAGTACTGGAGTTTCAGCTTTAGCATCACTCCTTCCAAGGAACACCCAGGGCTGATCTCCTTTAGAATGGACTGGTTGGATGTCCTAGCAGTCCAAGGGACTCTCAAGAGTCTTCCCCAACACCACAGTTCAAAAGCATCAATTCTTCGGCACTCAGCTTTCTTCACAGTCCAACTCTCACATCCATACATGACCACAGGAAAAACTATAGCCTTGACTAGATGGACCTTTGTTGGCAAAGTAATGTCTCTGCTTTTCAATATGCTATCTAGGTTAGTCATAACTTGCAAAGATGGGCACAAAAAAAGGACAGAAAAGGTAAGGACCTAACAAAAGCAGAAGATATTAAGAAGAGGTGGCAAGAATACATAGAACTGTACAAAAAAGGTCTTAATGGCTGGATAACCATGATGGTGTGATGACTCACCCTGGAGTGAAGTCAAATGGGCTGTAGGAACCATAACCAGGAACAAAGCTAGTGAAGGTGAAAGAATTTCAACTGAGCTATTTTGAATCCTAAAAGATGATGCTATGAAAGTGCTGCACTCAATATGCCAGCAAACTTGGAAAACAGCAGAGGCCACAGGGCTGGAAAAGTTCAGTTTTCATTCCAATCCCAAAGAAGGGCAATGACAAAGAATTTTCAAACTACTACACAATAGCACTCATTTCACATGCTAGCAAAATCCTCCAAGCTAGGCTTCAATGGTATGTGAACCAAGAACTTTCAGAGATATAAGTTGGATTTAGAAAAGGCAGAGGAACCAGATATCAAATTGCTGACATTCACTGGATTATTGAAAAAGCAAGAGAATTCCAGAAAAACTTCTACTTCTGTTTCATTGACTACACTAAAGCCTTTGACTGTGTGGATCACAACAAACTGGAAAATTCTTCAAGAGATGGGAATACCAGACCACCTTACTTGCTTCCTGAGAAACCTGTATGCAGGTCAAGAAGCAACAGTCAGAACCAGACATGGAACAATGGACTGATTCCAAATTGGGAAAGGAATATATCAAGGCTGTATATTGTCACCCTACTTACTTAACTTCTATGCAGACCACATCATGTGAAATGCTGAGATGGATGAAGCTCAAGATGAAATCAAGATTGCAGGGAGAAATACCAATAACCTCTGATATGCAGATCAGATCAGATCAGTCGCTCAGTCATGTCCGACTCTTTGCGACCCCATGAATCGCAGCACACCAGGCCTCCCTGTCCATCACCAACTCCCGGAGTTCACCGATATGCAGATAACACTACCCTAATGGCAGAAAATGAAGAACTAAAGAGCCTCTTGATGTAGGTGAAAGAGGAGAGTGAAAAAGCTTACTTAAAACTCAACATTCAAAAAACTAAGATCATAGCATCCAGTCCCATCATTTAATGGCAAATTGATAAGGAAAAATAATGGAAACAGTGACAGACTTTGTTTTCTTGGACTGCAAAAGTCACTGTGGATCGTGACTACAGCCATAAAATTAAAAGACACTTGGTCCTTGAAAGAAAAGCTATGACAAGCTTAGACAGCATATTAAAAAGTAAAGACATCACTTTGCAGATAAAAGTACATATAGACAAGGTTTCTCCAGTAGTCATGTACAAATGTGAGCACTGTATAAAGAAGGCTGAGCATTGAGGAATTGATGCTTTCACATTGTGAGGGTGGAAAAGGTTCTTGGGAGTCCCTTATCAAACCAGTCAATTCTAAAGGAAATCAGGAAAACCCTGACTATTCATTGGAAGAACTGATACTAAAGATCCAATACTTTGGCCACCCGATGTGAAGAGCCGCTCATTGGAAAAGAGCATGATGCTGGGAAAAACTGAAGGCAGGAGGAGAAGGGGACGACAAAGAATGAGATGGTTGGATGGCATCACCAACTCAATGGACATGAGTTTCAGCAAACTCCCAGAGATAGTGAAGGATAGAGAAGCTTGGTGTGCTATAGTTCATGGGGTCACAAAGAGTTGGATACAACTGAGGGACTGAACAACAACGGGAAGTATAAGGGGCTTCCAAGGTGGCTCAGTGCTAAAGGAATCTCCCTGTCAATTCAGGAGATGCTGGTTTGATCTCTGGGTCAGGAAGACCTTCTGGAGGAGAAAATGGCAACCCACTTCAGTATTCTTTCCTGGAAAATCCCATAGACAGAGGAGCCTAGAAGGTTACAGTCCATAGGGCAGCAAAGAGTTGGACACAACTGATCACACATGCCCACACACACAGGGTATAGTATAGTATAGTATAGTATAGTATAGTATAGTATAGTATAGTATGTTGACAGTATAGTCAACATTTTGTAGTAATGTATGCTATGGTATGCTAAGTCACTTCAGTCGTGTCCGACTCTGTGAAACCCCATAGACAGTAGTCGACCAGGCTCCCCCGTCCCTGGGACTCTCCAGGCAAGAACACTGGAGTGGGTTGCCATTTCCTTCTCCAATGCATGAAAGTGAAAAGGGAAAGTGAAGTCGCTCAGTCGTGTCTGACTCTTAGCGACCCCATGGACTGCAGCCTACCAGACTCCTCCATCCATGGGATTTTCCAGGCAAGAGTACTGGAGTGGGGTGCCATTGCCTTCTCCGGTAGTAATGTATAATGGGACAAAAATCTGAAAAATTATATTTGTATAACTGAATCACTTTGCTGTATACCTGAAAATAACACAATATTTTAAACAACCTATACTTCAGTAAAGAATTAAATTTATTAAGGCATGTTTTACGGCATAGAATATGATCTACACTGAAGAATGTTTCACGTGAAAAGAATGTGTATTTTGCTGTTAGTAAGTAATACTATAGATTGAATTGTGTTCTGCTAAAATTCGTATGTTGAAGCCATACCCCCAATGTGTCTGTATTTGGAGACAGATATTTTAAGGAGATAACTAATGTTAAATAAGGTCACAAGGATGGGGCCCTGATTTGATAGGGTGGTAGACCCATAAGAAGAAGGAAGATACATTATAACTCTCTCTTTCTGTCCATGTGTGCACAGAAGAAAAGCCATGTGAGGACACAATGAGAAAGTGGCCATATACAAGCCAAGGAGAGAGGTTTGATTAGAAACCCCAATTTTCTGGCACCTTGATCTTAGACTTCTTCCCTCCAGAACTGTGAGAAAATTAACATATGTTATTTAAGCCACCCAATCTGTGGTATCTTATTATGGCAATCCAAGCAAACTAATACAGCTGGAATGTTCTGTAGATGCCTGCTAATTCCTGTTATTTTATAATGTTGTTCAAGTCTTCTGTTTCCTTGTTGATCTTCTACCTTGTTATACGTTATTGAAAGTGGAGTACTGACATTTCCAAAGATTACTGTTGAACTGTCTCATTCTGTAAGTTCTGTTTCATATATTTTAGGATTCTCTTGTCCTAAAATATACATATCCAGTTTAACTGTTATTAAACAGTTATTATAAACTGATATTATATATATATATATATATATATATATATATCCAGTTTGCCTGTTACCAGTCAAAAATCTTAAAGCCATCCTTAACTCTGCTCTTTCTGCCACACTCCACAGTAAATCCACCAGCATATCTGACTTCTTTAACATGAACATATATTCAGAATTAGACTACATTTTACCATCTCCACTGCTACCAAGAATACTGGAGTGGGTTGCCACTTCTTCCTCCAGGGGATCTTCCCAATCCAGGGATTGAACCTGCATCTCCTGTGTGGACAGGCAGCTTCTTTCCTACTGTGCTACCTGGGAAACCCATGATATATACATCAGTACATAAATGTAAAGGGTTGGGAGTAGATAAGAGTACATAGAGTATGAGTGTCAACAGAAGAAAAAAGGATTCTGAGAACTGAGTTCTGTGCAGTCCAACATTTAGCTTAAAAAGATGAAAAGTGTCTTAGGCCATTCAGGCTGCTAATGACAAAGAACCACAGACTCAGTAGCTTATAAGCAACAGAAATTCATTCCTTGCAGTTCTGGAGGCTGAAAGTTCCAGATCAGAGTGCCAGCAGAGTTGGGTGAGGGTCCTCTCCCAGATTACAGATTTCTTGTTATAGCCTCACATGGCAGAAGAGGCTAGAAAGTCCTTTTATTAATCCATTCACAAGGGCTCCACCTTCATGGCCCAGTCACCTCATAAAGGCCCCTAGTTAAAATGTGAATTTTAATATGAATTTGGGGGGAACACAAGCATTCAGACCATAGCAATAAGCAAAGGACAGAGAAGGACCAGACAATATGGCAAGAGGAGAATCAAGAGTACTGTCCCAAGGCCAAATGAAATTGAATGATTATTTATATCAAGTAAGATAGTGATAGTGAAGTTGCTCAGTCGTGTCCAACTCTGCGACCCCATGGACAGTAGCCAACCAAGCTCCTCCGTCCATGGGATTTTCCAGGCAAGAGTACTGGAGTGGGTTGCCATTTCCTTCCCTCCACGGGATCTTCCCAACCCAGGGATCGAACCTGGTCTCCCGCATTGTAGGCAGACGCTTTACCATCTGAGCCAATAAGCACCAGGAAATGGGGGTTGGATTGGTTGACATTGGTGATCCGTACAAGGTATGCTTCAGTGAACTGACAAAAATAAAAAGCTTAATTAATGTGGTTTGAAAGAGAAAATGTGGAATTAGTGAGTCTGTTTTTGGTAGCTTATGTCATTCTCCTGTGGATTTTTATAAATGGAAGCAAGAGATGCTGTCCTTCCCCTGAGCTTCCATGGGGCCCTAGAAATTTCTCTATCATTGAAATTTCTCTAACAGCTCAATGAACTGTTAACATGTCTGTCTCAGAGATAGTCAACTGAGCAAAGTAGACAGTCTTTGTCATGGGGCCATCATCCCAAATATACAAATATAAAGCAGAGAGCCGACTGTCCACACGGAGGAACACAGAGCCCCATTTAAGAGCCTTAGGATGTGCTTTGAGCAGATGTAATATCAGAATTTAGTATTAAAGGAAGAGTAATAGTTTACCAGACAAAGTAGAATGAAGGCAAAGGCATACCAAACAGTAAAGAGCCATAACCCAAGGAACAAAAGGCTGAAACAGAGCAGTGTACTTGAGAGACCTCCACATAGTACTTTGAGGTTGAAGAAGCAGAGACAGTTTTCTAGAGGACCCTGCAGAACTGTTAACATTTGGGGGCTGATTACTCTGCATGACCCTTTATAGCTATTATCTCATTTAACCTTACAAAAATCTGTGAGGAAAGCGCTACTATTAAACTTGTCCTCATTATACAGATGAAGCAATTACAGCGAAAAGGAATAACATACCTTTCCTAAAGTAACATAGCTAGGGAATGGTACAGCTGGATTGGCCTGAATCTCTTACACCTTTTAACTACCATGATAACCTAATTTGCACACTGTGTGAAGGTATTTGTACAGTACAGAGCAGTAGTTCTTAAAGTTTGGTTCCCAGACCAGCAGCAACAGCCTTACCTGGGAACTTGTTAGCAATGCAGATTTTCAGGCCCCTAGACCTGCTGGATCAGAAACTGAGCATGGACCAAGCAATCTATTTTAACAAGTCCTCCAAGCAACTCTGATATGCACAGAGGTTTGAGAACGACTGTTATAGAGGATGAGAACCCCCTGAAGATATTTTAAGTTGAAGAGGGAAATAATTCACTTTTAATTTTACAGAGATTTTGATAGCAGGAAGATAGCATCATTAGGATGGCTTTCATTGCTATGTTGATCAGACAGTTTTTAAGTGTTACTCTTTAGTTGGACTTCCCAGGTGACTCAGTAGTAAAGAATCCAGCCTGCCAATATAGGAGACACAGGTTCAATTCCTGAGTTGAGAAGATCCCCTGGAGAAGGAAATGAAAACCACTTCAGTATTCTTACTGGGATAATCCCATATTCAGATAAGCCTGGTGGGCTATACAGTCCATGGGGTCTCAAAAGAGTGAGACATGACTCAGAGACTAAACAACTCTTCAGTTGCCAAGTAAGTTTACATTAAGACACTTAATATATTGATCTGTTTCTTCAGTCATTCAGATAAATGAGTTTGAGGTACTTCTAATGACCATTCGTAATATTCACATAAGGTCAGAACTAAAAAGGGCAAACTGCTGGTCAGCTCATTTAGGAAGAAGAAAAAGTCCAGTTGGAAGAACAGAATGATGATGACAAAACAACTGATATGGAAGATAATACTTAAGCTATTAAAACTAGTAATACTTTCCAGTTTAAAGATTAAAATACACATATTAACAGCTTTCCTAAAATAAAGGAGGCACACCCAGGAAAACTAACAAGATAAAATGGAAAGGAATTAAGCTAGACTTTGCTCAAGAAAATACACTGGATCCCAAAATCATTTTTAAATGTATAGTGATTGATTTACTTGTTCATTCACTCATTTATTCCAGAAAAAAATCGAGCACATTTCAGTATGACAGATATTGCCCTGGACCCTAAGACTTAGAGGGGTGACAAACTTGAGGAAGTCTCTCGGCTTCACAGAGCTTACATTCTACTTGGGGAGATAGAAATTTTAAAAACATCTATACATTTTATTAACTGTTACATAATGATTATTGTTACAGAGAAAAAGCAGAATAAGGGAATGGGAAGGTATTCTCTTATATTATAGTTGGAAAGATTAGGGAACGCCTCTTCAAGGAGGTAACTTGTGGTGAGAGGCCTGAAGGACAAGAGCAAGTTTAAATTCAGTCGCTCAGTCATGTCCGATTCTTTGCAACCCCATGGACCACAGCGCACCAGGCCTCCCTGTCCATCACCAACTCTCAGAGTTTACTCAAACTCACGTCCATTGAGGAGAAGGCAATGGCAACCCACTCCAGTACTCTTGCCTGGAAAATGCCATGGATGGAGGAGCCTGGTGGGCTGCAGTCCATGGGGTCACACAGAGTCAGACACAACTGAAGCGACTTAGCAGCAGCAGCATGTCCATTGAGTTGGTGATACCATCCAACCATCTCATCCTCTGTCATCCCCTTCTTCTCCTACCTTCAATCTTTCCCAGCATCGGAATCTTTTCCAATAAGTCAGTTCTTCGCATCAGTTGGCCAAAGAATTGGATTTTTTTTTTTCCTGAGGGTGGGAGGGAAATGGGAAGGAAGAAGGGGAGTGATGGTGGGGAGAAGTATATGTAATTTCTTAACTAATGGCTTTCTGTTTTTAATCACAAAGAACATTGTTTAAAAATCATGTTGAATTCATCCTATATTAGGAGGTTTGATCTGGAAATGAAAAGTTCAGGAAACTAAAAGTCCAGTTTGGGTGTCCTCATCTAGGCACATCTTGGTATTTTGTATTGGTAGGTCTATCTTTACCACAATATATTATTTAGGACAGGATCACATTTGTCACTTCTTCCTCCCTACTACTCAAAGTGGTACCAGACCCATAAAATAGTCAATAAACATTTACAGAGTGAACAAATAAGTCTATTTTTTTTAACTCTCCTGAGTGAACTGAATTTTTTGAGGCTCATAAGTGAATATGTTTTCCTCTTTACTTTGTCTATTACAGCCAGATTGTATAAGTAAGAGTGGGGTATTAAAGTATTCCACTATTATTGTATTGTTGCATATTTCTTCTATCATACTAATTAGTGTTTGTCTTAGATATATCAACGCTCCAATGTTGGGTGCATATATAATTATAATTGTTATAACTTCTTTTTGGATTGTTCCTTTAAGTCGTTATGTATAAGCTTGATTGTCTTGTTTTCAGGATCTTTAAAGTCAATTTTATCTGATATGAGTATTGCTACTCCTGTTTTCTTTTGGTCCATATTTGCATAGAAAATCTTTTTTCAGCCCTTCATTTTCAGTCAGTATATATCCCCTATTTTAAAGTGGTTCTCTTGTAGACAACATATATAGGGGTCTAGTTTTTGTATCCATTTGACCCGTTTTAGTCTTTTGGTTGTCTCTTGTAGACAAGGTATGTAGGGGTCTTGTTTTTGTATCGGTTTGGCCAGTCTTTGTCTGTTGATTAGGGCATTCAGTCCATTAACGTTTAAAGCAATTATTGATAAATGCTATGCTATGCTAAGTCACTTCAGTCGTGTCCGACTCTGTGTGACCCCATAGACGGCAGCCCACCAGGCTCCACCGTCCCTGGGATTCTCCAGGCAAGAACACTGGAGTGGGTTGCCATTTCCTTCTCCAATGCATGAAAGTGAAAAGAGAAAGTAAAGTCGCTCAGTCATGTCTGACTCTTAGCGACCCCACGGACTGCAGCCTACCAGGCTCCTCCGTCCATGGGATTTTCCAGGCAAGAGTACTGGAGCGGGGTGCCATTGCCTTCTCCGTATTGATAAATAGGATTTACTTTATTGTTTTGGGTTCGAATTTATACACCCTTTTAGTGATTCCTATCTAGAGAATGTCCTTTAGTTTTTGTTGGAGAAATGGTTTAGTGGTGCTAAATTCTCTCAACTTTTGCTTATCTGTGAAGCTTTTGATTTCTCCTTCATATTTGAATGAGATCCTTGCTGGATACAATAATCTAGGCTGTAAGTTATTTTCTTTCATCACTTTAATTATGTCTTGCCATTCCCTCCTGGCTTGGAGAGTTTCTATTGAAAGATCAGCTGTTATCCTTATGGGAATTCCCTTGCAAGTTATTTGATGTTTTTCCCTTGCTGCTTTTAATATTTGTTCTTTATATTTAATCTTTGTTAATTTGATTAATATGTGTCTTGGGGTGTTTCACTTTGAGTTTATCCTGTTAGGGACTCTCTGGATTTCTTGAACTTGAGTGGTTATTTCCTTCTCCATTTTAGGGAAGTTTTCAACTATTATCTCCTCAAGTATTTTCTCATGGTCTTTCTTTTTATCTTCTTCTTCTGGAACTCCTATGATTCGAATGTTGTAGCGTTTAATGTTACCCTGGAAGTCTCTGAGATTGTCCTCATTTCTTTTGATTCATTTTTCTTTTTTCTCATCTGATTCATTTATTTCTAGGATTCTATCTTCTAATTCACTAATCCTATCTTCTGCCTCTGTTATTCTACTATTTGTTGCCTCCAGGGTGTTTTGGATCTCATTTATTGCATTATTCATTATGTGTTGACTCTTTTTTATTTCTTCTAGGTTCTTATTAAACCTTTCTTGCATCTTCTCAATCCTTGTCTCCAGACTCTTTCACTGTGATTCCATTTTGATTTCAAGATTTTGGATTAATTTCACTATCATTATTCAGAATTCTTTATCAGGTAGATTCCCTATCTCTTCCTCTTTGGTTTGGTTTGGTGGGCATTTATCCTGTTCCTTTAGCTGCTGGGTATTCTTTTGTCTCTTCATCTTGTTAAAATTGCCAAGTTTAGAGTGTCCTTACTATATTCCGGTAGTTTGTTGAATTGTCTTTATTGAGGCGGTTTACTGGTCTTTTCAATATCTGTTCTCTGCCTTGTTACAGAGGGGGCGGAGATGAACACGCAAATCTAAGCCGGCCAGGTTCAGGCACTCGGACAATCCTCAGAAGCACAGACTCGGTTGAGTCTGCGTTTTATGCCCTTCCCAGGTCCGAGTAGCGCAGGTGATGAAGTGTTTAGCGAGTACAGCTGCTGCGACTTATTGCCTCCCCGCTGCTCAGTTTTCTGGGTATACAACCGGCACACTTTCTCAGGCAGATGTTGACCATCCAGAGCCCCAAGAAGCATGAGTCAGCACAGAAACCTGCTTACAGTTTTGTAGATAATGTCTCTCTAGGGCTATGATTGCCCGCTTCCAGCTCTGGCTGCCTGTCACCGGAGTGGGACGGTCTGCAGCCGGTTATCACTGCACAGTTCTTTGTTCCGTACGTAGTCCTGGTGGTGTCTTAAGTTAGGACTGGCTTTTGATGTAGTAGATAACCGACAGTCTGGTTATTTCACTCAGATAGCGCTCGGGATAGCCACAAAACTTTTCTCAAAGCGATGCAGGCTGCACCGCTCCTCCTAGCCCAGCCCCCGCTTGCTAATAGCAAATGCTGGTGTCCGCACCGCTTCTCCGCAAAAGGAGTTACCGCAGGGCTCGTAATCTACTTTTGAAGACAATGAATTGTCTTTCTAAGTGCCTGATGTCCTCTGCCAGCATTCAGAAGTTATTTTGTAGAATTTACTCAGCATTCAAATGTTCTTTTAATGGATTTGTGGAGGAGAAAGTATTCTCCCCGTCCTACTCGTCCGCCATCTTAGCTCCTCCGAATTGGAGTTTCAGCTTCAACATCAGTCCTTCCAATGAATATTCAGGACTGATTTCCTTTAGGATGGACTGGTTGGATCTCCCTGCTGTCCAACGGACTCTCAAGAGTCTTCTCCAACACCACAGTTCAAAAGCATCAGTTCTTCAGTTCTCAGTTTCTTTATAGTCCAACTCTCACATCCATACATGACCATGGAAAAACCATAGCTTTGACTAGACAGACCTTTGTTGGCAAAGTAATGTCTCTACTTTTTAATAAGCTGTCTAGGTAGGTCATAGATTTTCTTCCAAGGAGCAAGCATCTTTTAATTTAATGGCTGTGATTAAAAGACAAGAGCAAAAGAACTACGCAAATATTGAAGGAGAAAAAGGAACAGCAAGTGGGGATGTGCTTGGTGTAGCTGAAAACAAGAAATCTGGTATGAGTGAAGCCACATGAGAATAGGAGTGGTAAGAATTAGTCTCCTAGTAGTCAGGGACCAGATCATGTAGGAGGCTTTTTTCCCCTGTGTGACGAGAAAGCATTGGAAGACTGATGACAGGAGTGACACAATGGGATTTGTGTCTATGAAGAATCACTCTGACTGCTGTGAGAATTGACTAGTAGAGCACAAGTGGAAGCTAGGAGATCATTGCAGAGGCTGTTTCATAGTCCAGGGGAGAAACAGTGGTTGCCTGGACCCAGGAGTGAGCAGTAGAGCTGGTGAGATGGTATGTAGGGAACATTAGGAAGAGAGATGGGGAGAACATTGTATTTTAACAGATTTTTACATGGATTAATAATCAAATTTAATTCTTCTCCCCAAATTTATGAGGTAGGTGCTATAATACTTATCACTTTGATAAGTGAACTGAGATATACAGAGGACAGAGTGGCAAAGCCAGGATTCAAAGCTACCTGGCACCAAAGACTACTGTTTCCACTATAGTTAACTGACTTTAAATCTAGAACAGATACATTGGAAAAGAAGCCAGCACTGGCTCAAAGTTTAAATAAATAAACTAACATAAAATTGGCATTCATTTCAATTACTCTCTGGGAAATATTAAATATTATAAATTGTAATTTTTATTAAATATTAATATAAAAAGAGCTTAGTAAAAGTTTTATCAATTAGGAAATAAAACTAATAGGTTGATTAAATTTTCTAAATACTTATAAACTCTGAAAAGAAAAATATTCTTATTAGAAAAAGAAAATCTATTCCAGATTACCAAAACCTTGCAAAGATTTTACGTGATGTTTCCCAGGAGGGAGATAGATTTTAGAAAAGAATCAGTAAATTCAATATTATTTTTAGGCTTATAAAACACCATTAAAGTGTTTTTCAAATGTTAATATTCTAATAAAACCTTAAAAAAAATCCAAAAAACAAAAAATACTCCCCTCAAAAAAAGAATTCTCAAAAAAACTGTTTAAAAAATGGAACCTATAACATTTACCATGAAGAAACTAGCAAAAGATCATCTATAATTATGTAAAGGATGCTCATCATAGGACTTCTGTGATGGCAAAATCAAGAAAGCAACCTAAACGTTCACAGATACATTTTTATATGTACTTCCACAGTTGTTGTTGTTTAGTCACTGTGTCTGACTCTTTGTTAACCCCTGGACTGTAGGCTGCCAGGCTCCTCTGTTCATGGGATTTCCCAGGCAAGAACACTGGAGTGGGTTGCCATTTCCTTCTTCAGTACTTCCCCATAATGAAATGTTATGCAGCCATAGGAAATCCCAGGCAAGAACACTGGATTGGGTTGCCATTTCCTTCTTCAGTACTACCCCATAATGGAATGTTATGCAGCCATAGGAAATTATATATTCAAATACATGTTGAAAGCTATGGAAAGTGTTTGTGGTATGAGATTAGTTTTTAAAAGGTATAAAATTGAATATAAATTAAGATTTGTATTTTACGCTAGTAAAGTAATGCTAAAAATTCTCCAAGCCAGGCTTCAGCAATATGTGAACCGTGAACTTCCTGATGTTCAAGCTGGATTTAGAAAAGGCAGAGGAACCAGAGATCAAATTGCCAACATCCGCTGGATCATGGAAAAAGCAAGAGAGTTCCAGAAAAAACATCTATTTCTGCTTTATTGACTATGCCAAAGACTTAGACTGTGTAGATCACAATAAACTGTGGAAAATTCTGAGAGAAATGGGAATACCAGACCACCTGATCTGCCTCTTGAGAAATCTGTATGCAGGTCAGGAAGCAACAGTTAGAACTGGTCATGGAACAACAGACTGGTTCCAAATAGGAAAAGGAGTACGTCAAGGCTGTATATTGTCACCATGTTTATTTAACTTCTATGCAGAGTACATCATGAGAAATGCTGGACTGGAGGAAGCACAAGCTGGAATCAAGATTGCCGGGAGAAATATCAATAACCTCAGATATGCAGATGATACCACCCTTATGGCAGAAAGTGAAGAGGAACTAAAAAGCCTCTTGATGAAAGTGAAAGTGGAGAGTGAAAAGGTTGGCTTAAAGCTCAACATTCAGAAAACGAAGATCATGGCATCTGGTCCCATCACTTCATGGGAAATAGATGGAGAAACAGTGGAAACAGTGTCAGACTTTGTTTTTCTGGGCTCCAAAATCACTGCAGATGGTGACTGCAGCCATGAATCCAGTATTCTTGCCTGGAGAATCCCAGGGACGGGAGAGCCTGGTGAGCTTCTGTCTATGGGGTCGCACAGAGTCGGACACGACTGAAGCGACTTAGCAGTAGCAGCAGTACTCCTTGGAAGGAAAGTTATGACCAACCTAGATAGCATATTCAAAAGCAGAGACATTACTTTGCCAACAAAGGTTCGCCTGGTCAAGGCTATGGTCTTTCCTATGGTCATGTATGGATGTGAGAGCTGGACTGTGAAGAAGGCTGAGCACCGAAGAATTGATGCTTTTGAACTGTGGTGTTGGAGAAGACTCTTGAGAGTCCCTTGGACTGCAAGGAGATCCAACCGGTCCATTCTGAAGGAGATCAACCCTGGGATTTCTTTGGAAGGAATGATGCTAAAGCTGAAACTCCAGTATTTTGGCCACCTCATGTGAAGAGTTGACTCATTGGAGAAGACTCTGATGCTGGGAGGGATTGAGGGCAGGAGGAGAAGGGGACAACAGAGGATGAGATGACTGGATGGCATCACTGACTCGATGGATGTGAGTCTGGGTGACCTCCGAGAGCTGGTGATGGATAGGGAGGCCTGGCGTGCTGCAGTTCATGGGGTCGCAAAGAGTTGGACACGACTGAGCGACTGATCTGATCTGATCTGATTTTGTGAAGATATGAAGAGAAACAGAATGGTGAGGAGGTGGAAAAGAGAATGAGAATAGAAAGAAATGCATTGAAATGAAACATAGATTCTGTGGGTGTTAAGCATCTTTTTGTATTTTTTTATTCATAAATATCTATTATAAGCATAATAAAAATAAATTTTCATAAATACATTTAAATAATATATTGAAGGCAATGCTAGGAGTGAAGTTTTTGCATAACTAGCAGGCAATGCTCACTCTAATGCAGAGTCATGCAGGTCTGAACCAAGTGCAATTATTCCCACTCTCTGGCAGCCACAGAAGTCCACATGGGAGGTGCCTGCTCTTGAGCCACCAAGGTCTATTTACTGAGGAGACATGATGGTCTCCCAAAGACAGCCCTGCTCTCTTCCCTCCACAGTTTAGGCTGTCTTGTAACCCAAGTCATTTAGCACAACCCACAAGTTTACAAGCCTGCTTAGGGTGCTCTCTACCTGGTGGCTCAGATAATAAAAGAATCGGCCTGCAATGCAGGAGACCTGAGTTTGATCTAAGTTGGGAAAACCTTCTGGAGAAGACAGTGGCAACCCACTCCAATATTCTTCCCTGGAGAATTCTGTGGACAGAGGAAACTGGCGGGCTACAATCCATTGGGTCACAGGGAGTCGGACAAAACTGAACAATTAACATTTTCACTTGTTACTTTCTACACTTGCACTATATTTTTGTTTTTGATTTTTTTTTAGATTTTTTTTTTAATGTGGACCATTTTTAAAGTCTTTATTGAATTTGTTACAATATTGCTTCTGTTTTATATTTTGGTTTCTTGGCTGCAAGGCATGTGGGTTCTTAGTGCCCTGATTCTCACTCCCTGCATTAGAAGGCAAAGTTTTATGCACTATGGGGTCTTTTTTCTCATTGTTTTGTCACTGTGACATAATTTGAAATGAACAACCAAACAGCTGTAACCGAATTCATTTTCATCATGAGATTTTCTAACCATCCAACCTACAGGGGTTTTTCTTCCTGGTCTTTCTGATCATTTACCTGGGAACATGCTCATAGTAACAGCCACCAGCTCATAGTGACTGCCCTCCACACTCTACTGAATGATTTCCCCAGGAATCTGAACTTATTGGCATCTACTACGTATCTGGGAGGGATTGGGGGCAGGAGGAGAAGGGGACGACAGAGGATGAGATGGCTGGATGGCATCACTGACTTGATGGACGTGAGTCTGAGTGAACTCCGGGAGTTGGTGATGTACAGGGAGGCCTGGTTTGCTGCGATTAATGGGGTCGCAAAGAGTTGGACATGACTGAGTAGTGAATTGAACTGAGGATAAAACCTCATGAAGATGGGCAAGAGGAACTTTTGAGGAAGACCAATTATTAAAGGGATAAAAAGGATTGTGGACTTCCTAGGTGGTGCGAGTGGTAAAGAATCTGCCTACCAGTGCAGGAGACGTGGGTTTGATCCTTGGGTTAGGAAGATCCCCTGGAGAAGAAAATGGCAATGCACTCCAGTACTCTATGCTGGAAAACACCATGGACAGAGAAGCCTTGTGAGCTACAGTCCATAGGGTCGCAAAGAGTTGGACACGACTGAGCACACACACACACACACACACACACACACACACAATTAAAAGGAATGTAAACTAAATTTTTCCCAGGGCCAGAAATCATTCTGATTTTTACCATCTGAAGTATAGATACCTTGAACAATAGAGCAGTAAGAATATCCATACCTTGGGAGTGCTGCTAAATTAGACCTAGAGAAAGACTCCTATAGATCTGTCCTAAAATAACAATAGGCCTTGAAAGGATCAAATTGATATGTAACTAACTAAGCTGATAGATAGAAAAAAAAAATCAAACACTGTTTTTAAAAAACTTAAAATATAAACTCAAGAATATAAAATTAATTATTTTCAGCATCTAATTAAAAAGATGGTGGAATAGGAAGACAGTGAATACTGATCTCACCTCCTTTTATCAGCACACCCAAATTACAGCTAAGTACAGAGCAAGTATAGATGAGAAACACCTAAAAGCTGTAGAAAAGATCTTCTACAACTAAAGATATAAAGAAGGAATCACAATGAGTCATGCAAGAGGGTGGAGATACAGTGTGGTCAAGACCTAAAACCCTGGGTAGGTGACCATAAATGGGAGAATAATTACAACTTCAGAGGTTCTTCTGAGGTCTGAGGTCCACATCAGGCTCCCCAGCCTAGGGGTCCTGGACCAGGAAGACAAACGCCTAGAACATTTGACTTTGAAGGCTAAAAAGGCTTACTCTGGGGAGAGCTAGAAGGCTCCAGGAAATAGACCCAACCCTTAAAAGACACACAAAATCTCACAAACTCTGAGACCCAGGGCAGAAGGAGTAACTAGAAAGGAACCTTGATCAGACCCACTTGTTGATCTTGGAGGGCCTCCTGGAAATAGGAGGTTACAGAGTCTCACCTTGAGGATACAGATGCTGGCAGCAGCCATTTTGAGGAGCTCATCCCACCATGAAGACACTGGTACTGGGAGGACAATTTGGAATCCTCCTTCTAACTAATTAGTGCCAGAACCTGGCCCTGTCCACTAGACGGTTGGTACCAGTCCTGGGACACCCCAGAGCAAGCAGATAACTGGGCAGGGAGACAGCCTACCCATCACTAAGCTAGTTGCAATAGGATGCCCTGAGTCCCCAGAGTTCTACCCACCAAAGGATCCAACACCACCAGAGGGCTGACACTACCCCTGAGACCCAGCCTCACCCACCAGGAGATGAACAATAGCCCTGGGACCTACTAGGCCCCACTCTGTCTACCTATAGGCCAACACCAACTCTGAGACACCAGGGCTCTATAGCTAGAGAATCCAGAATCCAGCTCCACCCATCAGTGGGTCAGCCCTGGCCCTGGGACCTGGCCTCACCCACTCATGTGCAGACACCACCTCAGGATCATTGAGGTCATACAGCCAGGTTTGTCAGGCAGGGCCTGATCCACTCACCAGTGGGTTGGCACTAGTAGTGGGACCCCCATGGGCACTGGCCCTGCCCACCTGTGGGTCAACACCAACTCCAGGACTCCCCAAACCCTGAAGCCAGAGACTCTGAACCCACCCCCATCCATGATCAGGCCTCAGGACACTCCTCTGGATCCCATCAGTTCACCCATAGTGGGTCAACAGTAACTCCAAGATCCCTGGAAATGTAGCCAGTTTCCCTGAGACCTGGCTCTGCAGACCAAGTGGCCAGCACTAGTCCTAGGACTCTCCAGGGCCCCATAGCCAGCTTCCTCATTACTTAGCCTGACCCACTAACAGTACAAAACCAGAACTGAACTCCCCTGGACATGCAACCAGCCATGCTAGGACCTGGACCCATCCACCAGTAGCTGGCAGGCTCTGAAAAGGCAAGGTCTTGCAACCAACTGGAAGGGGGGTCAGCCACATCTACTAGCATGTGCATAGTAGTCAGTCCACCACAACAGAAGCAACCATGCAACACACAGAGAGGACACCCTGAGCATAAGTCTTTAGAAAACAAAAGGGTGTGCACTGTTCATTTCCTCCATAAGGCCACTATTCCAAAACTGAGAAAAAGGAGTCAAGAGAGGAGTATGTTCCAAAAAAGAAACAAGATAAAATTCCAGAAGAACTAAGTAACTTGCAGATAAACAATCTATTGGATAAAGACTTTAGGTAATAATCAAAAAGATGCTCAAAGACCATGAGAGAAGACTGAATGAACAGAATGAGAAGTTAGAATTTTTAAACAAAGAGTTAGAAAATATAAGGAAAACCAAAAAGAGATGATGAATACAATAAATGAAATTTTAAAATACACTAGAAGAAATCAACAGTAGATTAGATGATACAGAGGAACAAATCAATGAACTAGAAGGCAGAATAGTGGAAATCATTGAAGCTGAACCAAAAAAAGAAAAACAAAAATGAGGACAGTTTAAGAGACCTCTAGGATGACATCAAGCATACTAACATTCGTGTTGTAGGAGTCCCAGGAGGAGAGACAGAGAAAGGGGTAGAGAACATATGTGAAGACATAATAGCTGAAGAGTTTTCTAACCTAGGAAAGGAAACAGATTATCTAGGTACAGGAAGCAGAGTCTCAAACAGGATCAACCCAAAAAGGACCACATCAAGATACATTGTAATTAAAATGGCAAAAGTTAAAGATAAGGCTGTTAAGATATGTTTGAATTTAAAAAATTACCAACTTAAACTAATGGCATATGAATAGAGATTGCTACATATAAACCCCATGGTAAGCACAAGCCAAAATAATAGATTCATTCTCAAAAGAGAAACCAAACATAACACTAAAAGTAGTCAGAAATCACAAAAGATAACAAAAAAGAAATAAACAAAAAAGAATTACAAAACAACCCAAAAACAATTAACAAAAAGCCAATAAGTATATACCTATCAATAATTACTTTACATCATGCTAAATCGCTTCAGTTGTGTCTGACTCTTTGAGACCCAGTGGACTATAATCCACCAGGCACCCCTGTCCATAGGATATTCCAGGCAAGAATACTGGAGTGGGTTGTCATTTCCTTCTCCAAGGGATCTTCTCAACCCAGAGATTGAACCTGCATCAATCCCCCATTCTTACACCTGTAAGAATGGCTCTTATCAAAAAGACAATAATAACAAGTGTTGGCAAGAATGTAGAGAAAAGGAAACACTTGTGTACTGTTGGTGGGAATGTAAATGGTGCAGCCACTATGGAAAACAGTATGGAGATTCCTCAAAAAATTAAAAATAAAACTACTGTGTATGTTTGCTAGTCACTCAGTCGTGTCCAACTCTGTGACCTCATGGACTATATAGCCTGCCAGGCTCCTCTGTCCATGGAATTCTCCAGGCAAGAATACTGGAATGAGTTACCATTCCCTTCTCCAGGGGATCTTCCTGACCCAGGGATTGATCCTTGGTCTCCTGTATTACAGGCAAATTCCTTACCATCTGAGCCTCCAGGAAAGTCCAGAATCTGCCTGCAATGTGGGAGATCTGGGTTCAATCCCTGGGTTGGGAAGACCCTCTGGAGAAGAGAAAGGCTACCCACTCCAGTATTCTGGCCTGGAGAATTCCCCGGACTGTATAGTCCACGGGGTCGCAAAGAGTCGGACACAACTGAGTGACTTTCACTTTCACTTCACTTTCAACATATGATCCAGCAATTCTATTGCTGGGTATATATACAAAGCAAATAAAAATGCTAATTAGAAAAGATACATGCACCCCTATGTTCATTGCAGCATTATTTACAATTCCTAAGATATGTAAGCAACCGAAGTGTTCATTAATAAAAGATGTGGCTTATATATTCAATGGAATATATTTTAAAAATGAAAAAGGCTTAAAACAATGAAATCTTACCAGTTGTGACAGCACAAAGGACCTACACTGTGTTGTGCTTAGTAAAATAAGTCAGACAAGAAAAAACAAACTCTACATGAATTTCATTTATATGTGGAATTCAAAAATGCAAAACAAATGATCAAGCATAACAAAATAGAAACTGAGTTATAGATACAGAAGAAAAAAAAAAACAGGTGGTTGCCGGAGGGGAGATGAATGAAGGGAGGAGAAAAATAAGTGAGGTAGACTAAGAGGTACAAACTTTCAGTTACAAAATCAATGAGCCACAGGTATGAAATGTGCAGTGAGGGGAATACAGTTGATAGTTATGTATATCTTTGTATGGTTACAAATGGTAACTGGACTGATCATAGTGGTCATTTTGAAATGTATAGAAATATCGAATTACTATGTTGTGAACCAAGAACTAACATAGCCTTGTAGGTCAACTATACTTCAAAAACAAACAAATAAACAAACTCATAAATATATAGATCATATTTGTTCTAATAAAGGACAGAAATGGTATGGACCTAACAGAGGCAGAAGATATTAAGAAGAGGTGGCAAGAATACACAGAAGAACTATTCAAAAAAGATCTTCATGAGCCAGATAATCACGATGGTGTGATCACTCAACTAGAGCCAGACATCCTGGAATCTGAAGTCAAGTGGGCCTTAGAAAGCATCACTATGAACAAAGCTAGTGGAGGTGATGGAATTCCAGTTGAGCTACTTCAAATCCTAAAAGATGATGCTGTGAAAGTGCTGCACTCAATATGCCAGCAAATTTAGAAAACTCAGCAGTGGCCACAGGAATGGAAAAGGTCAGTTTTTATTCCAGTCCCAAAGAAAGACAATGCCAAAGAATGTTTGAACTACCGCACAATTGCACTCATCTCACAGTCTAACAAAATAACACTCAAAATTCTCCAACCCAGATTCAACAGTACGTGAACTGTGAACTTCCTGATGTTCAAGCTAGATTTAGAAAAGGGAGCAGAACCAGAGATCAAATTACCAACATCCTTTGGATCATCAAAAAAGCAAGAGAGTTCCAGAAAAATGTCTACTTCTGTTTTATGGACTACACCAAACCTTTTGACTGTGTGGACCACAACAAACTGTGGAAAATTATTAAAGAGACAGGAATTTCAGACCAGCTTACCTGCCTCCTGAGAAATCTGTATGGAGGTCAAGAAGCATTGGTTAGAACTGTATATGAAACAACAGACTGGTTCCAAATTGGGAAAGGAGTACGTCAAGGCTGTATATTGTCACCCTAATTATTTAACTTATATGCAGAGTTCAGTTCAGTCACTCAGTCATGTCCAACCCTTTGTGACCCCATGAACTGCAACACATATGCAGAGTACATCATGCAAAATGCTGGGCTGAATGAAGCACAAGCTGGAATCAAGATTGTCGGGAGAAATATCAATAACCTCAGACATGCAAATGATACCACCTTTATGACAGAAAGGGAAGAGGAACTAAAAAGCCTCTTGATGAAAGTGAAAGAGGAGAGTGAAAAAGTTGGCTTAAAACTCAACATTCAAGAAACTAAGATCATGGCATCTGGTCCCATCACTTCAAGGCAAATAGATGGGAAACAATGAAAACAGTGAGAGACTTTATTTTGGGGGTTCCAAAATCACTGCAGATGGTGACTGCAGCCATGAAATTAAAAGATGCTTGCTCCTTGGAAGAAAAGCTATGACCAACCTAGACAGCATATTAAAAAGCAGAGACATTACTTTGCCAACAAAAGTTCATCTAGTCAAAGCTGTAGTTTTTCCTATAGTAATGTATGGATCTGAAAGTTGGCCTATAAAGAAAGCTGAGCACCAGAGAATTGATGCTTTTGGACTGTGGTGTTAGAGAAGACTCGTGAGAGTCCCTTGGACTGCAAGGAGATCCAACCAGTCAATCCTGAAGGAAATCAGTCCTGAATATTTATTGGAAGGACTGATATTGAAGCTGAATCTCCAATACTTTGGCCACCTGATGTGAAGGACTTACTCAATGGAAAAGAACCTGATGCTGGGAAAGACTGAAGGCAGGAGAAGGCGATGAGAGAGGATGAGATGGTTGGATGGCATCACCAGGAGTTGGTGATGGACAGGGAAGCCTGGCATTCTACAGTCCATGGGATCGCAAAGAGTTAGACACAACTGAGCAACTGAACTGATGTAATATATGTTATATTCCAATATATGATATATAAATTACTAACAAATATATTTATGTTTTATTCTACATATACTATATATTACCCTAATATATAAGTAAACTATACATATGTAATTTACATAATTGTCAATACATTTATTTATAAATATATAGTGTGTTGATATAAATTTATAAATAAAATACTAATTATATATTTTTATATAGAATAAACATATACATGATATCCCATCAAATTGATTATTAAAGTATATTTCTTTCCATAGGTTATAGAACAGTACATAATCTGTTTCCTGCCTCTGTCTCCAGCCTTTCTCATTCTCTCTTATCTCAGATGTTCTTACCTCAAAGAGACTGTAATTTCCATTTTAATATAGCCAGGCCTTACACCTTACCCCAACCCACTCCCCTTTATGCCTTCCTTTACTTTCGCAGCCTATCGAAGGTAGACATGTAAATATGGATCTTCCAAATATGATCAAAATTTTTGAGATTCTGTGCATCAATAATTGCTATTTTAAAATTACAATTAGTATTCCATTTTAGAAATATACCATATTTATCCTTTCACTTTGTTGATAGAAATTTGGATCAGTTCCAGTTGAGTCTATTATGAATAAACTACTATAAATATTTGTATACAAGCATTTTATGGATATATTTTCATTTCTTGCAACACTCAATTAGAAAAAAAGGATCTTTGCAAAGTCCCTCAAGTTACAGGATACTCTTAATTATTTTATTTTGAACTACCAAGTGTATTTTTGATGGGGAAAGATTAATCAGCTTCAAATGACATCAAACAAACAAAACTACTTGGTATTTCAGTCAAGAGGTATCCTGACTGAAATCATGAGAAGAAGGGAAGGAGAGAAAGAAAAAGAAAGGGAGAGAAGGGAGAAATAAAGAGGAAGAGAAATATATAGATTTAGTAATTTTCCTAGAAGCATGACTTCAAAATTGTATCTGTTTGATGACAGCATAAATAAACATTTTAAATATCAGTTTGAAAAGCAATAGGCTTCCATATGCATATCTACAGAAAATGGATAAATTACAGTATATTCATACAATGCAACATCAAACAAGCTATGAACCAGAGATATACGCAACAACAGGGATAAATCTTAAAAATTCAGGAGGATTATCTTATATTTTAGGCTTACCTTACATTTTGTCATCAATGGTGTATATGTTCTCTACTTCTCATCAAGGGAGTGGTATACATCCACAGGCCCTAATCAAGGAATATCCCTGGACAGTCATATTATATCACATGATCCCAACTTCTACCTATTTTGGACAACTGATGACTAACCAAAGAGCAGCCAATCCACAAGTAAAACAAATGCATGCAATCATGCTCAATAAAATTAGAATGCAGGCAACATGTGCTCAATGGGTTCCATGCTCAGTATGATTGCCAGAGGTGATAACAAATTTTGTCTTCAGAAGCTTCAAAAAAGATATAACTAAATGGGGTCCTGAACAAGGGAGGAGAAAAGAAACCTATTGCAAATATGGTTGAGATCGAAAATAAAGTTTATTGACTCATATGGGCTGCAGTCCATAGGGTCACAAAGGTTGGAACTAACTGAAAAACTGAGAACACACACATATAGATTGCTGACCTAGCCAGAGTGAAGCAAAGTATACAAAGAAAGAAAATTCTTACTCAGTATAAAGTATACAGCCAGGATTATTTATAATGATAAAAAGGTTAATTCTCAAGAAGCTATACCAAGCCTACATGTGCATGCACTTAATAGCAGAACATGAAAAAATTATAGAATTGAATGGATAAACATATAAATACAATATTGTAGTAGAGATATCAACACCCCTCTCAATCGTTAATAGAACAATTGATGATAATAAAACACTACATCATTTTTAAAACACAACAGAAAACAAGAACTATGAGCATCCCACCTACTGCTAGTGATGAGGCTTTCATTTCCAGTCAACAGTCTGGTGATCCAGTTCCAAAATGCTTTTTAAAAACTCTGTTCCCTAAGACCATTCTCATAGAGCCCAGCTGTTTTTAAACATGGCTGCTCATTAGAAACATATCTGGAGCTCTGGAGAAAAAAAGCAACACCTGGGCATTTGTATTTTTCAAAAAGCTCCAAGATGATTCTGATATGCATCTGGATTTTTAGAAGTGATTACAGGTTTTTCTATTAAATGGTATTTTGGGTGATATGGAATTCTATTATTTTTCTGTTGACCAATCATGAGTGAATTACATAACAATTACATAATCACAATAATAAAAGGTGTTTATCAGTTTTCATAATCAATAGCTAGACAAAAAAAATAAAAGATCATTACAACTGCAAGTCATAATGGGAACATGATTAACCCGACAATATAAAATGATTACATAAAATTTGGGGGATTATGCAGAGTGATGTGGTAAGTGGAAGTGCATACATGTAAATGGATTAAATGTACCAACCAAAATCCATTTACATTTAAGGCAATTATCAGTATGTAAGGACCATTCTCAGTATTCACCATCTGAGGCATGTTCCCCAGGAAACAGACCTGAGACAGATTACTGTGCCCAAGACTGCTCTCTGGAATACCCCTTGTAAAGAGAATGAGAGAAATAGAAATGGGCAGACAGAGAAGCTGAACTATGATCCAGCTTTAACAGAGGTTCCAGTTGATCCCATGTGAAGCTGGAAAGACTCATAAGCCCTGTCTCCAGCTGAGATGAGGGACCAGGCCTCTCAAGTGTTGGATGGGAGCTGCCCCCAATAGGGGTGTTATCATAGGCAAGACAGCTCCTTTCAGCAGAGAGCAATTCTTATACAGACCTTTCTGTGGGCCTCAGTCCTGAAGCGGGATGTGGGCAGTGCAGTACAGCATTTATCACATAAGGTCTGATGCTCAGTTGTGTTAACATTTGTGACACTTGTGCACAGATAACCAGTGGAGTTGTTAAGCAGCCATTTGAGTATAAAATCTTGAAGCTCAAAAGAAAGGCCTGGGCTATAGCCAAATGAGAGGGAGAAAAAAAAATAGTAACATATACTTTTTTTTTCCTATAGCCTGGGATATAGAAATTCAACAGCATTTGGGTAAAATTTTAAAACTGTAACACTAGGTAATGTTATATATGCTATGCTAAGTCACTTCAGTAGTGTCCGACTCTGTGTGACCCCATAGACGGTAGCCTACCAGGCTCCCCCGTCCCTGGGACTCTCCAGGCAAGAACACTGGAGTGGGTTGCCATTTCCTTCTCCAATACATGAAACTGAAAAGTGAAAGTGAAATCTCTTAGTCGTGTCCGACTCTTAGCGACCCCATGGATTGCAGCCTACCAGGCTCCTCTGTCCATGGGATTTTCCAGGCAAGAGTACTGGAGTGAGGTGCCATTGCCTTCTTCAAATGTTATATATAAATTACACCTAATTTTTTAAAAAAGCCTAGATGATATACCAGGGGGATTAGAAGAGTAGTTGTGCAAAACCTGAACTTTGGAGCACATCAAATTTAAGAAGTTTGGAGAGAGAGGAGGAACAAGCCAAAGTAATTGAGAAGGAGCAGCCAGTGAGATAGAAAGAAAGCTAAAAGTGTGTTGACCATGAAACCAAGTGTGCAGAGTGTTTCCAGGAGGAAAAAATGATCAGTAATGTCAGATGCTGCAGACAGGTCAAGGGAGATGAAGACTGAGATATGCCCATTGAGTCCAGCCACGTGAAAGTCACTGGTGATCTTGACAAGAGAAAAGTTTGGTAGAATAGTCAGGGTAGAAAAATGATTGGAGTGAGCTTATGAGAGAATAGGAGGAGAGAAACTGAAAACATTAAAAATTAGCTGATTGATACCCATACTCCAATATCAAAAGTTTTAAAAATTAAACCTTTTAAATAGTTTTTTTAAGTATTAAGAGCAAAAACCTTTATGCTCACTCTCAGATATTTATAAAATTTACAATGAGTTATTTTTAGTGCAGCAATATCATTGAATATGCCTCATTGATTTAGAAACTTAAAATAGTTATTTTACTGAAGTATAGTTGATTTATAATATTGTATTAGTTTCTGCTATATAGCAAGGTGATCCATATATATGTACACACACACACATATATATATCTGAATAAACTTTTTAATATTCTTTTCCATTATGATTTATCATGGGATCCTGAATAGAGTTCCCTGTGCTATACAGTGAGACCTTGTTGTTTATGCATTCTATATATAATGGTTTGCATCTGCTAACCCCAACCTCCTAATCCATCCCTCTCCAAACTCCGCTCCCCCTCAGCAACCACAAGTCTGTTCTGATTTGGAAATTTTTGATTTAATACTTTCTGACATACTGTCTCTAAGATCTAAGTTTTAGATATTTGCTGTTAATGGCTAATAAAACTGAAAAGAACTATATTCAAAGATATGTGATCCAAATGGAATGTGTTAAATTATCTGTATAATAAAGTATAACATTTATTTTATAAAGGTCATAAAGTATAACATTCACTTTCAAAAATAATTAGCTGATTGAGATGGAGAAAGACAAACACCACAAGATTTCACTCATGAGTGGAACAGAAAAAACAAACAATAAACAAACCAAAACACACAGAGAGAATAGCGTAATGGCTACCAGAGAGAAGAGGCAGAGGAAACGGGTAGGGAAGGAGTAAAACAGGTTAAAAGGGATAAAATGTAAACAGGTACAAGCATGAAACTAAACATAAACTCCTCTCCTTATACGTACAGCTCTTACATAAGCAACCATAAAACCAAATAAATTTACAAATTAAATATAGGCACACCAATAAAATTCAGATTGACCTCATTAAGTTAATGTGACATGTAATACTATTTTGTTTAAGCAAAATCACCAATGCAGAGTTTATTGATAAAAATGTAGCATCTTACTGACTTGATTCTTTCAATTTTGTGCACAATGGATGTGCATTTAAATCATTGTCATATCATTGCTGAAAATTTGAAAAAAAAAAAAAAGGAGCTCATTTAACCACAGATTTGTTTTGGGGTGAAATGAAGTCAAAGTCACTCAGTCACGTCTGACTCTTTGCAACCCATGACCTGTAGTCTGCCAGGCTCCTCTGTCCATGGAATTCTCCAAGCCAGAATACTGGAGTGGGTAGTTGTTCCCTTCTCCAGGGGATCCTCCCAACCCAGGGATCGAATCCAGTTCTCCTGCCTTGCAGGTGGATACTGTCTGATGGGTGAGTGACTCAATTTAATGAGTGCACCTCTTCCAAAAAAACATTGTAATTTTAAAAAAAATCTTTTAAGCAAAAAATGACTTATTGCACATTTATTTCTTCCTGTTGAACTGCAGCATGTTGGTATGAACAAAGAATACAAGTAAAACATTTTAAATATTAATACCATACACATGCTGTACTCACTGACATGCACAGATTCTTTCAAGTTTGACATTTCTATTCTCTGTCACACAATAGTGATGACAATTCTCCCAGCAGTTTCACTTTCTTGAACCAGTACAAAACTTTCATCTACAGATGAGGTGGAGATGTTATTTGTCCTTCATGTGGCAGGAATATGATCAGAAACAGACACAAACTGGGACACCAAAAATAGAAGGCCATATTCAGTCTTTAAGATAGTCATCTATAATTCAGAATACATTTATATTACTTTTTAGAGGTTATCATAAACATGGAACAGATCATGGGAAAAACAGAGATTAGAAGCTGCTAAAATGCCTATATTGATCTTTGTAAAGTTGGTCCAGCAGCTTCTCTTCTCTGCATGAGAATGAAGGGAAAAAAAAAAAACACACACACACAGCCCTTGGCTGGTCTCCAGCCCCTACTTTTCTATGGTTCTCTCCTCTCCCCTCAAACAAAATAGGAAAGGAGCTGACTATCAGGTATACATTGACATTCATTCACACAAATGTGCTGCTTCCATTTAAACCTTTTAATCTATCATTGTAGAAGGAAAGACTTTCCCTCTGTTAAAGGAAATTAAGATTCAGAAATCCCTGGACTGGTGGCAGATACTGGATTTGATATATAGAGAAGATATATAAGAATGACTTCTCAGAATTTATGCTTAGGAAGGAACTCCAACATAACCCTAACCTAATCTGAGATCTAACTTGCATGCGCAGGCTCAGCTAGTCTGACCTAGAGAAAACTGTCCCCCCTGTATTAAGACACTGTATTAAGGCACTTGTAGTGCCTAAGACACTGCAAGTCCCTTCTCCAGAGAGCTCTCCTCCTCCCTGCCCCTGTGCCATAGCTGGCTCTGGCCTAGGGTGCTCTTCCTTTCTGCCTTTCCACTTTCTGATGCCTACCAGTCGTCTTCTTCCCATCCCACCATCCTGCCACCCTATGCTATGCTATGCTAAGTCACTTCCGTCATGTCCGACTCTGTGTGATCCCAATAGACGGCAGCCCACCAGGCTTCCCCGTCCCTGGGATTCTCCAGGCAAGAACACTGGAGTGGGTTGCCATTTCCTTCTCCAATGCATGAAAGTGAAAAGAGAAAATGAAGTCTCTCAGTCATGTCTGACTCTTAGCGACCCCATGGACTGCAGCCTACCAGGCTCCTCCGTCCACAGGATTTTCCAGGCAAGAGTACTGGAGTGGGGTGCCATTGCCTTCTCCAATCCTGCCACCCTAGGAGGGAGAAATTGCTCCAAGTCCCCTCTGTTGTGGGGCAGGAGCAGTGAGCTGGCATGGAAAAGCTTGGTGGCATGGTGAGCTTCTCTTCATCTCAAGAGAAGCTCTGGCACTGAGTTGTAACACATGGCTCTTGCCTTTCATTGCTTGGGTGACAATACAGAGCCTAAGATGTTGGAGATTATAAAATACAGAACATGGTCTCTAGGTCCACAGGGATGCTTTTCAGCTATAAAAATTGTGAACAATGCTAATCAGCTTAATGGGAATATGTCTTAAGGATTTTCTCTGAATAGTAAGCTCATCCATTCAATCAGATTTCCTGGTCTAAAGAGCTCTCAATGGCTAATATTCCACTGAAGTGAGGCGTGGAAGGATTCTTGACTTTTCTTGAAGAGTAGAAAAGGAAGATGAATATGACCATAAACTGGGATTAAGAGCGTACAACTCAAATATTTTATACAAGACATGATCCTAATTTCTTTCTACATAGTAACAGAGATCAAATTGCCAACATCCGCTAGATCATCGAAAAAGCAAGAGAGTTCCAGAAAAACATCTATTTCTGCTTTATTGACTATGCCAAAGCCTTTGACTGTGTGGATCACAATAAACTGTGGAAAATTCTGAAAGAGACGGGAATACCAGACCACCTGACCTGCCTCTTGAGAAATATATATGCAGGTCAAGAAGCAACAGTTAGAACTGGACATGGAACAACAGACTGGTTCCAAATAGGAAAAGGAGTACGTCAAGGCTGTATATTGTCACCCTGCTTATTTAACTTATATGCAGAGTACATCATGAGAAACGCTGGGCTGGAAGAAGCACAAGCTGGAATCAAGATTGCCAGGAGAAATATCAATAACATCAGATATGCAGATGACACCACCCTTATGGCATAAAGTGAAGAGGAACTAAAAAGCCTGTTGATGAAAGTGAAAGAGGAGAGTGAAAAGTTGGCTTAAAGCTCAACATTCAGAAAACAAAGATCATGGCATCTAATCCCATCACTTCATGGGAAATACATGGGGAAACAGTGGAAACAGTGCCAGACTTTATTTTGGGGGGCTGCAAAATCACTGCAGATGGTGATTGCTGCTGCTAAGTCACTTCAGTCGTGTCCGACTCTGTGCAACCCCATAGATGGCAGCCCACCAGGGTCCCCGGTCCCTGGGATTCTCCAGGCAAGAACACTGGAGTGGGTTGCCATTTCCTTCTCCAATGCATGAAACTGAAAAGTGAAAGTGAAGTTGCTGAGTCGTATCCGACTCTTAGCGACCCCATGGACTGCAGCCTACCAGGCTCCTCCGTCCATGGGATTTTCCAGGCAAGAGTACTGGAGTGGGGTGCCATTACCTTCTCCAGATAGTGATTGCAGCCATGAAATTAAAAGATGCCTACTCCTTGGAAGGAAAGTTATAATCAACCTAGATAGCATATTGAAAAGCAGAGACATTACTTTTCCAACAAAGGTCTGTCTAGTCAAGGCTATGGTTTTTCCAGTGGTCATGTATGGATGTGAGAGTTGGACTGTGAAGAAAGCTGAGTGCCAAAGAATTGATGCTTTTGAGCTGTGGTGTTGGAGAAGACTCATGAGAGTCCCTTGGACTGCTAGGACATCCAACCAGTCCATTCTGAAGGAGATCAGCCCTGGGATTTCTTTGGAAGGAATGATGCTAAAGCTGAAACTCCAGTACTTTGGCCACCTCATGTGAAAAGTTGACTCACTGGAAAAGACTCTGATGCTGGGAGGGATTGGGGGCAGGAGGAAAAGGGGATGACAGAGGATGAGATGGCTGGATGGCATCACCGACTTGATGGACGTGAGTTTGATTGAACTCCAGGAGTTGGTGATGGACAGGGAGGCCTGGCATGCTGCGATTCATGGGGTCGCAAAAAGTCGGACATGACTAAGGGACTGAACTTGAACTGAAAATACACTTTTTTTTTTCTGTCTTGTTTTTTTTAACTCTTCTTTTCATGCTTTCAACAAACATTCATTAAGCTTCATTTTTGTGATAGGCTCTTTGCTAAGTGTTTCAGGATTCCAAGATACAAAAGACCTGCCCTCGAGGATAAGAAAGAAAACGGTCCCTGCCCTCAAGAGACTTTCAGTCTGAAGGAGGAAACAATAAACTGTAAAACAAGTCGACAAATAATTGCAATACATGATCACTTCTTAACTTGTTCAGGGCTCATGCAACCATCTATATTTCCTTTATTTTTTGTTTTCTACTGTAATCTCCACAATGCAAGGTCCACCCTGGTTGAAGACTCTGCAGCCTTTGCCTAATGTCTTGCAAAGAAGGACATTCAGCACATGTGGTTTTGGTAATGAAGATACAGATTTTATATAATGACAACCAATCCATCTATAGATTGCAAGCTGTTTGTGCAGGGGCTGTGTCTAATTGTCCATTTTGTAAAGCCTCTCATCCACTGGAAGAGTGCTTTTAAGTGCTAAGAAAATGTAGTAATACTCTCCTGCTGCCACCTGCTGCTTTATTTCCACTAAGTTGGGCTCAGAATCGTAGAAAATGCAACTGAAAATCATTTACCATGCTCAACTATAAAATGAAATCCTGCTCTCCAGCACACATGCAGGCACATGTCAATACACACCCACTCACCACTCAACACACATATATACTTTCTCTCACTGCCTCCATCTCTGCTGGCCCCAAACAGCATTTATTTGCATTCTGTTTCTTTATACCCCCATCCATGAGAGAGGGAAATAAATCACACCTACAGGTTTCCTTGAGCACTGTGTTCAACTAAGACTAGAGAATGCAACCAAGGTGTCATGATCAGAAAAAATGTTTTCTTCTGGATGAAAAAAGCATGTTTCAGGCACAATTCAAGGCTCCGGGGAATCAGCAATGAACAAGAGAAATACATTTTCTGCCCTAAAGGAGGTTATATTCTAGGGTGAAGGGTTCTGATAACTCCTAAACAAATAATATCATACATGAGTAATGGCTAGGAAAGTATGCTAAAAATAGCAGTGTGACTAAGGTCCTACTCCAGTTAGACTAGGGATGGCCCCTTAGAGGAGTAACGATTGCAAGAGGAAGTGATACTGGTAATGAAAAAGAGGAAGACAGGCCAAGCTGTAAGAGAAGAGCATTTCAGGCAGAAAGGTCAGAATTGTTCCTGGTAGAAAAGAATCCACCTGCCAGTGTAGGGGACATGGGTTCAATCCTTGGTCCAGGAAGATTCCACATGCTGTGGGGCAACTAAGCCCGTGCACCACAGCTATTGAACCTGCACTCCAGAGCCCGTGAGCGGTTAACTACTGAGCTCACGTGCTGCACTGAAGCCTGTGTGTCTAGAGCCTGTGCTGCGCAGCAAGAGAAGCTGCCATAATGAGCAGCCCATTCACTGCAATGAAGAGTCACTCCCACTCGCCATGACTAGAGAAACCCCGTTCACAGCAACAAAGACCAGTGCAACCGAAAATAAAAAGTAATTAATAAAAAAGAACAGGTAGGTCCTGAGACGAGAAGGACTTTGAAATCTTAGGGAAGAGAGAAGGCCAGGGTGGCCAGCGCAACATGAGGTGAGTGAAGCGCAATCAGAGGAAAAGGAGGCTGGCAAGAGTGGCAGGGCGGGACCGGCGCGTGCCTGGTAGACCGTGGTAAGGCATTTGGATCTGACTGTACATGTACAGGCAAACCACTACAGAAACTTGAGCAAGCGGGTGATACAATCTGCTCTTCTCTTCTGAATCATCACTGTAGAGGACGGATTAGAAGGGAAAGAGTGGACACCAAAGACCAATTAAGAGGCCATGGCTGTCATCTAGGTGTCAAGGGGGTGACATGCTGCATCAGAGAGTGAAGATGGGAGAAATGTCAACTTTGAGATTTACCTTGTAGGTAGAGATGAAGGGTTTATTGAAGAACTAGATGTGGGAATGTGAGTGAAGAAAAGGAACCAAATAGGGCTCCCAGAACAACTACGTAGAGATGATAGCATGTGCTGAGGTGAGGAAGGCTGGGGTGAGTGAATATATTTGGGAGTGGGATATCAATAGCTCTATTTGGCCGTGAAAGGCCTGAATAGCTGTTAGATTTCCAAATGGAACAGACACATAGATTCTAAGCCTGGATCTCAGAGAAGAAGCCCAGTTGGAGATCTAAGAGTCATCGGCATGTAGACGCTTCATAAGATCATGTTTGTTGACCTTAGTCAGCTTCATAGCTTCAGATAATATCTTTACCTAACCTAAAGGAGATCAGTCCTGGGTGTTCATTGGTAGGACTGATTTTGAAGCTGAAACTCCAATACTTTGGCCACCTGATGCAAAGAGCTAACTCATTTGAAAAGACCCTGATGCTGGGAAAGATTGAGGGCAGGAGGAGAAGGGGACAACAGAGGATGAGATGGTTGGATGGCATCACCAACTCAATGGACATGGGTTTGGGTGGACTCCAGGAGCTGGTGATGAACAGGGAGGCCTGGCGTGCTACAGTTCATGGGGTCACAAAGAGTCGGACATGACTGAGTGACTGAACTGAACTGAACATCCTCTATCCCAGAACAGCATTTTTCCATCAGCAAGAATAGCAAAGTAAATGACTAGATGGAATGTTAAAAGCCTACCATTCTAAAGAAGCAACTCCAGGCACTGGCATAAGATATCAGACTTCACAAAACCTCTGCCACCAAACCCCTCATTTTATTAGTGAAGAGTTTGGTGTACAGAGAGGTGAGAGACCAGTGATGTCATACAGCTGGTACATACATAGTGGAGTCAGAGCTTAGACCTACATGTGAGGACCCCCAGCACAGTCGCCTCAACACAACCTCCAACAGCCAAAGTGGCCTGATGATATTAGAGTCAGTGGACTGCAAACAAGGTCAGGAGGATATCTATCCCATAAATAATTTTAAACTTAAAATTTCAATCCATATTTGAGGTTTTCATTCTTTATCATTCAAGAGTGAGAGTTCTAGATGCAGCATAGAACCAATAGGATCAAAAGTTTTAAAAATACAAATGTCTTCTGGGAACCAGGCTGTTCATCTCTATCTCCAAGGCTCCTTTGAACCCCATTTATCTTGGTCATAAGTGAATATCAAAAGGGTGTCTGGGTCCCAGGAGCCCTGGGAGTCTGCATCAGCCCTTTGCAACTGTGGTGATGAAAGGTAAGGCACCAGTCCGTGACCCGCAAAGCACCGCTAGAGGGCTGCAGAGACTAGCAGTGACGGGCACAGATGGCCAGCACCTACCAACCTGCCTTTAGGTGGAGGAAATTGGAGCCTCGGAAAGATTAAGTGGCACTTCCAAGGCCACCCAGGTGGTGAGTGGCAGAACCACAATTCCATCACAGGTCCTCTGATTCAAAATCCAGTGTGATATAACAGCAAGTACCTGGATTTTAGAGCCAAGAATCTCCTGTGCCTTGTTTTGGGTACTTGGTCAAATTTCCTAACTTGTCTGAACCTCTGTGTCCTCGTGTTTTGTGGGTGACAGTGCTTCTGCCATGCTATGGATCAAATTATCTCAGTAAGTTAGCAGAGGTGAGAAGTGCGGCATTTAGTCAACACTGATCAGGCTTTCCCCTTATAGCTGGAGCCCTGGTTCCTCTCTGAACTAGCTCAGCTTCATGAAGCAGCTTTTAGTAATCAATCCAAATGATTCCATCTGGAGACAATACTCTGCCGCATGTTGATGTGTATAAAGGGCACTGAGTATCACTTAAAAACCAACAAAACTGTAGGAGGTGTAATTATCTTTAACAAGGAGCTGGGGTAAATAAAGTGGCTTCCTTGCCAATGTCCTAGGATTTGGATCCGTAGGTCCCTTCATTCACCCCCAGTGAATGTTTGTAGAGTACTTCTAATAGGAAAAGGAGTGTGCTGAGGAGACAGACAGACACACACAAATCCTGTCCCCAACATAAACACCTGAACCATTCTGCTTCAGGTATTGCCTTTGTCACATTATTTATCTTATTCCATTTATTCCCACAATTTATCTTTCTGCATTTATTCCCACAATAGTCCCAACACCTGAGTCAGGCCTCATTGGCTTGATTTTTGAAACTGAGGCTCAGAGAAGTTAAGCAACTTGTCAGAGTTCTAGCAAAGCTGGAATTTAAGCTCAGCTCCGCCTCTGCTTTCACTGTGTCCCCCTTTTCTTTAAGGTGCTTATAAGGTAAAAACACAAGAAAGTGGAAAGTGCCATAAAAAGAAGGCTACTGGGAGTTCCGAAGGAAATTTCTGAGGGGATCAGAAAGGAATTCTGGGGAAAGTGACTGGTGGGGAGGTGGGAAAAAAAGAAGGAATTCCTACACATCTATGTGCAGGAAATCTGATGTATTGAATCATGGTGAATTTGGTATATAAAAGAAAGAAAAAGACAAAGACACACACACATACACTCTAAGGCTGATTGAATTCTATAAAAGAATACTTCCCGGAAGTAGGAGCAAAAGCTGAAGTGAAAAATCTAAAGTTGGAGTTGTAACACCAATGTGCTTCACTACCAACTCACCCAGGAAATTAATTTCATGTTGGATTGTTCTCTTTAAAAAACCCTGACGGAAGTGTCTCCACAAGGTAAACAACGGGAAAGACTCCAGGAACTTCCTAAAGCATTTAACACAGCCAAAGGCTGGCCTGACTTAATTGACCAGAGTAGATTGGAGGCCAGGGAATCCCAGCTCACTTCCGCTTCCCGCCCCTCTACTCCCCACCTGGCCAGCGGCCAGGTAAAGATGCTAGCCCAGTGGCCAAGTACAGCAGCTGCAAGGCAACCCCCACCCTGGGCTCTAGGGGTGCTGCCCACCGGCACATTAGTCATTGTGAGCATCTTCTGAACATGACCGTCCAGATGCTCTCGCAAAGCAGTTCTAGAAATAGCCAGGCACCTGAATGTAACCCGACACAGGAAGCACCCTTCCATCCGGTGTAAAGCACACTCCTCCGAAGGGGCAGGGAGAGGAAGTCAGAATGCGAATCATTCATTCACCCACCAGAACTGAGCCTCCAGCTATGAGCCAAATGTAGATTTCAACCTTGGCTGACACATTAGAATCACCTGGGAACTTTTTAAAATACCAATGCCGGGGCTCCACCCGAAACCATTTAAGTAAGAATATCTGGGAGTGGAGCCCAGGCCTTGGTATTCTTTAAAAGCTCTCTGGATAATTCTTCTGTGGTTGCGAATCATTGTATGAGATATTATACATATCAAAAAAAAAAAAGAGGGAGAGAGAGAGAGAGAGAGAGAGAGAGAGAGAGAGAGAATCACCAATCAGGCCTCACAGAGCTCACAGTTTCACAGAGCCCTACAGTTTGCAATGTGCTGTTTTTTTTTTCCCCAGCAGGTAACACTGATTGACCTTCACAACCAGCCTGGGAGAGTATTGTTTCTTATCCATTTTATAGATGAGACAGCTGAGGCTCAGAGGCAATATCTGGGCAACATACAGAGCAACATACAGAGGATTTGGACTTGGGAAGAGGTCCAGGGCACATCATAACTGCACCACGGCCAGGATCAAGAGCTGAAAGAACAGAGGAGTCCTAGATGGACCGACTTGTCATAACAAACGTCCACCAAGCAGCTGATGTCTAGCAGTGTTCCTAAAACTACGCCTACATTGATCAACTGTTTGTTTATATAACTATTTTCATTAAGGATTTTTCTAGGCAACAGAGCCTTGTAGCCAGAATAATAAGTAAACACTTAAAAGATCACCTTGCCAGGCTCAACAATTAGCCTTGGGATATGTATGCTAACAGCCCCTAAGAAGAATACAACTTATTGCACAAATTCTTGTGCTGTGAACAGTAGTTAGTTCTAGCAGGTTGGCTGACTTGCCGGCCATTAATGAACAGTCAATAGGTGTTTGAGGGGCCGCCTGTGTTAATAGAAAGAGGAAGACAGGTGCAGCTTGTGGCTAAACAGTGGGCCAAACGCAAAGGCTTTGAAATCTAATTCCCTCTCCTTGTGGCTGTTTAGCCTTATGAAACCTTTGCCTCTTTAGGCTACACACAGCTTTGCCTACCTGGCAGTGGGCTATGACATTCCCAAGGTGGGCTCGGAGATGTTGAGTCTAGTTTCCCAAGTGCCAGTCCTCTGGGGACCAGGAATTACTCTTCATAACAGATTTACCAGCCCTGCGCTTCCCTCTTTATCAACTTTGGCCTGGGCTCTCTGTCTGTCCTTCTAAGCACTCTTCTTTCTCACTCCTGGTGTCTGTCACCTATAAAAGGCAACCCTCTCATTTTTCAAATGAGGAGATTGAGGTCCAAAGAGAGACTTAACCAAAGCTAAGACTTAGCCAGCCCAGCCTCCTGGTCCAATCCAGTTGCTCTGTAAGGACAGTACAACCAGGACTACAGAGCATTGCCTGTGTAGATCCCATTCCAATCACTAATTTGAGGAACACACAGTTACCAGACTCATTTTTAACATTTATTTAGCTATGCTGGGTCTTAGTAGTGGCATATGGGAGCCAGTTCCCTAACCAGGAATCGAACCCAGGCCCCCTGCCTTGGGAGCACGGAGTCTTAACCACTGGACCACCAGGGCAGTCCCCAGACTCATTTTTAAAATATAGCTTTATATCAGATTCATTTTAGTGGCTCTCAGGCATGGGTCCAACCTTTGGCAAAGTCATGACATAAATAAAGCTAGTCTTATAACCTCTCACCTCTTTCATGTCAAGAAGGAATTAAATACACCAATATATGTGACTAAAATGCATTACTAATACCTCAGTACATGCAAAACTCGAATCCATATTTTAAAAAAGCACCCACGAGGAGATGAATC